>CM060906.1:761984198-763234198 GCA_030737815.1 Allium fistulosum
TTACGACAATACAGGGTACAACAGTTGACAGTCAACAGTTTACATTACTGAGGAAATCAGTCAAAGATTAAAACTTTCACCGAAGAGACGATAACTATTCAGAATGAAGATTGCAGCATTTCAAAGCACATCATGTTTCCACAAGGCGTACTTTGGGGGGTAAATGTTATCCCGCCTTTTGGCAAGGCCGTGACACCAAGAACTTGACTAGAAACCAATGACGGTTCGTCTTAGAGATCGGTTATACGCAGACTCACAACAGATATCGACGAATTTTGTCCGAGTCCGAATCAGGGTATAATCGACAAGACACAACGAGCGAAGCAATGAAAGTCAACATTCCAAATTTCAAGTCAATCCGAGTTCGTATGCTCAAGTTACGATCGATGCAAGTTGGATGGAATAACCCCAATTTCGTATCCATCAATAGGCCGCACTTCGTATCGATCAGAAGGCCTCTGTTCGAATCCATTAGCTTCGTATCGATCGGCCAGCCCTACTTCGTATCGATCAGCTTCGCATCCAACAACGTGCCACTGTTCGAATCCATTAGTGGATCACTGTTCGCATCCATCAGGAAAGCCCAGCTGCTTCGTATCCATCGCGGAGTCCCTATTCGTATCGGTCATATAATGGTCATTCGTATCGATCGGCAAGCCACACCACTTTTATCGATACGAACAGAACGTGATCATCGATACGAACTGAGGAGTCTTCATCGATGCGAACTGTGCATCTTTTATCGATACGAACAAGGCAGCACCATCGATACGAATGAGGCGAAGTTCAAGGACAACTCGTTCAACTCGGCATCGAAAGCAGAGCGATCCAAAGATTCAAGCGCCACGTCAACTCACAGTCACACGCAGCTATCGATTCGAACAAGATCAAGTCGATGTGATCGAGTCGAACCAAACAACCTGCCGAAAGCATCCATTTCGTATCGATCGTATCTCACGATCCACAAGTCCAAATGCTACCAAATTTTCACAGGAGCTTACGCACATGCTAAAGAATGTCCACGCCAAATTTCGACTCCATTGGATGAAATCTTGATCGATACGAAATCTGTTCGTATCGATCACGGACCGGGCCGAAACTTCACGGGCTTGGTCGCGCGGGCCTACCCACGTGCCAGAAGGAGTCTCCCGAGATCTGAGCGAAATATCAGCCTCCTACACCTATAAATAGACCCCAGAGCCAACGGAAAAGGGATCTTCTTCTTCTTTGAATTCTCCAACGCCCAGACTCTGCCGGATCTAGTTCTAAACTCCATTGCTGCTATTAACGAATTTCACTGCTCTAAATCATTATTATCTGCTGTAACCCGCTGAAATCAATTGTAATCATCAAAGAAACATCAATAAAGCAATCAACTTCATAATGGAAAACTTATCGTGGGTGAATTTTGCACTTTTTCATTTTTTAGTCTCCTAAAGCTTTATTTTGCATTGTATTAGCTGCCCTGGCCTTCTAATCTATTATCCCAACTTTCAAGGCGATGCGAACAACGCTTAGGTTACCGCATATTGATTATTATAAGTTGGTGAAGATGAAACTTTTGCATGGTGAAACAAGCCTTTATGTGGTGAAACAAGCCCTTGTGTGGTGAAACAAGTGTGGTATTGTGGTGAAGGAGAGATCGTGTAAGATGATGGAGCCTTCGTGAATGATGGATGATGGAATCTTCATGAGTAATGGAGCCTTTGTCGTGAATGGTGGAATCTTCTTGAATGGTGGATGATGGAGTCTTTGTGAGCGATGGATGATGGAGTCTTCATGGGTGATGGAGTTTTCATGAGATGAAGGAGGGGGCAATCGTGCGACAAAACCTGCAAATGTACATGACGGTTAATTTTTAAAACTTTCCAAAATTCATGTCTTCTTCAATAATAGTCCGATTTTAAAATTCTTCGACCAACGTGTTCACAAAAATATGTATCATTTATTTTTTATTTACTTTTAAAAAATTAAATTTATTCGAAATTTAGGGTATTTTGGTCATTTTGAAAATTAAGGGCCCCTGAGTTCAACTCTCAATAAAAGCACCAAAATGTTAAACTAGTTTTTAACCTAACATCAAAATGTTTTGAAATAAATAAAATTCAAATAAAATTCCAAATATATTCGTAATCAAAATAATATGAATCCAAAATGCCCAAAATGACCAAAATGTATGAAGTTCAAGTTGTTCTTTTCTCATATGCAAATGATATAAAATTTGAGTATATATGCAATATTCATTAAAAGATACGAGTCATCTCCTTTGTTCTAGTTCAAAGATCAAGGATGAAGTCAATATGAAAATTCCTATTTCTAAAGATCCTTATATTCAGAGGTGCAAGTCATTTTCCTCTTCGTCAGCCATTAAAAGAGGCCTCGAGCTCTCAAGAGAGCTTAAAACGTCAAATCCAAAATAATGATTTGTGATAAGAAGGAGAAAGAGGAGAGGAGCCCCTTCTTAGGTGGGGGTAGGTCTCTATTTATAGAGGTTGGAGAGTGGTATGGTTTGCTTAGACTGGTTGATCGAAGTTGATATGGATTGATGACTTGGCAAGATGGATGGTCTTGATGGTACCATTTGTCATCATCTCGGTACTATAGTAGTTTGTGTGGATCGCTATATTGGCCATTGTATTAACAAAGGTGGCATGGTTGTATAGGGGTGCTTTAAAGCTTTACTTCATAGATTTCCATTCATATTAGTGTTTGTACCAAAAATGGGCACAACACTCTTCAGAAGTTTTTGAAGAGATAAATGTGAAGAATGAGAATTAAAACTGTGGATTATCTAACAAAACCTCCAAATAACAGAAAGTAAATTGCAAAGACAAGCGATTTAGAGTGGTTCGACGTTTTGCCTACGTCCACTATGAAGTCTGATGATTTTATTGCTCGACACTTGAAGATTACAGTAGTTTATAATGTAATACAACTAAATTTATATGCTAAGTCTCAATCTAAAGCAGCGGCGGTGTTCCGGAGTAGATCTGGCAGAATCTGGGCGCTCTTCAGTACTTAGAATTCTCCGACCTCTTTTCTGAATGACCAGGGGCTCTATTTATAGGTGTAGGAGGCTGATATTTCGCCTAAAATTCGGGGAGACCGCTTCTGGCACGTGAGGGGGCCCACATGGCCGAAATCTGGAGATCCGGGCCCACTTTGGGATCGATTCGACCCTTGGTTCGAATCGATCAAGAAATCATCCAATTGAGCTGAAATTTGGTGTGAACATTCTTCATCATGTACTTAAGCTTCTGTGAAAATTTCATGGCATTTGGACTTGTAGAACTCGAGTTATGATCGATTCAAGATTGTATTTCCGGTTGACATGCTCCCTTCGAATCGATGCTTTTCGCGCTCCAGGAATGGATTCGAAGTAGAGCAACTTCATGGATTCGAAGCACTCCATCTTGATGGATTCGAAGGAAGGCATCTTGATGGATTCGAAGGAAGGCATCCTGATGGATTCGAAGCACTCCATCTTGATGGATTCGAAGGAAGGCATCCTGATGGTTTCGAAGCACTCCATCTTGATGGATTCGAAGGAAGGCATCTTGATGGATTCGAAGCAAGGTCACTGGATGGATTCGAAGCACAGTAACACCTATGGATTCGAAGCAAGGTCACTGGATGGATTCGAAGCACAGTGACACCTATGGACTCGAAGCAAGGGAAACTTGATGGATACGGAGTGTGGCCACATTGATGGATACGAAATTGGGCTCACTGATGGATACGAAAACATGGCCTTTCCCTTCAACTTGCATCCATCATAACTTGAGCATATGAACTCGGATTGACTTGAAACTTAGAACGTTGGCTCTCATAGCTTTTCTAGTCATGTCTTATCAATTATAGCTCAATCTGGTCTCAGACAAAATTCATCGATATCCAGGGTAGACCTATGTGCACTAGATGTCCATAACGAGCGACTCTAGGTTTCTGATCAATTCCTTGGTATCTCGGCCTTGCCAAAAGGCGGGATAACATTTGCCCCCAAACTGGAGGTCCGTAGTTCAATCCTGCATGGGGGCACTAGCTTTAGATTGAGACTTAGCATATAAATTTAGTTGTATTACATTATAAACTACTGTAATCTTCAAGTATCGAGCAATAAAATCATCAGACTTCATAGTGGACGTAGGCAAAACGCCGAACCACTCTAAATCGCTTGTCTTTGCAATTTACTTTCTGTTATTTGGAGTTTTTGTTAGATAATCCACAGTTTTAATTCTCATTCTTCACTTTTATCTCTTCAAAAACTTCCAAAGAGTGTTGTGCCCATTTTTGGTACAAACACTTTGGTGCTTTCACTGAGAAAAACCTTGCTTTTCTCCTGCTCTGTGGATCTACTACCGTAGTTGGATTGCAAAAATCTAAGGAGGAGATCCAGATCTGTCGTCAAGTGGTTCCATCTATTCTATTCAGATTGCTCAAGATCTAAGAGGAACTGCATTCATCAATCATTTCGTATCCATATTTTCGTATCCAGAAAAAATGCCAAAGTTTGAATCGATCTGCTTCTCATCACTCTGTTTGTATCGATCACTTCGAATCGATCTGCTTCGCATCGCTCCATTCGTATCGATTCGATCGATCCCTGTTCGTATCGATCACTTCGAATCGATCTGCTTCTCATCACTCTGTTCGTATCGATCACTTCGAATCGATCTGCTTCGCATCATTCCGTTCGTATCGATTCGATCGATCCCTGTTCGTATCGATCACTTCGAATCGATCTGCTTCTCATCACTCTGTTCGTATCGATCACTTCGAATCGATTAACTTCGCATCGCTCCGTTCGTATCGATTCGATCGATCCTTGTTCGTATCGATCACTTTGAATCGATCTGCTTCTCATCACTCTGTTCGTATCGATCACTTCGAATCGATCAACTTCGCATCGCTCCGTTCGTATCGATTCGATCGATCCCTGTTCGTATCGATCACTTCGAATCGATCTGCTTCTCATCACTCCGTTCATATCGATTCGATCGATCCCTGTTCGTATCGATCACTTCGAATCGATCAACTTTGCATCGTTCTGTTCGAATCGATTATTTCGACTCGATATGCTTTGCATCGCTCCGTTCGAATCGATCACTTCGACTCGATCTGCTTTGCCTGCGCTCTGTTCGTATCGATCGCAACTGCTCCAATTCGTATCGATACTCGCACGCTGCTCGTATCGATCCATCTGTGTCCAATTCGTATCGATACAAAATTTCAAAAAATTATTTTTCGGGTACGACCCAAGTTTCCTAAAAAGAGGCTAAAAAAAAATTTCAGGGGAAACCCCCCGAACCCTAGCCGCAGCGCAGGGCACCCGCATAGTGAATTCAATCACCAATTTAGTGAAGGAACATTCCATCCGTGCTTCTAATTGTTCCATGACTGAACAAGACATATGAGATCACAACAACAAATGTTGAGTTGCAATCAAGGAATGGGTAAAGAAATGCTACTCAGCCGTACTCCTAGAGGCTGGAGAACCTAGTTAATATGCCAAGAACTGGGGTTGATTAATATATCATGCTTGTAAGGTGGAATGAAACTTCCTCCAATTGACCAGCTTTCAAACTCCTGAATTGACAACTATGGCATGATGGCTAATATGACGACTCCCCTACGCTGTCTACTCTACCAACTCAAAGCATAGCTGGTCACCGCTGAGCCATCTTCAAATGCCCGCATTTTAATCATTCTACGTCCATATGACTAAAATCATTGTATACAACCTCAAGAAGACTTCCTTAATACCCTATATAGGTCTCTTATCTGGGTGAAAATTAGAAATAATCAACAATCTATGAGCCCATCTTTACCAACTCACCATCCAATCGGTATCACCAAACCACTCAAACGTTGGACAATCGTGCATACATCATTCACCAGTGTTACAAAACCCCTTGGCAATAAAATGGACTTGATCATAATGGCGATTGGAGAATCTTTCCCGGTCGAGACCTATTCTTTGAAACCATCCTACATGCAGAACTTCCAATGAAAATTCGACATGTTAACTATGTCGGTTTACTATGTAAATACGACCCCCGACACTACCAAGGGTGACGAGTGCCATTAAACGCGGATGTCTTCCCTCATTCCTTAGAAAAGACAGTCAATCACGGTTAGATATACCAGTTATACTTCTCATATGGATATAGTGAATGACGAAGCTGGCAGCCAACGAATTTATCCAAAGCCCGCAGCCAGTTGCTGCCGATACCCATAAATGAATTCATCACCAGCGCTTATTTCCAGACTTTAGTAAGAGAACTGGTGGACCGCCGCCGACAATTACACCAACATGTCTAGGCCATTTTTGAGTTGATGAATCAGATGAAGGATCAACATAACAAGATAAGGAGGGGACCTGCTCCATACTCTAGATCGGAAAACTCCTCTTCTCTAAATGGCTACCGTGAACGCCAATGCCATAAGGCTGCTTCGGAAAGGATAGCTCCAATAATATGTGCAAGCCCTATAAAACGAAGGACCGGGAACATCCGACTCCTATCAATCAAAGACTTTGATCAAATTGAACCATTTGCATTAGACTTCCAACTGAGAAGGGCTGGAATGATGTGCAATTGCAAGCATACGACACTGCCTCACTTATCAATGAGATTTGATCTGATCTCTTTTGAATTATTTCTAATTCAATTTCATTTACGTTGCGAAATATGACCTACTTGAATTAAACTACTTGCAAATGATGCAGGTAACCGAGTACTTAAGATTGGGTGCAAAACAACCTCCGCGGACCATGATCAAATCATTGAGATGAGCATGATTCGACCACTCATCGGCTACTATATGCCCCTGACTGGGGGCAAGGCATCAAAGCGGAAGAGATCGACAAGGTCAGAACCCTAGTACAAAGTGGATGCAACTGACCATCCACTCATCCGCCTATGTAATTTAATTAGGAGATGTAAGAAAGACTTAGAGTTATATGTCCCAACAATGCACTCTCCATCTCGTACTTGAAGCTTGCCAAAATACTTATGCTTCTTCTGATGCCTGATAAAATCGGAGTCACATCTAGGGTGGACGTGATGTCACCATCCATGCATCCAATCCTACATTAGACATTTGGGATTATTTGAGAACACACGTTTAAAGTGGATATGATTTGATCGTTCACTCCCTAGTTTGCGTCTGTGATTCGGCAAAACAATCATGCCTTAAAACCGACTTCATCAGGGGCCAACCCTCAATTTAAAGTCATCAACAACTGACTGCCTACTCACTAACCATCATGAGCCATCATTTCAACTCTCTTCCTCAGATCAATCAGAAGAACGCAGTATAAAATGGACATGACTTGTCCATCGGCTCTTCAATTCTTGCCCCTGACTTAAGGGAATATGCACAACTCAAAGTGGATGTAGTTCTACCATCCTCTCCTCTTCTCGAGCTCAAAGTTTTCCGAAACAATAATCTTACTCCTTAGGCTTGGCAGAAGCAAAATCTAAATGAACATGGATGCGACTCAACCGTCTATAAATTATATGTTGTGGGCGGATAAGTGAAAAGTAATTGGGATCCTACCGATCTCTCGCTAAGTGAAACCCCAAGCTCGGGGGCACATCGCTACACAAAAAGCCGGACAAAAACTGATACATGACGATCCATCAACAAACTCCAGCTTCCGAGAGCGCGAACTGGAGTATAAACATTAACCAAACCCCAGAGTACTCCGAGAGCGCGAGCTGGGTACAAACATCAACAAACTCCAGCTTCCGAGAGCGCGAACTGGAGTATAAACATTAACTAACTCCGGATTCCGAGAGCGCGAACCAGAGTATAAACATCAACAAACTCCAGCTTTCGAGAGTGCGAGGCGGAGTATAAACATTTTCCTAAAATCCCAGAGTACTCCGAGAGTGCGAGGCGGAGTATAAACATTTTCCTAAAATCCCAGAGTACTCCGAGAGCGCGAGCTGGGTACAAACTTTTCACTTAACTCCGTACTCCCAGAGTGCGAGGCGGAGTATAAACATTTTCCTAAAATCCCAGAGTACTCCGAGAGCGCGAGCTGGGTACAAACTTTTTACTTAACTCCGTACTCCCAGAGTGTGAGGCGGAGTATAAACATTTTCCTAAAATCCCAGAGTACTCCGAGAGCGCGAGCTGGGTACAAACTTTTTACTTAACTCCGTACTCCCAGAGTGCGAGGCGGAGTATAAACATTCCTTAACTCCGTACTTCCAGAGTGCGAGGCGGAGTATAAACATTCATTCAACTCCGTACTCCCAGAGCACGAGACGGAGTATAAACATTCACAAAACCCCAGAGTACTCCGAGAGCGCGAGCTGGGTATAAATATCAACAAACTCCAGCTTCCGAGAGCGCGAACTGGAGTATAAACATTAACTAACTCCGGATTCCGAGAGCGCGAACCGGAGTATAAACATCAACAAACTCCAGCTTCCGAGAGCGCGAACTGGAGTATAAACATTAACCAACTCCGGATTCCGAGAGCGCGAACCAGAGTATAAACATCAACAAACTCCGGCTTTCGAGAGCGCGAACTGGAGTATAAACATTAAACTAACTCCGGACTCCGAGAGCTCGAGCCGGAGTATAAACTACAACCAACTACGGCTTCGAGGAGGGTGGATCCATCCACCTAACGACTTCGACCGTATCTCCATTCAATGCATCCTCGAGGAGGGTGGAACCGTCCACCTAACGACTTCGACTGCATCACCATCAAGTACGGCCTCGAGGAGGGTGGACCCGTCCACCTAACAACTTCGACTGCATCTCAACCAAGTTACATCACTCATTCCCCGAGCATAGGCGCAGACTCAACACATGAAAATGAGTGATCAACAGCTGTCATAAAGATACAAGTCCCCAGAGTTTGGATGTTAAAATTAAGCAGTGAACAATATTGCATAACGCCTATTACGGCTTATCCCCAAGACTAGGGGCAGAAGTACAAATTACTGAAAGAAGAGAAAGGTGACTCGCTGCCTCTCCGGCTTAGCGTCCATTAAAACTTAAGGCAACGACTGCAAGGAGGCCTTAATGCCAACCAAACATAATGACGCCCAAAGTTACAAGCAACCAATCGTATCATACCGCCGGATCGACGGACAATGTCGATCTGCACCTTTCATATCATACCATCGGATTGACAGGAAATGAGGTCCGAGCATTCTGCATCATGCCGTCGAATCAACGGTCAATATCAATCCTCTTCAACTACAAATCGATGTGACCCGAGCATGCATCGAATATCTTCGACCAGCATAGAACGGATAAAAGAATAAACCACGAATGAGTGTGACTTGACCATTCGTCCTTCGTCGCCTTCCTTCGATCCGTCAGGAAGAGCATGAGACCAAATGAGCATGACATGACTGCATTTGAGCTGACTTTATCCCTAGATCTAACGGGAGAACGTAAATTGAAATGGACATGGTCGATCAGCCAACTCCAAATGAATGCAACGCGACCATTCATTCATTGACTCTTACCATGATCCGGCTAAAAGAACGATTCAAAACAAGTGCAACCTAAACATCTGCACACTGATTCTTACCCTAGATTCGACAAGGGAAGCACCAATCCTGCATTGGATCTGACTAGACGATTCACTCTTCAGTTTTTGCCCAAAGTATGGCGACATAAGCAGCAAAGCGAATGTCATTGACCATCCAGAATCTAGCTTATGTCCGAATGTCGGCAAAGTAACAATGTATTCCGCCTAGAGGAAAGAACTAGAACATAATGCATGATAGGCAAGACTCGGCCCTCCGTCCGTTAATTTGATCCTATGGTTCAATGGAATATAATACAAAATTGAAGCGGACATTGTCTACCTTGCCACTTATCGAGATACTCCCCAGACTTGGGGGCACGAGCAAGAAGATAAGATTAATATGATTCAACCATTCATCAATGAACTCTAATTCTAAAAGCTTGAACTATAGTATAAACACCGCTAGGACGAGACTAGACCGTCCGCGTAATGCATCCGCCAACCCGTCACTGGGGGAAAAAGAGTAATTATCCGAGAGTTAACTATGACAATTTCAACCTATGACCCATGCTTGATATTCGTAACAACTCTAGGTTGCGACCGAAAGGATGCCTGGAGATAGAATCATCAAATCAATACCCAAACTCATGGGCGACTGATCATTCAAAAATTAGATCGACCGATCGATAAAGGTAGATGTGGTTAATATGCTTGTGAGATCATGACTATCAAACAACCACATCGATGACTTGGCAGAGATATTTAGTGCTCTCCAGAAAATGCAGGATCAAACTCAACCCTTTAAAATGCTCTTTCATCATTACATCAGAAAGATTCTTTGTTTTCATCATCAATTCTCATGGAATCAAGACTAATTTCTAAAAAATTCCGACAATTAGAGACACCCATGTACCGAGGACAACCAAGCAGCTCTAATAGATTGCTTAAAGAGACCTTCCATTTAACCCAAGCCTTTGGATCGCGAAGATTTATGCATCAATTGGGCCGTGTCAACACACGCCATAAGCGTCGCAATGCTATGTGAAGATAAACAAATCCAAAGACCAGTATATGATGAAGGCTGGCAATTGACAAGATCACCTTGTTAACATCCATATCGACCAACCGTTACGATAGGTCCAATAGAAACCTTAGATACCTGAAAAGCTACTCAAATGGAATATCAAGCTAAGCCAATTTGATATCACTTATCTCCGTCGGAGAGCTCTCGATGGTCAAACATTAGCATACTTCATATCTGAATTCACTACATCGGACGATTATCCGAAGAATAGTGGAGAACCATCCAACCGATGGAGAACGTACCCCGATAGAACTTCCAATAATCAGCTTTCTAACATCGAAGTTGCGTTAATGACTCTTGAGGAACAAATGATCTACTACGCCCTGAAACTCAACTTCCTTGCAACAAATAACGAAGTTAACTATGAAGCCTTGGCACTCAAACTTGCAAGAAAACTACGAGTGGAAACTTTACATGTCTTATGTGATTACCAGTTAGTAGTATGCCAAGTCAGGGAAGATTATCTGACTAGGGGGCAATGTCTTGCTCCTTATCTCAACCGAGTCCAAAAGCTACCAGTCGGCTTCGACTATTACACCACTACACAAATCCTCAGAGAACTAAACAAAAAGGCCGAATCAATCGCCAAGCTAGCCAGTTCTGGGGATGCACGACAAATAGACTTTGTCCCAGTTAAAATACTATTATTCTAGGCATTGACATATGAAGATCAACTAGATCTTGGAGATGGATCTGGAAAAGGAGTCATGGATGACTCCTACCGAAGATTATCCATAATCGGGAATTCTTCTTGAATGAAGGAATGAGAAATGGCATATCCTCTGTGAAGCCTCACTGCATGATTACGTCTAGATCGTTCGACTCCATCGATACAAAGCAGTACTTTTGTATCCATCGATACGAAGCATGCATTCCAACATCTCAGATCGATCTAGGAGAGGATCGATACAAAGGAAGGACTCAAAACAACCATTGAACGTTGTTACAAATTGAATTTCACTTCGATCCAGGAGAGGATCGATACGAAACTCAATCCAAACAAAAAACTAAAGAACTTGACAACGACTCGTGAACGTGCAAACGTTAACGGGAGCCAGGTTAACATACGTACATGTATGACAGACTAACATTCAATTTTCAAAATTTACAGGAGTTGAATGCTTGCCTGATGACAAATACAACAGTGAACGACAAATCACTATCACACAACAGTTAGTTACAGCAATACAGAGTACAACTTTCAACGAAAGATATGATAATTGTTCAGAGAGAAATTGCAGCTTTTCAAAGCACGTCATGTTTCCACAAGACGTACTTTGGGAGGCAAATGTTATCCCGCCTTTTGGCAAGGCCGAGATACCAAGGAATTGATCAGAAACCTAGAGTCGCTCGTTATGGACATCTAGTGCACATAGGTCTACCCTGGATATCGATGAATTTTGTCTGAGACCAGATTGAGCTATAATTGATAAGACATGACTAGAAAAGCTATGAGAGCCAACGTTCTAAGTTTCAAGTCAATCTGAGTTCATATGCTCAAGTTATGATGGATGCAAGTTGAAGGGAAAGGCCATGTTTTCGTATCCATCAGTGAGCCCAATTTCGTATCCATCAATGTGGCCACACTCCGTATCCATCAAGTTTCCCTTGCTTCGAGTCCATAGGTGTCACTGTGCTTCGAATCCATCCAGTGACCTTGCTTCGAATCCATAGGTGTCACTGTGCTTCGAATCCATCCAGTGACCTTGCTTCGAATCCATCAAGATGCCTTCCTTCGAATCCATCAAGATGGAGTGCTTCGAAACCATCAGGATGCCTTCCTTCGAATCCATCAAGATGGAGTGCTTCGAATCCATCAGGATGCCTTCCTTCGAATCCATCAAGATGCCTTCCTTCGAATCCATCAAGATGGAGTGCTTCGAATCCATGAAGTTGCTCTACTTCAAATCCATCAAGATGGAGTGCTTCGAATCCATGAAGTTGCTCTACTTCGAATCCATTCCTGGAGCGCGAAAAGCATCGATTCGAAGGGAGCATGTCAACCGGAAATACAATCTTGAATCGATCATAACTCGAGTTCTACAAGTCCAAATGCCATGAAATTTTCACAGAAGCTTAAGTACATGATGAAGAATGTTCACACCAAATTTCAGCTCAATTGGATGATTTCTTGATCGATTCGAACCAAGGGTCGAATCGATCCCAAAGTGGGCCCGGATCTCCAGATTTCGGCCATGTGGGCCCCCTCACGTGCCAGAAGTGGTCTCCCCGAATTTTAGGCGAAATATCAGCCTCCTACACCTATAAATAGAGCCCTTGGTCATTCAGAAAAGAGGTCGGAGAATTCTAAGTACTGAAGAGCGCCCAGATTCTGCCAGATCTACTCCGGAACACCGCCGCTGCTTTAGATTGAGACTTAGCATATAAATTTAGTTGTATTACATTATAAACTACTGTAATCTTCAAGTATCGAGCAATAAAATCACCAGACTTCATAGTGGACGTAGGCAAAATGCCGAACCACTCTAAATCGCTTGTCTTTGCAATTTACTTTCTGTTATTTGGAGTTTTTGTTAGATAATCCACAGTTTTAATTCTCATTCTTCACTTTTATCTCTTCAAAAACTTCCGAAGAGTGTTGTGCCCATTTTTGGTACAAACACTAATATGAATGGAAATCTATGAAGTAAAGCTTTAAAGCACCCCTATATAACCATGCCACCTTTGTTAATACAATGGCCAATATAGCGATCCACACAAACTACTATAGTACCGAGATGATGACAAATGGTACCATCAAGACCATCCATCTTGCCAAGTCATCAATCCATATCAACTTCGATCAACCAGTCTAAGCAAACCATACCACTCTCCAACCTCTATAAATAGAGACCTACCCCTACCTAAGAAGGGGCTCCTCTCCTCTTTCTCCTTCTTATCACAAATCATTATTTTGGATTTGACGTTTTAAGCTCTCTTGAGAGCTCGAGGCCTCTTTTAATGGCTGACGAAGAGGAAAATGACTTGAACCTCTGAATATAAGGATCTTTAGAAATAGGAATTTTCATATTGACTTCATCCTTGATCTTTGAACTAGAACAAAGGAGATGACTCGTATCTTTTAATGAATATTGCATATATACTCAAATTTTATATCATTTGCATATGAGAAAAGAACAACTTGAACTTCATACATTTTGGTCATTTTGGGCATTTTGGATTCATATTATTTTGATTACGAATATATTTGGAATTTTATTTGAATTTTATTTATTTCAAAACATTTTGATGTTTGGCTAAAAACTAGTTTAACATTTTGGTGCTTTTATTGAGAGTTGAACTCAGGGGCCCTTAATTTTCAAAATGACCAAAATACCCTAAATTTCGAATAAATTTAATTTTTTAAAAGTAAATAAAAAATAAATGATACATATTTTTGTGAACACGTTGGTCGAAGAATTTTAAAATCGGACTATTATTGAAGAAGACATGAATTTTGGAAAGTTTTAAAAATTAACCGTCATGTACATTTGCAGGTATTGTCGCACGATTGCCCCCTCCTTCATCTCATGAAAACTCCATCACCCATGAAGACTCCATCATCCATCGCTCACAAAGACTCCATCATCCACCATTCAAGAAGATTCCACCATTCACGACAAAGGCTCCATTACTCATGAAGATTCCATCATCCATCATTCACGAAGGCTCCATCATCTTACACGATCTCTCCTTCACCACAATACCACACTTGTTTCACCACACAAGGGCTTGTTTCACCACATAAAGGCTTGTTTCACCATGCAAAAGTTTCATCTTCACCAACTTATAATAATCAATACGCGGTAACCTAAGCGTTGTTCGCATCGCCTTGAAAGTTGGGATAATAGATTAGAAGGCCAGGGCAGCTAATACAATGCAAAATAAAGCTTTAGGAGACTAAAAAATGAAAAAGTGCAAAATTCACCCACGATAAGTTTTCCATTCGTCTTTAATTCTAACGATGCAGATCAAATGAGGCACCGAAAAATTGACCAGCCTATAGTTCGCGCCCCTACGAACGTAGTCATCCACATCCGCTTCCCAAAAACCAATGTAGCCACCAAGATAATGAAGATGAAAGGAGGCCGAGTTCTTTTCCATCACAACTTTAAAATTTTCAAAGCTAGTACCAACATGAAGTTCTACATCTCCTCTTCTCCCCAGCAGCAGTACAATTGTAACTAAGGCAGAGACGACGATGGGAAAATAAAAAAACGGAAGGGATTTTCTAGCATTTGAGCCCAAATTCCGATGAACTAGAGATTGTTTATGATGATCAGCCTTGATAGATTGGTTGCATTCAACAAGATCTACGAGCCCATATAATCAATTTGACGAACGAGTTGACGGATTGAAATTTGTACATTGACGGTCTTGAATGGCGATATCTGTTTGTGAAAACCCAAGTAAGAGTAGCTTTTGATGAAATTGGTATCATTGGAAAGATCTCGGGAAAATATGAACAACGATGAAGACTGCTCGCTCATATCAATCCGTATGTGAGAGAAATTGTTAACTGAAATTCGAAAGACCAAATAATGATCAATTCATTAATTCAAAAATTTACATGTTCAAAATAATCAACTATGGATTGAAATATAAAGTACAGCAAGGAAGAAAAACAAATTTTAATAAATGTATAATAAAACTAATTAATTGCTTCGAGAAATAACATAGAAGATATCGCAATAAAACGACTTCGATAAAAGGTAAGGTTGCACTAACGAAATTGAGAAACTATAAACTACTTTTATCCATCACAAATGAACCTAGTAAGTGTTTATTATCTAATTACAATTTCTCTTGTATTAGGATCTAAGACTATATGTTGGCCATTTTTATTAGGAATTTCGTTGATCCACTAATCGGGAATTTGTGTTTCTTTGCAGGTAAAAAAAAGAATGTAAAGCTACAGAATTCTAATTTATCTATTAAATACAAACATTGAGGCATGGACTATTATCTTCTAAATTAGTTAAAAAATCTCCATTTGTTATTTCCGAGCATGGATTTGGGTTTTCTTACTAAGAAAGGGTGGATTTTTGTATTTCGAGATCGACCTTTTTATAGTCAAGTAGACCTATATTTTTCTGAAGAAACTTCATGGGAAGGGAAAAGGCAAAAGCTGTAGGTTGCTTTGGAAAATAAGTCTTATTTTCAAAAGAAAATCGAAGTATTCTTATCACCAAACAAAAATCTTTAGTTAATTAAAGCTTGGATTCAAATTCTCTTCTATATAATAATGGAATCCTTCATGAACTTCTAGATTTCTTGTTATTATGGAGGGTAGAGTTTTCTTTGTTGAAGAATTTCCCTTTTGTACATGGTTGACGAGAATCTCAAGATAAGACATTATTAAGATTTCCTATATTAGATGACTTCTAGGAGAACTTGAAATGGAGCTCTCTTCTATATGATGATGCATTTCTTTACCTTATGGACTTCTGGCTTTCTTATTATTGTCATTTGGGGTATAAAACTCCTATTATTGGAATATGTTCCTCTCGTCATTAGTAGCAAAAATTTCAAGATGAGATGTTATTATAATCACCTATCTTAGAGTCCTTCAGTTCATAAGTATAAGGCTCAAATTTCCTATTAAGTGATAATAGATTTCTTGTTGGACTCGTGGTTCCTTTATTCTTATTATTTGGCCGGTGAAACTTCTATTATTAAATTTCCTAGAAAAACGAAAGCAAGGATTACCCATTACCAAGAGTTGTATATCTTATCATCAAAATAGTGAATATATAAAGTTCCAGATTACTTCATCAAGCGCCAATTATTGTTTGGAAATGGAGCTCCAAATATAATTCTCTAAGTTGCCAAGTCAAATAGGGTCTCAAATTATGATTGTTGAACAAAAGCTTAAGTAATGGAAAATCTCATTGTTGAATAGGTTTTTGAATATTACTTACAAAACCTTGGACAACAAAACTCCTACTATCAAAATGCATACAACCAAGAATCTAAACTAATGTAATTTATAGAATATCAATATAACCTCTTGTTTTAGGAAAACTCATAGAGATATGAAGAAGAATAAATTGCTAGTTATCTAAATTTACAAATCCCATCATCGGAGTCTGTATACTCATCTCGTATGAATAGGTATCAAGATTTTTGGGTTAATCGAGTACTAAAAGAATTATCTACGAGAATCACATACTTTATTAAAGAAGACTCTATAAATTCCTAGATTCTTTTATTGGAAATAAATAATTACTTAACAATGAACTTTAAAGTACAACTCCCTTAAACTATGGCGGTATTCACTAAAGGAAAAATAATTCATCTCCACATAATGAATACGGTCGTAAGACTTTATATAGGATCAGATTAACCCTAGAGGGGGAGGGGGTGAATAGAGTTTATAATAAATTCATAGAATAATAAAAATTGCAGCATAGATAATAACAAAATAAATGCGAAAATAAAAGCCACACAAAGTTTACGCAACTTAGGCAAAACCTACACACTGTTTCCTCCAAGGTTTCTACTAGGAATTAAACAATCGACGCATATAGACTCTATAAACACACGACCCTCGCTAGCCTGATTGTTCTAACCTTATGCTCAAAACCCTGCCATAACTCAAACCCCAAGTTGCGATTTCTCGAACTACGCCATAGTTCGTACCTAGTTAAAAGCTAGAGTTTATAAAATTAAAAAGAAAATTACATAAAATAAAAGAGATAAACTAAAACCCTAAATTAGATTACACAGCCCAAACAAAAGTAAAAGAGTGCAGGCCAAATAAGAAATAGATTAAACGATAATTCTTCATCCCTTCGTATGCTTTAGTTTCATGGTCAACCCTCTTTTCTCTTCTTCTTCAAATTAGGGTTTTAATTTTGAAGCCAATCTTTGATCGATTGATGAAATTCCACCTCATCTCTCTATTGATCAATAGCTTTATTTGCATGAGGATTTATCCTTTTGTTGCTCGAATTGTCGATCGATGCTTTGTTGTGTTGACGGCTTCGATTGGTTAAGTATATTGATATGAGTTTAGGTATGATTTTTATGATTTTAGTTTTCTTTTTTGCTTTAAACTCGACCAAGTATTTTTACTAATGATGAATGGGTTTTATAAAGATCAGTTATGAAAATCGAATCCATTATTTTTATTTAAATTTTCAAACTTTGAATTTGGTATTAAATTTGATTGTTGATCTCTGATCAAACAGATTTGATGATTTCTGACTTGTTCATCGTTGATATATATGTTCAACTCTCTGATATATATTCGAATATATTTTGCCCCTTGTTGATTATATTGATTTTGGTCTTGGACTTCTAGAGACCCGTATCTATGCTTGAATGCTTTGATTTGTCCTGGTCCTTTTCACTGCATCTCTGTGTACAGATTTCGAACATTGCATTTTGATCTCCTGCCGTTGATAGTTTTGTGCGTGCACCTCCAATTGTCTAAAAACTGTTGCACACGTATATGTATACATGTATACACATATATGTACATGTTGATGGATATATCACGTCTTGATTGGTATTTGGATGTGGAGTGCTTGCTGCATTTGTACTATTCTCTTATGTGCGTGTTCTGTTGTGCACTTGACCCTGGTATGCTGTATCATGGTGCACTATTCTGTGATTCTTATTGACGGTTGGTTAGATGATGTTTTGAATTTGTGATGCTCATCTGAAATGCTTGTTGAGCGACCCTTTTTGATTTTCTTCTATGAGTACGTGTATGCCTGTCTGCACATTCCTGAACTTGAATTTGTATAATGTTGTGGCTTGTTTTACTGAATGTACATTTCGCTGTTGCCCTCTGTGCACTTCCCTTAGACCTGACTGACTTGGTTGCTTTGTTGTGCACTGTATCTCTATGTATGTTGCATTCTTGTTGACCTGAATTGTGTTGCACTTGTACTCCTTGTTTCTAGTTTTGGTCGAGATGCTTATGCACTTGTTACATGCATCACTTACTTTCTGCTTTTGCTGGTCTTGCCATTTGATGTTGCAGTCCATACTTTTGTGGTAGTTTTGTGGTGCAGTTAACTCTTTAAACTTGTTGTTTCATGTGCACTTGTACATTTCTTGCTTTTTTGTGTGCACATGGCTTCGATTTGCTGCTTGACTCATCGCCTTGAATTGAGCCTGAATTTTATTGGGCTTAACCTCATGCGTTTGCGTTGTGTTAAGCTGTTTGGCTTGATCTCACATTTGTCCATGAAATTTAATTGATGCAAGTACGTTTTGTGTATGTGCTTGTCCCTATGGCATGTACAGTGATACATTGTGCATGTCATATGTTGTCATGTACATTTATTTTTGGTTCCAGTTTAAAATATGAAAACAAACAACCCAATTAACCGAGGCAATATCATATTTAATTATATTATTCTTTTTGCACTTTCAGTTTGTTTTTCTTTTGATTTTTACTACATTATTTCTTTGACATGTAAAGCAGATGATTAAACACAAGCTGGAGTAAGAAGATAACAAATCAAATCTGAGCGAGCGAGTGAAATAATGTGGTATGTGAGAGTGTGAAATAGTGTTGTATTTAAAATGTAAAATATAGTGGAAGACGTGTTATAAATGTGTGCTATTGAAATTGTAATGAAATGTTTGTTGAAATAAAATATTTGTTTAAATGAAATTCTGAATAAAATATTTGTTTAAATTCTGTAATATTTCAATAGCACCATAACAAATGCATTAAAAAAAATATGTTTATTATCATCAAACAAATGTCATAAGCTGTTATATTGTATAATCTCCTCCTCTTGATTATAACAAACATATATTAATATTTTGTGCCTAATAAATGTGTTTCATGTGTTATGATCAAGCTCCCCCTATTTGTATACTACCCCTGCAACTAGACTCCCCTTACACAGTGCATATAATTTAAAAATGAAACATTGATTTGTCAAATAATTACACAGATGCTTATAGACCCTGTAAACTCACGACCCTTACTAACCTGATTGTTCTAACCCTATGCTCAAAACCCTTCCACAACACAAACCTCGAGTTGCGAATTCTCGAACTACGCCCCGTAATTCGTACCTAGTTAAAAACTAGAGTTTATAAAATCAAAAAGAAAATTACAATAAATTAAAAGAGATAAAATAAAACCCTAAATTAGATTACACAACACAAACAAAAGTAAAAGAGTGTAGCCCAAATAAGAAATAGATTAAACGATAATTCTTCATCCCTTCGTATGCTTTAGTTTCATGGCAAATCCTCTTTTCTCCTTTTCTTCAAATTATGGTTTAATTTTGAAGCCAATCTTCGATCGATTGATGAAATTCTACCGCATCTCTCTGTCGACTAAAAACCTTGCTTGTGTGATGCTCTCGTTCATTGATTGCTCCAATTTAAAAATGAAAAAATTGATTTGTCAAATAATTGCAAAAACAACCGGAAAAGCAACTTTTGAATGATAAAAGCAACTCTCAAATATCAATAAGGTTATTTCTCAACCGCCAAGATCTTAACATCTCTCCTCCTTTTGTTATCAACAACAACAACAACAATAATAATAATTGAAATAGTGATGAATTTTGATTGAAATCATAAAATCGTATCGAGAGATAAATATATATTGAAAATTCTAATTAATCAAACAAAATTCATAATATTTTATTTATTAGAGACAAATTCCACTTTAGAGTGATGTTAGGATTATGTTTAGGGGAAATTTATACAGTGACAACAGCATGGTATTTTTAATAAAGGAAAAATTTGTAAATTACCCTTTTAATCATTGTACAAAAAATGTTAAGCATTTTCTAACCATGCATAACCGTTAGAATTTTTAAATGAGGTTAGTAGTTACTTTAAAAAAAATGTCAAGTATTTTCTGACTATGCATAACCATGAGGACTTTTAAATGAGATTAGAAACTACTTGAATATTTATCCCTCTCTTGTATATGAGTCTCATCCATGCATAACCATGAGGACTTTTAAATGAGAAGTGAAGCACATATATAGAGAATAAAGTAATTCACCCATGCATAACCGCGGAGACTTTCAAATGAGTACCTTGGGATAGAATCATATATTACAAAAAAAATTATTTCCTTACTTTGAAATACCACTTGTATACACTATATTAAATTTTTGGTGTATAGATTAGAAGAAGGATGAAAGTAATAGAAATGATTATGGAATATGTACTAATTAAAAAATATTATAAAATTTGTTTAATTTTTATGAAATTTTTTAACGTATACTTTCTCTAGCTATGAAGTATACTTTAATCACTACTCATCACTTTCTTAAACACTATTAATAATTTGATAAGTTTCAAAAGGTTTAAGCAGTCAACACTATCTTTTCCAGAGTAAATCCCTTACCAAAATAAACAAGAATGTTTCCATCAAATTAAAATTCTAAGTTAAAAAATTTCTAAATCCAAAAATGAAAATATATTTCTGTAAGGGGTTTTATGAAAACGATGTCTACTAATTTTAAAGTCAGATGAAAATGCACATATGATTTCAAATGAAGTGATGTATAATACTACTTGTACTCTATTTGCCCAAAAATGATATATTATTAACTAAGAAAACTACGTACTACTCAACATCACTCGAATTGATTTTCAAATTTTTTTAGCAAGATCATTTAATATCAAACAGAGGTGAAAAAATTTCTATCAAGCAAAAGCATACACATTTCTCCAACTATTAATTTGTTAGTTGTGAAAAAGACAATGAAAGTTAACTGTTCTATAAAAGCAATTGAAAAAACTTGTTTTGAAAATTCAGTCCATTTGAAACCACTATTTGAAGCTTTAAGTCCTAATTTGATTTAGCATAAAACATAAAGTTTTTAGACATTCAAAATTTTTACTCACTAAAATTGGTTTCAAGTCAAAATGATAAATCGATCAAAAGTTATGACTAAAACACTACCACTTGTTTGCATAAATCACAAATGCTTTTCAAGTAATATGTTAAATAATTGCAATTTTTCAATATTTTATGAAATGAATCAGCCAAAACTCAAAACAGTAAAGTTATAGTGCTAGTAGTTAATTTTCCATAACTTGAAGAATTTCAAAATTTCGAGTAAAGATGTTCAAGTTATGACCAAATTACTACAGTTGTGTTAAGAAATTGTGGAAAAGTTTTCAAACAATATTACGAATGATTCGCGGTTTTTCAATGGTTTAAACTCAAATCCTAGAAAAACACAAAACACAAAACTTATAGAACTTTCAATCTATTTTCCAGATTACCTTGAATTTTACAAATTGGAGTTAAGGAGCTCAAGATATGGTAATTATACTATAGCAATGTCAACTAAAACAGAATTAACAATAGTGCATCACCTTTCGTTGCCGACGTATCAGATACTCTCCGCCCTATCTCCGTAACTGATGTTTGCATGTCTTCTGTTTTTTTGGAAATTATAGAAACTATTGGTTCTAATTTTACTTCAAAGGTATACACGACTATTAATACTGATGATGCTATACAAACTTCAAATATGACGAGAAGGTCTCCTCTGCAGCCGTTTGTACTCCTTAACCTGGACCTGTTCCTGTTTTTTTTTCTAGTATTGCACCTCATCTTGAGGTGTATGGCTCTGTTTATAGCTGAGAAACACATGGTGAATTTCTATTTAATGTATCCTCTCCTGAAGAGCCAATTCGTCTTGCTGCTGCACAACCAAAAATGTGGTCCTCCATATTTTCAACCAAACTGCATAGCGTAGGTGTGTACACTCCTGTTTGCACAAAAAATGGACAAACACCTCAAAGTCGTATGATTTAGTAGATCTTATGTGGTTCTTAGTGATTTGGGTGATTTATGCAAATATATAAAAAGCAGGGGCTAAACTGTAAAAAGACACGCAGATTTATAGTGGTTCAGCCAGAATGTGCCTACGTCCACTTCATATGTTATTTCCCTTCTCTTGTTTAGATTACAAGTACAAAACTTTGATACAAGTAAAAGAAAGTTGTTTGAAAGTTCTCTCTGTGCTTGAGCTCTCAAACTTGTCCCCCATTGTTGTACCCCTACCCCTCTATTTATAGAGTGAGGCTGGGGGTAGGGGTCTTGGAAGTATATAGCAGCTGGTGGGCCTAGGCTGACGTAATCTGGCCTGGTGGAGCTGGTCCGGCAATGCCTTGGTTCGATAGTAGTTGGTTGGAGACGAGGTCTTGGTCCGGTAGTACTTTGGTTCGGTGGGACTTTGGTGGAGTGGTTGGTTCGGCAGTGTTTGGATCGGTAGTGGATGGAGGGTTGCTGGTTTGGTATCATTCTGGTTCGGCGGAGGTCGATTCGGCAGGGAGGCTTTGCAGTTGGTTCGGTCAAGTCTGGTCCGGTAGGCAGTGGAGTTGGACCGGAGGCAAGTGGTCCGGTGGGAGCTTGGAGAAGCATGGTATGGTGTTGAGTTGGTCCGGCATCTAGATGGTATGGAGATGGTTTGGTCCGGCTATGCTGGTCCGGTGGTGAGAATTCGCCCAACATTTGCCCCCCAAAGTAGGGCATATGCTGGCATACGGCTTACTTTGTTTTCTTGGTCATCTTCATTCGGTCTCTGAGTGCCGGTCCAGTTGGTTCGGTGTTCTTTATTTGCCTATAAGTAGAGGTGTTAGGCCTTCGTCATTCTTCACAAACCGAGCCAAATCATTTGCCGAATCAAACCCTTGTTTTCGCCTGATCAAAGTGCTAGCCGAACCAGGTGAGAATTCTTTGCTACCGAATGAATTTTTTTTACCGAATGGGCTTGAAGTTTTAATACCGAATGGACCCTAGTTGAGAATGCCGAATGAGCCTTATACACTTGATTTTTTCATTTTTCGAATTACAAGTGGAATTCCATACTACGTTGTTTGTATGTTTTAACGATATACTTTTCCTATGTTCGCAGATAAAGTCTCAAAGGGTGGAAACCCGATCAGATAAGAGGAAATCCCAAGATAGAGACGATCCTTCCGTAGTGCCCCCAGCTCAGTCAGAACCGGGACTTCATGGGCCTACCCCGAGGTCACTAGTGGATGGGTACGGCCCTCAGGAGCTTCTGAACTCACCTCCGGACTGTTTCCCAAGCTTTCTCAAAGGCGAGCAGCTTGATGTTATCTCCCGCTCCTTTGGGATTGATAGAGCGCGCATGCTGTTGCCGGGGGAGGCAGGTGTACAAGTAGAGGATGATGACCAGGATGGTCAAGAAGCAGGTGCTGGTAAGTCTTTCTTTCTGGTCTTTCCGTTAACTTGGTTGCTTATCACTAATGAATTCTTTCCTTGATCGGATAGGCGGTCAATAGGACAAGGGTAAAGCTCCGATGCAGCCGGCTCCTTGACTTGACTTGGATATCTTTTTGCTTACTGAACATTGTTGTATATGTTAGTCTCAAAATAGTAACGTAACTTTTAGGTCGTAATTATGTTACTTGTAATAAACAACATTATCTTTGGCGTGTTATTTTTAAACTTAAGCTGATTCTGTCGTATTTGAATGCTTTTGTTATTTTGCCATGTTGTATGAGAAATATAGCTATGCATATGCTTGTAATTCAGTTGTGTTTGATGTCAAGTTCTTGCTTAAAACATAATTTCATGCCTTGCAATGCTAGTGTGATGTATGAATAAATTATAGCCATCTATTTGTACACAAAAGAATAAAATACCGCCTTTCATGTTCTAATTGTAGATGGCAGTTTTGAATGTCTTGTGTGACTGAGTATGGAATGCGGCCTAGTGTCCCGTTGTGGGTTCCGACTTCCACTAGCAAATGTCTCCTATTCCGTGTCCTGTACTTTAGGGATTGTTATAGAGGGTAGGAGAAAAGTTTTTCAAATAAAATTGAAATATGAGAAATAGTAAAACTTCCAATCACGGAAGGCCTTCGATGTGCTTAAGTTCGTGGCAAACGGGCTTTGTAGTCACTTTTCCTAGCTGTGGGTCTTGGAGACATTTGTCACCCATCTTACGCCTCCGCGGGGAGTTAATTCTTTTTTACCACAACCGCACTTAAGACACATCGGAGCCGAGATCGCGCACAGTAACTACCCGGGCCATTATGGCCCGTAATCGTGGGTATTATTCGATTTACTGTGGCCGGCTAGCGTGGGTGTCGATCGTCAACCGTGAACTGCCCCTGGCTGGCCACACCTTATGTTGGGGTTTATAGTCGGTTCACAGTTGCCGGCAAGCCGAACGCCGTAATGAGCTGCCTCGGCTATAGTCGGCCTTCTCGGTGGCTTATAATCGGCTCATTACAGTTGGCTTTGAGGGCCGTCGCGAGCAATGAGTTAACCCGCAGCAGAGGGATGCCGGAGCAAAAGTGTCTCATTGGCGAGGGCATAGATTCGTATAGTACCTATTAGGTCTTGTCCAGGAGAATTCGCACTGTGGAGCGCCTTGAATGGAAATGCTATTTGCACAGGATTTTGTTCAACAGAAAAGGATAAAGTTAACAAGCAGCCAAGATATAAAGGAACAAGTTAAAAAAGAGACAAGGTTTTTTTAAAGTGGTTTGGCACGAAAATGCCTACGTCCACTGATTCTCTTTGTTAATTCGCTTCATATGGGCAGTGCAAGTTAAGTAAAGTATCGACGAAGGTGTTGGATGTTCCATGCCCTCTGGAACACCTCTCCGTCCACTGTTGACAAAATATAAGCTCCGTTGTGGAGATCTTTATGGATTACATATGGTCCATCCCAGATTGGGTCTAGTGCTCCGGGGCGAGGGAAGATTCGCTTGAGGACAAGATCCCCTTCTTGTAAGGTACGATGCTTGACTTTGGAGTTGTATTGTGTAGCCACTTTCTGTTTGTGGGCTGCTGCTTTAAGGACTGCATCATTTCTTCTCTCCTCAACTAGATCCAAAGACATGTGAAGGAGTTCTTCGTTCTCTTCTGGGTTATAGTGGATTCTACGGTGGGAAGGCACAATGGTTTCAACTGGGAGCATAGCCTCCGATCCGTATGCCAAAGAGAAAGGAGTGTGCCCCGTTGATGTTCTGAAAGATGTGCGATAGGCCCATAGTGCCGTAGGGAGTTCATCCACCCAAGCGCCCTTTGACTTTTCGAGCTTCTTTTTGATTAGAGTCTTCAGAATTTTGTTGATGGCTTCGACTTGTCCGTTTGCTTGGGGGTGCGCTACGGATGAGAAGCTCTTGTGAATTACGTGCTCTTGGCACCAGTTGGCGAATTCCTCGCTGTCAAACTGAAGTCCATTGTCTGATATGATTTTGAGTGGGACTCCGTACCTGCACAGAACATTTTTGATCAAGAAGTTAATAACTTTTGCTGAAGATACTTTATTTAGAGGTTCTGCTTCCACCCATTTGGTGAAATAGTCGACTGCCACTATAGCATATTTGGCCCTGCCTCGGCCCATTGGTAGCTCGCCGATTAAGTCAATTCCCCATATTGCGAAGGGCCAAGGGCTGGTCATTTGAGTAATCTCAGTGGTTGGTAGCCGCGGAATCTTAGCAAACTTCTGGCATCTGTCACACTTTTTGACGAAATCTAAGGCGTCCTTGCTTAAGGTGGGCCAGAAATATCTATATCGGAGTATCTTTTTTGCTAATGTTTGCCCTCCGGTGTGATCTCCGCAGCTTCCCTGATGGATGTTGGATAAGATTTCCTTGACTTCCCTCCCAGTGACACACCTTAATAATGGGTTAGAGAATCCGCGCCGATAGAGGATGTCTTCTTGTATTGTGTAGCGGGATGCTTTCCTCAAGATTTTCTTGACTTCGTTACGCCCGTTGGGTAGTGTGCCACTTTGTAGGTAGTCTCGGATGGGAGTCATCCAAGTTGCTTCCTCGGTTGCAGCTATCAGATTCACTTGTTCAAAACTTGGGGCCAGTTACTTTGAGATGGTTACTGCCCCAAGGATGGTGATGTCTCTCACACTTGCTTGCTTCGCCAATTCGTCGGCCTCTTGGTTCTCTTCCCGAGGGATGTGTTTGACTAAGTAGTGGTCCAATCGGCTGAGAAGTAACTTGGTCTTCTTTAAATATGCTATGAGTCGTTCTTCTCGAGCTTGGAATTCTCCTAGTATTTGATTAACAATAAGTTGAGAATCGCTGTGAAGACACAAAGAATTGGCTCCGATTTCTATGGCAATTTCTAGTTCGGCTATCACTGCTTCATACTCCGCATCGTTGTTGGTGGCAGCGAACTCCAACCTTATAGCATAGTGCAGTTTGTTTCCCCTGGGAGTGATTATTACCACACCTGCCCTCGAGCCTTGTTCGTTCGATGCACCATCCACAAAGAGATTCCACTTGATATCTTCTGCTATTTCCAATTGCTCCTTATCTTCGTTGGTAGTGAATTCTGCAATGAAATTAGCCATGGCTTGTCCCTTGATGGCGGTGCAAGGGTGATAGGTGATATCATACTGACTTAGTTCAATGCACCATTTAAGTAGTCGCCCAGAAGTGTCGGGACGATGGAGTACCTGCCTCAGTGGTTGATCGGTCAGAACTTTGATGGAATGGGACTGGAAGTAGTGACGCAGTTTACGTGATGTGATTAGTAAACAGTATGCTAGGTTCTCAAGTTTAGGATATCTGACTTCTGCCCCAGTAAACCTTTTGCTGACGAAGTAAACTGGCCGTTGCGTGCGGTTGTCTTCCCTTACCAAGGCAGCGCTTAGGGCGTGAGATGACACAGCAAGGTATAGGTATAATTCTTCGCCTTCGCTTGGAGTCGAGAGTACCGGTGGTTTCTGGAGGTGTTCGATTAGGTTAAGGAAAGCGGTTAAGCATTCGTCAGTCCATTCGAACTTTCCTTTGTCTTTCTTTAGAGCTTCGAAAAAGGGGACGCACTTGTCCGTTGCCTTGGAGATGAATCGACTTAGGGCGGCCACTTTTCCATTTAGGCTTTGCATTTTCTTTCGGGTGGAAGGTATCTTGATATCCCTTAGCGCTCGGACTTGCTCAGGGTTCGCTTCAATCCCCCTGGCATGAACGATGAATCCTAAGAACTTCCTTGATGACACTCCGAAGGAGCATTTTAGAGGATTCAACTTCATTCCATACTGGCGGAGTACTTGAAACATTTTGCCTAGGTGGTTTACGTGATCTTTGGCTTTCCTTGACTTCACCAGCATGTCATCCACATATACTTCCATAGTCTGTCCTATTAGCCCTGCAAACATCTTGTTGACGAGGCGCTGGTAGGTGGCTCCTGCATTTTTAAGTCCAAAAGGCATTACCTTATAGCAGTATAAACCCCGGTCGGTGATGAAACTAGTGTGGTCTTGGTCGGGAGCATGCATAGGAATTTGGTTATATCCTGAGTATGCATCCATAAAAGATAGGAGCTCGTGCCCGGCTGTGCTGTCTACAAGTTGGTTGATTCTGGGAAGTGGGAAGCAATCCTTTGGGCAGGCGTCGTTTAGGTTGGAAAAGTCAATGCAGGTTCGCCACTTCCCATTAGCCTTCTTTACCAGCACCGGGTTGGCGATCCATTCCGGGTAGATAGCTTCTCGTATGAAGTCATTGGCGAGTAGATTCTTTACTTCTTCATCGAGGGCTGCTGATCGCTCTGCCCCCATACTTCTCTTTCTTTGTTTTACAGGCGCCTTGGTAGGATCAATTTTTAATACGTGGCAGGCTATGTCGGGGGAGATTCCGGTCATGTCAGCGTGTGACCATGCGAATACATCCAAGTTGTGGCGGAGAAAATCGATGAGTTGTTCCTTCAATTCGGCTTTTAGTTGGGACCCAATTTTCAATAGTCTACTTGAGTCGTGCTTGTCTACAGATATAAACTCCATAGCCTCTGCAGGCTCGGCGGTGGCCTCCTCCTCTTTGTCCCTAGGGTCTAATTCATTGAAAGGGCCGCTGGTATATCGAAGAGGAGGGGCTTTCTTTAGTTGCTATGCTTCTAGACTTTTTGTGCAGAGGGCAATCTCTACACCCTTCCCTTTATCCTTCCTGTGGTTGTTGCGAAGTTCAGTCACATAGCAGTCTCGAGCAACGTCCTGGTCTCCTTCCACTTCCCCTACTCCATTGCCTATTGGAAATTTCATCTTTAGGCACCATGGGGCTAGGACAATTTGGAAGTCAGACAAGGATGGCCTTCCTAAGAAGGCGTTGTAGGCCGAATGGTTTTCTATTAGCACAAACGTCTGTTTCCGTACGGCGGAGCGGGGATGACTTCCAATCTCAACAAAGAGGTCCAGTTGCCCGAGGGGCATCTTCGCATCTCCAGTGTAGCCGTGTAGTGGTTTATCGCAGGGAGATACATCCTTCATTGATAGGTTCATTTTGTCGAATGCGTGTTTGAACAGGATGTTTACTGAGCTTCCAGTGTCTACCAGGATTCGGTAAACTTCGGCGGGACCGAGTCGGGCAGAGATGACCATGGGATCCATGTGAGGGTACTGCCTTCCTTCTAGGTCACGCTTACCGAATGTGATGTCATTACTTTCTTTCCGCTTCGGGTGGCGCTCTTCTATAACCGAATTGACACAGTCTTTATTGTCTCTAAGCGATTTTCCATACCTTTCCATCCCTTTCCAGCTTCTGTCCGCGATGTGCGGTCCTCCCGAGATGGTATGGACTACTATTTTCTCTTGACTAGAGCTGCTAGCGTTGCGGTTTCCTCTGCCGGTGTCCGGTGAGGGTAGCCTTGGGTTTTCATTGGCAGGAGCTGGAGTCCTGTCCTGACTTTTTACATAACGTTCCAGTTTCTTCCTTCTGATGTGTTCCTCAATCAGATCCCGGAGATGATGGCATTCATTGGTATCACGCCCGTGAGATTCGTGGAAGCGGTAGAACTTTCCAGATTTCTACGCGTTATCTGATTCCTTCTTGTATGGTGGGCGTTTGTATCTAACTTCGCCTTGGGTGGCAAGGAAGATATTTTCAACGGTCTCGTTCAAAGGAGTGTAAGTGTCGAATCTCGGTCCAGGCCGATATAGGCGCTTTTCTTCCTTCTTGCCCCCAGCATTGTCTCTGGAATCATTTCTTTGAACATCCCTTGCCACAGCGGGGGCGTTGCTGTGAGTTGCCTTATTTTGCTGTCCTGACTGCCCCTCAACGGCAGCATCCTCAAGCCTCATGTATTTCCCGGCTTCATGGAAGAAATCGGGTAAAGTAGCTGGTTTTTCTTTCGTCAACCTTCTAGCAAATTTAGTGTCCGGATGCACACCACTACAGAGGGCCATTAGGATAAGCTTCTCATCGGCATCTTGGACTGCGGCTGCTGCGGCATTGAATCGGGTTAGGTATTGCTGCAGTTTTTCTCCAGGTTTCTGTTTGACGCCGGATAAGGAATAAGCGTCCTTAGGTTGTTCCACATGGATGCGGAACTGACTGATAAACTTTTCTTTCAACATTTCCCACGAGCTGATGGATCCCTGGGGTAGATGACAGAACCAGGAGGTAGCGAGATCTGCTAAGAATAGTGGAAAGCATTTGCACAGTACTCCTTCTGTTGCTCCACTCATGAGCATGTGCTATGTGTATCTTTGTAAGTGTACGATGGGGTCGGAGGTTCCCTTGTAAGGTTCCATTGTTGGCATCTTCCATTCTCGAAGGGTGATAGCAATTTCAATGTTGCGGGCGAAAGGGCTGGTCACCCTAGCGCCTATCCCTCGATCTCTTTGCTCCTATTGGACGCACTCTCTAAATAAGCGCGCCATCCTTTCATCAGAATTTGGAGCAGATAGAAACGAGTTTGGTTCTGTTCTATGGGATTGATTCCGTCCAGATGACCTGTAGGGATGGTATCGTCTATCGTTCCTCATATTCTCCAGCGGCTGCCTTTGATCTTCTGGGAGCATGCTAGGGTCAGCTACAGTTGGCCCTTGCCTTGATCTCCCCCTACTGGGTTCTGATCTAAGCACTTCCTCGGGTCCAACTTTGGGCTGGACTCTAGCTCGGCCCCGTTCACCGGCGTTTCCGTGGTTAGGCAGTATGACAGGCTCGGCTATAGTTGACCTCCGTCCGGTACCTCCCCCGTTGGGTTCGGTACCAAACGTTTCCTCAGGCCTAACTTCGGGCTGTGCTCGGTCTCGGCTCCTACCATGGCTACTTCTGCCGTTAGCTCCTTCGAAGAAGGAAGATCTTTGTTGTCTCTGAGATCCTCCAGACTGGGACTCGCCCCATGTTTCAGTGTTGCGGTTGGATTCTTCAGCGTCCCTTAAGCGTGACATGAGATGGTCCACCAAGGCTTCCTACTGGGACGTGAAGCGGTTAGTTACTTCAACCACAACTCTGTCCAATCCTGCCCTAGTAATTGCTATAGGCTGTTCTGTGGCAGGAGTGGTTGGGTTAGCCTGTCCTTCATTTGTTACTGTTGCTGGAGGAGGACGATTTACTTGATTCGTGACAGCTGGATCTGGAAGACTGCTGGATGCGATGTTTTTTCCTTTGTTAACATCTTTTCTCTGTTTGGGAGGCATGTTTTCCAAGTGGTGGACGATGCTGTTAGGAAAACTCGTTAAGTGGATGAAGTTGAAGCTTCGAGCTTCTAGTTCTCAGTGAAAGCACCAAAAATGTTTGCACAAAAAATGGACAAACACCTCAAAGTCGTATGATTTAGTAGATCTTATGTGGTTCTTAGTGATTTGGGTGATTTATGCAAATATATAAAAAGCAGGGGCTAAACTGTAAAAAGACACGCAGATTTATAGTGGTTCAGCCAGAATGTGCCTACGTCCACTTCATATGTTATTTCCCTTCTCTTGTTTAGATTACAAGTACAAAACTTTGATACAAGTAAAAGAAAGTTGTTTGAAAGTTCTCTCTGTGCTTGAGCTCTCAAACTTGTCCCCCATTGTTGTACCCCTACCCCTCTATTTATAGAGTTAGGCTGGGGGTAGGGGTCTTGGAAGTATATAGCAGCTGGTGGGCCTGGGCTGACGTAATCTGGCCTGGTGGAGCTGGTCCGGCAATGCCTTGGTTCGGTAGTAGTTGGTTGGAGACGAGGTCTTGGTCCGGTAGTACTTTGGTTCGGTGGGACTTTGGTGGAGTGGTTGGTTCGGCAGTGTTTGGACCGGTAGTGGATGGAGGGTTGCTGGTTTGGTATCATTCTGGTTCGGCGGAGGTCGATTCGGCAGGGTGGCTTTGCAGTTGGTTCGGTCAAGTCTGGTCCGGTAGGCAGTGGAGTTGGACCGGAGGCAAGTGGTCCGGTGGGAGCTTGGAGAAGCATGGTATGGTGTTGAGTTGGTCCGGCATCTAGATGGTATGGAGATGGTTTGGTCCGGCTATGCTGGTCCGGTGGTGAGAATTCGCCCAACAACTCCTAGACAATTTGATTTATATGTTTTGAATAGTGTAAATATTCCTCCTCCTGAGGTGATTGAGGTAGGCAATTTTTATTGGCATGAGAAGCTAGTTGGATTTCTTTTTTAGATGATAACCCCTCTTTCTCCGTTGTGAAATCTCATCTTAAGCAATTTTGGATACTGAAAGGCAATATAACTATGTGATATGATAATTCACTATTCTATTTTGATTTTTCTTGCCCTAAGGAAAGGGTACAGATTCTTGAGGCTGATTCGGTTATCATAATAGGAAAGCCATTTATAGCGACTAAATGGTCCCCCTCTATTGATGCTGCCCATGATAAGTTTCTTTCTATTCCAATTTGGGTCCAATTTTCAAATATTCCATCAGTATTTCAGTCTATAATTGGTTATCGAATTTGATCGGTGATTTAGTATGCTTCGATGAATCAACTATTAGAGGAGATAGATTGGGTTATGCAAGAGCTCTGATTGAGGTCAAGCCAGACATATTATTACCGTTTGTTCTTCCGGTTGAACCAACGCCTAGAGTTGTTGCTATGGTTGACATTGGATATAAATGGAAACCATCGATATGTGCAAACTATAAATCTTTTGTCCATCTGATTGATAAATGTAAGCATTCTCTTAATCCTTCGCCGATCCTTGAAGTAATTAAAGTTGAAATGAAACTTCCACAAAAGATCCCTTTATTCAAGATTGCAAAGCGAGTTTGGGTTCCTAAACGTGACATTGTTTTAGAACCAGTCTCGCCGATTGCAAGCTTAAACTCCATCTCTGATAATATTACTTGGAATTCTACTAAAAAAGCTTGGGTTCATGAGATCACACAGTTTTGCTACTGCCCGTTGTCTGACATATATTATAAGTTTGTATCTCCTCTAGAAGGTGAGAATAGATCGCTCTTTTACTTCATTTCTGGTGGCACGTTATCTCTTTCTGTTGATGGTAAACATGGAGAGCACAATATTGAGATCTTAAAGGATGAAACTTGGGATAGATCGTTTATTTTTGATGAGAAATCTAGGGTATATGATCCCAGGATTGTGACTCTTTTTTCTGAGTATGTTAATACCATTGGGCCCAACTCATCTTCTGATGAGGATGGTTCCTCCTCTTCGTAGGAGGATTAGTCTTATTTTATTTGTAGCTTAGGCGTGACTGCATAATTCCTGTGTTGTAGTTATTTCTTGTTCCTTCTATAGTTGTTCTGTGTATGTGCAGAACACCTGTTTACAATTTTAATAAAGTGGCACGACCCACTATAAAGCCGGCTAGCCTGGTTATAAAAAAAATTAATAATAAGAAAACAAAACAGAATTTAGAGATCACACCTTTATTTACCTTCGATGTTGTGATATCCAAAATTTGTAGATCTCCACCTCATTTTTCTAGGCTAAGGAACATTAGAAGTTTTGCTCATCAACCATATATAACAACTCAAAATCTGTCTTTATCAAAGTTGTTCCATAGCCCGCTTTTGTAACTATATTTTGGAGGAGGCAAGTGGCATAAAGAAGGATGTAAGACCACTTTCATTTTCGATCAATCTTCAGTACCCAAATTTATTTATATGGAAAACTATTAATTTTAACAATCATACCTTTAGGAACTCAAACTTATTTAAATTTAGGAAAATTTACATTTGTTCCTTTTGGAATCCATATTTGTTTAACGGTTTTCTGTTTGTTTTTATTTCGACAATTATTATCGCTATGTCCTATATTTCCACACTTTACGCATTTGGGTATCACACCTCTCCCCCTAATAGTATTATTAGCCATTTGTTTATATATTGAAACCTTTTCAAGTCCAAATCCTTTTCTGTTATTCGCGAAGAGTTGATTTCCTAATAGCATATCAAACGATTTTTCTCTAGTGCAAAATTTTCGAATAATCAACTCGAGTTCATTAACTTTGGATTTTAAAAGATTATTCTCGTTTAGTAGCTTAGAACAATGACTAATAGCATTCTCTCCCTTTTCAAAATAATTTATTTTAAGACCAAATTTTCATTTTTGAGCTCTTTTATTTTAGTACCAAAATCAAGCATTTCAGTTTTAAAGAGTTGGCCTTTTTTGAATTCATGTTTTTCAAAATCCTTGATATTTTTGATCTCCTTTTCTAATTCGTGATTTATTCAAAGAATTTAAATTTTATTATTTTTCAAAATCACGTTTTTGTTTTCAAGGGTTTTTAAATTTTCTTTGACCTCGTTTAATTCTCTTTCAAAATTTGCACATTTGGAATTTTTGGACATCTTAAAACTTTCCAACTTTTTTTGTGAAATGTTGTTTTCGCAAATCAACTCAGTTTCATTTTTTGCCAAATCATAAATTCCCTTTCTTAGTTTTTAAATTTTTTCATGAAAACGAGCAAACTCTTTTTCATAATACAAACAATTTTTGCAATTAAAATGTTTAATTTTCTTAATGTTTTTAAGCTCATTTTCCAAATCAACATTTTGGTGACACAATTTAGATTTTTCACTTTTCAACTTATTATTTTTCATCTCAAGGTCATTAATATTTTTAGTTAATTTTTGACATAAGAGAATATATCTTTGAATGAATAAAATAACTTATCTTGTCAGTTGTTGCGTCTTCGTCACTGCCTACTTTACTATCATTGTCCAAAATATATTTTGTAAATCTTGTCAAGCACAATTCTTTGACCGAGTCGATTTTAGGGAGTTTCTCGTTATTGTTGTTGTCTTTTCTGCCATATATTGCATCGAGAGTGCTTTAGATTTCCTGTGCAGTTAAACAATGAGAGATATGGTTAAATTCATTTTGATTAATTAGAGAATAGAGTATACGCATACCAAGAGAATTAACTGAAATATTTTTCTTATCTAACATATCACCCTCATTTTCAATAATATTCCAACATTTAAAATTAACCGATTTTAAATAAATTTCCATTTTTGATTTCCAATTTAAAAAATCCGTTCCATCAGAAATAGGGAGACCAACGTCGGACCGACTCTCGCTAGATCTGCAACTAGGGTTAGACATTTATGTTAGTAACCGTCTCTGATACCACTTGTAGGATCGAATTAACCCTACAAGGTGGTGAATAAAGTTTATAATAAATTCACAGAATAATAAAAATTGCAGCACAGATAATAACAGAGTAAATGCGAAAATAAAAGCAACACACAAGTTTACCCAGCTTTGGTAAAACCTGCCTACTGCTGCCTCCAAGGTTTACTAGGAATTAAATAATCAACTTTTATAGACCCTGTAAACTCACGACCCTCGCTAACCTGATTATTCTAACCCTACGCTCAAAACCCTTCCACAACACAAACCTCAGTTGCGAATTCTCGAACTATGCTCCGTAATTCGTACCTAGTTAAAAACTAGAGTTTATAAAATTAAAAAGAAAATTACAATAAAATAAAAGAGATAAACTAAAACCCTAAATTAGATTACACGGCATAAAAAAAAGTAAAAGAGTTCAACCCAAATAAGAAATAGATTAAACGATAATTCTTCATCCCTTCGTATGCTTTAGTTTCACGGTAGATCCTCTTTTCTCTTCTTCTTCAAATCATGGTATAATTTTGATGCCAATCTTCGATCGATTGATGAAATTCTATTGCATCTCTCTATCAAATGAAAACCTTGCTTGCATGATGCTCTCATTCATTGATTTCTCCAATTTAAAAATGAAAAATTGATCTTTCAAATAATTGCAAAAACAACTGTAAAAGCAACTCTTGAATAATAAAACCAACTCTCGAATATCAGTAAGGTTATTACTCAATCGCCAAGATCTTAACCTCTCTCCTCCTTTTTTTCCATCAATAATAATAATTGAAATAGTGATGAATTTTGATTGAAATCATAGAATCGTATCGAGAGAGAAATATATATTGCAAATTCCAATTAATCAAACAAAAATCATAATATTTTATTTATTAGAGACAAATTCCACTTTAGAGTGACAATATGATTATGGTTTAGAAGAATTCTCAACTCTAGTTTTAAGCCAATCTTCGATCGATTGATGAAATTCCACCTCCTCTCTCTGTTAATCAGTAACTTTATATGCATGAGGAATTTTCCTTTGGTTGCTTGAATTGTCGTCGATGCTTTGTTGTGTTGACGGCTTCAATTGGTCGAGATATTGATATGAGTTTAGCTATCATTTTTCTGATTTTAGTTTTCTTTCTGCTTTGAACTCAACCAAGTAATTTGCCAATGATGAATGGGTTTTATAGGGATCGATTCTGAAAATTGAATCCATATTTGAATTTGAAAATTTCAAACTTTAACTTCGATATTAAATTTGAATATTGATCTTTGATCAAACAGCTTTTATAATTTCTGACTTGTTCATCGTTGATATATATGTTGAATTCTTTTATATATATTCGAATATATTTTGGCCCTTATTGATTATATTGATTTCGATCTTGGACTTCTGTAGACACGTTTCTATGCTCGAATGCTTTGATTTGTCCTAGTCCTTTTCACTACATCTCTATGTATTGATTTCGAACTTTGCATTTCGATCTCTTGCTGTTGATAGTTTTGTGCATGCACCTCCAATTGTCTGAAAACTGTTGCACATTTATATGTATACATATACATATATATATATATGTACATGTTGATAGATACTTTATGTCTTGCTTAGTAATTGGATGTGGAGTGCTTGCTGCATTTGTACTATCTCTTCTGTGTGTGTTCTGTTGTGCACTTGACCCTGGTGTGTTGTATCATGCTGCATTGTTTTGTGATTCTTATTGATGGCTGGTTGCATGATGTTTTGACTTTGTGATGCTCATCTGAAATGCTTGTTGAGTGACCTTTGTTGCCTTTCTCTTGCTTGAGTGCATGTATGCCTGTGTACATATTCCTTAACTTGAATTTATATAATGTTGTGGCTTGTTTTACTGAATGTACATTTCGCTGTTGCCCTCTGTGCACTTCCCTTAGAGCTGACTGACTTGGTTGCTTTGTTGTGTATTGTATATTTGTGTGTAATGCATTCTTGTTGACCTAAATTATGTTGAACTTGTACTCCTTGTTTCTGGTTTTGATCGAGATGCTTATGCACTTGTTTCCTGCATCACTTGCTTTCTACTTTTGCTGGTCTTGCTATTTGATGTTGCAGTCCATTCTTGTTGTGGTAGTTTTGTGATGTAGTTAACTCTTTGAACTTGTTGTTTCACGTGCACTTATACAGTTCTTACTTTTGTTTTGGTGCACATGGCTTCTATTTGCTGCTTCACTCATCTCCTTGAGTTTAGCCTGAATTTCATTGGGCTTGACCTCGTGCATTTGCACCGTGTTGAGTTGTTTGACTTGACCTCGTATTTATTCCTGAAATTTAATTGATGCAAGTAATTTTTGTGTATGTGCTCATCACTATGGCATGTATAGTGTGATACACCGTGCATGTCATATGTTGCTCGTGCATATTTATTTTTGGTTCCAGTTTAAAATATGAAAACAAACAACCCAATTAACTGAGGCAATATCATATTTAATTATGTTCTTATTTTGCACATTTAGTTTGTTTCTTTTTTTCTTTTTACTACATTATTTCTTTGACAGGGAAAGCAGACGATTGGACACAAGCTGGAGCAAGAAGATAGCAAATCAAATCCAAGTGAATGAGTGAAATAATGTTGTATGTGAGAGTGTGAAATAGTGTTGTATTTGAAATGTAAAATATATCGAAAGCTGTGTTGTAAATGTGTACTATTGAAATTGTAATAAGATGTTTGTTGAAATAAAATATTTGTTTAAATGAAATTATGAATAAAATATTTGTTTAAATTCTGTAATATTTCAATTGTACTATAACAAAAACATTTAAATAATATATATATATATATGTTTATTATCATCAAACTAAAATCGTAAGGCATTATATTCTACACTTTCTTACTAAACATAGCTCATTATCTAATAATGAAGATCAAAAGTGTCAGAATTAATTGCCAACAAAATGGTTAATAAGAGATTCGATCTTCTATTTCGAAAACAAAAGTAGCCATTGGATTTAATGACTTCTGCCAATATAAGAGTTTAAAGTGATATTACCGGATAAAGTAAAGGTTCAACCATGCAAGGAAATTACTTTTCCATTTGAACTAAGTTAAGTGCTGACAAAGAAGTCCTTTGATTTAGCAAAAACCATATCATGAACTATGGAAAATCTACATAAAAACAAAGCAAAAGGTAATGATAAGTGTTTGCACCAAAATGTGGCACAAAGACCAAAGATATTATAGTAGAGAAGAAAAATGAAGAATAATAATGAAAATGAAGTAAAAACGATACACACAGTCTATAGTGGTTTGGCTAATCATTGCCTACGTCCACTTAGCTTTGTTGCTGATTTGGTTGCTGTTTACAACTTCTGCTCTTATAGATCGGTATGGATCCTCAGGATTGCAAGGGAATTACATGAAATTAGTAAACAATTGAAAAAGATCCCTCAAAATGTCCCTCTCCACCTCTATTTATAGCTAAAGGTCGTCGGAAATCCCTCTATCACGTTCATAGCCACGTTCCCCACATCTAGAAGAAAATATGCTCAGAAGATCGTGGCCACGTCCCAATACACAATGGATCAGTGATGATCCATAGGCATGGATCGGTATCGATCCATAAGATTGTTTTATGGACCTTTCCTGTAGCCTTGTGTTGATGCGACTTGCTAGCAACTTCATGTTTTCCATCTTGACTGCTTTGCTAGAAGCTTGTTTCCGAGTCAGTGCTTGGATCGGTGGTGGAATAGAGTTCTCGACTTCATGCGCTTGAGATGCTCGAAGGAAAACGACATGTAAACAATCCACTTGTAACGACCCTAGATTTTAATTAAATTTAAATTGATAATTAAATGAATTTTTGAATAAAAATTGTAAAATTAATTATAAATGGAATCGAGTTTCCCTGATTCAAATCGAAAATATATTAAGTCATATGGATTTGAGAATTTGTATATATGTGAATATATATGTATATGGATATATATGAGTAAAATTGAATTTATATATATATATATATATATGTATATATTGGATTTGAAATAAATTCTTAAATAAATGGTTTTAAAAATAAATATAGAGATATATATATATATATATACTTTGGATACCAGAGAAATAAAAGATTTAAAATTTAAAATTAATGTCAATTTGAATTTCAAAAATAAAATAATTAGTATTAGAGTTAAATAATAATAGATGTTAAACTGGAAATAAAAATATATATAAGATAACTATAAAGTAAATAAATTAGATAAGATTTAACAACAAAATAAAATCTAGAAATTCATCTATATTTTGAAAATGAATATATATAGTTTTATAAAATATAAAGTAAGTAAACATATTAAAATAAAAAAATACACTCAAACATGAAAATAAAATATCTTTGTACAAATAAACAAAGTTTATAGGAAAATATCAACATACAAAACAAAGTACACAATATAATACATATCAGCCGAGTAAATTAATGCAAGGCTAGAGCAAGCAAAAGAAAATAGAGGACTTGAGTAATTAATGCAACATGCTTCATGCATTTAATGCAAGCATACCAGCCATGTCCCTAGTACAAAAACAAACATCACCTGTACAACACATCTCCTATATATCAACTTCCTTATTCCATTTCGTTCAGCAAGATTTAGTATTCCAGGGAGATGAACATCACTATATCTAATAAACTTAATCAAGTTCAAAAGTTCAAAAAAACCTGAAATAAAAGTTCAAGCATGTTTATCAAGCAGCATCAAGTAGTTCCAGTGTTTAAATCAAGAGTAGCAACTAAAAGCATTTCAGTTTTAAAGAAAATCAAAGCATCTTTCAAAAATCTGAAGTTCATTCCAGTTTCCAAAGTCATTTGCAAGTTCTCTGTCTTCAATCTAAGGTGAGTAGCATGTCCTTTTAAAACAGTTTATACCTCTGATGTTACTCAAATGTTGTGATGGAAGTTTGCTTTGAAGTATGGTATGGGTATGGATATGAATCTGATATGAGTATGCATTTGTAAAATGTCTGTATGAATATAAATATACTCCTCTATCTACTTACAGGCTCCAGGTAAGAATTTTTTTTTCAAATCTACTTATCTGATCATTTTTTTTGATCTTGGGTTTCAAACATATCTGTTCGTTTAAGTATAACTCAAAGTTTAAAATTTTATTTAAGAAAAATAGGTTTGAAATATGCTAGAATTTGGGTAAATACAGTTGCAATTCTATTAACACGATAAAATTCGAATGTGATAAATTGTTGATTCAATTACATAATCTGAATCTACATTCAAAAATATGATTTTTGTAACAAAAATGGAAACTTTTAGTTAAGTGTGCTTCGAGCAGTTCAAAGATGAACTGAGATTGCATTTTATCCATTTCTGGTAACCGAGGAATTTTTGGATGACAAAATTCTGTTTGAAGCTAGCTTGGCCATTGATAAAGCTAGGAAAATTGTAGAAAAAATTATCTATTGCAAGAATCGATAGGACGAGGCGAATTTAGGGTTAAAGCCTGTGTTTTGAGGGTCGAAGTCGCGAGTGAATCGCATCATAGCCACGGCGATTCAGGTGATCACACCTATGGTGATTGGTTCGTGGGGGATCGGAGCATCTTCAGCCAGAAGCGCGTGACCTCTGGTGGCTCATGGAGTCGGTGTGAGTCGAGTTAAGTTGATCAGAGTTGCTCCAGTGTTGTGTTGAACAACTCAAATTCGTGTTCACCGTCGCCGCGTTGATTTGGAGGGTCTGGTGGGTTAAGTAGATGGTCAGAAACTTGGGAAGATCGGCGAAGTTGACCGGAGCTCGTCAGAGCTCTAGTGCATGTGCACACCACTTAGTTGGTGTCAGTGGGAAAATTTGAGGAAGATGGATTTGAACTCGAAGACGTGCTCAAGTAAAGTTGTGCTAGGCTCGGAGTTTTTAGAGATGGGCTCGGGTAAATGTTTGCCCAGATTTGTGTTAACAGTTTGGAAAATTTTAAATAAAAACAAGTTTTAACAATATAGAAGAAGAGAGGCTCGGGTAAATTAAGTGTTCACATGGGAATTCTGCAGTTTTACTCGGGGGTTGGCACGTGATATTGATTATCAGTCTCAGGTCTTTGAAAACAGGCTTTAAGCTTTAATACCCACAAGTGTTATTGAAAATTTAAAACTACTTCTTTGTAAATGATGAGTGTTTATCTAAGTTTTAAAAAAAAAATTTGTTAAGGGTTTTCGAAAGACTCGGGCAACACAGTATTTAAAGAAAAATTAAGGAAATGATTAATTAACTAAAGGCTATTTTATTTAATGAAGATGATTAAGGGATGATTATTAAATAAGGATTAATTAATCTATTATTGTAATTAATTAAATAGTAATTAATTAAGGGTTAATTAATTAATTAAGGTTAATTAATGGAAGAATGATTAAATAATTAAAGGTTGATTATTTAATGATTAAAGGTTAATTAATTAATTAAAGGATAATTAATTAAAATGGTTTGTAATTAATGATTAATTAACCAGGATTAGTAATTTATTCATAGAATTTAAAATCTGATTTAAATTTATCAGATAATTAAATTGATCCTACTTACGGATGTTTGGATTCTATTGAATGATTGAATTGTTTGATATTTCCTGATATGTGATGCTTTGTGATATATCTTGATTTGTGTTGTGACCTGTAATTTATTATCTATGACCTTTATATATCTGTGATTTGTGAATGGAAGATGAGCGTTATAGTTCATATCGCTTATCAATTATATTTCTGTATTCTGATCTGTGATGATTTAATATTGTTGCACTATTGTGTGTGAAACACCTGGACTACACCATACACACACTAATATGGATTTCACGTGGAAATCAGTTAAGTCACAGATTTTTGACAATTTTAAAAGATTGAATTTGTGAATCCAAACAGTTTTGGAATTTGAACTGAAAGCTTCGAAATGGGTTTCAATTGCGAAAGTTATTTTTAATAACTTAATAAAATTTTGTGTGTTAATCCGATTGAAGTGGAAATCGATTTGTAAATCTATCTTTGTGAAACTGCGTAAAATTTTGTGGAATAAATACTTTTGTTTTAAAAGATTTGAAATGGTAATTTGTTTAAACCATGTGAAAAGAAAGTTTTGGATAATAAATTGTGACTTAATTGAAATCCCATTATCCCTACGTTTTTAATATTGCGCTCAGTATTCGGATTAACCAGGAGAGTACCTTTGTGTCATACAACCCATTCCGAATAATGATACGTCGTATATGGATAGCAATTGAAGACCGGTGGTGAAGACCAGATATTCACGAGAACGAAAGGATAACTCGTCGATTGTCTCTGCACTGAGTCGCGTCGGTATAGAGATTTCCTAAGTGATGGGAAGTCCAATCGGGATTGTGGATACCCGGATTGCAAGGGTTTCGTAAGAAGTGCCTTCGGTTCTGTTCGAACCCGGAACAGACTTGTATGGTTACATGTCTGACACTACACTTTGAGATATAAAGCAGATTTCCTTCAAATACATTTCTGTTTGGTGGCGGAGAATTTATTCTCTTAGCTTAACACCCTTCTCTTAGACGTACGAGCTCAGAGGTTATGTAGTTGAAGGTTATCAGCAATATACTCTCAATTTGGTAATGTGACATGCTGAGTGTTGCTGTATGATGATCATTGTTTGATCATTTGTGATATAATCATTTGTTTAATCATTTATCTTTGTGATCATTACTTTGATCATCTGTTGACCCAAAGAATGGCTTTGTGCCAAAGCGTAGCTTTATGGATGAGACTTCGTCGAACCTCACAACCCAGTAATGGTCGAAACATGAATGATGCGGCAAGGTTTCAGGGGTAGCTTCCCTAGGGTAAGGCCATTCCTTCTGGAAAAGGGTAGTATCATGGTATGGAGCCCAGATACTTACTCATGTGGGCACTGTGGTATATTTATTATTACTGTGTGATGTTGGTGTAGAGGATCCTCGTTTAAAGGTTCCAAAGGACCGGGGGTGGCATATCTGAGGTTTTATTCCCCGGGAAGGGGGGTAGCCGGCCTTGTGTTGGCAGAGAGCAGGTTGTCTCTCGGAGCGTCCAGCCAGAGGCGTTCCTTCGTGGCATAGGAAGTTCCTTAGCCCAACCATTTGTTGGAAATCCATCTTCCAATACGAACTATGTACGGTATTAGTTGTAGAACCTGCCATTTACTTATGGTGGTCACCACTGTTTAGATGGTGGCTATAGTAGGCATAGTTCGGAATGTCTATGTTGGTAAGATTTATATTATACTTTTGAAAAGTTTTCTGCACTTTGCACTTATAAAAATAATATTGAAAAGAATATGCGTATCAAGCATGTTTGACTATCATAAGAAGAAATCTCCTCCAATTCTGCATTTGCATTGTGTGTGTGGAGGGAGGTCTTATGGTAGTTTCATTTTCTAAAAGCATTGCGAATTGACTTTAAAATTATCTTGCTATTTGTTTTTAAAGATAAACTGTTTTTGTTGCTCACACCAGTCTTGCTTATCTAGGTGAAACATGATGGGGGATTCTCGCTTCGCGGTTTGGTGGCGAACGGGAGACTCTTACCCCTACACGTCCTCTTTACGGGGTTGGTTAGGCAGAGGCCGTGACAGTCGAGAGGCTGGCCGTAAAAGCAAGTTTGGGATATCAGTGTAAGCCACGGTGAGGCTGGGATGGTTGAAAAGCCTACAGGTTGTGACCGCTTATCGTTACATTTGGTATCAGAGCTAAGGTAAAACTTTAGCTCAAGAGTATAACACATTAAGTAGCTCATTAGAGATAGGGTGAAGTATCCCTAGAATGAGTGTATCCCTAAGATATCCGCCTGAATGTCTCAGTAAATTTTCTTGCTATCCACTGATAGTGAGTATGAGTGCAAGAAGAGGACGAGATAGGGGACAGGGAAATACGACTAAAAATGGTCAATACCCTACAACAGTGGAAATAATTTTCTCTATCAATTTTCTTTGATTCGATTCCAAATTCTTTTCATTTCTTCGTGGCAGCTCTAGAAAGAAGTTTCGGTGTAATGGTGGCCCTACGAACCGTTGTAGGAAATTTTTACTTCGTATCTTCATCGGTTTCTTATCAGTTTTTGATTTAAACTTTAATGAATATGAATTGGAAATTTTAAATTGAGTTAAATTGATTAATAGAATATGAAGCTAAATTTGAATTTATCGATAAAACGATTTCGTTTCAAAAAAACCAAATTTGAAATTTTATTGTAATTTCTTGGGTATATCAAAGTCCAAAGAGGGACAAGTTATATATACCCCAAAGTATAAGTATTCCGATTTGAGTTTGGAATCCATATATGATGTTTGGAAATTTTGGAAGATTTAATCCATTTGTCTATTGTTTGGGTCTCGATATATTCTACGAACGGTTAGTTATCCTTTCGAACTAACCCATGCCCCTGCATATTTCGTAGATCTGGATAACCTGAGTACCTTGTGAAGTGTTAAATAGATTCGGTTTTATATCTATTATTGATATTCTGATTTGGTAAGCCAAATGCAGAATAGATGCTCAGTTTGATTTGATGAAATATTCTTCATCTATCTTTGAGTCTCCCTGTGCAATTTCGAGGACGAAATTCTTTTAAGGGGGGAAGTCTGTAACGACCCTAGATTTTAATTAAATTTAAATTGATAATTAAATGAATTTTTGAATAAAAATTGTAAAATTAATTATAAATGGAAGCGAGTTTCCCTGATTCAAATCGAAAATATATTAAGTCATATGGATTTGAGAATTTGTATATATGTGAATATATATGTATATGGATATATATGAGTAAAATTGAATTTATATATATATATATATGTATATATTGGATTTGAAATAAATTCTTAAATAAATGGTTTTAAAAATAAATATAGAGATATATATATATACTTTGGATACCAGATAAATAAAAGATTTAAAATTTAAAATTAATGTCAATTTGAATTTCAAAAATAAAATAATTAGTATTAGAGTTAAATAATAATAGATGTTAAACTGGAAATAAAAATATATATAAGATAACTATAAAGTAAATAAATTAGATAAGATTTAACAACAAAATAAAATCTAGAAATTCATCTATATTTTGAAAATGAATATATATAGTTTTATAAAATATAAAGTAAGTAAACATATTAAAATAAAAAAAATACACTCAAACATGAAAATAAAATATCTTTGTACAAATAAACAAAGTTTATAGGAAAATATCAACATACAAAACAAAGTACACAATATAATACATATCAGCTGAGTAAATTAATGCAAGGCTAGAGCAAGCAAAAGAAAATAGAGGACTTGAGTAATTAATGCAACATGCTTCATGCATTTAATGCAAGCATACCAGCCATGTCCCTAGTACAAAAACAAACATCACCTGTACAACACATCTCCTATATATCAACTTCCTTATTCCATTTCGTTCAGCAAGATTTAGTATTCCAGGGAGATGAACATCACTATATCTAATAAACTTAATCAAGTTCAAAAGTTCAAAAAACCTGAAATAAAAGTTCAAGCAAGTTTATCAAGCAGGATCAAGTAGTTCTAGTGTTTAAATCAAAAGTAGCAACTAAAAGCATTTCAGTTTTAAAGAAAATCAAAACATCTTTCAAAAATCTGAAGTTCATTCCAGTTTCCAAAGTCATTTGCAAGTTCTCTGTCTCAATCTAAGGTGAGTAACATGTCCTTTTAAAACAGTTTATACCTCTGATGTTACTCAAATGTTGTGATGGAAGTTTGCTTTGAAGTATGGTATGGGTATGGATATGAATCTGATATGAGTATGCATGAGTAAAATGTCTGTATGAATATAAACATACTCCTCTGTCTACTTACAGGCTCCAGGTAAGAATTTTTTTTTCAAATCTACTTATCTGATCATTTTTTTTATCTTGGGTTTCAAACATATCTGTTCGTTTAAGTATAACTCAAAGTTTAAAATTTTATTTAAGAAAAATAGGTTTGAAATATGCTAGAATTTGGGTAAATACAGTTGCAATCCTATTAACACGATAAAATTCGAATGTGATAAATTGTTGATTCAATTACATAATCTGAATCTACATTCAAAAATATGATTTTTGAAACAAAAATGGAAACTTTTAGTTAAGTGTGCTTCGAGCAGTTCAAAGATGAACTGAGATTGCATTTTTATCCATTTCTGGTAACCGAGGAATTTTTGCATGACAAAATTCTGTTTGAAGCTAGCTTGGCCATTGATAAAGCTAGGAAAATTGTAGAAAAAATTATCTATTGCAAGAATCGATAGGACGAGGCGAATTTAGGGTTAAAGCCTGTGTTTTGAGGGTCGAAGTCGCGAGTGAATCGCATCGTAGCCACGGCGATTCAGGCGATCGCACCTATGGTGATTGGTTCGTGGGGGATCGGAGCATCTTCAGCCAGAAGCGCGTGACCTCTGGTGGCACATGGAGTCGGTGCGAGTCGATTTAAGTTGATCAGAGTTGCTCCAGTGTTGTGTTGAATAACTCAAATTCGTGTTCACCGTCGCCGCGTTGATTTGGAGGGTCAGGTGGGTTAAGTAGATGGTCAGAAACTTGGGAAGATCGGCGAAGTCGACCGGAGCTCGTCAGAGCTCTGGTGCATGTGCACACCACTTAGTTGGTGTCAGTGGGAAAATTTGAGGAATATGGATTTGAACTCGAAGACGTGCTCGAGTAAAGTTGTGCTGGGCTCGGAGTTTTTAGAGATGGGCTCGGGTAAATGTTTGCCCAGATTTGTGTTAACAGTTTTGAAAATTTTAAATAAAAACAAGTTTTAAAAATATAGAAGAAGAGAGGCTCGGGTAAATTAAGTGTTCACGCGGGAAGTCTGCAGTTTTACTCGGTGGTTGGCACGTGATATTGATAATCAGTCTCAGGTCTTTGAAAACAGGCTTTAAGCTTTAATACCCAACAAGTGTTATTGAAAATTTAAAACTACTTCTTTGTAAATGATGAGTGTTTATCTAAGTTTAAAAAAAAATTGTTAAGGGTTTTCGAAAGACTCGGGCAACACAGTATTTAAAGAAAAATTAAGGAAATGATTAATTAATTAAAGGCTATTTTATTTAATGAAGATGATTAAGGGATGATTATTAAATAAGGATTAATTAATCTATTATTGTAATTAATTAAATAGTAATTAATTAAGGGTTAATTAATTAATTAAGGTTAATTAATGGAAGAATGATTAAATAATTAAAGGTTGATTATTTAATGATTAAAGGTTAATTAATTAATTAAAGGATAATTAATTAAAATGGTTTGTAATTAATGATTAATTAACTAGGATTAGTATTTATTCATAGAATTTAAAATCTGATTTAAATTTATCAGATAATTAAATTGATCCTACTTACGGATGTTTGGATTCTATTGAATGATTGAATTGTTTGATATTTCCTGATATGTGATGCTTTGTGATATATCTTGATTTGTGTTGTGACCTGTAATTTATTATCTATGACCTTTATATATCTGTGATTTGTGAATGGAAGAAGAGCGTTATAGTTCATATCGCTTATCAATTATATTTCTGTATTCTGATCTGTGATGATTTAATATTGTTGCACTATTGTGTGTGAAACACCTGGACTACACCATACACACACAAATATGGATTTCACGTGGAAATCAGTTAAGTCACAGATTTTTGACAATTTTAAAAGATTGAATTTGTGAATCCAAACAGTTTTGGAATTTGAACTGAAAGCTTTGAAATGGGTTTCAATTGTGAAAGTTATTTTTAATAACTTAATAAAATTTTGTGTGTTAATCCGATTGAAGTGGAAATCGATTTGTAAATCTATCTTTGTGAAACTGCGTAAAATTTTGTGGAATAAATCTTTTTGTTTTAAAAGATTTGAAATGGTAATTTGTTTAAACCATGTGAAAAGAAAGTTTTGGATAATAAATTGTGACTTAATTGAAATCCCATTATCCCTATGTTTTTAATATTGCGCTCACTATTCGGATTATCCACAGGAGGACCTTTGTGTCATACAACCCTTTCCGAATAATGATACGTCGTATATGGATAGCAATTGAAGACCGGTGGTGAAGACCGGATATTCACGAGAACGAAATGATAACTCGTCGATTGTCTCTGCACTGAGTCGCGCCAGTATAGAGATTTCCTAAGTGATGGGAAGTCCAATCGGGATTGTGGATACCCGGATTGCAAGGGCTTCGTAAGAAGTGCCTTCGGTTCTGTACGAACCCGGAACAGACTTGTATGGTTACATGTCTGACACTACACTTTGAGATATAAAGCAGATTTCTTTCAAATACATTTCTGTTTGGTGGCGGAGAATTTATTCTCTTAGCTTAACACCCTTCTTTGAGACGTACGAGCTCAGAGGTTATGTAGTTGAAGGTTATCAGCAATATACTCCCAATTTGGTAATGTGACATGCTGAGTGTTGCTGTGTGATGATCATTTTTTGATCATTTGTGATATGATCATTTGTTTGATCATTTATCTTTGTGATCATTACTTTGATCATCTGTTGACCCAAAGCATGGCTTTGTGCCAAAGCGTAGCTTTGTGGACGAGACTTCGTCGAACCTCACAACCCGGTAATGGTCGAAACAGGAATGATGCGGGAAGGTTTCAGGGGTAGCTTCCCTAGGGTATGGCCATTCCTTCTGGAAAAGGGTAGTATCATAGTTTGGAGCCCAGATACTTGCTCATGTGGGCACTGTGGTATATTTATTATTACTGTGTAATGTTGGTGTAGAGGATCCTCGTTTAAAGGTCCCAAAGGACCGGGGGTGGCATATCTGAGGTTTTATTCCCCGGGAAGGGGCGTAGCCGGCCTTGTGTTGGCAGAGAGTAGGTTGTCTCTCGGAGCGTCCAGCCAGAGGCATTCCTTCGTGGCATAGGAAGTTCCTTAGCCTGACCATTTGTTGGAAATCCATCTTCCAATACAAACTGTGTACGATATTAGTTGTAGAACCTGCCATTTACTTATGGTGGTCACCACTGTTTAGATGGTAGCTATAGTAGGCATAGTTCGGAATGTCTATGCTGGCTATGATTTATATTATACTTTCGAAAAGTTTTCTGCACTTTGCACTTATAAAAATAATATTGAAAAGAATCTGTGTATCAAGCATGTTTGACTATCATAAGAAGAAATCTCCTCCAATTCTGCGTTTGCATTGTGTGTGTGGCGGGAGGTCTTATGGTAGTTTCATTTTCTAAAAGCATTGCGAATTGACTTTAAAATTCTCTTGCTATTTGTTTTTAAAGATGAACTGTTTTTGTTGCTCACACCAGTCCCATGACTGATCCGGAGTTTATTGTTTCTTTCCTAAACTCTGTGTGCTCAAAAATTTTCTACACGGGCAGTCTAGAGTTGGGTTTTTCAGATAGTCAAGGTTAGTAGATTTTCTGGAGCTAGTTCAGTCTTTGGATATGGACTGCACTTGCTTATCTTGGTGCATCGTTATTGGGAGTTCAAGCTATTTCTGGATTGGTGTTTTGAAGATGGAGATTATCCGCTGCTGGTGTTATCGTTTTCTTTTCCGCTGCTATTTCTTGTATCAGATCTCTGATGTATATTGATATTCATTGTATCACTCTGTTGTATCGGATATTGTATCAATGCTGTATATCAATGTTTTATTCTTTTATTCCGCTGTGTTATATACTTAACTGTGTTATAAGCTCCGGCATCTCAGATTTGAACGGTCGAATATATGGCATTCGAGTACGATGTAAAGTATGGATGTCGATTTTCAAACGCGAAAAATCCGTATCGTTACACCACTGAAGCTTGGAATGGGTTGCAGTCACCATGGGTTGGAGGTAGAGGTGTGCAGAATGATATGGATGAAGTTGCATGGATCGATGCCGGTCTATAGCCATGGATCGATATCGATCCATAACTTCGTTCAAATTTGGGAACTTGGCTTTTGTACTTGGATTAGCATGGCATGCGGGCTACTTTGGGAAGTTGATTGGTATGCAAATGAGTATACCTCCTGATTTCGTTTGACATCCGAGTTTGGCAGTTATCACTTCAGATTCCTGCTTAGTGATTTCTTTATTCGATTGTTTTGACTCATCCAAATATGGTTTGGTCACAAAGCTAGATAACATTTGCCTCCCCAAGTGAATGGAAGGTGTGCTTTGCTTGAGAACAAATATCGGATTTGATGAAACATTAGTAGTTTAATTTTCTAGCCATTAACTGGCTATACAGCGGTGAATCATCTGGTTCCATCAAATTCACCTGTAAATCAAAGGTTGTTCTAGACTATTATAGCTAAGGACTTGAGTCCTCACCCAAATGTTAATAAAAAATCATCGTTTCGTGTTCCTTCAGAATCATCATATCGTATAGTATATCACAAGTTAAAATCATCCCGTGTTCATCTAGGAGTCAATAATTATGTAGTAAAATTAGTAGCTCGATTCGATAGTCGCTATCGAATTATTTCAAGATCGATTGGTGTTCGAAACCAAAGTCTAGTTTTTGAGATCTCCAGGCCATGCAATCGACGACCAATTCAATTCTTGATCACTCAGATTGTTAGTTTAATCCTTGACCTCTCTAGATCGTTCCTTGGTCTCTCCAGATTGTTCTTCGATCACTCCAGATCGGTACTCGATCTCTCCAGATCGTTCCTCGATCTCTCTAGATCATTCCTCAACCTCTCCGGATCGTTCCTCGATCACTCCAGATCCTTCGTTGATCTCTCTAGATCATTCCGCAACACTCTGGATCATTCTTTGATCACTCAGGATCGTTTAACGTCCAATCTAGGGTTCGATCTCTCCAGATCCTTGCTGAGTCCAACCCGCTCGCTCTCCGGTGAGGGGACTCAACGACTAAGCAAGGACAAATCGGTCGCTCTCCAGTAAGGGGACTTGCTCACGTACAGGCCCAATCCACTTGCTCTCCGACAAGGGGATCTGCAGCTTACGGTTATCGCCCCGTCTCTTCGAATAGGACTACCATGATTAGTTAGTTTGTAAATCAATATAAAGGACAACCAATCTCCATTGGCATTATGAAATTAACATCGGTCATCATGTTCGAGTGATTTTTCAAGTCAAGTATTCATTCGTAGAATTCAAAACATCAATAAACATCATTTATTCCAGCAAGCATTGCAATCCAGCATCCAACCTAGAGCGTGCCTAGAGACCAATCGAGGTCCTATACACGAGTAAGTGGCTTGACTATAATGCTATATTATTTAATTAAAACAGAAAGAAAAGTGAGGGAATCAAACTTGACTCCCTGCCATTCCGATCATGGGATAACTATCCTCGGCCTGGCTCTGAGGCCGCTTTGATTTACTGTAGATGATGGCTGCTCCAGTTCTACCACTGTAGCTTGGCTTCTTACGTATTGCTGCAACTTGTTGTTCCTAACCTGTTCCTCAATCAGGCAGCGAAGGTGCATGCAATCGTTTTTTCATTCCCGTCCAACTCATTGAACAAGTAGTATTTTCCTGATTTACTCTTCCGATTGGTGGGTTCTCTTCTCATTGGTTTCCAATAGGTATCTAGGTAAATACTCTTATGGGTTTCATTCAATTTTATGTAAGAAGAGAATTTATTTTCCCTTCTCTACCGCTTTGGCCCTCCAAAGTCGTCATCAGCCTTTTGTTTTCCTTTATCTTTGCCAAATCCTACACCAGATGGTCCCCCATCATCCAAGGCATTAACCCCTACATTTTTAGTTTCGATGTCCTCTTGACCCAAGTATCTTTCAGCTTCATGGTAGAATTCCATGAGATCTGTCGGTAGATCCCTTTCCAATGCAATTTAAAAATACGTCTTACTAGCAACTCTCGAAACAACCATCATCAAAACCAGTGATGGGTTCGGCTTATGAACCGCAGCAGCTGTAGCATTATCGAGTCAGATGACTCCTCTTGGTCTATTTGGTCTTTTGCTTCATGCTCGATAGCGTCATCACATTCTTTGGTCTTTAAATGTGAACTTTGAACTGTTTCATGAATCTGTTCACTAACTCGGTCCACATGCTAATGGAATCATTCTCCAACTGTCTAAACCACATTGCTGCTAAATCTGTTAAATACAAAGGGAAACACTGTCCCATTGCTTCTTCATATGCACCCAACACCTCCACATTCCGGATGTATCTCATTAAATGAATTGTTAGATCGGTTTTTCCATCGTACGTTTCCAATGTTGCTAGCTTGAAATCGGGCGGATTTCTCTCATACCGGATGTTGGGAGTTAATAAATTTCTGTTTACATCCTCCAGACTCTGATCTGGAGGTTCACATCTTATTGATTGCCTAACTATCTCAACGATTCTATCATTATAATTCAACGGAAGCCTCTGTTCCACACTCTTGTTCTATCCCTTGTTCCTACAGGTAAATTCTGGCATCTACTCCTTCGGCAGCAATTCGCATTCTGATGCACGTTCTAGTGTCCAACGACACTCCTCAAATGAGAATCTCCAAATTTCGAGTTCAAGTCGATATTGCCCCATGGACTCTTGGATTGGTACCAATCCGTACTCTTAGGTCGGTACTGATATGAGGTTCTTCTATAGGGGTTTCTCTGACCTGCTCCACTTCGATTCCAACCATGTTTGTCTTGCCTTCTGGCATTTGGTATTGGTTTTCAGCTATTCCAATACTCGATCGTTGTTCCATTCTTATGAAGAACCCTTCCATCATCTCTTCCTGACGAGCGATCATTCTATTCTACATTTCCATCATCATCGTTTCCATATCATCTCTGGTTATGTAGGTGGAAGAAGGATTAGATCCCGAGGACACCTCTTGGCTGCCTCTATGTCCTTGCTAGCTTCCTCTAATAGCAGTTCTCTTGGTCGATTGTCTCGTCATCTTTGTAAATTCGAGTTTCAAGTTGTCAAATCTGAGAACTTCTCAGTGAACACACCGAAATGTTTGCACCAAAAATGTGGCACAAACACCTAAGGGATTATAGTAAAGAAGAAAAATGAAGAATAATAATGAAAAATGAAGTAAAAATGATATACACAAAGTTTATAGTTGTTCGGCTAATCGTTGCCTACATCCACATAGCTTTGTTGCTGATTTGATTCCTGTTTACAACTTGTATTCTTATGGATCAGAATGGATCCTCGAGATTACAAGGGAATTACAGGAAATTAATCAACAATCGAAAAAGATCCCTCAAAATGTCCCTCTCTACCTCTATTTATAGTTGTAGGTCGTCGAAAATCCCTCCACCACAATCATAGCTACGTTTCCCACATCCAAAAGAAAATGTGCTCGGAAGATCGTGGCTACGTTATCATTTATCATGGATCAGTACTGATCCATAGGCATGGATTGATATTAATCCATAAGATTTTTTAATGGACCTTTCCTATGTCCTTGTGTAGATGCGACTTGCTAGTAACTTCATGTTTTCCATCTTGATTATTTTGCTAGAAGCTTGTTTCTGAGTCAATTGCTTGGATCAGTGGTGGAATAGATTTTCTGACTTCATGCACTTGAGATGCTCGAAGGAAAATGGCATGTGAACGATTCTTTGAAGCTTGGAATGGGTTGCAATCATCATGGGTTGGAGGTAGAAGGGGTGCAAGGTGATATGGATGAAGTTGTATGGATCAGTACCAATCCATGATTATGGATCAATACGGATCCATGACTTAATTCCAATCTTGGAACTTGGCTTTTGTACTTCTATTAGCACGGCATGCGAGCTACTTTGGGAAGTTGATTAGTACGCAAATGAGTATACCTCCTAATTTCATTTGAAATCTGAGTTTGGCAGCTATCGCTTCAGATTCTTTCTTAGTGGTTTCTCTATTCGATTGTTCTAACTCGCCCAAGTATGATTTAGTCACAAAGTTGGATAACGATAAGAATCAAAGACATGGTAAGTAACCTCCAAAATCCATGTTGGAAAGAATGTTTACCTTTAGACTCCTGTTGGTCAAGCATACTTAATAGAAATACAATATCAATTATACGAAATTCCAATAGTTTGAGGAAAGAGATAAAGGATGTCAAAAGGTTCATTTTGACCAATAGCCCCCGGACTGAGTTGCTATATGTTTAACCTAGCTCCTAGCCTGACGAGGTTTGCAAGATTTATTATGTAGAAACACACCTCATATATGGAAGAGGTCTATTAAGCCTTTGATCCTACCATCGGGCCTTGTCAAAGCCTCGATCCAAGGGAGATACACAAAAAGCTTTTGGTCTCGCTGCAAGGCCTGATCGAAGCAATCATCCAAAGAGTGATGGTCAATTAAGCCTTTGATCCCATCGCTAGGCCTAGCCAAAGCATCCATCCAAGGGAGATGGAAATGAAGCCTTCGGTCCCACCATAAGGCTTGGCCAAAGTAACCATCCAAAGAGCAATGGTCAATTAAACCTTTGATCCTACCGCCGGGTCTAGTTAAAGCACCCATCTGAAGCATATAGACAAGAAACCTTCGGTCCCACCGCAAGGCCATGTCGAAGCGAATATCCAAAGAGTGATGGTTAATTAATCCTTTGAACCTGCCCCCAGGCCTGGTCAAAGCACCCATCCAAGGGAGATGGACAAGAAGCCTTCGGTCCCACTGCTAGGCCTGGCCAAATCAACCATCCAATGGGCGATGGTCATTAAACCTTTGATCCTACCACTGAGCCTAGTCAAAGCATCCATCTAAGGTAAACGATCGATAAAGACTATAATGGTCAAATAAGGTCTTCGAAAGAAACTATCCAAAGAAGGACAATCAACCAAACTATTATTACGATAAACAAACAAACTCAGAACAAACAAAAGATAAAATGCATTCCCTCGGAGCTACAAGAATTTCTACGTTATGGCAACATCTATTTGTTTTGGTCTAAAATATTTCAAGAGTGTTTCCAACTCTAAAGTATTTTTCAAAAATTACATTTTAATAGATATATATTCGACCTTCATGTCAAACAGTTCTCGAATAAAGTTATGAAATCTTTTATATTACTAAAGGTACCTTCAGATAAATTTATGGGAATTTTTTATCAGAAAGAACATTTTTAGTAAGAACAATCATTACAAACAAAATATCTTCAAAGAATTGCAATAGTCTATGTGTTTTGGAAAACTTTTTATGAAAATCAAAGTGTTAACGAACAAAAGTTATCATAAGATAAAGTAGCACAAGCAATCGATGATAGGAATACAACAAAGAATGACAACATGAGAGGAGAAGAAATAACGCAAGAGCAGAAGTTTACTTAAACTAAAGCATAAGAAAACTTCTCATATAAGGGGGGGGGCAAGTGTTACACCCAAAATTCCAAGAATGTATTTATAAACGAAAGAGCCATATTGTGTTTAATAGAGCCATCATGTGTTGATTGAATCCATCGTGTGTTGAATAGAGCCATCGTGTGTTGAATAGAGCCACTGTGTGTTGATTGAAGCCATCGTGTGTTGAATAGAGTCATCGTGTGTTGAATAGAGCCACCGTGTGTTGATTGAATCCATCATTTGCTGAATTGAGCCATTGTATGTTGAATAGAGACATCATGTGTTGACTGAAGCCATCGTGTGTTGAATTGAGCCATCATGTGTTGAAATAAGCCATCATGTATTGAATGTAGCCATCATGTGTTAATTGAAGCCATCATGTGTTGAGCCATCGTGTGTTGAATAGAGCCATCATTGTTAAATAGAGCCATCTTGTGTTGATTGAAACCATCATGTGTTGAATTGAGTCATCGTATGTTGAATAGAACCATCGCGTGTTGATTGAAGCCATCGTGTGTGGAATAGAGCCATCGTGTGATTAAATCCATCATGTATTGATTAAAGTCACTGTGTGTGGATTAAGTCCATCGTGTGTTGATTAATTTAAGATATCGAAGTTTGGCATCATAAATAAAACCATCGAAAGGTTGATAAATAAAGCTATAAAAGGTTAAGGCAAGGAAATGTCAAATACAAGCCATCACATATTGGGAAACAGAGATATAGCAAGTAGAGCCATTGCATATTGAAAAAATTACAAGCTATCACATGATAGAGAAATTTTGTTAATAGCCTATGTAAAGTTGTTTGTTAATATGAAGGAAAATCTCTGAAGTAAAGGTTCAAAGCACCCCTATACAACCATGCCACATTTGTTGATATAATGGCCAAGATAGTGATCCACGTAAACTACTATAGTACCAAGATGATGACAAATGGCACCATCAAGACCATCTACCTTACTAAGTCACAAATCCATGTCAAATTCGATCAACCAATCAAAGCAATCCATACCACTCTCCAACCTCTATAAATAGAGACCCACCCCCATCTAAAAAGGGGCTCCTCTCCTCTTTCTCCTTCTTATCACAAATCGTTATTTTGGATTTGACATTTTAAAGCTCCCTTGAGAGTTTGAGACCTCTTTAAATGGCCGATAAAGGAGATGATGACTTGAACCTTTGAACATAAGAACCTTTAGAAATAGGAATTTGCATGTTGACTTCATCCTTGATCTTTGAACTAAAACAAAGGAGATGACTTGTACCTTTTGTATATTAACTATTGGGCAAATGAATATTGCGTATGTACTCGATTTTTTATATCATTTGCATATGTGAAAAGAATGACTTGAACTTCGGACATTTAGGGCATTTTGGACATTCTATATTTATATTATATAGAGTATGAATATATATGGATTTTATTTATTTCAAAACATTTGGATGTTAGGCTAAAAATTGGTTTAACAACTATCTTTAGGAAAGAATTTTACCAAAGTGGATCAAGTTAGAATGATTTTGAATTCACTTTCTAGTGAATGGGATTAGAAGATATTGATGACCAAAGAAGCCAATGATGTTAGTACTATGGAAGTAGATTAATTAATTGGTAATCTAATTTCCTACGAAGTATAGTTGTAGGGTAGAAAGAAAATGAAGCAAATGAGAAGAAATCGCTAGTATTCAATGCTACAAACGAAAACCACGGATCAGATGATTATGATGATGAGTAAATTGCTTTCAGAACCAGGAATTTTAAGAAATTCTTGAAATACAAGAAAATGAACAAACTTTGGAAAACTATATAAATAATTCTAGAAATGGAAATGTTAAGTGTTTTCTCCAAAAAAAGAAAATGTTAACTGTTTCGAATTTAATAAAACCGGTCATTTGAAAAGAGATTGTCCAAAACTTAAAGAAATCAAAGTATTCTTCAAACATTGACATATTCAATAAGAAGAGGAAGCACATTTAATGCAATATGGGATGATTCAGATACATTCAAGTGATAGTGATCCAGAAATCGAAGTGCAACATGTTTTACATGGAAAACGGTTACCAGGTATGAAATTCTAACAAAGAAATAATGAATGTTTTAAATGATATGTATAAGGGATAAAAAATTCTTAGAAAATAATTCAAGGAAAATTTAGTAGAGATAAACAGATTAAAGGTGTTTAATGGAATATTAATTAAAGATAAACAATGTTCGAAGTATGAGATCGAAAGACTTAATGAACTTAGTGATGAAAATGAATTGAAATTGGAAAGTTTTGAAAAATTGGAAAATGAAAATGAATCCTTAAAACCAAAAAATTCTTTAGTAAAGCCAGAGATCACTGTTATGAATGACAAAATAACATCTCTAGACAATGTTATTCTCAACTGTAATAAGGATAAAATGAAATATGATGTTCATAAATTTAACGGAGGAAAGGATAATTTAGAAAATTTATTATCAACATCAACCCCAAAATAATAAACATGGACTTGGGTATACTCTGAAGCCCAAATCAAAGAAAAATAGAACTCAAAGTACTAAATTTGTGAAGGGTATCAAGTTCAAATCAAAACCTAGAAAATTAAAATTAAAGCCCTTAAATATGTTCATTAATATATGACTTTCTAGAAGTTTAGATAAAACCGACAATGATAAATATATTGATGATTTAATTAATAAAGTCCATTTATCAAATAATTATATTTTTAAAGGATATTCAAACTCTTCATGGGTCCGGCTTCCAAAATTTAACCACACAGACCCAAAGACAAAACATGATACCTGCACGCATACTATTTATTTTTCAGGTACCTAATAATGCAATACAGAAGGAGAAATGGATATTCGACATTGGATGTTTAATGCATATACAGAAAAATTATCATATCTCAAAAGATATTACATACAAAGATGGTGGAACCATGAATTTTGGAGATAAATCAAAAGGATATGTTATTGGCATCGGTAGCATCGGTAACTCAAATACTCCTCTTATTTCTATTTTTTTGGTTGTTAAAAAATTTAAAATATAAATTATTAAGCATAAGACATTTATGTTATAATAATTTTAAAAGTCTATTTTAAAAGGAACTCATTCATTACTTTAAATAAAAATATACTTTTTTGAAGTATATGTCGACATATACATCTAGGGTATGTGACATACTTGTGGTTATTTGAAAACTCCTTTTCCCTCCCACTTTTAAAATTTAAGTCTGAATTACTTAACTAAACTATTTCATTATTAAAAATATATTTTCCATCTTCTCTTAAACAAAACAAATTAAACTAATGTTTTAATGTACCCTAATAATTCTAAAAGGCTAAGATGGGAGTCTTCTATTTCTAATCCTCCTCTTTAAGTTTCTCTTCTTGAAACTCTTGACAAAGTTGAAGATTGCATGTTTCATGATATTAAAAGAATGTTATACTTATATGTTTCATTTTCATACTCTATATTAATTTTGATTCCCCTGGTACTTGTTGGTTATATATATTCATACAGAACTCTATGAACAAAATTTATACATATTGACTAGTCATGCATAAATGATACTTTTCTGCCAATTTTTATTGATGACAAAGGGGGATAATGTATAAATATACTAAGAAAAATGATAGGGGAAGTGCATATAGTCAGGTGGAGTCAAATATAAAAATATTATATTTTACCTCTTAAATATCTGTATGGTTGCCATCATAAAAATGGGAGAGATTGTTATTACTTGAGTATTGACTTTAAACAACAATATAGATATTTATTCTAACGTTTCTCTAAGTTGTTCTATATTTTCTAATATATTATAGAGACATTTTAGAAAGATAAACAAGAACTCATTGCAAAAAAATGAGATATCTATATATGAAAATTAATTAAAGCTAATAGAAGAGCCAAATCTCTCAAGACGAATGACATAGATATTTGAATCATTCAGTAAGTCCGTTTGAGTCTTGGAACATTTGTTAAAGACCCCCTAGTAAATATCGATCTTTGATATTTTTATTACTAAACTCTATTTTCATCTTAAAGTATATTTTTATAAAAATAAAATATTAGTTTTTAAAGTTAGAAAGATCAAAACTATTTTTCTAAAGTGATTCTCAAAAATCAACAAGATTATGTAGCAATGTCAACACAATTACCGTTCAAAAGTTTATAAAAACTAGCATATGTCGACATACCCATAGAGCGTATGTCGATGTAGTGACCGTTGGAGAGTTTTTTAAACTTAAATGAATGGATACGTCTCTTCAACCATTTGCCAAACGTCATATCTCTTCATCTTCTATACAAAGGCTATGGAAAATATATTTTAACAACTAATTTTTTCAATTTCTCTTTCTCTTTTATTTTTATACTTTTGTGAGAGAGATCCGTTTATATACTTTCACTCTCTTTGCAAATCTGTATTCTTTCTCTCCTATTCTTCAATGATTTTTAAAGCACACAAAGTCAGGGAGTTTATACTTTAATTCCCAGTCATTTCTCTCTGATCTCATCATATTCCTCCTGGATTTAAAAGATATAATACTATTGGAGGTCTATAGGATCATTATGCTGAATATGCTAGAATATGTATTGAAGATACTATTACATTCCATACTCGACTATTAATTGTAAAGATGTTCTTACCGCCTGAGGAGGTCAATAGGAAAGGTGTACCTTGCCATTCATGGAATTGCATGATTTTGAAGGTGTACATTTTACCCATGGAAAGCAAGTTGTTAAAATGTAAATTCTATATGGGGTATAGGACTGGATGCAGGATTGGATATCCAAATTAGTATAAAAATTCCTGATGTCATTTACTTTCCTACTTTTACTTCAAATTATATTTATTCTCCGATCATCTGCTTTATTTGTGATTTGATTACTAATATTAGTATATAAACTTTAAATTTACAAATTAACTTTTAATATGTTGATATTCACTATTCATCCCCCTCTAAAGTATTATAACCTTGTGACTATTTTGCATGAGTTTATTTGGTTAACTCACATATCCAAAACAATAACATAAGTTAGTGTGTTTTGAAGGTCATACATAATGTCTTATAACATTTATAATATATCGTTTTGATTTCTTGATAACAAGAGTGATATGTTATTCAAGTAGAGCACTCATTATGATGTCCCAGAGGCTTGAACTGATGACCTCTAGAACTTTTATCTAAAGCACCATATTCTAATCACTTGAGCTAGAATTCCTCGACATAAAATTTATAAATTAATTTAAACAAGTTAATCTTGGAAAATTGCTAACAACATCATTGTATTGACTCCCTGATGTTAACTCAGTCCTCTATAAATTTAAACAATATAAACATTAAAGCCTGTATGGACTTTGCGGAAGTACAATATCAATCACGATTTTAGTTGCTTATAGATCATTTAGGAAAAATCCATCTTCTAATCTTTATTAAGCTACACTCTAAATAATGATATTTTGTGTGTGTTTTCTTTTTGTCATCGTTAAGACATCTGGAGTTTGGTCAATGAGTAATAACTCCAATAACATATGTAGTTAATTGTATTGTGTCAATTTAAAGCCCTTAGTTCAATCTGATAAAATTTATGGTTAAACGTTTACTTTGGCTAAAGATTTTAAATTTACATCAAATACCATTTGTGGTGATACTATCCTTTTACAATGAAGGAGACGAATCCTATCTTGATTAATATTTTACGTCAAGTAGTCCAATGTGTACCAAACTTAGATCGTAACATGATCATGATGTCATGTTATTGACCATGATCAAAGTATAGTTTAAATACTTAAGATCAATAATACTCTCAAGTCTATGGGATACAACATATCGTTATATGAGATCTTCTATTTTAAGGATAATTATTTTTTATGTTCGATTCAAAACATAGTAACATGGTCATGATGTATTGATATACTTTTCTTGATCCATCTTGTAACGATCCGAAATTTTATCACTTTAATTTTAGGAATATTTAATTAGTTTTAATATTCGATTTGGGGTTTTAAAATATAATAAAAATCCATGTTTCAAATAATTGTCCAATTTTTGATGATATATTTTTAATTTAATTTATAGAATGTTTTCATAATTTTGAATTTGGAAAATATTTATATCGTCGTTTGATGCATTTTACATCGAATGTTGGTTTTTTGAATTTAACCGAATTTGATAACTGGTGTGTTTTATTGTTGTTTAGTGATTGAGAGTCACATTTCTGTATGCAATCATATTTTATTTTCTATCGTTTGTAGTTCATATGCATACGCGATATGGTTTGGCGGGGTACCGCAATCTTTTCTATTTAAAACTCAAATTCAATATACAACAAGTACACAGTGCACCCAACTTCTTATTTCCCCTTTCCCCTTTCCCCTACCAGCCGCCATTGTTCCTTGTTCCCCTCTGACCTTTGTTCCCCTTCACCTCCTTGCAATTAAGTGCTCGTACCTTGTTTGCTGCCTTAAGGAAGAGGATGGACTTAGGCTATATAAATACAGGGAGATGCATGCATAGGCAATTCTTTCTTCATCATCTCATTTTCCACTCCCCTGTAAACCAAAGTTTTATAACTTCTCAAACATTCAAAAATCAATATCTCCTAATCTAGGCAAAATCGTCTAAAACGTCAAACTTGAAACTTGCTCGCACATGCATATAGTTTTAGAAAATGGTCGCTCGAGTTTTCATCAAACAACGACCAAGATATCCCCAAAATTCAGAAAGTGGGAAAAATATTCCCAAAACTTCAAAAATTGATATCTCTTAATGCGAGTCGAACTGATCGACGTCGTATGCGTCGTTGGAATCGAGGCGAGTCATAGTATGTTTAGTGAAGTTTCGACAGCGATCGAAGATAATTGATGACAATGGTCGAAAACTAGGTTTAGGTTAAACCCGGATTCAAGCGGTGATTGATGAATTGGAGTTTGTATTCGAGTTTTGGACGTCGATTGGCACTAGCAGCGATATTTTTGTAGTGCTCAACGGTTCCTATGGTGGTGCGACATGGGGGTAGGACACGGTTATTCATGGAGATCAAAGTAGAGGTTGCATTTCGATTTGGAGGTTTAGGCAGCGACGGGTGAGGGGATGGAGTGGGACGCGATGAGCTTGGAAAGATGGACTTGCGGGTGATGTTGGATGGTCAATCGGAAACTGGAGTCACGTGTGCACATGCACACACGTGCATGATTGAGGCTTCAGGTATTTGAATTGAAGAGAGGAGAAGAAGATACTGTTTGGAGTGGGTTTGGAAATTTGTGGGCCGAGCCCATTGCAATTTGGGTGAGGATTAATATATTTAATAATTGTTTCAATATTTGTGATTGGATTAAAAACATGATATTTTGCTCATATGGTATCTGTTTTGCACACGGATTTTTGCATTGGACTCGTGTTAACAAGTGCGACATTTTAGTGTAAATTGTTGATAGCTTTGATCATGTAGAGAATTATAACATATTAAAGTGGACTAAATGTAAATTGCGTTATTTTAATTAATAATGTCGTTTAGATCAATATACCTTAAATGGTGATATCTATTTGGCTAAATAAACACCATTTATAAAGTAATTTGAATAGGGTAAATTTGACATCTGTTTAGCAGAATAAAACACTGTTCTGCTAATTAAATTAATTGGTTATTTAATTAGTAGAATAAATTCCCGTTCTGCTATTTTATAGATTTGGACGTCTAATTATATGTCGTTAATTGATATGAACATTGAATAAGTGATATGTTAATCTGTGATGGTTAATTATTTACAAAGATGTTGATTATGTAAATGCCGGTTAGTAACTTGGAAAGTTAAATTGAATGGTATGGTAGCTTGTTTAAGTACCATTGTGGTCGCCAAGCCTCTTTCCAAATGTAGAAAGCTATGGATTTAAATCAATTTCAATTTTAAACAATAATAAATGTTTTATATAATTATTATTTTAGCAAAGTGTTTTATATAATAATTATTTATTAATAATGTTTAAAGTTAACTAAGTTATATTTTAAATATCGTTTAAATTATTAAGTTATATTCTAAATACGATTTAAAGTTATTTTATACTTTAATGATATTTAAAGTTATTTATAATAATTTGATTAAATTTAATTATTATTTATTATTATTTTATATAATATTGTTTAAAGGTTAATTTATTGTAATAATAATATTGTTTTAAAGTTAATCTATTATTATAATAATATTATTTTAAAGTTTGATTTATTTTTATATCCATAAGATTTTAATGATAATTAATTATTACGTTCAATAATAAATTATTTTAACTTGTTTTAAAGTTTATTATTGTATTCTTATAATCTGTTTAAAGTTTATTTTTTATTAATGTTATTTAAAGTATTATTTTACTAATGTTGTTTAAAGATAATTAATTATTTTGTTAATGTGTTTTTAGAAAACAAATTGTTTTATAAAAGGTGTTTAGGAATAATATACTGTTTATTTAAAAAAGAATCATTTCATATAAGAAGATTTTATAAGGGTTTTATTTAACGTAAAGAATTCATTAAAGCAATTTATAAATTTGGAAAGAGATTTTGGAATTGGAAAAAGGAGTTTGGGTTTTAATGATTTCTGAAAAGAGATTTATAAACTGGTTTTAGAGATCTAAAAAGGGAAATTTTTATAAATGGGGTTTTGATATTTATTAAGATTATTTTATAAATAAATTGAAGATTTATAAAGGAATTTATAAATAGATTTGGAAATTTATAAAGAAGATATTTATTTATAAAATAAAAGAGATTTATGGAAAGGATTGGTGTTTTAGGTTGTCTCTGTTTTAATGACATTTGGGTTGATCATTTAAATATGATTTTGGAATAGGAAACCTTTCTGGATATTTGTGATTATACTTATACTATTGTTTACAAGTATATGGAAAAGTTTTCCAAGTTTTAAAAGGAATGGTTTGTGAATATACTTATCTTAGTGAGATAAGTATACGAATATATTAATAAATATTGAAAGTTGATTTTAAATTAATGAAAGAATAATTTAAGAGTCTTGGTGGTTTCCATGGGAAATGTAATATTTGTCTGAATGTTTATTTATTTGATAGTTAAATAACTGACTATTAAATCCTGGCCTAAATATGTAATCCTTCTTAATTTTGGTGGCAGGGAAGCAATTCCCTACTTAACACCGAAGGATTTTAACTCTTGAAATATCTAGGTGAAACATGGGAATTATATGGTACATTTACCATCGGTGGTGCTATACTATACGTATAAACTCATTTTATTCTTTTAGGACAAATGATGAGAAGATCCGTCCACTTAAACGGTTAGGGGGTGATTCCCGCTCTCATGTATTGTTTGATTATTTCCAAAAGAACCGGTATTGAGCATTCAAGAAATCAATCGATTGATTTTGTAAGTTGAACTTCTATGGGTAAATGTAAGCTTGTCCTGAGTATCTGCTATTTGACTTCATGTCAAAGTATGTGTAATATGATAGTGTTGTCATAGTGTATGTATGGGATTGAATCGTGTCATAGAGCTTGTGTTTTCAAACATTGTAAGTGTGTGTTGTAACTCAAAGTTTTTGAGGTATTTGCACCTGTTTTAACATTAAAATATTTTTCTAAGGCAGAGCTTATATAGGGATATAAAATAGATATAATGAAGTTATATTTAATTTGTACTTTAAAATATATATATTATTATCCATATAATTTTCAAAGGATACAAATTAGGAACGACAACGTCAAGGCTGGAGGATTGCATCGAAGTTCGAAGCCCCAGATGCTAGGATAACATTAAGAAATCAATGTAGACTTCAAGGTCTCCGTCGACTTTGAAGATATTAACACCGCACCAATAGATGATAATACAAAAGGAAGTAACACCAAAGAAATGACATTGTGCCAACGACGAAGGCCATAAGATCATACCGCACTTCAACTACGTCGATATTCTTTTATGCCGTAGGCATCTGTGTCAAACTTGGTCAATGCAGCATCAATTCCATGCAAAAATTCTCTTCATCCACAACGCGCTCCATCACATTGTGATTTGTTAGCATCGCATCCCATCGACAAAGAAAAAGGAGTACATCACCTTTGGTCGAAGTTGCCTAGGTTACACACTGCCTATTGTCGAAGTCTTACGGCACCGCGTGTGATCGAAGTTGTTAAATAATGATATTATGGTCATTAAGACACCGTCATTCATTGAAGTCGTTTTGAAAGAGGAACCACAAGTAACTAAACATCGACATCGAGGGTCATTAATGTCACCACTATTTAATGCCCACAATGCTGCCAACCATCAAACAAAAAAGGCCACAAGATATGGGTTATCGTCGCCGATATTCATTAGCCATATCGAGAACCATTAATACATCCGAAAGGATTATCGAAGTCGCTTTTACTAATGTCTCCTTTCATCAATATTAATATGTGGTGGTAATAAAAGTCGATCAACGAAGAAGAGACTATCAGCGCTATGTTTAGAAATACCGAATATCGACTCAATTGAACCAACGCCGATGTAACGACCCGCCAATTTTACACTTGATAAATTGTATTTATTTTTAAATAAAAGATGATAATACAAATAATACCATTTCAAGTAATAATAAGTAATAGTAAACTTATTTTGAATAAACATTTATAAAAATAATTTCCCCGAAATTTATATCGATAAGGGGCATCGTATTTAAATATAGATTAATTTAAATTCAATCAAGACCTAATGATTTAATAATTATTTTAATTGTCCAAATAATTATTTATTTTAAATAAGGATAATTCATTTTGAATAGTTATAAAGTGATAATAAATCATTTATAATAGTTTTATAAAGAGATATATTTGATTTGAAAATATAAGAAAAAACCGATATCGCTTTATCGTATAATAGCAATTTTCATAAATAATTTTTAATATGAATTTATATGGTTTTGTAATACAAATGTGATCATTTTAATTAGTTTAAAATGACAGGAAATTTATTTTTAAATTTTGTTTACAAATATATGTACGTAAATAAATAAGTGAAAATGTGACCGATAATCGGTTCTCCGGATTTCAACGATTTAACGAACGAAAGTTGTTCGAAGACGTTCGAAGTGTTTTCCACCTACATTTGCATACATATATATGTTGCATGCACATGATAACATGCACATGATAACATGCACATATATACATGAATACATATATACATATATATATATATATATCACAAAAATGATTAAATAATTCAAAAGCTTAACCTTTAAGTAACCATAAAGAAACCATCACTTCACAATGCCACACCATCACCTCACATCAACCATCACATGGCTTTGGGGGGAGGGAGCCTTGTGCTAGGGGCTTGGGGGGGTGTGGGCTAGGGGCATTTAGGTAATTATATAATTCAACATTTTATTCTAAGGTTTTCCTATAAATACCATCCCTTTTCTCACAAATTCCTAATACCATTTCATTTCTTCTTCCTCTTCCTTTTCAAGCTTTCTAAGAGCTCTCTAATGTCTTATTCATAATTTTTTTAATAAAAGTTAGAAAAAATACCACAAATAAAAGAAGAAAAGGATATATGCTAGTTTATAATATCAATCCACTTCAAAACTAGTCTGAAACTCCTCCACTTCTCTTCCAAAATCAACGACCACTACCCCACACCACCTTGGCCATGAGCACCATCTCCACTAAGGCTAGGCCAAGCTCCTCCTTGGGTCGTAGGCTTGGTTTTGTTTTCTTTGGTTCAATCGTAGCGGAGCTATAGCTGATTTTCTATTTGCTCGAAGGGAAAATGAAGGTGAGAACTCCTAAACTATTATATTATATTTTGATGATGATATGATGTTTGCAAATGGATGTTTATTATGCTTTGATCATCAAGTTTGGTTGTTTAAATATGAATGTTGAATATATATGCAAGTCATGGAAGTACACGTCGATAAGCACAAAGGAAATTACTTTCCTTGAATTGATGAAATGGTGTGTATAGAATGTTAAACCTTTTTAAAAATGGTTTAAAATAATGTTTTATAAACATTTAAAATTGTTTTGGTGAAGTTTGAATGAGAATTGGAAATGTAGTCAAAAATAGGCGCGTCGCGTAACAGCAGTTCGCGATTTCGCGCCATAAAAGTGAAACAAGTGTAAAAGATGAAATATAGCTCGGAATTCTTCGAGATAAGAATTTTCTGAACTATTATATCCATAGTTTTCCAACTAAGAAAGAAAATCAAGATTTCGATGAGTATATTTTGAATAATGAGTAAAACAAGTTTTTTTTTGAAATATCGCGGTTTTGCAGTTCGAAATTCAAAACAGGATATCTTAGAAAATGATGTTTATTTTTTTTTTAAAAATGTGGAAAAAATCATATAAATCTTTTAAAATGTTGTAAAAGTGATATGATTAATAAAAATGAATTTTCGAAAAATAAAAAGTTGTTTAGATCAATACAGCTTAAAAGAGTGCTTTCCGCATCACTTATTCGTAGCACTTTTCTCTAACTTTTGAAATATAGCTTTAAACTTAATGATTTTTTCCAAATCTTTTATAAATGTTTTCAAATGAATAATTAAGTGTTTTAATGTTGATTTGAAAGCTTTATATATTATTTAAAAAGAATTTAAATAAACAATATAAAGAAAATCTTTTACAAATTAAGTGATTTAATCTTGGCTCTAAAATCCGACGAGTAGACTGGATTTTTCTATTTGTGAGATTCGGATGTGAGGTGCTTAAACTAAGGAGATGTTCAGGAGCAACCAGTGCCCTAGCTCACATGGCCTCTTCCCTGGGCGAGGGATAGATAAGGTCAAAATGTCGGAAATGAGTTAAGTATAAAAAGATTTAAATTTTCCAAATTAAATACAACTTGATTGTACAGAGATGATCTTCTTATACTCGAAGTTTAAGCCCGAAGAGGGAACTTATACTATTCGTGGAATTTAAAAGGTGATTTCACCGTTATTCCGCCCACAGTATTTTTTGAATACGGTAATTGATATTGAGTAGAATTAGATGATTTCTATAGATTCTGCTCACTTAATGTTTACTGGTTTTGGATTGAAATGATAGATAACAAGGGTTTAACACAACCAAAATTATGAATTTTTGAATTAAGAAATATTTGTTAAGATTTAAATGAAATGATTTTGGAAATGTTTTCCTAAGTGAAAAATGAAATGATTTCGAATTATTTCGATTTTAAAAAGGGTTTTAAGTAATCAAAGTATTTGGTAAGAGTAGTTTAATAATTCCGTATATACCAGAGAGAATGTTTTGGAAATGTATATCTCTAAAAGAGATTTTGATAAAAAGAACTTAATCAATTAAAGAACGATTCCCAATTCACAGAACCTCTTTTTATCGATGATTGGATCGAAGGGACCGGGGTCGGATCTGGGCAATTCCTGTCCGAAAACCACTTCGAATCGATGTATGCATTCGAAAATTGAAGTCTTAATAAATAAAATAAAGGATGAAGACCGAAGATTTTTGGGGTGAAAGGACTGCTTGTTGATAATTCTGGTTAGCTCCCTAATACTAAAGTAGCAGTGGTCCCTTTATTTCTGAAACTCTTTATGTTGCAAGGACTTCTCGCTACTAATCCTAGGGTTAATCCTCGACAAGATATGGTAGGAGAGTGCCTTCGGTTTCGTTCATTCCCAGAACGTACTTGTATGGACGAATGTTTGACGTTGCATTTCTAGTTACATAAGTGATCTCTACGAACATAGTATCTGCTTGGTGGCGGAGAAGGCAACTTCTCTTAGCTTAACACCCTTTCTTGAGATGTACGAGCTCAGGAGTTATATATTTGTAGAAATCAGTTGTGTGACCATGGAATGGCAGTGTGTCATTCCAAGGAAGATGATGTGAAATGTGAAAGGTAATCGTTACCTCAAGCCTCACACTCGGAAATGACGGAAACATGGTAGATGCGACAAGGCTATGTGGTTTGCAACCATTAGGGTATGATCATCCCCTTCTAGAAATATTTCTACCTGCTATGACGTTCAAGTTTAAATTAATGTGGATGTATGTGTAACAATCCCGAAACTCGGCCTTCGAAAATCGGCACTCGTACTTCACTTGTACTCAAAATGCCGCAGATTCAAACGCCGAGTCTGGCTTGCCGGAGCTTATAACACCATTAAGTATAACAACACAGTGGAATAAAGAAATAGATGATATCATTACAACTCCAATGAATACAATATCCAGAATGATATACAACAATGATATCAATATGATATAATATTAATCTTAGCCAACATACAACCATTATTGTATGCCTACTATAGCTACCATCTAAACAGTGGTGACCACCATAAGTAAATGGCAGGTTCTACAACTAAAACCGTACAAGGTTCGTATTGTTTCCTTGGATTTTCCAACAAATGGTCAGGCAAAGGAACTTCCTTATACCAAAATGGAAACGCCTCTGGAAAGACGCCCCGAGAACCTAACCGGATCTCTGCAAACATAAGGCCGATGCTACCTCACGCTGTACAGCTGTAACTAGGTAACTAACACACTGATGCTACCTCACGCTGTACAGCTGTAACTAGGTAACTAACACACAAGTATGCCATCCCCCGGTCATTACCGACCTTTATCCGAGGATCCTCAACCACAAAGCAACAACCACAAAGTATAATAAATTTGCAGCATCAACATAGGTAAAATATCTTGGCTCCATACCATGATATCACCTTTTATCTAGAAGGAAATGGACATACCCTAGGGGCGCGACCCCTAAAAACCTTGCCGCAACATTCCTGTTTCGACCATTACCGGGTTGTGAGGCTCGACGAAGTCTCATCCACAAAGCTACGCTTTTTCACAAAGCCATGCTTTGATCAACAAATGATCAGCAACACATAGCAGCACTCAGCATGCCACACTACCAAATTGGGAGTATATCACTGATAACCTTCAACTACATAACCTCTGAGCTCGTACGTCTTAGAGAAGGGTGTCAAGCTAAGAGAATAAATTCTCCGCCACCAAACAGAAATGTATTTGAAAGAAATCATTTTTATATCTCAAGGTGTAGTGTCAGACATACAACCATACAAGTCTATTCCGGGTTCGAACAGAACCGAAGGCACTTCCAAAGAAGCCCTTGCAATCTGAGTATTCACAATCCCGATCGGATTTCCCATCACTTAGGGAATCTCTATACCGGAGCAACTCAGTGCAGAGACAATCGATAGGTTATCCTATCGTTCTCGCAAATACCCGGTCTTCAACACCGGTCTTCAAATGCAATCCATATACGACGTATCATTATCTGGAATGGGTTATATGACACAAAGGTCCTCTCCCGGCTAAACCGAATAATGAGCGCAATATTTAAAAACATATGGATATTGGGATTTCAATTAAGTCACTACTTATTACCCAAAATCTTTCTTTCAAATGGTTTAAACAAATTACCATTTTAATCTTTTAAATAAAAGATTTAATCCACAAAGTTCACCCAGTTTCACAAAGATTCATTCACAGATTTTCAAATCGATTTCCATTTCAATTTGATTAACTTGTTAAATCTTTAAATCAAATATTTAACTTATAGCTTTCAAAACAATTCCATTTCGAATGGTTTAAACAAATCACCATTTTAAATCTGTTAAAAATAAACAGATTCAATTCATAGCTTTCAAAAAGAATTCACTCATAACTTGAAAAAAAACCATATTTTTTAATTCAAACTTGAAATTCCTTTAACTTAAATTGGAATTTCATTTCTTATATGAAAGCTTTTATTCTTTGAAAATAAACAGTTTTCATTTCGGAAAATCTGATTCATTTATACGAGTTAAAGTCTTTGGGTTAATTCAAATTCTAAAAATTATACTTTTAAAATGGTTTAAATTCATATAAACATATTTATAACATCTTTAACCATAATTTCCAATCATGGAATTCAATTCCAAATTTTGAATTTAAATTCAAATTGAATTATTTAAATTGGAAGCTTTATTAAGTTATTTAAAATAACTTTTATCTTTGAAAACACCTTTTCAAAAGCTTTAACATTTAACCCAAATCCATTTCCAAAATCAATTGAAATTAAATTTCAATTTCAAAAATATTAAATTTAAATTATTTGTGACTTAACCGATTTCCACGTGAAATCCATATTTGTGTGTGTAAAGGTGTGGTCCAGGGGTTTCACACAGTAGTGCAACATCATTCAATCATCACATATCAGAATACAGAAATATAGTTGATAAGCGGTATAATGATAGCGCTTATCTTTTCATTCACAGATCAATATGTGAAAATTCAATACAGATAAATAAATCACAGTTCACAGTTCGAATCACACAATTCATATCACAGAACATCACACATCAGGGGTATCAAACAATCCAAAACATTCCATAGAATCCAACCATCCATAAGTAAGATTAATTTAATCATCCGATTTATTTAAATCAGATTAATTACTAATGAATAATTTACTAATCCTGGCTAATTAATACTAATTAATTACAATTTTAATTGTTCAAATCATCATTTAATCATTATAAAGAATTTTTGTTTTTAAGTTAAAAATTTAAATATTTGATTTACTCTTCAAATATTTTATCAAGTTAATTTCTTAAACAATATTACTTTTAAAATTTAAGCCTTTAAAATACTTTATTTATTTCAGATAATTATTTCAAAAACAAATCTTAAACTCATGTTTCAAAATTTTCAAAACTAAAATCTTTACTGTTTTTTTTATTTTAGGCCTGACCCGAGACTGTCTCGAGTCATTCCCGAGCAAAATTGCTCCCTGCTTCGAGTCCTAACCAAAATTACCCGTGACACATTTTTTTATAAATTTTGTTTAAGTTTTTAAAACTGACCCGATTCATCGTTAAACAACTCGAGCTCGCCTTCGAGTTTTCTTCTCAATTTCCCGAGTGAGACTTCGAGTCGCACTGCTCCTGGTACCAGAGAAACTACTGACACCATCTATCCCATGTACACGTGCACGGCGGCACGACTTGACTCCGACGAACACCAATGCCTCCGGCAAATCACAAATCACACGCCTACTCGAAATCCAAGTTCGAATTGCCTTCAAAAATTTCGAATCGAAAATTAGCATGCAGTTCGAAATCTGTAGCTCAACCCAAAATGACATAACGACTTCACCACCCCCGTAGAGACCACCGGAGTCGCCCAGATTTCGTCCACACCACGACAACACGACAAGCAACCATCCACCAGAGATTCATGACACTCGATCACGTATAGGAGTCGTACTCACCACGTTACAGATATGAACAAAAACTGGAAATAAACTCGAAAATGGATTCAACCCAACAATATATGCTATGGAAAAATTATCTGATAATTTTCTCAAAATCAATGATGTTTATACTTGCTTCAATCCAAATTTCAACATTTATAATTAGATTGATCACTAGAAATTAAAAAAACGATTTTGTGTTCAAACTCAAACTGCTCTGTATATACCCAACTAAAAATCTTCCTTTTTGTTTAAAAAATCATGATTTGCAGTAAGAATTTAAGCTATTAACTTGGATTAGCTTTTTATAACAATTGAATTTATCAAATTGTTGCTTGATTACCTGTAACCAAAGTTACAATGATGATACCTTACAGCCTTGGTTCAAATAAAATTTAAAAATCTTAATTTGAGTTTCATTATCTGATTCTATTTCAAACAGAAAGATTTTACTAAGATTCAGTTGAAAACAAGTTGAGGTTTGAATAAAAATCAACCCTGGTAATTTATACAGAGAAACAAATGTATAGAGTAACCTGGGTATACATATATCAAATCATATTCAAAGATAAATATATACAATGCCATGAAACAAATGAATCATCTTTATACTTAAAGCCTTTAAGTTGATGTTTACTCACCGTAGTTTCCAGAGGAAAGAAAGCAGAGCTTCTTTGAAACAGCTTGAAAATCTGAAATCTTTTTCCTTTGATTCTCTTATTTGTATTGCCATTTAGATTTGAATTTTGTTTGAGTTTTTTAGTGACATTTATTTTAGATTTTTCTCAACTTAGAATGAACGAAAATGAATTGAAGGAGGCTGATATACAAGAATGAGTTTACAGGGTCATTAATTTGTTTTGTACAACATGATATTTTTTTCCTTTAGTACTATTATAAGCAGGGATATTTTCGTTTTGGGGGCTGAGATGATTTTCTTGCTTTATCTACTGATGTTTGGTTTGGTGGCTGAAGATATATGGCATTAATTAGTTTGTACCATATACATTTTTTTTCCTCTTCGGCTGTACAAAAGTATATGGAGATGTTTGGTGGCTTGTTTTATCTTCATGTGTACATACTTATCTTCCTTTGCAACTTTTACTTATATTTGTATTTGTTTCATTCTTTTGCAAGTTTCACATATTTGTTTATTTGTTTCTTTCTAGTCTACACTTACCCTTTTATTTGTTCATAGTTGAATGTATTCCTTTCTTTTCTTTTTCTTTAGGTAATATTTCTAAATAAATTTTCTATTTTAATTGTTATTGTTAGATTTTAGTCAATGTGTTTACTTCATTTTTATATGTGTGTATTTCTATTTTTTATCTATTTATTTCCATAATTTATCCTTTATTCATTTCTATTTCTAACTCAAATATTATTATTATTTTTATTTAATATTTATTGTCTTATATTTATTTTCATTTATTTCTATTTTTTTAACTTAACCATCAATTCTAAAATTAAAATTATTTATTCTCATACTTGTGTTCAATGTTTATATTGTTATAATTTATTTTCAAACCATTTATATTTAAGATTTTAAATTCAAATTCAATGTATATATATATATACATATACAAATTTACTCATATATTACATATATATTCATATATACACATATATACACAATATACAATATTTTTTAATTTAAATTGATTTAATATATTTTTATTTAGATTCGGGGAAACTCGCATCACTTTAATCGATAAATTTTACAAATTGTCTTCAAAAATACATTTAATTATCAATTTAAATTTAATTAAAATCCGGGGTCGTTACAGACTTCCCCCCTTAAAAGAATTTCGTCCTCGAAATTTGCCAGGGAGACACAAAGATAGATGAAAAATATTTCATCAACTCAAACTGAGCATCTATTCTGCATTTGGCTTACCAAATCAGAATATCAACAATAGATACAGGAACGAACACTTCACAAGATACTCGGGTTATCCTTATCTACGAAGTATGCAGGGGCATCAGTTAGTTCGAAGGGATAACTAACCATTCATAGAACATATCCGGACCCAAAGAATAGACCGATATATGGATACAATTTCAAAACTTTTTGTTTAAAACTAAAGTATACCTATCAACCATAGCAATCAAAGCAACCAATTCATCCAAACAAACAATTTTGGTCTATTTTGGAGTTTATGTCCCATACAAATGTATCGAATCTCCTTCCTGGATCTACCAGGAATTATCAAAGAATTGAGAAAAAGATGCTGAACAAAAGAGATTGATAGAGAAAAGACTGTTTCCTTGTCGTTACAGGGTATTGACCAATTCGTGGTGGTATTCCCCTGTCCCCTATCTCATCCTCTTCTTGCACTAATACTCACTATCAGTGGATAGTAAGAGAATTTACTGAGGCGTACTGTAACAACCCGCAGATTTAACCGGTTTTAGTAACGTTATTAATTGGAATTTTGTGGGATTTTTAAACGATAAAATTTTTAAATATAAATTTGATATTTGGAATGCGTCTAGTTAAACATAGCAACTGGGAAATTTTCGTCCGAAAATATGAAAGTTTATTCCGCGCGCAAATTTAATCAGTTAAAAAGCGATGAAAATAAAATATTTTCGGAACCTAAATATTTTTACATAGAAAAATTCTAAACCAACTTCTGAGAAAACGGTATTTTTTTCGTTTTTCATAATTCGGACATCTTTAGCTCCATCGATCTTATTTTCCTGCGTTTTTGTTGCATTTTCCGCTAGTAGAAAAATTCGAAATTTTAAAATCAAATCCTATCACTGATATGTATATACCGTTTTGATCGTCTCACCGTATCGATCTCTACGGTATATTCAATTGTGCGTTTCGGTGTTCGCTACGCTGCGGAAAAATCGGTAAGCGACATCGTATCGGTACGCGTTCTTGACCTTTAGTTTTCTGTTCCATTTGTTGTTTCCGTAGGAAAACAAATAGTCACAAGCTGTTGTTATTCCCAAAATTCCAGTTGTGACTCTATATTTTCCCTATGTCCAATTTTACGTTGGTTAATTTTCTTATTCTTTCCTCTTCATTTTTGGTTATGTGTATATTTTGCTAAAATATATAGTCTTTTATATTGCACGTATAAATGAATTGGCCAGAACTTTGCTTCTTCTCTTCACCTCATGGCAACACCCGCCCACTACAATTCACCTACCGCCACGTCAGACCGAGCAGCCACCATCACTGCTTCTACGCCTCCCTGATCTGTTCCCCACGACCCACAGCCTCGACCACCGCGCCGCTGTCCTTGTAACCGCATCCACTTCCCACTACCCCTCGCGTCCACCTCCATACACCCTGATAGAGCCCACCCCTGCCGTACCAAGCAACTCCACCGGTCCAAACAATATGTTTTGGTTCTTCTTCTTTCTATTAAGAAAATATATATTTGTGTTGCCTCATTTTGCATGGAATCAGCTCATGTTTTATTTGCTTATGCATCCTCCTCTGGGCACAGCTAGCTTGCTTCAACACTTCACGTGTCTGTAGCCTTTTAATGTTCTAATTGCCAGCTCCTCCTTTTTTTATATAAGCTTTGGTAAGTTTGCATGTTAAAATTTTATTTTATTTTATTTCATTTTTGTTTCTTTTTGTTTGTTTTGATCTTTATGAAAATGATGTTTATAATACAAGTCTGTATAAGAAATTATATGATCTGTTGCTTTATGAATATGAATTTATACTAGTTATATATAATATGTTGTTATATGTAAGTTTCACACTTTGGTTAAAAGCATATTGTATGTTAGTTTATAAATAGTTAAAGTTTTAATATGTTAATTAGATGTTTACAATTTAAGATTTCTGGTTATATAATCATATTCTGAGTTATATATGTATGTTTTATATACGTATTATATTTTTACAGTATGAAGTTATTGGTTTATAAATCAAAGTTATAATATAATTTACAGCAGCAGGTATGTGTCAGTTTGCAGCGTAACTCATATGAGGAAGCTAAAAGCATGTTGTACATCTTTTGAAATATAGCACTGCGAAAAGAAAAGAAGAAAAGCACATGCCTTCTAATTGTCTGGACTATTTATTCTATAAAAAAACTAATGCATTTTAAAGATCTAGTAGACATAAAAATCGTTATTATTATTTAATTATTTGAATCTATTGTGATATACAATATGCAAACAAAGACAAGGTTTTAAGCAATAATATTTAATTCAGCTCAATAATATAAGATATTAGTTTGGAACAGGATTTCATATACTGTATATGATTTCTTTTTTCATATATACAAGCTTATAACTATTTTTTTTCCTGTGTAGATCTTATTTGATGGGTGTACAGCCCATATTAAGTATTGTATATTATATATTTTATGTGGTATAAGTTTTAGTATTATATATATCTATGGCACATAGTACGCTTGAGTTGATTTTAAAATATGTTTATATGTGTTTAAGGAAAGGATTTGAAATAATATATTTATTTTATTGTTTTAAATTAGAATTTGGTTTTAATAATAATAAGATGATATATATTCTTTATTCAAGCTGATTTGATCGTCCACATCAATTTCTAGTTATCAGCTTCGCCTGTCAAGTCCGTGCTCAGCTCACTTCGTTCTGAGATTTGTTATGGGGTTCATCGATTTTCGAATTTGTGACTTATCCCGTGTGTTCGTCTTGTTCTCTCTCTAGCCTCGAAAGGTGAGCAATCACTCACGATTAACGTTCTTTATATATTAAATTTGATTTAAATTGAAATGACAAATTGAAATATGCTGCTATTAGTTATTTACACTGTTATATATGCTATTACATGTATCTATTCACCTATGACATCTGACACCATTATCTGTCATTTATGCGATGATAATACAGTTTGGTTGATAATTGATTGATTGTTGATGTTTATATTGGACGTTAAATTGTTAATGTTAAAGTGATAAATAATATGCAATTGAATTGATATATGATAGTTAACCATTTAAATTGAATCTATATGTTGAATTTGATTAGTTAAATTTTGTATAATATGACCCCCTTTAAATGTTAAACTAGTTGACACGTAGAAATTTGGTTAAATACACCTTGAACCATTTAATGTATGTTGGATAATTTATGTAGTATGGAATTGAATAATTGATATCAAGTGAAGAACCGTTTAAATATTAATGTAATAATCTTTAATCTACATGAAATTGTAGTGTAGATTCTAGAAATAATTATATTAATTTGCACAAACAACAATGTGAATTAATACGATTATTTCGGGATTATTTGAATTAATTATTTGATTGTTGTTATTGATTGTTGTTATTGCTTGTTTATTTACTTTGACACCATCCCAGTTATCACACTGCAAGTTCCCTTTGTTATGCTTTGATTTTGAATTGGAATGAAATCGGGTTGAAATGATAAATACCCAAAATAAAAACTTTGACTTAGGATAGAGAATTAAATAAAACCCGATTGGTCAATAATTTGATTTAAAAATGAAATAAAGATTTTATTTGGATAAATAATATGGTTTTGAAACGAAGTTGGAATTTGAATTTTAATGAAAGGGAAGGTTAATATTTAATAATCTGAATCAAAATATTAACATAGTAGTTGATGAAAGAACGTTGTTTTAAAATTTGGAATTATTAATAATTAAGTTTGAAATTATTTAATAATTAAGTTTTTTTTAATTAGTAAATAATTAAATAAGATTGAATTATTTAATAATTAAGTGAAATTGAATTCTTGATATGAGAAATTGAACTTCGTAATAAGTGAAATTGAACTTCTTTAATAAGTAAAGTTGAGTTATGAAATAATTAAGTTTTGAAATTTGTAACTAAGTAAATAAATAAGTGAAATTGAATTTTCTTTAACAAGAAATAAAATGTGTTTATTGAAATTAATGTAAGACTTGAAATGTAAAGAATTTGATTTGACGAATCTAATTAATTTAATCTGTAAGTTTTGATATAATGGAGTTAAACTTAAGTAATTGATTTAATGACTTGGAAATTAGATAGAAATTGTTTTGAAGGATAAATTTACTTAACGAAAATTTATTGAAATCGATCAATGAAGTTAAATTGATTTGAATGTTAAATTAAATTAATGATTTCGGAATAAAACTTATATACGAACTTGAATCAATATTTGAATTGTTTTAAATAGAAATTGAAATTGAATTATAAGATTTTGAAATTTGAATTTGGAAGTTTTGAAACGTAAATTTTGGAAATTGGTTTAGAAAAACAAATGAAATGTTGGTTTACAAATTCTATTTGAAATTGTATTTGATTTGGTTTTGAAATATAAATAAACGACCAATCGGTATAATAATTACGAAAGTTATTAAAGAGACTGGAATCAGTTAGGGACATACTCACTATCTAAACTGAAAACCACTTTAATAACTACACGCGGAGTGTGATCCAGAATGAAGTGGTTGGAATGATGTATGTGATGACTGAAGAAAGAGAACGATAATAGATAGCCTTGACACTTGTGTCAAATTGGAAATGACTAAAACAGGAGCCGTGCCGGGCCAAATGGGGGTTAGCTGCCTCAAGCGAACACACTTCTTCGAAACTACTTATTACTTGTTGTCGATTGGTGCACCCTTGATTTTGGGAGTGTTATTTCGCGGTGTTGCGATTGCTGCGGCGATGCGTTCTCACCAGTCCGGATCAGGCAAACGGTAGTTTCACTACCTTGGGTATTGCCTCATGTGCCTTGTCATACTTGTATCCCTATATACGCGACCACTACGATTTGTTTTGTGTTATACCTATGGAGTACTCCCTGATAGCCCACTAGTTTATGGTGGAGTTTACAGTGCTGTATAGTCTATAACGCTTATATAAAAATGTGTTAAGGGGGATAAATGGTAATGCCTTAACACTATTTTGATATCTTATATTACTGTTAGGCATTATCTACTTATCGTACACTACTACATAGTAGATAGTTTAACGGATCCTTAAAGGATGGTTATTCCAAACATCCTTTGAGTTACTTGAATTTCAATTGCTATTTCACTTGAGCTTGATTTATTGATATAAGAATGTTAATCCTGACTCGAGTGTTTTGTGTTTTGCTTTACGCTCGGGTCAGACTGAGTGTACCAGTATTCGAGACTCACCTTTGGAGTTGGAGCTTCGCTTGGAGATCCAACTATCTATCCAGTTTCAGCTATCTATCCAGTTTTAGATATCCAGTTGAGTCCAGGAATGTATTCTGATATTGTATTTGACTATTGTATTCGAGACTTCTGCTGTAACTTATTTAACTCTGATATGTATATAGTAGCTTCATGAACTACTATTTTTTTGTTTCCGCGGCATTTATTACTCTGTGTCTGTGATCTGTGTTCTATTTATTTACTATATATGCTCAGTTATGCCAAATATAAATTAACAATTCGGTATTTTGAATCATTCAAGTCCGACATGTGTGTCTGCCTATGCACTTGGCGGGTGAAGCATGAAAGGGGGTTCTTGCATTTGGTTTTGTAGCGAGCGGATGACTCTTACTCCTACATGTCCCTGCGGGGTTGGTGCAGTCGAGAGGCTGGCTGTAAAGGCAGAACACAGGTACTGCTGTATGCTACGGTGGGTGTTACCCCACTGACGCGGTCCGTTATAGTTGGTATCAGAGCTTTGGTAGCTCTAGGCAAAACTCAACATATAGGGTAAATGTATTTACATAATCACTCTCATTTGAATTTCAATCTCTTCCTTTCGACTCGATTCCTTTAAATTTTGGAACATTCCCTGCGGTTCCAAATTTCATTCGTGTCCCTCACTATTCGTCTTCTTTTAATTCGGGAGTATCCCATAACTCCACTTCAAATAATCTTTATACTGAATCGGCAGTCTCGCCAAACTTCGAATGATTTGTAAAGGGGCGAAACTCCTTTACAATAGGCATTGATTTACCGAAGATTTTTGTATCTTCGATTTACGATGTTATCTATCTCCTGCTATGCCTAAATTCTATCCCTTGAGATTTGATGCCGATTTTGCCTCAGAATTCTGCATCGATTTCATTCTGGAAGTCACAGTCGACCCGGTTAAGGTTGCCCGCGATTTATATAAACTTATCTATCTTCCTATTTTGTTATTTAATTATCTCATCTTTGTTTCAAACCTATCTTCGACTCGAAATTCTCTTTGATTTGAGTCTATCAAATTTGAATCTCTATCCTTGCTTTGAAAATCCATTATTGTATCGTTGAGTGAGAAAGTGTATGTGTAAATTAATATTAAAATGTTTTATATATACATATTGTGTTGTTTGAGTTGTTGATGTGATTTGGGTTTCCGATCGATTCGTCTGATCAGCGCTATCGATAGGATCTCCAAAACACTCGAGCAGAGCAAACTGACACAATATTGTTTCAAATTTGGTAAGTAAAATAGATTGTATGATTATTTTATATATAAGTATAAATTTTCTGAAATTAAATTGATAATGAATTTGTTGTCAGAAATAATAAATAAATGAATTTATAAACCTGGTTATAATTTGACTTGGAATTTGAAATGAATTTAAAATTTGAATTTGAGAATTTAATTTCCGAAAATTTCAAACTTTGGTTTTAAAGGTTTTAAAATGTATATCTAAAGTATTTCGAATAAAAAAATCATTTCATAGAAATTTTAGATGTGTAATGAAGTGCTCTTCTCTTTGTCGCTGGAAAATAATTTCGGTGATGACGGCCGCATCATCGACATTCATTTTCGAGTTTCGAAGAGTAGAGACCATTAGTAGCTTGCTACACTTTTGTTTTGAAATGAATTTGATTTGAATTTTTAAAGTATGACTTGATTTAAAAATATTTATATACATATATATTAGTATTTAATTTAGATTTGACTTGGATATATTGTATGTATATATTTATCTCTAAATTGTTTAGATTTAATCGGAAATCAAATTCTAAATTTTCTTAAAGGATGATTTTCAATTATAAATGAAGCCAAATTCTTTTATAAATACTTAACTTGAAATAACTGAATTGTAAAATTTACTTGTATAATACTCAATTGCATTCAACATAACTTACCTAAATTTTCAAAAGTTAACTATGTAATTGAATATTATACAGCAGAAAATGATATCAAAAGAAATTTTGAATAAATTTTAGTAGTTAAAATAAATGTAAATATACTTAATATATATGTGATAAGATATATTAAGTAGAATAAATTTAATAATAATTTGGTATGAAGAAGAATTAAATTTGTCGAATAAAGTGTGATTATAATAAATGACTATTCAAATTTAGGACTTTTGAAATTGTTAATTTAAGAAAATTGGAGAATATACAATAAATTGTTTTTATAAATAAAATGTGAGTGCGTATAATAAATGTTATTCACTTAAATTTTAAACTATAAAATGTTTATGGAGATAGATAGAATAATAAGTTAAATAAATAATAGGTATGATTAATAGAAGAAAATTTGTATTGAAAGTTAATAAATTGAATTAAATCAACTTAAGGGAGTATCTTGGATTAATTGAATTTAAATTGAATTTCATTTGGAAGAAACCTTTTGTACCTAACATTAATAAATGTGAAATCAAATCAATTTAATGAAAACCTTGAATTTAAAAAAACAAATTGTTGAATATAAATTTATTTAAGTTGAAATTTATATGTTAAATAAATTGTTTTATTTTGTTTTCAATCTATTTTCTTCTAGTTGGTTCTATTCTCCTACCTCCTTCCTTTTCAGGGACGAAAAGTTTTGAGTGGGGGAGAGTGTAACAACCCGCAGATTTAACCGGTTTTAATAACGTTATTAATTGGAATTTTGTGGGATTTTTAAACGATAAAATTTTGAAATATAAATTTAATATTTGGAATGCGTCTAGTTAAACATAGCAACTGGTAAATTTTCGTCCGAAAATATGAAAGTTTATTCCGCGTGCAAATTTACTTCAATTTAATCAGTTAAAAAGCACTGAAAATAAAATATTTTCGGAACCTAAATATTTTTACATAGAAAAATTCTAAACCAACTTCTGAGCAAACGGTATTTTTTCGTTTTTCAAAATTCGGACATCTTTAGCTCCGTCGATCTTATTTTCCTGCGTTTTTGTTGCATTTTCCGCTAGTAGAAAAATTCGAAATTTTAAAATCAAATCCTATCACTGATATGTATATACCGTTTTGATCGTCTCACCGTACCGATCTCTGCGGTATATTCAATTGTGCGTTTCGGTGTTCGCTACGCTGCGGAAAAATCGGTAAGCGACATCGTATCGGTACGCGTTCTTGACCTTTAGTTTTCTGTTCCATTTGTTGTTTCCGTAGGAAAACAAATAGTCACAAGCTGTTGATATTCCTAAAATTCCAACTGTGACTCTATATGTTCCCTATGTCCAATTTTACGTTGGTTCATTTTCTTATTCTTTCCTCTTCATTTTTGGTTATGTGTATATTTTGCAAAAATATACAGTCTTTTATATTGCACGTATAAATGAATTGGCCAGAACTTTGCTTCTTCTCTTCACCTCATGGCAACACCCGCCCACTACAATTCACCTACCGCCACGTCAGACCGAGCAGCCACCATCACTGCTTCTACGCCTCCCTGACCTGTTCCCCACGACCCACAGCCTCGACCACCGCGCCACTGTCCTTGTAACCGCACCCACTTCCCACTAACCCTCGCGTCCGCCTCCATACACCCTGATAGAGCCCACCCCTGCCGTACCAAGCAACTCCACCGGTCCAAACAATATGTTTTGGTTCTTCTTCTTTCTATTAAGAAAATATATATTTGTGTTGCCTCATTTTGCATGGAATCAGCTCATGTTTTATTTGCTTATGCATCCTCCTCTGGGCACAGCTAGCTTGCTTCAACACTTCACGTGTCTGTAGCCTTTTAATGTTCTAATTGCCAGCTCCTCCTTTTTTTATATAAGCTTTGGTAAGTTTGCATGTTAAAATTTTATTTTATTTTATTTCATTTTTGTTTCTTTTTGTTTGTTTTGATCTTTATGAAAATGATGTTTATAATACAAGTCTGTATAAGAAATTATATGATCTGTTGCTTTATGAATATGAATTTATACTAGTTATATATAATATGTTGTTATATGTAAGTTTCACACTTTGGTTAAAAGCATATTGTATGTTAGTTTATAAATAGTTAAAGTTTTAATATGTTAATTAGATGTTTACAATTTAAGATTTCTGGTTATATAATCATATTCTGAGTTATATATGTATGTTTTATATACGTATTATATTTTTACAGTATGAAGTTATTGGTTTATAAATCAAAGTTATAATATAATTTACAACAGCAGGTATGTGTCAGTTTGCAGCGTAACTCATATGAGGAAGCTAAAAGCATGTTGTACATCTTTTGAAATATAGCACTGCGAAAAGAAAAGAAGAAAAGCACATGCCTTCTAATTGTCTGGACTATTTATTCTATAAAAAAAACTAATGCTTTTTAAAGATCTAGTAGACATAAAAATTGTTATTATTATTTAATTATTTGAATCTATTGCGATATACAATATGCAAACAAAGACAAGGTTTTAAGCAATAATATTTAATTCAGCTCAATAATATAAGATATTAGTTTGGAACAGGATTTCATATACTGTATATGATTTTATTTTTCATATATGCAGGCTTATAACTATATTTTTTTTCTGTGTAGATCTTATTTGATGGGTGTACAGCCCATATTAAGTATTGTATATTATATATTTTATGTGGTATAAGTTTTAGTATTATATATATCTACGGCACATAGTACGCTTGAGTTGATTTTAAAATATGTTTATATGTGTTTAAGGAAAGGATTTGAAATAATATATTTATTTTATTGTTTTAAATTAGAATTTGGTTTTAATAATAATAAGATGATATATATTCTTTATTCAAGCTGATTTGATCGTCCACATCAATTTCTAGTTATCAGCTTCGCCTGTCAAGTCCGTGCTCAGCTCACTTCGTTCTGAGATTTGTTATGGGGTTCATCGATTTTCGAATTTGTGACTTATCCCGTGTGTTCGTCTTGTTCTCTCTCCAGCCTCGAAAGGTGAGCAATCACACACGATTAACGTTCTTTATATATTAAATTTCATTTAAATTGAAATGACAAATTGAAATATGCTGCTATTAGTTATTTACACTGTTATATATGCTATTACCTGTATCTATTCACCTATGACATCTGACACCATTATCTGTCATTTATGCGATGATAATACAGTTTGGTTGATAATTGATTGATTGTTGATGTTTATATTGGACGTTAAATTGTTAATGTTAAAGTGATAAATAAAATGCAATTGAATTGATATATGATAGTTAACCATTTAAATTGAATCTATATGTTGAATTTGATTAGTTAAATTTTGTATAATATGACCCCCTTTAAATGTTAAACTAGTTGACACGTAGAAATTTGGTTAAATACACCTTGAACCATTTAATGTATGTTGGAAAATTTATGTAGTATGGAATTGAATAATTGATATCAAGTGAAGAACCGTTTAAATATTAATGTAATAATCTTTAATCTACATGAAATGATAGTGTAGATTCTAGAAATAATTATATTAATTTGCACAAACAACAATGTGAATTAATACGATTATTTCGGGATTATTTGAATTAATTATTTGATTGTTGTTATTGATTGTTGTTATTGCTTGTTTATTTACTTTGACACCATCCCAGTTATCACACTGCAAGTTCCCTTTGTTATGCTTTGATTTTGAATTGGAATGAAATCGGGTTGAAATGATAAATACCCAAAATAAAAACTTTGACTTAGGATAGAGAATTAAATAAAACCCGATTGGTCAATAATTTGATTTAAAAATGAAATAAAGATTTTATTTGGATAAATAATATGGTTTTGAAACGAAGTTGGAATTTGAATTTTAATGAAAGGGAAGGTTAATATTTAATAATCTGAATCAAAATATTAACATAGTAGTTGATGAAAGAACGTTGTTTTAAAATTTGGAATTATTAATAATTAAGTTAGAAATTATTTAATAATTAAGTTTTTTTTAATTATTAAATAATTAAATAAGATTGAATTATTTAATAATTAAGTGAAATTGAATTCTTGATATGAGAAATTGAACTTCGTAATAAGTGAAATTGAACTTCTTTAATAAGTAAAGTTGAGTTATGTTGGGTACGTTTGTACCACTACCGAGCCAACACAAAGAAGTAGCCACCGAACGATTCGGTACCGAACCAACACGAGGAGACAGCCACCGAACCATTCGGTACCGAACCAAAGCAAGGAACGAACCATCCTTCTCCAAGACATTCCGAACCAAGCTCCTACCGGACCACCTACCACTGGACCAAGACGTTCCGAACCAAGCTCCTACCGGACCACCCACCACCGGACCAAGACGTTCCGAACCAAGCTCCTACCGGACCACCTACCACCGGACCAAGACGTTCCGAACCAAGCTCCTACCAGACCACCTACCACCGGACCAAGACATTCCAGACCAACGCTACCAGGCCAGATCGCGTCAGCCCAGGCCCACCAGCAGCTATATACATCCAAGACCCCTGCCCCCAGCCTCACTCTATAAATAGAGGGGCAGGGGCACAACAATGCGGAACAAGTTTGAGAGCTCAAGCACGGAGAGAACTTTCAAACAACTTTCATATACTTGTATCAAAGCTTTGTACTTGTAATGTAACGTCCCAGATTTTCGCGTTCGAAAATCGACATCCATACTTTACATCGTACTCGAATGTCGTAGATTCGAGCGTTCAAATCCGAGTCGTCGGAGCTTATAACACAGTTAAGTAAATAACACAGCGGAAGAAATGAATAATACATTGATATACAATATCTGATACAACAGAATGATACAATGAATATCAATATACATCAGAGATATGATACAACAAATAGCAGTGGAAAAGAAAATGATAACATCAGCAGCGGATAATCTTCATCTCCAAAGCACGATCCAGAAATAGCTCGAACTCTCAATAACGAGGCACAAAGATAAGCAAGTGCAGTCTGATCCAAAGACTGAACCAACTCCAGAAAATCTACTAAACCTGAATATCTGAAAACCCCAACTCTAGACTGCTCGTGTAGGAAATTATGAGCACCCAGAGTTTAGGAAAGGAACAATAAACTCCGGATCAGTCATGGGACTGGTGTGAGCAACAAAACAGTTTATCTTTAAAACAAATAGCAGAGAATTTTAAAGTCAATTCGCAATGCTTTTGGAAAATGAAACTACCATAAGACCTCCCACCACACACACAATGCAAACGCAGAATTGGAGGAGATTTCTTCTTATGATAGTCAAAGATGCTTACTACGCAAAATCAAATCATTTGATATTATTACTAGTGCATAGTGTAGAAAACATTTTCGAAAGTAGAATATAAATCTTAGCCAGCATAGACATTTCGCACTTATGCCTACTATAGCTACCATGTTCAATAGCAGGTTACCACCACATTCCATGGCAGGTAATACAACTAAAACCGTACAGGGCTCGTATTGTTTTGTTTGGATTTCCAACAAATGGTCAGGCTAAGGAACTTCCTATTCCACGAAAGAAATGCCTCTGGCGGGACATTCCGAGAACCAACTGTTCTCTGCCAAACAAGGCCGGCAACCCCTTTTCCCAAGGGATAAAAGAAACCTCAGATATGCCACTCCCGGTCCTTTGGGACCTTTATCCGAGCGCTCGATAACCAACATCACACATCATAAAGAAAGTGTATCCACATGAGTAAGTATCTGGGCTCCATACCATGATACTACCCTTTTCCAGAAGGAATGGTCATACCCTAGGGGAGCTACCCCTGAAAACCTTGCCGCACAATTCCTGTTTCGACCATTAACGGGTTGTGAGGCTCGACGAAGTCTCATCCACAAAGCTACGCTTTTTCAAAAAGCCACGCTTTGGGTCAATAGATGATCAACCTATGATCACAAAGATAAATGATCAAACAAAAGATCATATCACAAATGATCAAACATTGATCATCACACAGCAACACTCAGCATGCCACATTACCAAATTGGGATATATCGCTGATAAATTTCAACTACATAACCTCTGAGCTCGTACGTCTCAGAGAAGGGTGTTAAGCTAAGAGAATAAATTCTCCGCCACCAAACAGATATGTATTTGAAAGAAATTGGCTTTATATCTCAAAGTGTAATGTCAGACATACAATCCATACAAGTTTGTTCCGGGTTCGAACAGAACCGAAGGCACTTCTCACGAAGCCCTTGCAATTCCGGATAATTTTCAATCACGTCCGGACTTCCCGTCACTAAGGGTGATAAAACCTCTATATCGGGGATCAGCCGATGCAGAGTAACTCGACGGTAATCCTTCCGTTTTCAAAAATATCCGGTCTTCAACACCGGTCTTCAAATGCTATCCATATACGTCGTATCACACATTCGGAATGGGTTATACGACCCAAAGGTCCTCTCCTGGCTAAACCGAATAGTGAGCGAAATATTTAAAAACATATGGATATTGGGATTTCAATTAAGTCACAACTTATTACCCAAAACTTCTCTTTTCAAATGGTTTAACAAATTACCATTTTCAAATCTTTAAACAAAAATATTTATTTTAAACAACCTTCAACGGTTTAAACAATTTCCACATTTAAATCTTTTAAATAAAAGATTCATTCACAGATTTTCTAAATCAATTTCCATTTCAGTTTGATTAACTTGTTAAACCTTTAAATCAAGATTTAACTTATAGCTTTCAAAACAATCCCATTTCAAATGATTTAAACCAATCATTATTTTAAATCTGTTAAAGATAACAGATTCAAATCATAGCTTTTCAAAACAATTCATTCATAACTTGGAAAACCATTTTCACTTCAATATTGAAATTCCTTTAATTAAACTGGAATTTCATTTCTTATCTGAAAGCTTTTATTCTTTTAAAACAACAGTTTCATTTCAGAAAATCTGATTCATTCATACGAGTGGAAATCCTTGGGTTAAATCCAAATTCCCAAAATTTTACTTTTAAATGGTTTAACTTTATATAAACACATTTATATCATCTTTAATCCCTAGTTTCAAATCATAGAATTCAATTTCAAACTTGAATTCAAATTTAAATCAAATTATTTAAATTTTCAAAACTCGATTAAGTTATTCAAAATAACTTTTATCTTTGAAATTCCATTTCAAAAGCTTTTCATTTTAAACCCCAAATATCTAATTTCAAAATCAATTGAAATTAAAATTTCAATTTCAAAAACATCAAATTTAAATTATCTGTGACTTAACCGATTTCCATGTGAAATCCATATTTGTGTGTGTGATAGTGTGGTCCAGGGGTTTCAACACAATAGTGCAACATAATGAATCATCACAGATCAAAATACATGATATAGTTGATAAGCGATATAAACTATAATGCTCATCTTCATTCACAGATCACAGATATATATATCACAGATAAGTAAATTACAGATCACAACATAAATCAGGGTATATCACAAAGCATCACAAATCAGGGATATCAAACAATCAAGTCATCCAATAGGATTCAAATATTCATAAATAAGGTCAGCTAATTGTCTGATTTATTCAAATCAGTTTAATTTCATATGAATTTCTAATCTTGGTTAATTAACATCAATTAATTACAACCCATTTAATTAATGAAATTAATTTATCAACCTTAATTATCCATCTTAATTAATTATTCTAAATTAATTAATGATCCTTAATTAATTACATTTATTAATTAATCACTTTAATTAATCCCTTTAATTAATTAACTTTAATTATTTTCAATAATTAACAAATCCTTAATTACTTAAGATTTTAATTAGTTAAAAAATAAACCATTTATCTTTATTATTTTGATTATCCTTTAATCCTTATTTAATAACCTTTGGAAATAAACATCATTAACACATTAATTAACTTTATACCTTTAAGTTGGATTTATGATTAGAAAAAAAACATTTCTTTTCTCAATTATTCACTTAATTACAATAATTAAGTTTATTTAAAATAAACTTTAAAACAAAGGTTATATATATACATATTTGTTTTTGTTTTTACTTTAAAATTTAAACCATTTAACCATTTTAAAGTAGTTAGAATAATTCAAATTTTAAAAACTTTACTTTCTATACTGAGATTCAAACTAACTCAACTAGATTTTTAAAGCTTAGATTTAAACTGGTTTAAAACTTTACTTTTTATTTTTAACTTCAATTTTAAATTTTAAAACAACACTACAGGTTTTGTTTGAAACCTGTAACAAAATATTTACCGAGACTACCCTATTTTGCTTTGAGTCTTTACGTGGATCCCTTCGAGTTTGCCCCGATGCCAAGCCCAGACTCATTTACTTCGAGTCGTTACTGTGAAAAGCACGAGTACCATCCCGAGAAAAACTCTCGTCTTCCCCAAACCCATCTTCCCAGTGCACAACGTACACGCGTGTACGTGCACTCACCTCCGACGATACTTCGGCGCCTGCGACGATCACCAACCAGTCCACGATCGATTCCTCTTCCGACCCAAAACAACCCAAATACCCAAACCTCCCCTCAGTCGAATTCGAGCATAGCTCGAAACCTGGTACACACGAACGAGAAACCACCCAATCCTGGAAAAACACGTCGAACTCGAGACCACGACCACCGGAGGACCAGTAACTCCGGTCGATACTTCATCATTCTCCCTTCAACCATCCCCCAACACCGCGACACGCTCGGTCGATCACCGAGGACGAACCAATCAAAAATACAGAGCCTCATTAAATTAGGTTTCCAGGCAAAAATCATTCGCCGCCGCCGCCACGTCGATCTAGAACAACTCCAGTCATTTTTCCTCGATTCCCCACAAGCTCCTCTACCCTCTCGCGAAAAACCCAGCCTCCCTAGTGCCTCCGATCATCTCGAATTGACCAAAGACCATCTTCCGATCAACTACGAACTGCTCTCGAATCACTTGCTTAAAAATCGCGAAACAAAGCTTAAAATTCCTATTTTCTAAAGCAGATTCGTATTATGTGATTGAATTCGAGAAATTAAACATTCGAATTTTGAGCTTTGGATTTTTTTTCTTACTTAAAATCTGTATAAACAGTTTCTAAATTCCACTGCATGCTTGAAACCATTTCCAGGTTAAAATTTAACTTTAAACAACCTATTTGGTTATGAACTCTAAGCTTAAGATGTTACATATGAAGATGTATGATTTTCTTTATATTTTCTTTGCTCAGAGATTGGAAATATTGAAGAACATCATATAACAGACTTCCAGTAAAACAGCAACTTCTCAGAACAAATACATAACAGCATAATATTTTCTTGAACCAATAATCTAGATTTAAATTTTCAAAACAAGTTAGGCTATTAAAATAGGAGTTGCTCACCTGGGTATTCGCAACAGAGAAGAACAGAGAGGAAGCAAAGCCTGCATTTTTTTCCAGAGAACTTGTTTCTTCCAATTTTCCAGATTTAAATTTTTCTTCTTTACTTTGGGCTTGAACTTTGAAACTTTTAAATCTGAAGCTTTGTTTTACTTTTGAATCTGTTGCTTGTTTTAATGGAAGTTTTGTTTAAGTTTGAAATGGTGTTTACTTAAATTTTTCTCAGTGAAAATGGTCGAAACTGAGATGGATGGATATGTAAGAAATGAAGTGTTACAGGGTAAGATGTATAAAAGAGAAGAAGTGTAGAGGGTGATGTATAATATTGTTTTGTGAATAGTTTGAACTGACTTTAGTTATGCTAGAGATGTAATCATTAAATGCATATGTACTTCTTTGTCTACATACTTACATATTTTATTTTAACTTTGTTCTTCTTTTGCAAACTTAACTTGATTTCGGCTGAGATGTTATATTGTGCTAGTTATTGCTTGCCTTACATAATGATGCTTACAGGCTACCTATTTTATTTGCCTACATTTGTTTATTTACTTACCCTACAGGCTGCCTATTTTCATTTGTATATACTTTGTTTACCTGTTTTGTTTACATAGGAATTGTATATGTGTAGTTTATACTTTGTAGATATTTTCTTTTTCTTGTTTGTACTTGCTTTACAAGCTTGTCTCGGCTGGGGTATGATGTTGTATTGGTTTTGTTTTGATTTCTATTTTATTTTAGTCTACACACTTACTGGTTTATAATTTTATTTTACTTTGGCTTGTTCATACTTCTTTTGTTTGTTTTTACATACTTATGTCTTGTATTTGTTTTTACTCCTATATGTACATAACATAACTTACTTGCCTTTACTTAATCTATTTTATTATTTTTACTTTAATACCAATTATATTGTATTTCTCTATATATTTATTTTATACTTGTGTCAATGTATATACTTAAAAATATATTTTCAAACCATTTATATTTTAAGATTTTTAAATTCAATGTATATATATACACATATACCAATTCACTCATATCTATTCCATATACATTCATATATACAATATTATTAAATTTAAATAATTTAATCCAAATTTAGTTGGATTCGGGGAAACTCGCTTACTCTATCAATAAATTTTACAATTTTTATCCAAAAATTCATTTAATTATAAATTTGAATAAATTTAAATTTCGGGGTCGTTACAAACTTCCCCCCTTAAAAGAATTTCGTCCTCGAAATTCGCAAGCACGAAAACAGCACAGAGATAGACAAATTCGATCTCCTATAATTCCTCAAACACAAGATACGGATTCCGAATTCAAGTTGGAATATCTCAGAATATATACCAATTTGTCCCTCTTCGGACTTTGGTATTCACAAGAAATTTACAATAAAATTTCAAATTTGGTTTCAAACCATATCGTTTTATTGATTTAATTCAACTTTAGCCTTCATATTATATTAATCAATTTAACTCCATTTAAAATTTCCAATTTATTTCAAATTTCTAACTTCAAATTTCAAATTTCAAATTCATTAAAGTTTAAATCAAAAAGCTGATAAGAACTGATGAAGATACAAAGTAAAGATCTTCGACAATGATCCGTAGAGCCATCATCACACCGAAACTTCTTTCTTATAGTTGATACGAAGCAAATCAAAGAATTTGGAAACGAATCAAAGAAGATTGATAAGAAGGTTATTTCCACTGTTACAGGGTATTGACCATTTATAGTCGTATTCCCTTGTCCCCTATCTCGTTCTCTTCTTGCACTCATACTTACTATCAGTGGATAGCAAGAGAATTTACTGAGACGTTCAAACGGATATCTTAGGGATATACTCATTCTAGAGTTTACTTCACTCTATCTCTAATGAGCTACTTAACGTGTTATACTCCTGAGCTAAAGTTCAACCTTATCTCTGATACCAAATGTAACGTCCCAGATTTTCGCGTTCGAAAATCGACATCCATACTTTACATCGTACTCGAATGTCGTAGATTCGAGCGTTCAAATCCGAGTCGCCGGAGCTTATAACACAGTTAAGTAAATAACACAGCAGAAGAAATGAATAATACATTGATATACAATATCTGATACAACAGAATGATACAATGAATATCAATATACATCAGAGATATGATACAACAAATAGCAGCGGAAAAGAAAACGATAACATCAGCAGCGGATAATCTTCATCTCCAAAGCACGATCCAGAAATAGCTCGAACTCTCAATAACGAGGCACAAAGATAAGCAAGTGCAGTCTGATCCAAAGACTGAACCAACTCCAGAAAATCTACTAAACCTGAATATCTGAAAACCCCAACTCTAGACTGCTCGTGTAGGAAATTATGAGCACCCAGAGTTTAGGAAAGGAACAATAAACTCCGGATCAGTCATGGGACTGGTGTGAGCAACAAAACAGTTTATCTTTAAAACAAATAGCAGAGAATTTTAAAGTCAATTCGCAATGCTTTTGGAAAATGAAACTACCATAAGACCTCCCACCACACACACAATGCAAACGCAGAATTGGAGGAGATTTCTTCTTATGATAGTCAAAGATGCTTACTACGCAAAATCAAATCATTTGATATTATTACTAGTGCATAGTGTAGAAAACATTTTCGAAAGTAGAATATAAATCTTAGCCAGCATAGACATTTCGCACTTATGCCTACTATAGCTACCATGTTCAATAGCAGGTTACCACCACATTCCATGGCAGGTAATACAACTAAAACCGTACAGGGCTCGTATTGTTTTGTTTGGATTTCCAACAAATGGTCAGGCTAAGGAACTTCCTATTCCACGAAAGAAACGCCTCTGGCGGGACGTTCCGAGAACCAACTGTTCTCTGCCAAACAAGGCCGGCAACCCCTTTTCCCAAGGGATAAAAGAAACCTCAGATATGCCACCCCCGGTCCTTTGGGACCTTTATCCGAGCGCTCGATAACCAACATCACACATCATAAAGAAAGTGTATCCACATGAGTAAGTATCTGGGCTCCATACCATGATACTACCCTTTTCCAGAAGGAATGGTCATACCCTAGGGGAGCTACCCCTGAAAACCTTGCCGCACAATTCCTGTTTCGACCATTAACGGGTTGTGAGGCTCGACGAAGTCTCATCCACAAAGCTACGCTTTTTCAAAAAGCCACGCTTTGGGTCAACAGATGATCAACCTATGATCACAAAGATAAATGATCAAACAAAAGATCATATCACAAATGATCAAACATTGATCATCACACAGCAACACTCAGCATGCCACATTACCAAATTGGGATATATCGCTGATAAATTTCAACTACATAACCTCTGAGCTCGTACGTCTCAGAGAAGGGTGTTAAGCTAAGAGAATAAATTCTCCGCCACCAAACAGATATGTATTTGAAAGAAATCGGCTTTATATCTCAAAGTGTAATGTCAGACATACAATCCATACAAGTCTGTTCCGGGTTCGAACAGAACCGAAGGCACTTCTCACGAAGCCCTTGCAATTCCGGATAATTTTTAATCACGTCCGGACTTCCCGTCACTAAGGGTGATAAAACCTCTATATCGGGGATCAGCCGATGCAGAGTAACTCGACGGTAATCCTTCCGTTTTCAAAAATATCCGGTCTTCAACACCGGTCTTCAAATGCTATCCATATACGTCGTATCACACATTCGGAATGGGTTATACGACCCAAAGGTCCTCTCCCGGCTAAACCGAATAGTGAGCGAAATATTTAAAAACATATGGATATTGGGATTTCAATTAAGTCACAACTTATTACCCAAAACTTCTCTTTTCAAATGGTTTAACAAATTACCATTTTCAAATCTTTAAACAAAAAGATTTATTTTAAACAACCTTCAACGGTTTAAACAATTTCCACATTTAAATCTTTTAAATAAAAGATTCATTCACAGATTTTCTAAATCAATTTCCATTTCAGTTTGATTAACTTGTTAAACCTTTAAATCAAGATTTAACTTATAGCTTTCAAAACAATCCCATTTCAAATGATTTAAACCAATCATTATTTTAAATCTGTTAAAGATAACAGATTCAAATCATAGCTTTTCAAAACAATTCATTCATAACTTGGAAAACCATTTTCACTTCAATATTGAAATTCCTTTAATTAAACTGGAATTTCATTTCTTATATGAAAGCTTTTATTCTTTTAAAACAACAGTTTCATTTCAGAAAATCTGATTCATTCATACGAGTGGAAATCCTTGGGTTAAATCCAAATTCCCAAAATTTTACTTTTAAATGGTTTAACTTTATATAAACACATTTATATCATCTTTAATCCCTAGTTTCAAATCATAGAATTCAATTTCAAACTTGAATTCAAATTTAAATCAAATTATTTAAATTTTCAAAACTCGATTAAGTTATTCAAAATAACTTTTATCTTTGAAATTCCATTTCAAAAGCTTTTCATTTTAAACCCCAAATATCTAATTTCAAAATCAATTGAAATTAAAATTTCAATTTCAAAAACATCAAATTTAAATTATCTGTGACTTAACCGATTTCCACGTGAAATCCATATTTGTGTGTGTGATAGTGTGGTCCAGGGGTTTCAACACAATAGTGCAACATAATGAATCATCACAGATCAAAATACATGATATAGTTGATAAGCGATATAAACTATAATGCTCATCTTCATTCACAGATCACAGATATATATATCACAGATAAGTAAATTACAGATCACAACATAAATCAGGGTATATCACAAAGCATCACAAATCAGGGATATCAAACAATCAAGTCATCCAATAGGATCCAAATATTCATAAATAAGGTCAGCTAATTGTCTGATTTATTCAAATCAGTTTAATTTCATATGAATTTCTAATCCTGGTTAATTAACATCAATTAATTACAACCCATTTAATTAATGAAATTAATTTATCAACCTTAATTATCCATCTTAATTAATTATTCTAAATTAATTAATGATCCTTAATTAATTACATTTATTAATTAATCACTTTAATTAATCCCTTTAATTAATTAACTTTAATTATTTTCAATAATTAACAAATCCTTAATTACTTAAGATTTTAATTAGTTAAAAGATAAACCATTTATCTTTATTATTTTGATTATCCTTTAATCCTTATTTAATAACCTTTGGAAATAAACATCATTAACACATTAATTAACTTTATACCTTTAAGTTGGATTTATGATTAGAAAAAAAACATTTCTTTTCTCAATTATTCACTTAATTACAATAATTAAGTTTATTTAAAATAAACTTTAAAACAAAGGTTATATATATACATATTTGTTTTTGTTTTTACTTTAAAATTTAAACCATTTAACCATTTTAAAGTAGTTAGAATAATTCAAATTTTAAAAACTTTACTTTCTATACTGAAATTCAAACTAACTCAACTAGATTTTTAAAGCTTAGATTTAAACTGGTTTAAAACTTTACTTTTTATTTTTAACTTCAATTTTAAATTTTAAAACAACACTACAGGTTTTGTTTGAAACCTGTAACAAAATATTTACCGAGACTACCCTATTTTGCTTTGAGTCTTTACGTGGATCCCTTCGAGTTTGCCCCGATGCCAAGCCCAGACTCATTTACTTCGAGTCGTTACTGTGAAAAGCACGAGTACCATCCCGAGAAAAACTCTCGTCTTCCCCAAACCCATCTTCCCAGTGCACAACGTACACGCGTGTACGTGCACTCACCTCCGACGATACTTCGGCGCCTGCGACGATCACCAACCAGTCCACGATCGATTCCTCTTCCGACCCAAAACAACCCAAATACCCAAACCTCCCCTCAGTCGAATTCGAGCATAGCTCGAAACCTGGTACACACGAACGAGAAACCACCCCATCCTGGAAAAACGCGTCGAACTCGAAACCACGACCACCGGAGGACCAGTAACTCCGGTCGATACTTCGTCATTCTCCCTTCAACCATCCCCCAACACCGCGACACGCTCGGTCGATCACCGAGGACGAACCAATCAAAAATACAGAGCCTCATTAAATTAGGTTTCCAGGCAAAAATCATTCGCCGCCGCCGCCACGTCGATCTAGAACAACTCCAGTCATTTTTCCCCAATTCCCCTCAAGCTCCTCTACCCTCTCGCGAAAAACCCAGCCTCCCTAGTGCCTCCGATCATCTCGAATTGACCAAAGACCATCTTCCGATCAACTACGAACTGCTCTCGAATCACTTGCTTAAAAATCGCGAAACAAAGCTTAAAATTCCTATTTTCTAAAGCAGATTCGTATTATGTGATTGAATTCGAGAAATTAAACATTCGAATTTTGAGCTTTGGATTTTTTTCTTACTTAAAATCTGTATAAACAGTTTCTAAATTCCACTGCATGCTTGAAACCATTTCCAGATTAAAATTTAACTTTAAACAACCTATTTGGTTATGAACTCTAAGCTTAAGATGTTACATATGAAGATGTATGATTTTCTTTATATTTTCTTTGCTCAGAGATTGGAAATATTGAAGAACATCATATAACAGACTTCCAGTAAAACAGCAACTTCTCAGAACAAATACTTAACAGCATAATATTTTCTTGAACCAATAATCTAGATTTAAATTTTCAAAACAAGTTAGGCTATTAAAATAGGAGTTGCTCACCTGGGTATTCGCAACAGAGAAGAACAGAGAGGAAGCAAAGCCTGCATTTTTTTCCAGAGAACTTGTTTCTTCCAGTTTTCCAGATTTAAATTTTTCTTCTTTACTTTGGGCTTGAACTTTGAAACTTTTAAATCTGAAGCTTTGTTTTACTTTTGAATCTGTTGCTTGTTTTAATGGAAGTTTTGTTTAAGTTTGAAATGGTGTTTACTTAAATTTTTCTCAGTGAAAATGGTCGAAACTGAGATGGATGGATATGTAAGAAATGAAGTGTTACAGGGTAAGATGTATAAAAGAGAAGAAGTGTAGAGGGTGATGTATAATATTGTTTTGTGAATAGTTTGAACTGACTTTAGTTATGCTAGAGATGTAATCATTAAATGCATATGTACTTCTTTGTCTACATACTTACATATTTTATTTTAACTTTGTTCTTCTTTTGCAAGCTTAACTTGATTTCGGCTGAGATGTTATATTGTGCTAGTTATTGCTTGCCTTACATAATGATGCTTACAGGCTACCTATTTTATTTGCCTACATTTGTTTATTTACTTACCCTACAGGCTGCCTATTTTCATTTGTATATACTTTGTTTACCTGTTTTGTTTACATAGGAATTGTATATGTGTAGTTTATACTTTGTAGATATTTTCTTTTTCTTGTTTGTACTTGCTTTACAAGCTTGTCTCGGCTGGGGTATGATGTTGTATTGGTTTTGTTTTGATTTCTATTTTATTTTAGTCTACACACTTACTGGTTTATAATTTTATTTTACTTTGGCTTGTTCATACTTCTTTTGTTTGTTTTTACATACTTATGTCTTGTATTTGTTTTTACTCCTATATGTACATAACATAACTTACTTGCCTTTACTTAATCTATTTTATTATTTTTACTTTAATACCAATTATATTGTATTTCTCTATATATTTATTTTATACTTGTGTCAATGTATATACTTAAAAATATATTTTCAAACCATTTATATTTTAAGATTTTTAAATTCAATGTATATATATACACATATACCAATTCACTCATATCTATTCCATATACATTCATATATACAATATTATTAAATTTAAATAATTTAATCCAAATTTAGTTGGATTCGGGGAAACTCGCTTACTCTATCAATAAATTTTACAATTTTTATCCAAAAATTCATTTAATTATAAATTTGAATAAATTTAAATTTCGGGGTCGTTACATGTAATCTCAACAAGAAAGGAGAAATAATATATAAAGTGGACGTAGGCACATTCTGGCTGAACCACTATAAATCTGCGTGTTTTTTACAGTTTAGTCCCTGCTTTTCATATATTTGCATAAATCACCCAAATCACAAAGAACAACATAAAATCAATTAAATCATACGACTTGGAGGTGTTTGTCCATTTTTTGTGCAAACATTTTTGGTGCTTTCACTGAGAACTAGAGGCTCGAAGCTTCAGCTTCTTCCACTTAACTTTCTTCCTAACAGCATCGTTCATCGCTTGGAAAACATGCCTCCCAAGCAGAAGAAAGATGTTAACAAAGGAAAAAACATCGCAACCAGTAGTCTTCCAGATCCAGTGGTCACAGATCAAGTAAATCGTCCCCCTCCAGCAGCAGTACCAAATGAAGGTCAGGCAAATCCGACCACTCCTGCCGTAGAACAGCCTGCAACAATTACTAGGGCAGATCTAGACAGGGTTGTGGCTGAAGTAACTAACCGCTTCACGTCCCAGCAGGAAGCCTTGGTGGACCATCTCATGTCACGCTTAAGGGATGATGAAGAGTCCAACCGCAACACTGAATCATGGGGTGTGTCCCAGTCTGGAGGATCTCAGAGACAACAAAGATCTTCCTTCTTCGAAGGAGCTAACGGCAGAAGCAGCCATGGTAGGAGTCGAGATCGAGCACAGCCCGAAGTTAGGCCTGAGGAAACACTTGGAACCGAACCCAACGGGGGAGGTACCGGGCGAAGGTTAACTGTAGCTGAGTCGGTCGTACTGCCTAACCACGGAAACACCAATGAACGGGGCCGAGCTAGAGTCCAGCCCGAAGTTAACCCGAGGAGGTGCTTAGATCAGAACCCAGCAGGGGAAGATCAAGGCAAGGGCCAACTATAGCTAACCCTAGCATGCTCCCAGAAGACCAAAGGCAGCCACTGGAAAATATGAGGAATGATAGACGATACCATCCCTACAGGTCATCTGGACAGAATCAATCCCACAGAACAGAACCGAAATCGTTTCTATCTGCTCCAAATTCTGATGAAAGGATGGCACGCTTGTTCAGAGAGTGCGTCCAACGGGATCAAAGAGATCGAGGGATAGGCGCTAAGGTAACCAGCCCTTTCGCCCACAATATCGAAATTGCTATCACCCCCCGAGAATGGAAAATGCCAACAATGGAACCTTACAAAGGAACCTCTGACCCCGTTGTACACTTGTAGAGGTACACACAGCATATGCTCATGAGCGGGGCAACAGAGGGAGTACTGTGCAAATGCTTTCCACTATTCTTAGCAGATCTAGCTACTTCCTGGTTCTACCATCTACCCCAGGGATCCATCAGCTCGTGGGAAATGTTGAAAGAAAGGTTTATCAGTCAGTTCCGCATTCATGTGGAACAACCCAAGGACGCTTATTCCTTATCCAGTATCAAACAGAAACCTGGAGAGAAACTGCAGCAATACCTAACCCGATTCAATGCCGCAGCGGCCGTAGTCCAAGATGCCGATGAAAAGCTTATCCTAATGGCCCTCTGTAGTGGTGTGCATCCGGATACTAAATTTGCTAGAAGGTTGACAAAAGAAAAACCAGCTACTTTACCCGATTTCTTCCATGAAGCCGGGAAATATATGAGGCTTGAACATGCTGCCACTAAGGGGCAGTCAGGGCAACAAAATAAGGCAGCTCACGGCAACACGCCCGCTGCAGCGAAGGACGTTCGAAGAAATGATTCTAGAGACAACGCTGGGGGCAAGAAGGGAGAAAAGCGCCTATATCCGCGGCTACCAACAACTGAAATTACTCAAATGAGCAGCCCTTGGCCCTTTGCAGTATGGGGAATTGACTTGATTGGCGAACTGCCAATGGGCCGAGGCGGGGCCAAATATGCTATAGTGGCAGTCGACTACTTCACCAAATGGGTGGAGGCAGAACCCCTAAATATAGTATCTTCAGCAAAAGTTATTAACTTTTTGATCAAAAACGTTCTATGCAGGTACGGAGTCCCATTCAAAATTATATCGGACAATGGTCTTCAGTTTGACAGCGAGGAGTTCGCCAACTGGTGCCAAGAGCATGGAATTCACAAAAGCTTCTCATCCGTAGCTTATCCCCAGGCAAACGGACAAGTCGAAGCCGTCAACAAAATTCTGAAAACTCTAATCAAAAAGAAACTCGAAAAATAAAAGGGCGCTTGGGTGGATGAACTCCCTACGGCACTGTGGGCCTATCGCACATCTTTTAGAACATCGACGGGGCATACTCCTTTCTCTTTGGCATACGGATCGGAAGCTATGCTCCCAGTTGAAACCATCGTGCCTTCCCACCGTAGGATCCACTATAACCCAGAAGAGAACGAAGAACTCCTTCACATGTCTTTGGATCTAATTAAGGAGAGAAGAAATGATGCGGCCCTCATAGCAGCAGCCCACAAGCAAAAAGTGGCAGCACAATACAACTCCAAAGTCAAGCATCATACCTTACGAGAAGGAGATCTTGTCCTCAAGCGAATCTTCCCTCGCCCCGGAGCACTAGACCCAATCTGGGATGGACCGTATGTAATTCATAAAGATCTCCACAATGGAGCTTATATTTTGCCAACAGTGGACGGAGAGTTGTTCCAGAGGGCATGGAACATCCAACACCTCCGTCGATACTTTTCTTAACTTGTACTGCCCATATGAAGTGAATTAACAAAGAGAACTAGTGGACGTAGGCATTTTCGTGCCAAACCACTTTAAAAAACCTTGTCTCTTTTTTAACTTGTTCCTTTATATCTTGGCTGCTTGTTAACTTTATCCTTTTCTGTTGAACGAAATCCTGTGCATATAGCATTTCCATTCAAGGCACTCCACAACGCAACTTCACCTGGACAAGACCTAACAGGTACTATGCGAATCTATGCCCTCGCCAATGAGACACTTTTGCTCCGGCATCCCTCTGCTGCAGGTTAACTCATTGCTCGCGACGGCCCTTAAAGCTAACTGTAATGAGCCGAATATAAGCCACCGAGAAGGGCGACTATAGCCGAGGCAGCTCATTACGGCGTTCGGCTCGCCGGCAACTGTGAACCGACTATAAGCCCCAACATAAGGTGTGGCCAGCCAGGGGTAGTTCACGGTTGACGATCGTCACCCACGCTAGCCGGCCACAGTAAATCGAATAATACCCACGATTACGGGCCATAATGGCCCGGGTAGTTACTGTGCGCGATCTCGGCTCCGATGTGTCTTAAGTGCGGCTGTGGTAAAAAAGAATTAACTCCCCGCGGAGGCATAAGATGGGTGACAAATGTCTCCAAGACCCACAGCTAGGGAAAGTGACTACAAAGCCTGTTTGCCACGAACTTAAGCACATCGAAGGCCTTCCGTGATTGGAAGGTTTACTATTTCACATATTTCAATTTTATTTAAGAAACTTTTCTCCTATCCTCTGTAACAATCCCTGAAGTACAGGACACAGAACAAGAGACATTTGCTAATGGAAGCGGGTACTCGCAACGAGACACTGGACTGCATTCCATACTCGGTCACACAAGACATTCAAAGCTGCCATCTACAAGCAAAATATAAAGGGCGGTATTTCCTTCTTTCATGTGTAAACACGTGACTATAATTTATTCACACATCACGCTAACATTGCAAGTCATGAAATTATGTTTTAAACAAGAACTTGACGTCAAACACAATTTAATTACAAGAATATGCATAGCTACATTTCATTTCACATACATCATGTCAAAATAGCAAAAACATTCAAAAGACTACAGAATCAGCTTAAGTTAAAAAATTACACGACAAGAATAGTGTTGTTTATTACAAGTAGCATAATTACAACCTAAGAGTTACGTTACTGTTTTGAGACTAACATATACAACAATATCAAGTCCACAAAAGGATATCCAGGTCCAATCAAGGAGCCGGCTGCGTCGGAGTTTTATCCTTGTCCTGTTGCCCACCTGTCGCTAGCAAGAAACAAAAACACATAAGAAGAGGTATTGCAGTCAGAACGGAAATTATAAATAAGCTTAAGACTTACAGCCGGAAGTGAAGCGATGGATGGAAACAGAGTCATCCTTGATAAAGAACCATTCTTTCTTAAACATGCTGAACTTCGAGTATAAGTCCAGGATCGGCTTGAAAGATACGGCTGATTCCAAGCTAATGTATGGAGACCCCTTCTTATAGCCCCTCAGGTTGTACAAATACCGGATCTCCCGGTTGGAAGGAGGACGCCCGTATCTCCTCTGGAAGATAACAAAGAGGCTCACCAGAATGGCGTAGGAGTTAGGCTGAAGCTGGAATGGAGCCACCTTCAGATATGTGACAAAGCTGACTATCCAGGCATTGAGAGGCGGGATGGCACCACACATACAGTGATACCTGCTGTAAGCGAAATATCCTTCGGGGGGATTATATGGCATCACTCCTTCCCCCAGCAACAGCATACGCGCCCTGTCAATCCCGAAAGAGCGAGAAATGACATCAAGCTGCTCATCTTTGAGGGAGCTAGGGAAGCAATCAGGAGGTGAGTTCAGGAGCTCTTGAGGACCGTACCCGTCCACTAGCGATCTCGGGGTGGGTCCATGTCGTTCTGCATTCGGCTGAACTGGGGGCACGACGGGAGATTCTCTTCTGTCCGTAGATCTTTTCTTTTCTAATCGGGTTTCCACTTTGTGAGACATTTATCTGCAAACACAGGAAAGCACGTTGTTAGAACGAAGGATGTAGAAATACAAAACAAGCAAGTGTACGATGTCTGGAGTTTAACTTGAAGTTCTCAAGTCCATTCGGTACGAAAGTTCTCAAGTTCATTCGGTACGAAAGTTCTCAAGTTCATTCGGTACGAAAGTTCTCAAGTTCATTCGGTACGAAAGTTCTCAAGATTATTCGGTACAGAAGTTCTCAAGTTCATTCGGTACGAAAGTTCTCAAGTCCATTCGGTACAGAAGTTCTCAAGTCCATTCGATACAGAAAGTTTTCAAGTTCGTTCGGTATCAGGTTCATTCGGTGCCGAAAGATTTCACGATCCATTCGGTATCGAGTTCATTCGGTATTGAAAGTTTTCATGTCCATTCGGCATTGGAAGTCTTTAGTTTCATTCGGTAAAACAAAGAAATTCAACCTTAAAAAGTCATTCGGCAGAAGAGAACTTACCTGGTCCGGCAGCTAATATTGGTTCGACATAAAAGTTGATTCGGCAGTTCAGAATTTAACTCAGATATTTCGTTCGGTGAGGAATGACGAGGGCATGTGGCTCCTACTTATAGAGGAAGGATGGATAGCCGGACCAGCCGGTTCGGTTCTCGGGCCGACTATGGTCGTCCAAACTGGAACAAAGCACGACATATGCTAGCATATGCCCTTCTTTGGGGGGCAAATGTTGGGTACGTTTGTACCACTACCGAGCCAACACAAAGAAGTAGCCACCGAACCATTCGGTACCGAACCAACACGAGGAGATAGCCACCGAACCATTCAGTACCGAACCAAAGCAAGGAACGAACCAGCCTTCTCCAAGACATTCCGAACCAAGCTCCTACCGGACCACCTACCACCGGACCAAGACGTTCCGAACCAAGCTCCTACCGGACCACCTACAACCGGACCAAGACGTTCCGAACCAAGCTCCTATCGGACCACCTACCACCGGACCAAGACATTCCGGACCAACGCTACCAGGCCAGATCGCGTCAGCCCAGGCCCACCAGCAGCTATATACATCCTAGACCCCTGCCCCTAGCCTCACTCTATAAATAGAGGGGCAGGGGCACAACAATGGGGAACGAGTTTGAGAGCTCAAGCACGGAGAGAACTTTCAAACAACTTTCATATACTTGTATCAAAGCTTTGTACTTGTAATCTCAACAAGAAAGGAGAAATAATATATAAAGTGGACGTAGGCACATTCTGGCTGAACCACTATAAATCTGTGTGTCTTTTACAGTTTAGTCCCTGCTTTTCATATATTTGCATAAATCACCCAAATCACAAAGAACAACATAAAATCAATTAAATCATACGACTTGGAGGTGTTTGTCCATTTTCTGTGCAAACAAGTTATGAAATAATTAAGTTTTGAAATTTGTAACTAAGTAAATAAATAAGTGAAATTGAATTTTCTTTAACAAGAAATAAAATGTGTTTATTGAAATTAATGTAAGACTTGAAATGTAAAGAATTTGATTTGACGAATCTAATTAATTTAATCTGTAAGTTTTGATATAATGGAGTTGAACTTAAGTAATTGATTTAATGAATGGGAAATTAAATAGAAATTGTTTTGAAGGATAAATTTACTTAACGAAAATTTAATGAAATCGATCAATGAAGTTAAATTGATTTGAATGTTAAATTAAATTAATGATTTCGGAATAAAACTTATATACGAACTTGAATCAATATTTGAATTGTTTTAAATTGAAATTGAAATTGAATTATAAGATTTTGAAATTTGAATTTGGAAGTTTTGAAACGTAAATTTTGGAAATTGGTTTAGAAAAACAAATGAAATGTTGGTTAACAAATTCTATTTGAAATTGTATTTGATTTGGTTTTGAAATATAAATAAACGACCAATCGGTATAATAATCACGAAAGTTATTAAAGAGACCGGAATCGGTTAGGGACATACTCACTGTCTAAAACGAAAACCACTTTAATAACTACACGCGGAGTGTGATCCAGAATGAAGTGGTTGGAATGATGTACGTGATGACTGAAGAAAGAGAACGATAATGGATAGCCTTTACACTTGTGTCAAATTGGAAATGACTAAAACAGGAGCCGTGCCGGGCCAAATGGGGGTTAGCTGCCTCAAGCGAACACACTTCTTCGAAACTACTTATTACTTGTTGTTGATTGGTGCACCCTTGATTTTGGGAGTGTTGTTTCGCGGTGTTGCGATCACTGCGGCGATGCGTTCTCACCAGTCCGGATCAGGCAAACGGTAGTTTCACTACCTTGGGTATTGCCTCATGTGCCTTGTCATACTTGTATCCCTATATACGCGACCACTACGATTTGTTTTGTGTTATACCTATGGAGTACTCCCTGATAGCCCACTAGTTTACGGTGGAGTTTACAGTGCTGTATAGTCTATAACGCTTATATAAAAATGTGTTAAGGGGGATAAATGGTAACGCCTTAACACTATTTTGATATCTTATATTACTATTAGGCATTATCTACTTATCGTACACTACTACATAGTAGATAGTTTAATGGATCCTTAAAGGATGGTTATTCCAAACATTCTTTGAGTTACTTGAATTTCAATTGCTATTTCACTTGAGCTTGATTTATTGATATAAGAATGTTAATCCTGAGTCGAGTGTTTTGTATTTTGCTTTACGCTCGGGTCAGACTGAGTGTACCAGTATTCGAGACTCACCTTTGGAGTTGGAGCTTCGCTTGGAGATCCAGCTATCTATCAAGTTTCTGCTATCTATCCAGTTTCAGATATCCAGTTGAGTCCAGGGATGTATTCTGATATTGTATTTGACTATTGTATTCGAGACTTCTGCTGTAACTTATTTAACTCTGATATGTATATAGTAGCTTCATGAACTACTATTTTTTTGTTTCCGCTGCATTTATTACTCTGTGTCTGTGATCTGTGTTTTATTTATTTACTATATATGCTCAGTTATGCCAAATATAAATTAACAATTCGATATTTGGTATACTTCACCCTATCTCTAATGAGCTACTTAATGTGTTATACTCCTAAGCTAAAGTTCAACCTTCAGCTCTGATACCAAATGTAACAATCCTGAAACTCGGCCTTCGAAAATCGGCACCCATACTTCACTTGTACTCAAAATGCCGCAGATTCAAACGCCGAGTCTGGCTTGCCGGAGCTTATAACACCATTATGTATAACAACCCAGCGGAATAAAGAAATAGATGATATCATTACAACTCCAATGAATACAATATCCAGATTGATATACAACAATGATATCAATATGATACAATATTAATCTTAGCCAACATACAACCATTATTGTATGCCTACTATAGCTACCATCTAAACAGTGGTGACCACCATAAGTAAATGGCAGGTTCTACAACTAAAACCGTACAAGGTTTGTATTGTTTCCTTGGATTTTCCAACAAATGGTCAGGCAAAGGAACTTCCTTATACTGAAATGGAAACGCCTCTGGAAAGACGCCCCGAGAACCTAACCGGATCTCTGCAAACACAAGGCCGACGCTACCTCACGCTGTACACTTACCCTTTTATTTGTTCATAGTTGAATGTATTCCTTTCTTTTCTTTTTCTTTAGGTAATATTTCTAAATAAATTTTCTATTTTAATTGTTGTTGTTAGATTTTAGTCAATGTGTTTACTTCATTTTTATATGTGTGTATTTCTATTTTTTATCTATTTATTTCCATAATTTATCCTTTATTCATTTCTATTTCTAACTCAAATATTATTATTATTTTTATTTAATATTTATTGTCTTATATTTATTTTCATTTATTTCTATTTTTTTTAACTTAACCATCAATTCTAAAATTAAAATTATTTATTCTCATACTTGTGTTCAATGTTTATATTGTTATAATTTATTTTCAAACCATTTATATTTAAGATTTTAAATTCAAATTCAATGTATATATATACATATACAAATTTACTCATATATTACATATATATTCATATATACACATATATACACAATATACAATATTTTTAAATTTAAATTGATTTAATATATTTTTATTTGGATTCGGGGAAACTCGCATCACTTTAATCGATAAATTTTACAAATTGTCTTCAAAAATACAATTAATTATCAATTTAAATTTAATTAAAATCCGAGGTCGTTACAGTATGCTACGAGGATCCTCGGATAGGTCGGTAATGACCGAGGTGGTGGCATATTCGGTACTATCTAAGAAGAGGTAGGCCGGTCTTGTGTTGGTAGAGGACCATCAGTTGGGCCTCGGTACATTCCTCTAGAGATGTACTGCCAGAACGTAGTCCCTTCACCTGGTCATTTGAATGGAATCCATTCTCCAATAAGTGCTTGCCATTTTGTTTGTAGAGCCTAGTATGCTTGAATTTGATAATGGTAATAATTTCGACTAAGATTCATAAGTTTACTTGCAAATGTTTTCAAAGATACGTCATTAAAAATAAATAACAAGTATTTTGACATAGAATGATTTGGTTATCATAAGGTAAAAACCCGTTCCGTGTTTATGTGCGGCGTGGTCTTATGAGATACTTTTTTGTTTTCAAAACGTGTATTTTGAGTTCTCACACCTATCCCATGACTGACCTGGAGTTTATTTTCCTTTTCCTTAAACTCTAGGTGCCCTAATTTTCCCCGGGCAGCCTAGTTGTCAAGTTTAGTTTAGAAGAAAGCTGGATGGAGCTCGAAGCATGGAGTCAGAAGATTTTCTAAAGATTTTGGTCTATTTCCACCACACTTAGTAGTATAGTATTCCACATTGTAAGGACAGGGATTCATAACTGTCCATGTTTTTAACTTTGATAAATGTATTTTAATTTCCGCTGTAAAGTTTATATTAAAATAATATATGTGAGATTCTATTCTGTCTTTATTTTTCTTCTTACCCTTGAGAATTCGCTTCTCCAACACTTGGATTTACGGCACGTGAATACCGAGGATGTATTAGTGTCGATTTTCGAGAGTCGAAAAAATAGGTCCTCACAATGTGGTATCAGAGCTTAGGTTGAGTGAATACTTAAGCCTTATAGGGGTAAAAGACTCATCAGAGATAGGGTTAGTAATACCCTAGGATGAGTAACTCATTAGAGATAGGGTTAGTAACACCCTAGAATGAGTTTGAGTGTGTATATATATATATATATGAGCGCGTATTTGTTAATAAAATATATAAATGAATTTGGTTTTATATGAAATCATTTTACTTTAAAAATATATATATGTACTTGAAAAGAAAAGAATATTTTGGTAAAATTTTAAAAGGGTTTTTGAAATAATAGAAAATTTTATCCAAATAATTTTAAAAGCTATCTTTAGATATAAATCTCGAAATATCTTTCTGAGTATTGACCAAACCTCTCTAACTAAAAATACGCTAGAAATTACCTACTACTTGTGTCTAAAAGAATAATTTTTTGCCTTGTAGAAACCATATGGGGGAAGTTATGAGAAAGGGGAGTCCTCTAGAGCAAATTGGGGCGAGAAGGATTGCCTCATTGTTCTCTCTAGCGACAAAGAGAAACAACCAAAATATTCACTTAGCAATGGTGGGTTTCTAATCGAGGATGAATATGCCTCATACACACGTAGGGGTAAAGATGGATACCCTATGGTCGGATGCTTATACCGACCCTAGCTCCATAAATAGTTATAATCTCTAGCGAAGATGAACCCGGGTAGGCCTCGGAGGGAAATTGGGTAGCAGATCCCGCTAGTTCCATTTTGGAACCAATAGAAGAGGATGATCCAATGGAAGAGGAATCAGAACCCGTAGAAGAAGAGATAGAGTTGATGGAGGAGGAATCAGAGCCGATGGAAGACCTTGATGCTATCATATCGAGTGAGTGCAACAATATAGTGTGGGATATGGACGGAGAGCATGTTGTATGACAGATGGGATCGTCCAGTTCACCTATAAACTAGGACACAATAGAAAGCAACAATGAGGAGACGCCAGAAGAAGAACAGGAGGAGGGAGTCGAAGAATTTGAAAACCCTTGGAAGGAAAACGTGCAAGGCTGAGGGTGGAGTCATTCCTGGAATACCAGTAGGCATGGGATGTCCTATGGAACCAGCCATGGCTACTCCAGGGAATAGGAGAGGCACATGAGGAAGACGACAACGAGGCCGATGACGAGCTGGACAGTGAGGAAGAAGAAGTAGGGGAAGTGATGATTGATCTGGGATGTTGGAGTCCACCATTATCTTCGGACTCGGAAGAATAAGAATAGAGTATGAGGAGTTGAGTGTAATTATAGTATGTATAAGTATGGAGGGGATGTTTAGTTTGATATGGTATTTTGAATTGTAATAGTTTAAGGAAGGGAGGGGAAACCTTCTTTTTGGACCCCAGCTTCAAAATATTTAAATGACTTAAGAATGCGAAGATTTATGATATGATGTTGACCTAACTTTTCATTAGTACCAATCTTTAAAATAAATATCTGAAGTTATTAATGAATGGTTTTGCATTTGTAGTAAATGATATTTTAGCAACATTTGTTTTTAAACCCTTAAATGAACCTTTAATAATGGGATTTTAACGATAATAACAAATGTTGGGATCTTTTATATAAAGATAGAAATGTTACGAGTTCAAATTATAAAGAAAGGAGAAGTTCATTATAACAATTTTTTGGTAATAATTGATTAATCACTTTGATTGTTTTTCGAATTAAGAAATACTTGTTAAATATACTTACAATGTTTGAGTAAGTATATGAATACTTTTAAGTATTAAAACTGGTATAAGTAAAGAGAATATATATATAAAGGAAGTTTTAATTAATAAAGGAGTGTTAATTGATAAAGAAAGTTTTAACTAATAAAGAAAATTTTCATATTTGATATTAGCTAAAGGAAGTTTATGGTGATTTATCAATTTAATGAATTATTTTGAAAATAAGTTTCCAAAAGACCACCAAGATATGTTTAGAAATGTATTATAATATTTTGAAGATAAATGTGTTTTAAGTAGAAAGATTTGGAGATAAAAATTTAAAATGGTTATGTATAAAGTAGTATATTTATAAAAGATTGAAAAAAAGGAATGGAAGTTTATAAATGTTTTCAAAAAAAAATGAAGTATGTGGATTGTTTCGTCGCATGATTTAATCTAAGATTTGAGTATAGAACTTTTACGTGTCTTGACACTTATCCGAAAGAGGATTTATCACTCGATTCTTGATGACAAACATTGATGAGGGTTTATGGTTAGATGCTTGAATTTTCTATCATAGTTGAGAGCTATGCAAGGAGAACTAAAGTTCTGATCAGTAAGCCTTGTCAGAGTGCGCACTAAAGGATTGGGGGATCCGTACTAGTTCGAAGTAAAGTTGTGAATTCGAATCGGAAATTGTGTACGGCTGATCTATATACATCATATTGAAGTGAGTTAAAAATAAATATTTTTGGGCAAACCTTTGGGTTTTATTTGGGTAATTTCGGGGACGAAATTCTTTTAAGGGAGGAAGTCTGTAACGACCAGCCAATTTTTCACTTTGATAAATTGTATTTATTTTTAAATAAAAGATGATAATACAAATAATACCATTTCAAGTAATAATAAGTAATAGTAAACTTATTTTGAATAAATATTTATAAAAATATTTTCCTCGAAATTTATATCGATAAGGGGCATCGTATTTAAATATAGATTTTTTTAAATTAAATCAAGACCTAATGATTAAAGAATTATTTTGATTGGCCAAATAATTATTTTAAATAAGGATAATTCATTTTGAATAGTTATAAAGTGATAATAAATCATTTATAATAGTTTTATAAAGAGATATATTTGATTTGAAAATATAAGAAAAAATCGATATCGCTTTATCGATATAATAACAATTATCATAAATAATTTTTAATATTAATTTATATGGTTTTATAATTCAAATGTGATCATTTTAATTAGTTTAAAATGATAAGAAATTTATTTTTAAATTTTGTTTACAAATATATGTACGTAAATAAATAAGTGAAAATGTGACCGATAATCGGTTCTCTGTATTTCAACGATTTAATGAACGAAAGTTGTTCGAAGATGTTCGAAGTGTTTTGCACCTACATGTACATACATATATATGTTACATGCACATGATAACATGCACATATATACATGAAACCAAATATAAATACATATATCACAAAAATGATTAAATAATTCAAAAGCTTAACCTTTAAGTAACCATAAAGCAACCATCACTCACAACACCACACCATCACCTCACATCAACCATCACATGGCTTTGGGGGGAGGGGAGCCATGCGCTAGGAGCAAGGGTGGTGTGGGCTAGGGGCATTTAAGTAATTATACAATTTAATATTTTATTCTAAGGTTTTTCCTATAAATACCACCCTTTTTCTCACAAATTCCTAATACCATTTCACTTCTTCTTCCTCTTCTTTTTCAAGCTTTCTAAGAGCTCTCTATGGCTTCTTATTCATAATTTTTTTTATAAAAGTTAGAAAAAATACCACAAATAAAAGAAGAAAAAGATATATACTAGTTTATAATATCAATCCACTTCAAAACTAGTCCGAAACTCCTCCACTTCTCTTCCAAAATTAACGACCACTACCCCACACCACCTTGGCCGTGAGCACCATCTTTACCAAGGCTATGCCAAGATCCTCCTTGGGTCGTAGGCTTGGTTTCGTTTTCTTTGGTTCAATTATAGCGGAGCTATGGCCGATTTTCTATTTGCTCGAAGGGAAAATGAAGGTGAGAACTCCTAAACTATTATATTATATTTTGATGATGATATGATGTTTGCAAATGGATGTTTATTATTCTTTGATCATCAAGTTTGGTTGTTTAAATATGAATGTTGAATATATATGCAAGTCATGGAAATACACGTCGATAAGCACGAAGGAAATCACTTTCCTTGAATTGATGAAATGGTGTGTGTAGAATGTTAAACCTCTTTAATTTTTTTTTAAAAAATGAGTTTGAAATGTTTTATAAACATTTAAAAGTGCTTTGGTAAAGTTTGAATGAGAATTGGAAATGTTGTCAAAATAGGCGCGTCGCGTAACAGCAGTTCGCGATTTCGCGCCATAAAAAGTCAAACAAGCGTAAAAGATGGAATATAGCTCGGAATTCTTCAAGATAAGAATTTTCCGAACTATTATATCCATAGTTTTCCAATGAAATAAAATCGAGATTTCGATGAGTATATTTTGAAAAATGAGTAAAACAAGCTTTTTGAAAAATCGCGGTTTTGTAGTTCGGAATCGAAAACTTGATTTCTTATAAAATGATGTTTAAATCTTTTTAAAACACTATGGAATAAATCTTATAAATCTTTTAAAATGTTTTAAATAAAAATTAATTTTTAAATAATAAAATTCGTTTTGATCAATACAGCTTAAAAGAGCACTTTCCGCAACATTATCCGCAACACTTTTATCTAACTTTTGAAATATAGCTTTTAACTTAACAATCCTTTTCGAAATATTTTATAAATATTTTCAAATGAATAATTAAGTGTTTTAATGATGATTTGGAAGTTGTATAGTTTATTTAAAAAGAATTTAAATAAACAATATAAAGAAAAGCTATTACAAATTAAGTGATTTAATCTTGGCTCTAAAAGCCGACGAGTAGACTGGATTTTTCAATTTGTGTGATCCGGATGTGAGGTGCTTAAACTAAGGAGATGTTCAGGAGGAACCAGTGCCCTGGCTTACCTGGCCTCTTCCCTGGGTAAGGGATAGATAAGGTCGAAATGTCGAAAACGAGTTAAGTTTAAAAAGATTTAAAATTTCCAAATTAAATACAACTTGATTATACAGAGATGATCTTCTTATACTCGGTGTTAAAGCCCAAAGAGGGAACTAATACTATTTGTGGAATTTAAAAGGTGATTTCACCGTTATTCCTCCCATATTATTTGTTGAATACGGGAATTGATATTGAGTAGAATTAGATGATTTCTATAGATTCTGCTCACTTAATATTTACTGGTTTTGGATTGACATGCTAGATAACATGGGTTTAACTCAACCAAAATTATGAATTTTTGAATTAAGAAATATTTGTTAAGATTTAAATGAAATGATTTTGGAAATGTTTTCCTAAGTGAAAATTAAATGATTTCGAATTATTCCAATTTTAAAAAAGGTTTTAAGTAATCAAAGGATTTGATAAGAGAGGTTTAATAATTCCGTATATAGCGGAGAGAATGTTTTGGAAATGTATATCTCTAAAAGAAATTTTTATAAAAAGAACTTAATCAATTAAAGAACGATTCCCAATTCACATAACCTCTTTTTATCGATGATTGGATTGAAGGGACTGGGGTCGGGTCTGGGTAATTCCTATTCAAAAACCACTTCGAACCAATGTATGCGTTCGAAAATTGAAGTCCTAATAAAGAAAATAAAGGATGAAGACCGAAGGTTTTCGGGGTGAAAGGACTATTTGTTGATAATTCTGGTTAGCTCCCAAATACTAAAGTAGCAGTGGTCCCTTCATTTATGAAGCTCTTTGGGTTGCAAGCACTTCTCGCTACTAATCCTAGGGTTAATCCCCAACAGGATGTGGTAAGAGAGTGCCTTCGGTTTCGTTCAGTTCTAGTGTGAACTTGTATGGACGAATGTTTGACGTTGCATTTCTAGTTACACAAGTGATCTCTACGAATGTAGTATCTGTTTGGTGGCGGAGAAGGCAACTTCTCTTAGCTTAACACCCTTTTCTGAGATGTATGAGCTCAGGAGTTATATGTTTGTAGAAATCAGTTGTGTGACCATGGAATGGCAGTGTGGCATTCAAAGGAAGATGATGTGAAATGTGAAAGGTAATCGTTACCTCAAGCCTCACACCCGGAAATGACCAAAACATGATAGATGCGGCAAGACTATGTGGTTCACAACGATTAGGTTATGATCACCCCCTTCTAAATATATTTCTACCCACTATGACGTTCGGGTTCATATTAATGTGGATGTATTCTACGAGGATCCTTGGATAGGTCAATAACGACCGAGGTAATGACATATTCGTACTATCTAGGAAGAGGTAGGCCGGTCTTGTGTTGGTAGAGGACCATCAGTTGGGCCTCGGTACATTCCTCTAGAGATGTACTGCTTGAAGGTAGTCCCTTCACTTGGTCTTTTGTATTGAATCCATTCTCCAATAAGTGCCTGCCATTTTGTTTGTAGAGCCTAGTATGCTGGAATTTAATAATGGTAACAATTTCGACTAATATTAGTAAGTTTACTTGCAAATGTTTTCAAAGATATGTCATTAAAAATAAATATCAAGTATTTTGATGTAGAATGATTTGGTTATCATAAGGTAAAAACCCATTCCATGTTTATATGCGGCGTGGTCTTATGAGATACCTTTTTGTTTTCAAAATGTGTATTTTGAGTTCTCACACCATTCCCATGACTGACCCGGAGTTTATTTTCCTTTCCCTTAAACTTTGGGTGCCCTAATTTTCCCCGGGCAGCCTAGTAGTCAGGTTTAGTTTAGAAGAATGCTGGATGGAGCTCGAAGCATGGAGTCAGAAGATTTTCTAAAGATTTTGGTATATTTCCACTACACTTGAGTAGTATAGTATTCCGCATTGTAAGGACAGGGATTCATAACTGTCCATGTTTTTAACTTTGATAAATGTATTTTAATTTCCGCTGTAAAGTTTATATTGAAATAATATATGTGAGATTCTATTCTGTCTTTATTTTTCTTCTTACCCTTGAGAATCCGCTTCTCCGGCACTTGGATTTACGGCACGTGAATACTGAGGATGTATTAGTGTCGATTTTTGAGAGTCAAAGAAACGGGTCCTCACAGCCGAAGTTTGGCTATGTGAACATAAGAGCACTGGCTTTGATGTTTGACGACGCTAATGTCGAAGCAAGTACCAACCTTGATGTTCGACGATGCAATTAATGTCGAAGCCAATGGATGCTGAAGCCCACCACTTGCCGAAACCTATAAATATGAACCTAAGGATTTCATGGAAGGGGATGAATTTTCATTTCTCTTTTCTTAAATAAAAGCCTTGTAATTCTAAATTGAATTAGGGACAAACATTATTTGACTGTAATCATATTCGAATTATATGAATAAGGACTTGAATATGCATATTGACTTTGACTATGACCTTTTTTGGACATTATTGTTATGTACCTGAATATTTATGGACTCATCATGATCAAACTCGATATGAACATAATCAATGAGCCTTGAACTATGACAAACTCCTATATGCATAATTATATGAACCATGGATTTCGAACATAAGGATTGAGTCATACCTAACTATATACCCATTATCATGCATAATGGATTATAGCCTGGACATGTCACTTATCTTCTATATCTCTATCGGACATATGATATGACATGGGACTTTTGGACTATCTCATTTAAAAGCCTAAATGAGCACATATATGTAATAACTTTAAGGACTTCGAGCATATCGACTCTTATAACCTTAGAGGACGTCAACCATAATGACTCTAATGAACTCTAAGGACTTCAAGCATAATGATTCCAGAATAACAAATAGACTTTCATATAACTTTCCTCAAGGGCCTAATGTAATCCATCAATAATGATTCTATCATAAGATTAGTCTCTAATAATGAGTTGGTTCTTGATACATCATTAGGGAAATATTAATCAATTCATACTTGATCATGTCCCTATCAATGTTCAAATCAAGAGCTAATTCATCACGATTAGCATCTAGAGTGTTATACCATCTTTTGATCTAACATTTTTGGCACTGGAGGGAGGGCTCGAACCTCTGACTTGTTTAGCTCTCTCTAAACTAATCTAGTATGTTTTTGTTTCAGGAAAATGAGATCAAGACGACTTAGTTCTTTAAATGAAGAGGTGATCCAAACAACAATCTTAGAAGAGAATGCAGTTCCCAACTTCAACTTTGGAAGTGCAGAACCAGGACAACAATCAGCACCGGCATAACCAACCAACAGTGAGACAAAGATTAAAAGCCTAGAACAACAGGTGCTAGAGATGAAGGGACTTTTGAAAGCACTACTTGCTCAGAAAATCCTCCAAAACTACAAGGCCTATAGGGGGAGATGAAGCTGAATCTCTAAGGAGGGACTTGAACACTTCTTTGCTTAGGGAAAAAAGCAAAAGCAAAACTTACCATGACTCCACAAAAGAGAAGAGGCAAATAGCAAGCTAAAGAAAACTACCAAGGAAGATTAGAGGAAAATCTTAAGGAACATTCTGGAAGCTCAATTTCTGAAGGGTAAAAACCTAAAAGGAGTAACTATCAAAACAATGAGTCTTACTTAAGAGACTTGGCAGAAAAGATGGCGAAAGACATGCTTAACCTTAAGGGGAAGAGAACCTTAGAGGACAGAGTCAATAATAATCCTTGAGAGGCTACTTTCATAGATGAGATTATGGCCGCAAAGGTTCATTCTCACATTAAGATCCTGTCTATCAGATATAATGGAACAACCGATCTGGACGATCACCTATTTGGCCTTTGAGAGCCAGATGGACCTATACAATGCTTCTGGAGCTTTGCATTGCATGCTTTTCCTAACTACTTTTCAAGGGGTGGCAGCTAAATGGTAACGTAAGTACCGAGAAAGGACCATCTATTCTTGAAAGCAATTTTCTTATGAGTTCTCAACGCAATTCTATATCTACAAGGATCCTATTGTTGACTACACAGTGGTAGCCAATATCAAACAGAGGCTAGGAGAGCTATTGGGTGACTATCTTAAGAGATTTAATATGGAAGCCCTGAAGGTGAAGAACATGACCGATAAGGATAAGCTGGTAGCGGTTCATTCTGGGCTGATTGAACAAACCCCATTTTGGAGGGAGCTCTACATTCACGTGTGTAAAGACTTGCAAGATTTCCATTTCCAAGCTGATAAGTTCATTCGCATGGATGAAATGTATCATAGTATAAAGAAGGCCCAAGGCAAGAAGGAGATAGGAAAGATTAACAACAACTGCAACCATAAGAAGCCAAGGTAGAAAGAAGACTCAAATGCTAACCACGTTGCTCTGAACAAGTTGTTGTCTTATATATATGCCACAATGAAAGAAAAAGATGACTGCCCTATCTCTTACAAAGCCAAAACCAATCCCAAGCCAAGGAAAGGAGGAGATTACTATGCTTATCACAAAACGAACAGACATAAAACGAATGAATGCCAAGTACTTGCAAGCATAATCTAGTGTATGATCCGTTCCGGATAATTGAAGGAGTTCATTAAAGATGGTCAGAAGGCAGTTCATTTTGAAAACAACAACTAAAGGCTGCTCAGCAACGTTGCAAATATGGTAGAAGATAATATTCAGCCTGACTTCGTTCCACCTCTAAATTAAATTAATGTGATCCATGGTGGCCTACACTTGGCTGGGAACAACAAAGGAGCAAGAAGTCAATATGTTAGTGAAGCAAAGGAAGGAGTTTTCTCTATCTAGGAAGGACTACCACTCAAGAACCCAAGGTTTCAAATCCAAATGCATACTTTAACCATCACTCCACAAGAAATAAGGGGGGTTCGCCATCCGCATTATAACCCATTGATGATCACCGCACAAATTGGGATTTTGGTGGTCTCCAAAATTTTAGTAGATACTGGGAGTGCAGTCAATGTAATCTTTAAGCATGCATCTGACCAGATGGGTATTCCAGAAGAGAAACTTGAACTGAGCATGGAAACTATCTTTAGGTTCAACAATAAAGGATCAACTCTACTGAGACAGGTAAATCTTCTCATGCAAATGGGGGTGCCACCATGTTCTCGAACCTTCGAAACCCTCTTGGTCGATGCTTAGGTATCATCGAAATACTTGATTGTGAAATTCCTAACCAAAAAGGGTTAAGGGACCATAAGAGGAGAGTAGTCCAGTGCTCGAGAGATGTATTTTGCAACTATTGAGCAATATAAGCGAGACACCCTTTCTTGTTACGATTTGGAGAAAAATGAATTTATTAGAACTAATACAAAAATCCTTTGGATGATGTTTCTTTAAGTTCATCATCAAAAGCGAAAAAAATGCCTAGTAAGACAGCTAAACATGTGTTGTGGAAATTTGACTTCTCCAAAAAGAAAAGGAAAAGGATAGACAAAAATTTGATAGAAGACGAACTAGAAGATGAAGAAACTGACATTGAACTGGATTGCGGAAACGAGTAGGAAAGAATGAACCCACAGAGGATCTTGAAGAGGTATGTTTAGATTCGATTGATATAACGAAGATAGTTACGATCAGAAAAGAATTATATGGCAAAATCAAGGGAGAGCTGGTCCAATTTATTCAATCTAGCAAAGATGTATTTCTTGGACTCACTCAGAAATGGTCGAAATAGATCCAATCATCATGTGTCATGACTTGAACATAGACCTAAATATCACACCAATGCGGCAGAAGAAGAGACAGTTTGATAAAGTCCGGTCCATTGCTTTAAAAGAAGAAGTCAAAAGATTGCTTAAGATTGGATTTATAAGAAAAAATTTCTATCCGAAATGGTTAGCTAATCCGGTTCTGGTCAAGAAATCCAATGGTAAGTGGAGAACAAATGTCTATTACACTGACTTGAACAAAACATGTCCAAAAGACTGCTACCCTCTTCCAAGTATAGATCAACTAATCGATGCAACGAGCGGACATTAAATCTTATCCTTTATGGATGCATATTCTGGATATAATCAAATTCCAATGTTCAAACCAGATGAAGAAAAAACTAGCTTTACAAACGATGGAGGAACGTATTGCTATAAGGTGATGCCCTTTGGTTTGAAGAATGCAGGAGCAACATATCAAAGATTAGTAAATAGAATGTTCTAGGAACAAATCGGTCGGAACATGGAAAGGTACACGTTGGTCAAGTCCTAGGAGAAGAACAATCATCTTAAATACCTGGAAGAAATGATCAATGTGTTGTGAAGGTACTAGACAAAGCTTAACCCACAAAAATTTTCCTTTGGAATCCGATTCGGCAAATTCTTGGGATATATCATCAATGCTAGGGGAATTGAAGCAAACCCTGACCAAATTCAAGCTATTAGAGGAATGGCCGAACCAAAGACAAGCAAAGATGTAATGAGCTTGAATGGAAAAGTGGCAGCATTGAATCGATTTATTTCCAAACCTACCAATAAATGTATTTCCTTCTTCAACGTGATCAAGAAGAAGAAAGGCTTCGAATGGAGTGGGGATTGCCGAAAAGCTTTCTAAGAACTAAAAGATCATTTGGAAAAGCTGCCGATTCTCTCTAGTCCATTGGATGGAGAAAGTATTTATCTTTATTTGGCAGTTTCCAAATATGTAGTTAGCTCAGTACTGATAAGAGAAGAAAAGGAAATTTAGCTTCCCATATATTATACTGGCAAAAGACTCAAAGATGCGGAAACTAGATACCTAGTTATAAAGAAATTGGCATTTGTTTAATACTTACCGTGTGCAAACTAAGAGCATATTTTCAAGCACATCCAATCAAAGTCCTAACCAGTTTCCTACTCAAGCAACTCTTTAGCAAACTAGAAGCTTCAGGAAGGTTGGTTAAGTGGAGAATTGAACTTAACCAATATGATATCGAATTCTTACATCGAACATTAATTAAAGGGCAGGCACTAGCTGATTTTATCAATGAATGTACCAGATTCATTAAAGAGCAATCAAAGAAAGAGAAAGACCTAAAACCTAAGTGGCAACTGTTTGTAGATGGGGTTCGTGCGAACAAGGAGCTGGAGCTGGATATGTGGTTATAACTCCTGATGGACATCTTTTTCATTATGCGATGAAGCTAGGATTTCTAGCCACCAACATGTGGTAGAATATAAATTTATGATAGCAGGACTTACTCTAGCCCTTCAGTTGAAAATCCCTCGAATCATAATTTTCAGTGATTCACAGTTAATGGTGAACCAATTAAATCAAAATCGATGAAAGATGTCAAACTGACACTATATGTTAAGAAGATAATAAAGATGCTGACTCAATTCGAAGATTTCTCAATACATCAAGTATCCAGAGGTAAGAACTCGCAAGCCGATTCTTTGGCTAAGTTGGCTAAAGCGGGAGAGGCACCAGAAGCCCGAATTGTGCCGGTAGGCTACCAAGCGAATCCCAGTATAGAGGAAGGGACCCCAATCCTGGAAATGAGGCTTTACTATTGACCAGATCTCAAGCCTTAAAACACAACAAGAAAAAAAAGGTGAAGCTGATGTTTATCAAGAAAGACCCCCTCATACGGAAAATAGGCGATCGATACAAGGATAATCGAATGACACCCATTGTCGAATACTTGACAAAAGAAACATTTCCAGCGGATAAATAGGAGGCAAAGAGGATAAAACGTCAAGCCTCGACCTTTATCATAGAAAATGAGATACTCTAAAAAGGGATACTCTCTTCCTTACCTAAGATGTGTTAACCTAGAAACAGGGGCAAAACTATTAAGGGAAGCCCATGAAGGATTCTGTGGGGACCATTCCAATGGCATAAAGTTAACCAAGAAAATTATGAGACAAGGTCTCTATTGGCTCTAGATGACTAGTCAAGCCATTGATTACGTCAAAAGATGGGAAAAGTGTCAAAAGTTCTCCAAGATCCTATGCCTACCGTCAAGTGAATTGACTTCTATCTTAAGTCCATGGCCCTTTGATGTATGGGGAATCGATCTAATAGGACCACTTCCAATATCTAAAGGAGGGGCTAAATATGTAGGGGTGGCCACTGATTATTTCACAAAGTGGGTAGAAGCTGAGCCACTTCTGAATATTACATCAGAAAAGATTCTCAAATTCGTAATCAAGAATATCATTACCAGATTCGGGATTTCATACCAGATAATATCTGACAATGGAACGCAATTTGAGAGTGAAGAATTCACCCAGTTTCACCCGATTTTATGACAAGAATGGGGATATTAAAAACTTTTCATATATAGCTCATCCCTAGGCAAATGGAGCCGTCGAGGCAGCCAATAAAACCAAAATAACCATTCTAAAGAAGCGGTTAGACAAGGAAAAGGGAAATTGGGTAGAAGAACTACCTCTCGTTCTATGGGCATATAGAACTTCGACTAAGACTGCGCTGGGTTATACCCCGTATTCCCTAAGATATGGGTGTGAAGCCATACTCTCAATTGAGGTTGAAGTACCTTCTCATCGAAGGATTGTGTATGCATTCAATCCAAATAAGGAATTAAAGAAAGAATCCCTCGACTTATTCAATGAGTTAAGGGATGAAGCAGCTATAAGAACGGTGGAGTATCAATAAAGAATACCTAAGCACTACAACTCTAGACTAAGAGGAAAATCACATAAAAAAGGAGATCTAGTGCTCTAAAGAGTCATGGTAAATACCAAGAATCCGGCAGATAAGCCGCTAGGACCAAATTGGGAAGTGCCCTTAATCATATGCAAGGTATTATGCCTGGGACCTATAAACTTTGCCGACCAAATGGCAACGTCATAGCAAGAACATGGAATTTTGAACATTTGCGGCCATACTTTCCAAAAACGATGAATAAAAAGAATTTATTAGAAAGGAGTAAGTTTCTCCCAAAGCCCTTAAAGGCATATGACCGCAAAAGGTCCCTCGCCATCAAAGGCCCCAGCCATTAAAGGCTTATGTAACAACCATGGTCGAGATTACCTGAAATTAAAAATAAAATATGGTATAATTTATCTTAATTAATTTTAATATAAAATTAGGGAATTTTATTCTGGTTTTATTTCCAATTTGAAGTAAATTTGGAATTAAATAAATAAGAAATTTATTAAATGAGTTTTCCAAATGAGAAACATATAAACAGGAATTTATAGTATAATGGTTAGAAATTTGTATGAATGAATTTCTAGGATGAAATATCAAATTAATAGACCTAAATATAATTTTTGGGCATTTTCATATAATTTATATGAATTGATATTCATACACTTCGGAATATGGGAAAACGGGCATGAAATGGTATTTTTAACTATTTGGATATTTAATCATGTCAAATTGATACAAAATTATTTTCTAAAATATGATATAGTGGTATTAGGTCTAAAAAGTATTTTTGTGTAATTTTATTTAATTTATATGAATTTATAAAGATGCGATTTCATAATATATGAAAATCAGCCCGGTTTTGTGTAAAAAAGATTTGGGATAAAACATCACATCAAAATGGTATAAAAATGATTTTTAAAGTTAAGATACATATATTTGTGAATTTATAAATTTAATTATGGATTTATAGATATATACTCTAAGAGACATGATTTATTTAGTCAGAAATGGAAATAAACAATGTTTGAGCTATTAAATGAATTATATCGAAATAAATATATAAAACACATATATAAAATATATAAAAATATTTATAAATTGCAATTTAATATATCAGGTCTTACTATGATTTTATTTTGAATTTATAATGATATTTAAAGGTAGTTTGAAGGTATATATGTGAAAATGCTATATTTCTATTTTCCAAAAACTAGCTTGAAAACATCGATTTGTACAATAATTTCGAAATAATTTCTATTCAAACCTTTTAATGAAATTAAATTAGAAAGCTAGTGGAGAATCATATCTAAATTTAGAAGAAAACCGATCGAGAATCTGATTTAAAACGAGTGAGAAACAAGCAAGACAAAATCTGAAAAATACATATTATAGGCTGTCTATCTTAGACGACAACTGGTGGACCGGTTGGCATAACTAGTGGACCGGTTGGATGTACTTTGATCAGGTTTTCTGATTAATTAGAGCCAAATCGAAGGAGGTTTCGTCCAGGGTTCTTCTAGGCAGTTCGGTCAACGATTAGGCTATGTTTTTATAGTAGAATTCCATATTGTTTTGATTGAAATTTTGAGAAATTAATCTATGCTTCCATAAGCATAGTTGACTGTTAATTAGTTTTTTATGAGAAAAAACAATAGAAATCAGTGAACATTTTCTTATTGGGTTATAGGATACCTATTAGGCCCATGTAGAGAGTAAATAATAATCCACGTACCCTTGTTTTACTTCATTACTTTCTCATTTAAGCCAAGATTAAAAATCCAAAAATAAATTAAGCTTATTTTCAAACCCTAGAAACTAGATTAAATCCCCAAATCAAGCTTAAATCAAAGGGCTTTTGATTATTAATAGAAGAATGGAAGGCTAAGGTAATCTCTATCATCATATCTTACATCTATTGGGTCTTTAATCTCAACTTTGATCATGATTATAATTCATGTTTTTACAATCATTCAAAATCGTACCTAGGTTGTAGTCGAAAGCTTTAGCTAAGTGGAATCCGGGTTCTTATAATCTAATCAAGCTTAATTAGGTGAGTTTATCTCACACTTATAGAATATGAATGATGACAAGTTGTTCTTTTGATTGAATCTATATTGAAATGTCTCTCAAATCAGTTGTGATAATCACATATTTTGTTATTTCATTCACTGTTTTGCTGAAATCCACATCCTATGGTCATGATTTGCATCAAATAGTACATTTTTAGTTGCTTGCATGATAGCTTATTCAATCTAGTAGATGTCTAGGTTCAAGTCACAGAAGAAAACACCATAAATTGGCAAATGGAGCACCGCCGGTGTCGCCTGGGACTGAGCCCAGGCGTTCCAACCGGTGCACCGGTCATGACCGGGGTTGAGACCTAGGTTATGCCGTTTTGGGCTCCATTGCGCCTGCTTACTCCTTCGTCCGTTTGATCGCTTGAACCTATTTACTTGATTTTGGTGCTATTTTCTATGCTGATTTTAATGCTATTTTCGTATTTTAATTTATGAATTCATGAGTTCATCTTGGAGTTTATTATACCATAGAATTGCTCTATGAGTCCATGACACAACACACAATTTCCGTCGCCCATTTTCAACTAGAGATTTCAAAAGAATGATTTCCAATCCATACCGTTTTCTCAAATCATTTTAAGTATGAATATGTATTTTCTATAACAGATATTTGGAATATATATTTATTTATAATAATAATGGCTTTAAAGTTGATTTGGAACAATGGTTTTAAACTATTCTTATATATATATATATATATATTTGAGCAAGGGCTTTCCAACACACACACACAGATATATATATACATACAAACATTCTAATTTATAAAACAATATTTTCGAGAGGGATTTCAAAGTAAATTATTTTATAAAAATTGCACGACATCGGTCGAATGAGAAATTGATTTAAACGGATTAATAAAATGAGTGGTATGAAATGCTCATGTTTATATTTTCGATTAATTCCCGAATTTGTTCGATTGAGCCATTTATACACACGAGTGGAGTTTACTAACTTATAGTAATTGTTTAAATAAACCCGTGTGGTATGGGACATATGGTTCTTTTTTATTCAGTTACTATTCGAAGGTATATAACATTTATCGACGAGTTTATGTCTCACCTTTGGAATTTATAGGACTTGTTCTTATCTTGGAGTTTATAGGTCTCGTACCTTTCTTATTATTATAGGATTTGTTCCTCTCTTGATGTTTATAGGACTTGTTCTGTAACGACCCGTAAATTTCAACTGTTTTAATAACGTTATTAGTTGAAATTTTGTGAAATTATAAACGATAAATTTTTGAAATAAAAATTTAATATTTGGAATACGTCTAGTTAAACATAGCAACTGGTAAATTTTCGTCCGAAAATATGAAAGTTTATTTCGCGCGTAAATTCACTTCAATTTAATCAGTTAAAAAGTAATGAAAATAAAATATTTTCGAAACCAAAATATTTTTACATAGAAAAATTCTAAACCATCTTCTGAGCAAAATATCAGTTTGTCGTTTTTCCAAATTTGGACATCTATTGCTCCGTCGTTCTTATTTTCTGCAAAATAGCATCATTCTGGTACCGATATCGACTTTTTATCGGATGATCCTAACACTGATATTTGTATACCGTTTGGATCGTCTTGTCGTGTTGATCACTATAGTATATTCATTTCTGTATTTGAGATCTGTTACGCGACAAAATGATAAAAAACAAGCGTCGTATCGGTACATCAAACTTCAGCCGTGTCATCTAAACAACAATTAATTGCTTAAACTATTTAGCTGACTCTAGCTTGAGAGTGACCGTTGCCTTTGAATTAACTTTCACACATTTATTTTCCTTTCAAATTCTCCTTCGTTCAGCTACCGTTTCATAACTTGGTTGAAGCCAGTCTGTCTATTTGTTTCCCGAAGCAACGTTCAACATTTCTCTGATTTTAGATTAAAAGAAATAAATGTGCAGCCATCTCTTCCCATATCGTTTCATTTGAAATTTAGATATGCTTCTCCTTCATTTCTTATTTCCTTCGCCACCATTTTTTTTTACGACCGAAGCCATCGCCATGGCAAACCATCATCCCTCGCCTTGCACCCGTCCAACGCCCCTCCTACCAGACCCGCCCTGCCTCTTTCGGCCATTTGCTTGCTTCGAGCAGCTGCTACAACCGCCTTTCACCAGAGATCGACCACACTTAAGCATAGCATCCTCCGCCTTCTGGCACTCGCTCCTCCTCTGTCCAGTGATACCAGCCGAGCCGAGCCTAGAACCCCGCCTTCATATCCCCTCCGCTCTCCAGTCGAGTGAAATCTTAAGGTAAAGTTGTTTAATGTCAGTTGTATATATACATATATGAAATCTTGAGATAAATTTATATATACTTATATATTAGTTCTGCGAAGATTTCTTTTATTTGTTAGTTGTATATATAGTTTATTAAGTTATTATATGTATATAAGTCAAGTATAGTAGTCTGCTTAGTTTTCAATGAGGAAGATTTATAATAATTCGCTTTATAGGTTGTTGAAAAAAAAACTATGGCTTACTAACATAGGTGTATATGTCAGTTTCTCAATATCAATGTCGATTATATGTTTTGAAATAAGGCAAGTTTATATAAAAGTGTGTTTAAGAGTATATATAGTGTTGCTGTATAAATATCAGTTTATATAAGATGGGTATATATTTGGGTCTGTTGTTATTTATATAAAGTTTGTACAAGATAAATAAAACTAGTTGTTTATATACAAAGTTAATGCAAGTTATGGAAAAGGAATCTGTTATTTATAGATAAAATGTTCGAAGATCTGCTTTATATATATATAAGCGGTAAAGGTACGATGTTTATACTTTTGTGTATTGGTGTAAGGTTGTACATTGGTTTAAAATATTTTATAAGAGGTATATATATTGTATAGCTAATGTGCTGTTTATATGTGCTCGGTCTATATATGTTATATGAACTATTTTAGCTGTTAGGAGACTATATATGTTGTAAGTACAAGCCGCATGGTATATATGTTGGGTTTTATTATTTGATTTCTTTTTATAAATTTACAAATATGTCGATCTCGGTACATATGTTTAATGGATATTGATTTTACTATATAGGGTTGGGTAGCTGTCTGCATAAGTTGGGTTTTTTTCCAGGAGAGTTGCTGTTTATATAAAATATAAGTATGAAAGTTTATACATATGTTGATATATTTGTCTATATATAAGTATTTATGGGTCAATTTCAAATATATGGAATTTTATTTATGTGTTTGAAATAAATTCTGATTTAAATTAAATGTATTAAAATTTATTTTTGAAAAAATATATTTTTCTGTATATATCAAGTCGATTCTGATTATTCTCATCGATTTCCATTTATCAGCTCTGATCGTCGAACTCACATCCATCGTGTTTTGCTTCGAAATTCGTGCTTGACTTGTAACTCATCTCAGTTCATCGTCGTTCACCTCTAGCCTCAGAAGGTGAGCACTCACTCACGATTAACGTTCTTTTATTTATTAAATTTGATTTCAATTGAAACGACAATTGAAATATGCTGCTGTTAGTTAATTACACTGTTATATATGCTATTGCCTGTATCAGTTCACTTGTGACATCTGACACCATTATCTGTTAATTATTTATGCAATAATAATACAGTTTGGCTGATAATTGATTTATTGTTGATGTTTATATTGGACGTTAAAGTGTTAATGTTAAAATGATAAATAGTATGCAATTGAAATTGATATAGGATGATTTAAATGTTAAATTTGATTCACTGACACTTGTATAATATGACCCCTTTAACTGTTGAATTTATTGACACGTAGGATTGTTAACTACACCTTGAACCATCAATTGTATGTTGCTTAAACTGATGATGTATGAAATTGTAAATAGATGACGAGTGAAAACCGTAATGTAATAATCTTTAATCTACATGAAATGATAGTGTGGATTCTAGAAATAATTATATTAATTCGTACAAATAACAATGCGAATTAATATGGTTATTTCGGGATTATTTGAATTGATTATTGGATTGATATTGATTGTTGTTATTGCTTGTTTATTTACTTTGACACCATCCCAGTTATCACACTGCAAGTTCCCTCTGTTATGCTTTGATTTTTAATTGAATTGGAATCGGGTTGAAATGATAAATACCCAAAATTGAACTTTGACCTAGGATAGAAAATTAAATAAACCTGATTGGTCAATAACTTATTTTGAAATAAAATAAGATTTTATTTGAATAAAGAATATGGTTTTGAAATGAAGTTGAAATTTGAATTTTTGATGAAGGGAAAATGGTAATATTTAATAATCTGAAACAAAAGATTAACAATGTAATCAATGAAAGAATGTTGTTTAAATTGAGAAATGATTGAATTAACTTTGAAATGATTTAATAATTAAGGTTTGAAATTATAATTAAGTTTGAAATTATTAAACTTTGAAATTATTTAATAATTAAGTTTTGAATTATTTAATAATTAAATAAGATTGAATTTTTAATGATTAAATTGAATTGGATTTCTTTAATAAGAAAATTGAACTTTTGAATAAGTAAATATTTACTTCGTAAATAAATGAAATTGAGTTTCTTTATTAATTAAGTTTTGGAAAATTATTTAAGTAAGTAAATAAGTGAAATGGAATTTCTTTAACAAGAAATGAAAATGTGATATTTTGGAATTAACGTAAGACTTGAAATGTAAAGAATTTGATTTGATGAATTTAATTTAATTAAATTTGTAAGTTTTGATTTAATGAAGTTGAATTTAAGAAATTGATTTAATGATTTGGAAATTTAATAGAAATTGTTTTGAATGATAAATTAATTGAATGATATTGAGTGAAATTGATAAATGAATTTAAATTGATTTAAATGTTAAATTAAATTAATTTAAATGTTTTCGAAATGAAACTTATATTCGAACTTGAATCAATATTTGAATTGTTTTAAACAGAAATTGAAATTGAATTATAAGATTTTGAAACGGAAAATTGGAAGTTTTGAAATGAAAATTTGGAAATTGTTTTAGAAAGACAAATGAAATGTTGATTTACGAACTCTATTTGAAATTGAAATTGATTTGGTTTTAGAAATATATAAACGACCAATCGGTGTAATAATTACGGAAGTTATTAAAGAGACCGGGATCGGTAATGGATATACTCTCTATCTGAACCGAAACCACTTTAATAACTAATATACGCGGAGTGTTGATCCAGAACGAAGTGGATGGTTTGGTGAACGCGTTGACTGAAGAAAGAGAACGATTTTGGATGACCCTTGACATGACTAAAACAGGAGCCGCGCCGGGCCATTGAGGATCGCCATCTCTAGCGGACACACTTCTTCGATACCATATCTATTACTTTGTGATTCGATTTGGGTGCACCCCTCGATTTGGGAGTGTTGTTCGCGGTGTTGGGGTGGTAGCTGCTATGCCCAACATCAGTCCGGATCAGGCAACTACTAGTATCCTAGTTGGTATCGCCTCATGTACCTTGTCATACTGATTATCCTATCGCGACAACTACGATTTTGATTTGTACCTTTAGTATATGGATTGCCCTCTGGTGACTTCCGGTTTTGGGGAAACTACGGTCTTGTATATGCTTTTGGGAATAAACAGGTTAAGAGGTGTATGGGCCCTGCTTAACCCTACTTTGATATCTTTATATTACTGATAGACATTATCTACTTAGCGTACATTACTACCTAGTAGATAGTTTAACGGATCCTTAAGGATGGTTATTCCAAACATCCTTTGAGTTACTTGTATTTCAATTGCTATTTCACTTGAGTTGGATTTATTAATATAAGAATGTTAATCCTGACTCGAGTGTTTTGTATTTTGCTTTACGCTCGGGTCAGACTGAGTGGTTCAGCTTTCGAGACTCACCTTTGAAGTTGGAGCTTTGCTTGAAGATCCAGCCATCTATTCTGTTTCCAGTATTCGATGATTCTAGTGATGTATTCTGATTTGTATCTGATGTATCGTATTACTCTTCTGTTGTAAACTCTGATGTATTTTATATATTCATATAGTAGCTTCATGAACTACTATCTCTCTTTTTTCCGCTGCACTTATTACTCTGTGTCTGTGATCTGTGATATCTTATTTACTGTATATGTTCAGTTTTGCAAATTTAAATTAACAACGTGGTATTTTGAGCAATTCAACTCCGGCATGAGTGTCTACCTATACACTTATAATGGACGCGAATGGTCCAAAATATCGGGTCGTTACAGTTGGTATCAGAGCTTTGGTAGCTCTAGGTAAAACTCAACATATAGGGTAAATGTATTTACAGAATCACTCTCATTCGAGTTTCAATCTTTTCCTTTCGACTCGATTTCTTTGAATTTTGGAACGTTCCCTATGGTTACAAATATCATTCGTGTCCCTCACTATTCGTCTTCTTTCAATCCTGGAGCACCCCATAACTCCATTCTGAATGTTATCTATAATAGATCGACGGTCTCGCCAATCTTCGAATGATTCGTAAAGGATTAAACTCCTTTACAATTGGCATTGATTTACCGTAGATTTCTGTATCCTCGGTTTACGATGCTATCTATCTCATGCTATACCTGGATTCTATTTCTTGAGATCGAATGTTGATTTACCTCGGAATTCCACATCGATCTTATTCTTGAAGTCACGGTCGACCCGGTTATGGTTGCCCGCGATTTATATAAGATTATCTATTTCCTTATTCGGTTAAATAATCATCTTATCTTTTGTTCCAACTTATTTTCGAATCAAAAATTTCTCTTTGATTTGAGTCCATCAAATTTGAATCTCTTTCCTTGCTTTAAAATCCATTCTTGTATCATCGAGCGAGGAAGTGTATTTGTAAATTTATATAAAAATGTTTTTTATATTGTGTTGTTTGAGTTGTTGATGTTGATTTGGGTTTTCGATCGATTCGTCTGATCAACGCTATCGATAGGATTTCCAAAACACTTGAACAGAGCAAACTGACACAATAGTATTTTCAAAATTTGGTAAATAATATAATCTTGTATGATTATATTATATATAAGTATAAATTTTCTGAAATTAAATTGTTAACTGAATTAGTTGTCAGAAAGGTAATATTGGATTTTCACTATTTGTTTTGTAAATCATTGATTATTCCAACATAAAAATAAATGGAATTATAAAAGTTGGTTTATAGAATTATTTAAAAATTTAAATGAATTTAAAATTTAGAATTTGAGAATTTAATTTTCAGTGATTCAAGCTTTGGTTTTTAAAAGTTTAAAATGTATATTACAACGTATTTTCAAATAGAAACCGTTTTCAAAGAATTTTAAATGTTTAAATCAGTACTCTTCTCTTTGTCGCTGGAAAATAATTTCGGTGATGGCGGCCGCATCATCGACGTTCATTTTCGAGTTTCGAAGTGGAGAAACCATTATGTAGCTTTGCTACGGTTTTGTTTTGAAAAATATATTGATTTGAATTTCTTCAGTATAATTTGATTTATATATATATATAGGTATCTTATTTTAAAATTTAATTTGATTTGATATGAATATATTATATATATCTCTAAATTGTTTGAAGTTAATCGGAAATCTAATTCTTAAATTTTGTAAGAGGATGATTTTAATTATAAATAAAACCAAAATTTGGAATAAATATTTAAACTTGAATAATTGAATTTGGAAAATTTTATTTGTATATTGTTTAACTACATTCTAATACAACTTACCTAAATCATTCAAAAGTTGAATATGTAATTGGACAATATATAATATAAATTGAATTTATAAATAAAATTTGAGTGGTTATAATAAATGTTATACACTTAAATTTTAAATTATAAAAAGTTAATAGAGATAAATAGAATAATAAGATAGTTGAAAAATAAATTTTGTTTGAAGGTTAATTAATAAATTGAAATTAGAACAACTTATGGAAATACCTTAAATTTAAAATCAATTAATGAATATAAATTAATTTAAATTTAAATTTATATGGTTTAAATTAATTTATATGGTTTAAATATATGTAATAAGATATTTTAATTGAAATAAACTTAATAAGAATTTGGAATAAAGAAGAATTTAAATTGTTGAAGAAAATATGATTATAATAAAAGGCCATTCAAATTATGGTTTTAGAAATTGTAAATTGAGGATAATTGGATAGTAAGATAATGAATTTAGAAATAGTTGAGATTGATTTTAGTGAAATCAAATGGATTAAATCAATTATTGAATATCAATTAATTTAAGTTGAATTTATATGGTTTAAATTAATTGTTATTTTGTATTTCAAATCTGTTTTCTTTCTAGTTGTTTCTATTCTCCTACCTCGTTCCTTTTCGGGGACGAAAAGTTTTGAGTGGGGGAGAATGTAACGACCCGTAAATTTCAACTGTTTTAATAACGTTATTAGTTGAAATTTTGTGAAATTTTAAACGATAAATTTTTGAAATAAAAATTTAATATTTGGAATACGTCTAGTTAAACATAGCAACTGGTAAATTTTCGTCCGAAAATATGAAAGTTTATTTCGCGCGTAAATTCACTTCAATTTAATCAGTTAAAGAGTAATGAAAATAAAATGTTTTCGAAACCAAAATATTTTTACATAGAAAAATTCTAAACCATCTTCTGAGCAAAATATCAGTTTGTCGTTTTTCCAAATTTGGACATCTATTGCTCCGTCGTTCTTATTTTCTGCAAAATAGCATCATTCTGGTACCGATATCGACTTTTTATCGGATGATCCTAACACTGATATTTGTATACCGTTTGGATCGTCTTGTCGTGTTGATCACTATAGTATATTCATTTCTGTATTTGAGATCTGTTACGCGACAAAATGATAAAAAACAAGCGTCGTATCGGTACATCAAACTTCAGCCGTGTCATCTAAACAACAATTAATTGCTTAAACTATTTAGCTGACTCTAGCTTGAGAGTGACCATTGCCTTTGCATTAACTTTCACACATTTATTTTCCTTTCAAATTCTCCTTCGTTCAGCTACCGTTTCATAACTTGGTTGAAGCCAGCCTGTCTATTTGTTTCCCGAAGCAACGTTCAACATTTCTCTGATTTTAGATTAAAAGAAATAAATGTGCAGCCATCTCTTCCCATACCGTTTCATTTGAAATTTAGATATGCTTCTCCTTCATTTCTTATTTCCTTCGCCACCATTTTTTTTTTACGACCGAAGCCATCGCCATGGCAAACCATCATCCCTCGCCTTGCACCCGTCCAACGCCCCTCCTACCAGACCCGCCCTGCCTCTTTCGGCCATTTGCTTGCTTCGAGCAGCTGCTACAACCGCCTTTCACCAGAGATCGACCACACTTAAGCATAGCATCCTCCGCCTTCTGGCACTCGCTCCTCCTCTGTCCAGTGATACCAGCCGAGCCGAGCCTAGAACCCCGCCTTCATATCCCCTCCGCTCTCCAGTCGAGTGAAATCTTAAGGTAAAGTTGTTTAATGTCAGTTGTATATATACATATATGAAATCTTGAGATAAATTTATATATACTTATATATTAGTTCTGCGAAGATTTCTTTTATTTGTTAGTTGTATATATAGTTTATTAAGTTATTATATGTATATAAGTCAAGTATAGTAGTCTGCTTAGTTTTCAATGAGGAAGATTTATAATAATTCGCTTTATAGGTTGTTGAAAAAAAAAACTATGGCTTACTAACATAGGTGTATATGTCAGTTTCTCAATATCAATGTCGATTATATGTTTTGAAATAAGGCAAGTTTATATAAAAGTGTGTTTAAGAGTATATATAGTGTTGCTGTATAAATATCAGTTTATATAAGATGGGTATATATTTGGGTCTGTTGTTATTTATATAAAGTTTGTACAAGATAAATAAAACTAGTTGTTTATATACAAAGTTAATGCAAGTTATGGAAAAGGAATCTGTTATTTATAGATAAAATGTTCGAAGATCTGCTTTATATATATATAAGCGGTAAAGGTACGATGTTTATACTTTTGTGTATTGGTGTAAGGTTGTACATTGGTTTAAAATATTTTATAAGAGGTATATATATTGTATAGTTAATGTGCTGTTTATATGTGCTCGGTCTATATATGTTATATGAACTATTTTAGCTGTTAGGAGACTATATATGTTGTAAGTACAAGCCGCATGGTATATATGTTGGGTTTTATTATTTGATTTCTTTTTATAAATTTACAAATATGTCGATCTCGGTACATATGTTTAATGGATATTGATTTTACTATATAGGGTTGGGTAGCTGTCTGCATAAGTTGGGTTTTTTTCCAGGAGAGTTGCTGTTTATATAAAATATAAGTATGAAAGTTTATACATATGTTTATATATTTGTCTATATATAAGTATTTATGGGTCAATTTCAAATATATGGAATTTTATTTATGTGTTTGAAATAAATTCTGATTTAAATTAAATGTATTAAAATTTATTTTTGAAAAAATATATTTTTCTATATATATCAAGTCGATTCTGATTATTCTCATCGATTTCCATTTATCAGCTCTGATCGTCGAACTCACATCCATCGTGTTTTGCTTCGAAATTCGTGCTTGACTTGTAACTCATCTCAGTTCATCGTCGTTCACCTCTAGCCTCAGAAGGTGAGCACTCACTCACGATTAACGTTCTTTTATTTATTAAATTTGATTTCAATTGAAACGACAATTGAAATATGCTGCTGTTAGTTAATTACACTGTTATATATGCTATTGCCTGTATCAGTTCACTTGTGACATCTGACACCATTATCTGTTAATTATTTATGCAATAATAATACAGTTTGGCTGATAATTGATTTATTGTTGATGTTTATATTGGACGTTAAAGTGTTAATGTTAAAATGATAAATAGTATGCAATTGAAATTGATATAGGATGATTTAAATGTTAAATTTGATTCACTGACACTTGTATAATATGACCCCTTTAACTGTTGAATTTATTGACACGTAGGATTGTTAACTACACCTTGAACCATCAATTGTATGTTGCTTAAACTGATGATGTATGAAATTGTAAATAGATGACAAGTGAAAACCGTAATGTAATAATCTTTAATCTACATGAAATGATAGTGTGGATTCTAGAAATAATTATATTAATTCGTACAAATAACAATGCGAATTAATATGGTTATTTCGGGATTATTTGAATTGATTATTGGATTGATATTGATTGTTGTTATTGCTTGTTTATTTACTTTGACACCATCCCAGTTATCACACTGCAAGTTCCCTCTGTTATGCTTTGATTTTTAATTGAATTGGAATCGGGTTGAAATGATAAATACCCAAAATTGAACTTTGACCTAGGATAGAAAATTAAATAAACCCGATTGGTCAATAACTTGATTTTGAAATAAAATAAGATTTTATTTGAATAAAGAATATGGTTTTGAAATGAAGTTGAAATTTGAATTTTTGATGAAGGGAAAATGGTAATATTTAATAATCTGAAACAAAAGATTAACAATGTAATCAATGAAAGAATGTTGTTTAAATTGAGAAATGATTGAATTAACTTTGAAATGATTTAATAATTAAGGTTTGAAATTATAATTAAGTTTGAAATTATTAAACTTTGAAATTATTTAATAATTAAGTTTTGAATTATTTAATAATTAAATAAGATTGAATTTTTAATGATTAAATTGAATTGGATTTCTTTAATAAGAAAATTGAACTTTTGAATAAGTAAATATTTACTTCGTAAATAAATGAAATTGAGTTTCTTTATTAATTAAGTTTTGGAAAATTATTTAAGTAAGTAAATAAGTGAAATGGAATTTCTTTAACAAGAAATGAAAATGTGATATTTTGGAATTAACGTAAGACTTGAAATGTAAAGAATTTGATTTGATGAATTTAATTTAATTAAATTTGTAAGTTTTGATTTAATGAAGTTGAATTTAAGAAATTGATTTAATGATTTGGAAATTTAATAGAAATTGTTTTGAATGATAAATTAATTGAATGATATTGAGTGAAATTGATAAATGAATTTAAATTGATTTAAATGTTAAATTAAATTAATTTAAATGTTTTCGAAATGAAACTTATATTCGAACTTGAATCAATATTTGAATTGTTTTAAACAGAAATTGAAATTGAATTATAAGATTTTGAAACGGAAAATTGGAAGTTTTGAAACGAAAATTTGGAAATTGTTTTAGAAAGACAAATGAAATGTTGATTTACGAACTCTATTTGAAATTGAAATTGATTTGGTTTTAGAAATATATAAACGACCAATCGGTGTAATAATTACGGAAGTTATTAAAGAGACCGGGATCGGTAATGGATATACTCTCTATCTGAACCGAAACCACTTTAATAACTAATATACGCGGAGTGTTGATCCAGAACGAAGTGGATGGTTTGGTGAACGCGTTGACTGAAGAAAGAGAACGATTTTGGATGACCCTTGACATGACTAAAACAGGAGCCGCGCCGGGCCATTGAGGATCGCCATCTCTAGCGGACACACTTCTTCGATACCATATCTATTACTTTGTGATTCGATTTGGGTGCACCCCTCGATTTGGGAGTGTTGTTCGCGGTGTTGGGGTGGTAGCTGCTATGCCCAACATCAGTCCGGATCAGGCAACTACTAGTATCCTAGTTGGTATCGCCTCATGTACCTTGTCATACTGATTATTCTATCGCGACAACTACGATTTTGATTTGTACCTTTAGTATATGGATTGCCCTCTGGTGACTTCCGGTTTTGGGGAAACTACGGTCTTGTATATGCTTTTGGGAATAAACAGGTTAAGAGGTGTATGGGCCCTGCTTAACCCTACTTTGATATCTTTATATTACTGATAGACATTATCTACTTAGCGTACATTACTACCTAGTAGATAGTTTAACGGATCCTTAAGAATGGTTATTCCAAACATCCTTTGAGTTACTTGTATTTCAATTGCTATTTCACTTGAGTTGGATTTATTAATATAAGAATGTTAATCCTGACTCGAGTGTTTTGTATTTTGCTTTACGCTCGGGTCAGACTGAGTGGTTCAGCTTTCGAGACTCACCTTTGAAGTTGGAGCTTTGCTTGAAGATCCAGCCATCTATTCTGTTTCCAGTATTCGATGATTCCAGTGATGTATTCTGATTTGTATCTGATGTATCGTATTACTCTTCTGTTGTAAACTCTGATGTATTTTATATATTCATATAGTAGCTTCATGAACTACTATCTCTTTTTTTTTCCGCTGCACTTATTACTCTGTGTCTGTGATCTGTGATATCTTATTTACTGTATATGTTCAGTTTTGCAAATTTAAATTAACAACGCGGTATTTTGAGCAATTCAACTCCGGCATGAGTGTCTACCTATACACTTATAATGGACGCGAATGGTCCAAAATATCGGGTCGTTACATGTTCCTATCTTGATTTTTATAGGACTTATTCCTATCTTGATGTTCATAGATTTATACGTCTACCTTGGAGTTACATGCATGTAGGTGAATTTATTCATCAATCTTGGGTTTTGGCGCCTTTCCCCTTTTATGTTATTTTCTGGATTTTTGTTATGATTTCTAGATTCAATGCCATTTGTGTTATCATCGAATGATTTTGGGGATTTTGCTTTTAGAATTCGTTTTAGGTTTTAATATTTGGTGATTACACACTTGGAGTTTATTGAAGTATTCTTGTTGTTAGCCAATTCCTAGCTTTGTGTTCATATTTGAGATTTATATCATTACATACATTATTATCTTGCTTAACCCATTTATTATAGTCTAGACTGACCTGTTTATTATCTTATAATACTTAGGTCAGGCCGAGATATTTCAGGTGCTCCAATTTGATAGTTCAAGAGAGGACTTCACTCTAGTTGTCAAGTTTCATTCATCTTATCATCATCTCGTATATGTGTATATATTCATTTAGTGTTGTATTTATTATTGAGCCTAGATTCTTTTGTGTCATGTTTGTTTCAGGAGATGTAGTACAGATGTATTATATGGATCGGTTTGACCACAGTCTTGTATTTGACTTTATGTATCTATTCGATTTGATCAGCTTGTATCTATTTGTATTCCGCTATATATATTTTGTGATCTATGATTCTATGATTTATATCTATTATATATAGTTCTAGATTATTATTTTAGAGACCATAGTTTTGTTTTATGCTTGGATTACATATGTTGATTCCACTTGTGATGAAAAAAAATATAGCATATTAATCGACGTATCGATGCTTGCTTAAAATAAAATTCCCGGATGGTCGCTCTTAACCAACCCTATTCTCTGCACTAGCAGACGATATTACTCTATAATATCCTTGTTAGTGTGGGTCTCGAGTGGGGCGTCATAGCTTATGATCGCAAGCTGTTCCTGGCCATCAAAGACCCCAGCCATCAAAGGCTTATGACCGTAAGAGGTTCTAGGACATCAAAGTCCCCAACCATTAAAGGCTTATGATCGCAAGAGGTCCCTGGCCATCAAAAGCCCTAAGCCTTCAGTGCTGTCATCAAAGGCCTCACTGAAGCACCCCCTAGAGGGAGGTTGGAGTAAGCCTTTAGTGTCACCATCAAAGGCTTCACTAACGCACCAAAAAAACCTTCAACCCCTGCCAACGTGGCCTGGTTGAAGCGCCTTCTAGAGGGAGGTCAGATAAGCCTTTAGTATCCTCATCAAAGGCCTCACTAAAGCACCAGAAAAACCTTTAGTGCCATCATCAAAGGCCCCACTGAAGCACCTCCTAGAGGGAGGATGACGTATGCCTTTAGTGCCGTCATCAAAGGCTTCACTAAAGCATCGAAATCTTCGGAAGGAAGATCAATCAGAATCAAAGCCAAGTAGTGCTCCCAAGTCAACCAAAATCAGAGTTAAAGCAGTGCTCGAGATCAACTAATCTTCTAGAAGAAGAAATCATCAAACATGAGTAATTTTCAGCCACCAAATAAAAGACTTTGGACTTCCATTATTATTGCCAGATTTGGAATTTTTGTCTTCTTCTATTATTTACAAATAAGGGTTTCTGGGCTTCCATTATTATTGCCAGATAAGGATTTCTGGTCTTCTATTATTTCCAGATTTGGATTTCTGGACTTCTATTATTATTGCACGATTTGGATTTTTGGTCTTTTACTATTATCTCCAGATATGGATTTCTAATCCTCTTCTATTATTTCCAAATATTGATTTCTAGTCATCTTCTATTATCTCCAAAAATGTATTTTTGGTTTTCTTCTATTATTATTAGATATGGATTTCTGGTCTTCTTCTATTTCTAGATATGGATTTTTGGTTTTCCATTATTAACGCTAGATATGGATTTCCGGTCTTCCATTATTAATGCCAAACAAGGATTTCTGGTCTTCTTTTACTATTACTAGATTTGGATTTCTAGTCTTCTATTACTATGACTGAATTTGGATTTTTGGTCTTCTCTTATTATTATCGGATAAAGAATTCTGATCTTCTATTATTGTCTTCTCTTATTATTATCGGATAAAGAATTCTGGTCTTCTATTATTGTCCTTATATTACTATCAGACATTGATTTCTTTACTTCTCTTATGATGGTCCGATATGGATTTTTATTCTCTTCTTATTGCTAGAAGGACATTTTATTATCAAATGTAATTTGGATCTCCTATTATTACATGACCAGATAACCTTCTATGCTTTTGCTTAAAAACTTATCACTATTTGTTGATTTCTTATAAAAAAATTATAAACTTAAACTCACACAGATAATATAGGCAATAGATGCCAATTCGTAATTCAATCAAACTCAAAAGGAGAATTGCTAACAAAAGAAAATATCATTTACTTCGTGTTTTATAGGAAAATAAGGCTAGTAAGGAAATCTTATTAAAGATTAGGCAATACAAAGGAATTCTTGGTTTTACTCTAAAGAGTAAAAAGCTTCTTTCATACATGGAAGGGAGCTAAATATTATCCATATAATTTTCAAAGGATATAAACCAGGAAAGCAAACGTCAAGGCTGAAGGATTACATCGAAGTTCAAAGCCCCACATGTTAGGATAGCATAAAAAATAATGATAGTATGTTCATTAATACGTTGTCGTTCATTGAAGTCATTTTGAAAGAGGAATCACAAGCTACTAAACATCAAAATCGAGGGTCATCTATGGCACCACTGTTTAATACCCAAAATGCTGCCAACCATCAATCAAAGAAGGTCACAAGATATGGGGTCGTCGTCGATATTCATTAGCCATGTCGAGAACCATCAATACATCCAAAAGGGTTGTCGAAACCGCATTTACTAATGTTACCTTTAATCAATTTTAATATGTGGTGGTAATGAAAGTCGATCAACAAAGAAGAGACTATCAGCGTCGAGTTTAGAAATACCGAATATCGACTCTATTGAACCAATGCTGAAGTTTAGCTATGTGAACATAAGAGTGCTGGCTTTGATGTTCGACGACGCTAATGTCGAAGTAGATAAAGTACCAACCTTGATGTTCGACGATGCAATTAATGCCGAAACCGATGGATGCCGAAGCCTATAAATATGGACCTAGGGGCTTCGTGGAAGGGGACGGATTTTCATTTCTCTCTCTCTCTCTCTTCTTAAATCAAAGCCTTGTAACCCTAAATTGAATTAGGGTCAAACCATATTGGACTATAATCAAATTCGAATTATATGAACCAGGACTTAAATATGCATATTGACTTCGACTACGACCTATTTTGGACATTTTTGTTATGGACTTGCATTTTATGGACTCATCATGATCAAACTCATGCCTTGAAATATGATAGACTCCTCTATGAATAATTATATGAACCATGGATTTCGAACATATGGATTGAATCATACCTAATTATATGCCCATTATCATGCCCATTATCGTGCATTATGGACTATAGCCTGGATATGTCACTTATCTTCAATATCTCTATCAGACATATGATATGACATAGGCCCTTTTGGACTATCTCATTTAAAAGCCTAAATGAGCATATATACATAATAAATTTAAGGACTTCAGTCATATCGATCTTATGGCCTTAGAGGACATCGAGCATAATGACTTTAATGAACTCTAAGGACTTCGAGCATAATGATTCCGGGATAAGAAATAGAATTTCGTATAACTTTCCTTAAGGGCCTAATATTATCCTTTCAATAATGATTCTATCATAAGATTAGTCTCAAATGATGAGTTGGTTCTTGACACACCATTAGGGTGATATTGATCAATTTATAGTTGATCGTGTCCTTATAAATATTCAAATCGAGAACTAATTCATCACGATTGGCATCTAAAGTGTTATACCATCTTTTGGTCTAACACACACACACACAAATATATATATACACATATAATTGGAAAAATCTATCATGCACCATTATTTATATATATATGTGTGTGTGTGTATAATGTAAAATTAATTTTGGGCTAAGACAAATAAATATGTTTTAAATTGATATAATACAATTTTATATATGTGTGTTTGTGCGCGCTCGTGTGTGCGTGTGTGTGTAAATGTGTGCGTACATATTAGATATTGGTTTTGATGACAACAACCATATGAGATCGTATAAAATATAGATACTAATGTTTTTTTAAGATTATATATAGCATACGGTGCAGGATATTAGGTAGGTGTTGATTAAGAAGACTGTACAGTATCAAGAGCAGACTTACACTACAACAAAAAAGAGTTTTTGCAGCGTTTTAATAATGCTGCCATAGTCATTCGCAGCGTTTCGAAGAACGCTGTTTAACGTCATGCTGCAATAGAGTCAGGGAATACTGCAGCGTTTCTAAAATGTTGCTAAAAGAAAGCTATTGAAGCTTTTGCGAAACACTGTAGTAAATAAAGTTGCAACGTTTTTGAAAACGCAGTCTAATAGCATGTTTCAAGTAGAACCAATAATATACAGCAGTTTTGAAACGCTGCAAAAAATTTTGTACAGCTGTTTTGAAACGCTGCAAAAAAATTTGTACACCTGTTTTGAAACGCTGCAATTTTTTTTCAGCGTTTTCATTTTGCTTCAGTTTGATTTTCTGCAGCATTTTGTTACTTTTAGTATCGCAGCCATTTTTAAACGCTGCGGTGTATCGACAATTTTGCTTCATTTTACAATTACTGCAGCAATTTTAAAACAATTATAAAAGACATGAATAATATATCCAAAAACAAGTTGCTCAATTTATAAAACACTAATATATATAATCTGATATTATAAGAAGGTATAAAAGTTAACAATCAAAACTACATCAATTTCATGCACCATAAAATTTAGTCATATACAACATTTCATATGTTTTAATCACAAATGTTAACGATGTAAAATCTACAAGAAGTGCTTGCTAAAAGAGAAAATGTAAATCGTAGAAAGTCCAGGCTCGCCTCCTTCAAAAGTCCAACATGCCTATTAAAAAAAAGAAATTGGAGATCGGCGGTAGAAGAGAACAAATATGAATTTATTTAACATCAAATATGACAAGTTCAAGTTAATTTGACTAGCTCAAACAGTAGAAAATCCCGTCCCTAATTATCGATCAAACAACCCAAGTGAAACAAAGCCTAAATTTAATATGACTCTTTCAGTTGAAGCGACCCTACCATCCCATAAATGAGGGACGTCATTTTCTACAGAATAACATCACTTATATGTACACAAAGGGAGAGGCATGCTCGAACTTACCACATTACTCGCAAAAGTTCACTACTGCTTATTCAACGCTGAACCTGAAATTGAATATACAATTGGTAAGATATGAGGTGAATGGCTCGCGTTATGTTGGCTAATTTCTTTGCGTATAGCGAAGCTTTCCTGATCTTTTTACACATGTTTCTTAGGCATTATTTTCTTAATTGAATTTTTTTATTCTATCATGCATTATTTATCACGCTGCACATTACCATATATGAGCATTATTTCTATTTCACCAACTTTTGGCTTTTTTTGGTACTGTAATGATAAATCCAGTATAGGTGTTTGAACATATCAAAAGTATTGTAAGACCAGCCGAAGATTTTTTGTAAAACAATTAGTCAGCCATCTCAAATCTAATGAAGTTTAAAGTAAATTTATTAAGAGGCATGATGGGTCATTTGATTGTTAATCAGCTGACTCCTTCTACATACTAAATAGCAATTATTAGATAGTTGATGAAATAAGGTATAAAAGTATAAATTATTAATTGAATGTAACTAATTCACGATGCAACTCATTATTCTTATATGTCCTGCTAATTTTAATATCAGTAAATCTACCCATGCTTAGACATGCAGTGCATTGTCAAGCATCAAATGTTTTCTTCAAGAAAAGGTTTTGTTTATGTTAAAAGAATGTAGCTAGAATAACGTACTTTTATTTTATATTTATTTGCGTTCATTATAGAAAAATCTGCAATCTTGCTATCAATTTAACATAACATTTTACTTGTGTGTTATTTTACCATAACAAGAAATAAAATAATAACTTGTATGGTTTGAGGAACAGATATGTGATGGTCTAATACATTCATATAAAAATTCATGACCTTATTGTTTGCTTATTATATCTGATGATACATTTCAGGTGTAATATGTTTGTCATATTCTTGGATATGTACGTGACCTTAAGTTCATGATAAATAAGATGCTAGAAATCACAAAATCCATGGGGTGGAGATGTGAAATTCGGGACACATCTGAGGGCCCATACGCAAGTAGGAAAAACTTGATGTTCCAAAAGAAATTGCTCGGATCTTAACTTTTGCTTATAATCAATCTTTGGTTATTATAAAAGAGGGTAGTTGCTAATATTGGTAAAGCACCACTGATATATTTTATTCAATTTTGACTTTACGACAGCATTTTTAATTTAGTTTAGGGGGCCTTATCAGAATTGTTGTTGCCAAAAAAAGAATTGTATCATTGTATGTTGCAGTTTGCAGTTTGTGTGGTTTAGAATTGAAACATGAAGAAGAAAAGTAAAAAATGTACGGGATTAAATAATTGTTATAGACACAAGCAAATTGTTTCTTTTAATGTAATTTTAAAAAAAACAAAGGAAGTTTACATGGTATATGCTGCATCGTCTTTCAATTTATGATTTTTATCCAGTCAGTTCAGTATATACATATACGTGTGTTATATATATAGGTAAATACGTATATACATATACGTATATAATGTATATACATACACGTATATGTTTATACGTATATGTATACATATACCTATATGTATATATACATATAGATATGTGTATATATGTATATGTATACCTATACGTGTGTGTGTGTATGTACGTGCGTGTACGTGCATATACCTATACGTGTGTACGCGCGCGCGTACACACGTGTATAAATAGATACACACACACATACATATACACACACACACTAACATAATGATAAGTATAACATAATAATAAGTATAGTTTTTGGATTTAAATGTTTTGACAAACTTGACTGAGAGGAAGGATGCTTATAAAATGGGAGATTGTTGTGATACAAGTGAAGCACTAAACTTTAGTTGTACATACCATCATTTGTTTCTCCTCGTCCGGTTCTGCATCACCTTGGATATGGCAAGTATTTGCTTCCTCCAAGCACATGCCTTGCATTTCTTGGATCACCAAGGTCATTGTGCGTGTCATAGCCGTAAATTCTTTCGAAATGTTTCCTTTCTCCTTTTCCATTGCCGCGGATTGTCTCGAGTTCCTTTTTCCTCAACTCTATAAGTCCTATGGGAGTTTCTGATGGTAAGTAAGACTGAAATAAAAAAAGATGTCGGTTAATAGTTGCATTACCCAGGTGTTAATATAAAATGAATTATATTATGAGTTTCAATTGTTTTCTGTTGGCTATTCATTCTAGTGTGAAGTATATCAAATAAGTCTACTAATCATAATTTATTCTGTAGGGAAATTTTGCTATATATACTTCAGCAGAGAGCACATGTTATGAAACAAAAGAAATAACATTTTTTACTTGCACATCGTCTTTGTTGTGTAAACCAAGCAAGTACTCTGATCACCAAAGAACAAACACACACAAATCACCAAAGAACAAACAAATTTAGCAGATGCATGCAGATGGGGTAGTAGGAATAAGCAATTGTTCTGGTCAATTAAGGACTTAGTGATGAAGCAATTAGTCAATGGTATAATTAACGAAGATTAAATGGATGTCAAAAAATACTGCATTATCATGCATGGAGAAGATGTTCAGGTCATCAACATTAGCAATGGGTTCTACTCTCAACTGATTGTCATATCAATTCACTTTTATTTTAGTATTTATCAGTTTGAGACGTTCATCTAAAAAATGTGGGTATATATCTCAAATTTATGCCAATGTTTCATAGTCAGAAGACTTAGACACAAAAAGTAACAAGGATAAAATCTAATGGAAATTTAGATGTATTTTTATTTGGGAGCTCATGCCCAAATGTTCCCATAACACGTGTAGAAACATGGGTGTTATTTTCGGTATTTGGTTTTTCCATGCCAAAATCTGCAGCCTACAAGCAATACGAAATACTACCAAATTAATTTTTGCATCTATAATAGAGCTTCAAGTATCATAAGTCAGGCCTAGGCCTACCTTCGCGTCAAAGTTTAACTCAATAAGAATATTAGCTTCTTTGATATCACGATGGTTAATCTTCGGTCGGCCTTCACAAAAGGAAGATAAGTTGAAAATATTTCATTATAATCATATTGAAAGATAAAAATATTAATAAACTTACAATCCTCATGGAGATATGCTAAACCCTTAGCAGAAGCCAAGGCAATTTTCAACCGTGTTGGCCAATCCATAGGAGGTACATTCTTTGATGTAAAATGTATATTATGAGAATGAAAATAATATAACTATATGACAGAAGAAGAAGGATATAGCTACTCAAAGAAGAATAAGGTGTATCTTAATTTTGTTTAAACTCTGGGTATACGAGAAAAGGAGAGGGGGAGAGAGAAGAGGACAAGGGAGGGAGGGACTAAAGCATCATAAATTCCATAAGATGCAAATATACAGGTTAAAATTTCTCAACCGATGCATTTTCCATTTTACAAAGAATTTGCAGGACGGGTGTTTTTTTCGACTACCAGTGTAGTGTGTAACAACCTAACAATTACAATACTAAACAGATACAGATGCATTTAGAGCAGAAAGAAGAAAAGAAAGCTTACCATGCAAATGGAACTTGAGAGTCTTGTTAAAAACATATTCATACACAAGCAATCTGTGATATCCAGAAATGTAATAACCAACTAACGAAACCAAATGTCTATGATGCACACGACTGATAATCTCGACTTCTGCTTGGAAATCAAGTTCTCCTTGGCTACTACCTGCTTTTAATTGCTTGATTGCAACTTCTTTACCATCAGAAGTACTCCTTTGTGCACCTATCCAAATCCACCTTGTCCAAGAAGATTAAATTCAGAAAATCCATTTGCAGCAACTGACAGTTCTTCATATGTAAAACTGCCGTTTGCGTAAGACAAAGTAAAATTAGGGGTTGGCGGAGCAAAATTAGGAGTTAATGGTTCAGATCCAAAATTATTACCACCAGATGCACTACTAAATTGTATATGTGGCGGCGGCGGTGGATAAGGCAAATGTGGAGAAGCATAAGGTGGTGGTGGAGCAGGAGGTCTTGGTTGCACTTCACCTTGTGATGCATCATTATGTTGCCAGTTTTTGGGTTTTACACCAAGAGAATTGTCTACAAACATACACACATTAAACAAAGAACTTGAGAAATTTATTTTCAGTAGAAATTATATAAATTTTGAATAGTAACCACTAATAATTGCAAAAAATGTCTTAAAAACAAGTAGATAAGTTAACTTTTAAACCTCTTTCAACTCAATGCCAAAATATCACAATACGTTAACTTGTATGTTCCTTTTCTCAGGGCTGTCAAATTTGGAATGCACCCAAGATCGACAATCCATATTAAGGGCAGTTGTCTCACCACCAGTCGTAAGAACAATATCACCAAATAGCTCAGTTTGCATGACTGAGCATGACCCAGTTTCGATTAACTGAGCATAGCTCAGTTTACATAACTGAGCATATGCTCAATTTCCTCAATAGCGCTGTGCTCAGTTTGCACAAGTGAGCCAAGCTTAGTTTGCACAACTGAGATGGTTCATGCTCAGTTTTCACAAGTAAGCCAAGCTTAGTTTGCACAGTTGAGATGGTACATGCTCAGTTTGCACAACTGAGTTGTGCTCAAGCTCTGCTTGCTCAACTGAGCTGTGCTCAGTTTGCAAAATGGGCATGTGCTCTATTTGCATAAACGATAATAAAACTGATAGTTGACTGGATACCGCCTTTGCCACCAATGATGATAAACGATTATAAAGGGTAGTACCCTGACTGGGCAAAATGAAGTAACACGGAGGAGCATACCCGTTGCCGCCAATTGGTACAACTTGTCATAATTGCATGAACAAGGTATATCGCCAAGCAACATCAACTGGAATTCCAAAAATATAAAATGCACCGAGGTTTATTTACGCGCCAATATGCAAAACCCATTGCAGGCACAGCAAATAAAAGAGCAGCACCAGTAGTAACTCCACTAGCATATATACTGAATGATGTCTACTCAAATCCAGGGTACTTGACGCTTACATGCATCTACCTAGTGATGGACCGTCTACAAAAATATTTTGGAAATTATTATGCTGCTAAAAAATCTTTGTTCTATATTTCTTTGTTTTGCATGACTTCTATAAAAAAATTTATTATTATTATTATTATTTAGTTATATTTTTATAATACTTAGTTAATTTTATAAACTTATTGAATTTTATAAACTTAGTTGATTTATTATTATTATTATTATTATTATTATTATTATTATTATTATAGTAGTAGTAAAAGAATAGTTTAATAATAATAATTATTATTATTATTATTATTATTATTATTATACATCTTAGTTAACTTATTATTATTATGAATCTTAGTTAATTTTTATAAAATTATTTATTATTATTGTTATTATACTTAATTAATTTTTCATAAAATTTGTTATTTTTATTATTACTACTATTATTATTTAGTTCTATTTTTATAATACTTAGTTAATTTTTATAAACTTATTGAATTTTTAAAAACTTATTGAATACTTAGTTAATTTTTATAATACTTAGTTTATGGGGTAGTATAGAATGATGTGTCAATGCATGCACTACTGATACATCAAAATTTCCGAAGTAAAGAAGCATGAAATTGTGAGAAGAAATGCTAAGATGGATAAAAACATGCACGAATGTTGTTGGTGACAAACGACCATAGATCAATTCAGTTCATACATATTGAGCTGGTTCATGTCCATCGTAGCAAATTGGGTGTAAATTTAGCCAGCTGATGCGAATTTCCTTTGGAAAGGGCATGAAGTGAACATCCCATATGAAGCAAACTACAGTTGCATGGATAAACAAATGAAGTTAGTAGTAACTAAAACAATCATTGCGATAGGGGCAGCTGAATCAACTAGAACTGAAGGTGGAGGTAGAGATTGAACCAAACAGAACTGCAGCAGGACTGAAGGCGGAGACCGAATGATCTACACTAAACAGAACTGTGCAAAATTGAAACAGGGCTGAATCAAATGCTAAATGAAGTGACGATGTCTAATACATGGAGGTTGGGTTCTGGAATGGATGGTAGATGGAGCAAAAATTTATAAACTAAAACAAGCATAGTTTGTGCAAATTTATAAACTTCTTAGCTTATAAAAATTAAACTTTGGTAAACCTTATTTTGGCTGCCATACACCAACTACCACAAATATCAAAGGTACATGTCGGAATATTGCTATATTCTATTCGTTTCCATACTTATATGTAAGAGAAAAATTATTATAACAATACATGAGCAAAAATAGGTAATAGTCCATCAATTTATCAAAAAAGTAACAAGAACTAACCATTTGAGGCTTGCTTGCTGGCTATATGGGAATGTCTCAATATACACTGCTACCTCAGAACCACACATCAACATCACTTTCCAAACATGCTGCAACCCACCAAACTCATGCAACAACAATTCGTAGGAGCACACATCTCTCTGCCTCAGTCTTTGCAGCAGCTACGCTCCCCAATCGCCTTCATGAAGTTAGAATACAACTTCAGTTCATAACAGCAGCTACCCCCTTCCCACCTTAGTTGAGCTGCAACCCTAGTCTCCTCATGCTACCCACCATAAAGTCCATTTTCTCATAACTAAGGAGCATATATTATATTAGCAAAGCATATTCTTCTAGCATTTTTAAGTCTTGCAAAATATTGTTGTAACTCAAAACCTTTTTACTTAGTAAAATATAAAAGACAGACTAATTTACAAACCAGATGGCTATTCGGTTCAAAAATAAAATGCAGTATATGTAATGCATGTCTAACAGAAGAAAACTTTCCATGTGAAGGAAACATGATCCACAATTTGAATGAATGATTTAATTGTACTAGGGTTACATGCTAAGATTCACCTATGTATGTAAACATGATAGAGTCCTTGTAATTTCGGTAAGAATAAATAAAAATCACAAATTTAAATCGAAAGACAAACGCTGTCAAAAAATTAGTAAGAATAGGAAGGAATGTCATTTTGTAATAGAAGTTGATAAGATGATAAAATGAATACCATTTCCTTGTCCACCAATCTTTCCAGGCAACAATACATATCCACATGAAAATTAAGCTGATAAGATATGAACATTTGAGTCAACAGCAAGAAGTAACGTAGCAATGTCCGAAGGAAATTGACATCTATGAGCTAAAATTAAGTTTTCACCCATAGATGCAGTGTTTCACAAATTGAGAAGCGATTTTATTCATATGATTAGCTATTTCAGTAAACACCATTCTCATATCAAGAACTATAAAACCACTTTTTCCTTCTTTTAAAACAGATATTGCTCTTGAAATTGTTATGGCAGCACCAACTTCAAGACCTTTGTTGTCCCATTTTATCACAGAAAACTCCGGAATACCTCTGAGATCTATGTATTTTAAATGTAGGTGTTGTTCTTTATAAACTCCTGCTTCGGTGTTTCCAACAAACATTTTCACACTGTTTTTAGAAAATTTACTGGAATTTAACATATTATAAAGCTCCTCTATAGAAGTAGGAGTATACCACTGATTCTCTGCCAAATCGGACTTGATAACAGATTTAAGAAATCAAAAAAAGTGCAAATTTCATTGCGCTTATAAGATGGTAACTTCTTTATGTCAGCGTTTCCTTTTCTCCAAAATACATTGAGTCCTAAATCTTCTAAATCGACATTTGATGCGAAACTCTTGCAAACATCAAGAATGGGTTGATACCCTATGCACCTACATAAATGTCTAGATATTACCCTTTCTTCTTCGGATTCAGTAAGCTTTGAAAATCCTTCAGGCAGTTCGGGTCTTTTTTATTTATCTGCATTATTGATTGCTGAGAAAATAGACATGCACATGCCAGGAGTGCAAAAACCACATTGTGAAGTATGAAATCCATAAAAACTTTGGTGGATTGAATGGAATCCTTCTTTAGTATGACTAAGTCCTTCAGTTGTAGTAATTGAGCATAGGTTTATACTACATAGAAGAGTTAGGCATGAACTAATTGTGAAATCTTTAACTTTATCAGTCTGTGGATTGTATATTGATAACAGCACCACACAAGCTCCACATGCACCTATGTGAATAATATTGTAAAATAATGTTATGAACTAGTGCCATAGATGCAAGTGTATATGTTTCATAATTTGGAAAAATGATAATTTGCATTGTTAAAATGATTTATTACAATAACCTGCTGTAAGTCTTCATGTAATATAAAGCTTTGAATTCACTAGGGATTCTTGTATTGGAAGTTGCCGTAGCTACATAAAGATACTGCAAATTTTGTATACAGAAAGCGTTGAAACGGTTCATTTGCATTTTTGAAGCAAAAACATGAACTCGCAAACAGAACCGACTCCCGAGTATTTGCATGTTAACTTGATAACTAGTCTAACATTAGATATGCTCAGGTTTATTTAAAAACTACAAATATAAAGAAAATAATTTGAATTATATGCATGACAAATGACCAACATGGAGGAAATCATTGTTTCAGTGGGCAAATTTATCTAGAACTGCATCTGCAAACTCAAGAACTTTATTATATGTTGTATAATAAAATGAACAGAAATAAATTAGTTTTATTTTGATGATCGTTACCTGCAAAATTTTCTTCGACTTGCATTGAATTGTCTTCAAGTGCATGTGGGTTATCCTCATTTTGAACATTGTTGTCTTCGATATGCTTGTTCAGTACATTAGACTCCTTGAGTAATTCAGATTCTTTGGTGTTTTTTCATTTTCGAGTAATTCTCTTCATTTCCTGTATTAGACATTAAAAAGACAAACATGTATTAGATAATAAAAAACAGGTTTAAGGTTCTTTGGTTGTTACTTGAAGTCCTACACATCAATATAAGTAACACAATCGAATATGCAAAAATAAAATTCATTTTCAGCACTAAATTCACATGTTCTTTTTTAAACAGCAACTTTGCATGTTTAATTTGCTATGTTCAAAATTTCAGCAACTTCCAGTTTCGATTCAGAACCATGTTGCAACTGTGATGCTGAATCAAATTATAAACAACTATGATGCATTATGTGTTTAATTTAAAGGCATATGAAGAAATATCCATAAATTTTTTGTCCAAAGGTATTTTTATCCACATTAAAAGCAATATCTGTAAATAAACACAGTGTAACAGTGCATTGAGTTTAACTCAGTGCAGCTACACTGACTCGCTACTACGCTGAGTTTAACTTTGGGAAATCTATCTTGGATCATATTTGTGTCTTACGTTCTCATTCTATATCATTAATACAATTAAATAACTATATAAATTAAAATGATCAATGGAATGGATGATGGAATGCAGACCACACATTATTCAGGAGGATGTGATCTCATTTGCATTTCTTGTTTGCGTTGTGTATGCTTGTTTAAAGGCTGGACAAATCAAAATCCCAGGTTAACAATATAAACTTAAAATATAGGAAGCTTTCTAGTTTGTAAAATTACTAATGTATTTCTACCATATTTACCATGATCTAACCGTGGCGATTCAAGAACGGTCAAATGGTCAGATTTTATAGTTCAACCATACAAAAACACTATCAAATATGGCAAAATGCAATCCATGTTTAATTAGGTTCCCCCTCTTTATAGACCTTAGAATGCAAGCAATAAACACTTCTATAAATTTTTAAAATAACGTCAAATACCTCTTCAGTGAATTAACTAACGAAAATCTTCAGCCTATATAAATTTCTATCTTCCATTACATCCAGTGAATTTCAATCGTTACAATAGTCAATTAACATCCATTAGGCCAAAATAACATGAATTAGATAATAATTAGAAAAAGGAGAAAAAATAATTAGAGTGAAAGTGTGTTGTTGTTCAGATTTCCCATAGCTTTCTTTTAGAACCCTGCCAACAATTATCTTTTCAATAATCTTTGAATCGCCCACTATATTTTTGCATCCAAAATTTATAATGTCAGGTTTGTTTTAATTTTTTCATTCATAAATGAAATCTGTTGTATAGGACAGGTTCCAGTTTCCATATTTTTGAAGTATTTTTCTCGCGTAGTAGAATTAGTGTATTTGTTTGTTAATTTATCAAAAATGATAGTGTCTGTGATATATATAAAAGAGTTTTAGACAATGATATGTTTACTTTTGTTGTTTAAGCGTTCTTTATGGTTATGAGCTAGAATAATATATTCTATATAAAACTTTATGTTCTACAAAGATATTGATTTTTTACTCATACACACATTTAATCAAACGGTTACTGTATTTTATAAATTTCGTCAATAGAGCATTTGATTAGGGCTGTTATGGTAACGGTAAATTTACCATTACCATACCATTACCAGCCAATCGGTTACCATTTTCGAGTGAAATCGGTATACCAGTTTAATCGGTATGGTAACGGTAAATTTACCATTGTCTACGGTAAATCATCGGTAACATTTCTTCAATACCAGCGGTAACGGTAATTTTACCAGTCAATTATAATACATGTATATTCATGTAACATGCTTTATTATAGGCATTTAAAACCAAGCAAATGATTAAATTTAGTTTATTAACCAAGTGAAATAATGTTAAATAAACTTCACTTCTTTCTCATTTATGTCTTTTATTAAGTAACACTATAAATTGTATGATGAAGCTCCGTTATGGTGTGAATACGTGTTATGTTACTAACATTTTTTAGACAAACGGTAATTTACCATTACCAGTGTAACGGTTACCAGATTATCGGTATACCAGTCTTCGGTATACCAGCCTATCGGTAACGGTAACGGTAAGCAATTTTCGCTTACCATTAAAAATGGTACGGTAACGGTATTTGTGAAATGGTAACGGTAACCATTACCATAACAGCCCTACATTTGATTACGAATTAACAAAAAGAACTTTGGTATATTAGAACTAATATGTATGAAAAAAAAGAATAGCGTGACCATAAACAAACAATATGAATACATCCCTCCTTCTTGATTGATATGCTAGATTTTTGGACATAATGATGTTCTACATTACAATCAAACATAACCTAGATGGATGCCTAAAAATGCAGGTACTAGATCTGCTATTGAACTTAAAAAGGAAGAGAACAGAGAAGTGGATCATCCAAAACTCACCCAAACTACTGAACAGTATGATGACGTACAACAATCTACTAATACCATTAGCCATAATGAAAAAGAACAAACAATAAAAGGAAAGGTGTCCAATTTTCAAATTCAGGAAATCTAACAGCAGCAAAAAACACACAGTCTGAGGATATTTCTTCCAACCAGTAACAAAATGAAACTAATAAATTAGAGGAAAATAACTCACTCGTATTCTTTGGCGTTGAATTACCTTCAGAGGTTCTTTCAAAAGATACTCCTGACAATGTTGCTGCTATTATTCACCTCAGCAAGGACTCGGTAACTGGCCAAACGAGAGAAAAACGAGGGTTTCTGAAGATCGCGTATTCTGGAGTCGACAGTGGAGAGAGGGAAAGAGATCGACAGTGGAGAGAGGGAGAGAGATCGATAGTTCTGAGAGTGAGCGTGTTGGAGAGTTTTAGGGATAGGAATAGGAATATGTGCGGAGAGAGGGAGAGAGAGAGGAAGAGAGGGAGAGAGTCGATGTTGAGTGGTGAACGAGCACGGCATATTTTTACTTTCCCTCCTTTTTAACGTTGACCTAGAGCAGCGTTTTGGAGATTGTTTTTTTTTGTTTTTTGAATAATCCATCCACGTAATAGCAACATTTTCATTAAAACGCTGCTTCATCTTTGAGCATTTTTATATAATTTATATGAATTGATATTCATACACTTCGTAATATGGGAAAACGAGCATGAAATGGTATTTTTAACTATTTGGATATTTAATCATGTCAGATTGATACAAAATTATTTTTTAAAGTATGATATGGTGGTATTAGGTCTAAAAAGTATTTATGTGTAATTTTATTTAATTTATATGAATTTATAAAGATGCGATTTTATAATATATGAAAATCAGCCCGGTTTTGTGTAAAAAAGATTTGGGATATAACATCACATCAAAATGGTATAAAAATGATATTTGAAGTTAAGATACATATATTTGTTAATTTATAAATTTAATTATGGATTTATAGGTATATACTCTAAGAGACATGATTTATTTAGTAAGAAATGGAAATAAACAATGTTTGAGCTACTAAACGAATTATATCGAAATAAATATATAAAATACATATATACAATATATAAAAATATTTATAAATTGCAATTTAATATATCAGGTCTTACTATGATTTTATTTTGAATTTATAATGATATTTAAAGGTAGTTTGAAGATATATATATGTGAAAATGCTATATTTCTATTTTCGAAAAACTAGCTTGAAAACACCGATTTATACAATAATTTTGAAATGATTTCTATTCAAACCTTTTAATGAAATTATAGTAGAAAGGTAGTGGAGGATCATATCAAAATTTAGAAGAAAACAGATCGAGAATCTGATTTAAAACGAGTGAGAAACAAGCAAGACAAAATCTGAAAAATACATATTATAGGTTGTCTATCTTAGACGACAACCGGTGGACCGGTTGGCATAACTAGTGGACCGGTTGGATGTACTTTGATCAGGTTTTTTGATTAATTAAAGCCAAATCGAAGTGGGTTTCGTCCGGGGTTCTTCTAGGCAGTTCGGGCAGCGATTAGGCTATGTTTTTATAGTAGAATTCCATATTGTTTTGATTGAAATTTTGAGAAATTAATCTATGCTTCCATAAGCATAGTTGACTGTTAATTAGTGTTTTATGAGAGAAAACAATAGAAATTAGTGAACATTTTCTTATTGGGTTATAGGATACCTATTAGGCCCGTGTAGAGAGTGAATAATAATCCACATACCCTTGTTTTACTTCATTACTTTCTCATTTTAGCCAAGATTAAAAATCCGAAAATAAATTAAGCTTATTTGCAAACCCTTGAAACTAGATTAAATCCCCAAATCAAGCTTAAATCAAAGGGCTTTTGATTATTAATAGAAGAATGGAAAGCTAAGGTAATCTCTACCATCATATCTTACATCTATTGGGTCTTTAATCTTAACTTTGATCATGATTATAATTCATGTTTTTACAATCGTTCAAAATCGCACCTAGGTTGTAGTCGAAAGTTTTAGCTAAGTGGAATCCGGGTTCTAATCATCTAATCAAGCTTAATTAGGTGAGTTTATCTCACACTTCTAGAATATGAATGATGACCAAGTTGTTGTTTTTGATTGAATCTATATTGAAATGTCTCTCAAATCAGTTGTGATATTCACATATTTTGTTATTTCATTCACTGTTTTGCTGAAATCCACATCCTATGATCATGATTTGCATCAAACAGTACATTTTTAGTTGCTTGCATGATAGCTTATTCAATCTAGTAGATGTCTAGGTTCAAGTCACATAAGAAAACACCATAAATGGTCAAACGGAGAACCACCGGTGTCGCCTGGGACAGAGCCCAGGCGTTCCAACCGGTGCACCGGTCATGACCTAGGATGAGACCTAGGTTATGCCGTTTTGGGCTCCATTTGCGCCTGCTTACTCCTTCGTCCGTTTGATCGCTTGAACCTATTTACTTTGTTTATTTTAATGCTATTTCCGTATTTTAATTTATGAATTCATGAGTTCATCTTGGAGTTTATTATACCATAGAATTGCTCTATGAGTCCATGACACAACACACAATTTATGTCGCCTGTTTTCAACTAGAGTTTTCAAAAGAATGATTTCCAATCCATACCGTTTTCTCAAATCATTTTAAGTATGAATATGTATTTTCTATAACAGATATTTGGAATATATATATAATATATTTATTTATAATAATAATGGCTTTAAAGTTGATTTGGAACAATGGTTTAAAACTATACTTATATATATATATAAATATATATATATATATTTGAGCAAGGGCTTTCCAACACACACACACATATACACACACATTCTAATTTATAAAACAATATTTTCGAGAGGGATTTCAAAGTAAATTATTTTATAAAAATTGCATGACATCGGTCGAATGAGAAATTGATTTAAACGGATTAATAAAACGAGTGGTATGAAACGCTCATGTTTATATTTCCGATTAATTCCCGAATTTGTTCGATTGAGCCATTTATACACACGAGTGGAGTTTACTAACTTATAGTAATTGTTTAAATAAACCCCTGTGGTATGGGACATATGTTTCTTTTTTATTCGGTTACTATTCGAAGGTATATAACATTTATCGACGAGTTTATGACTCGCCTTTGGAATTTATAGGACTTGTTCTTATCTTGGAGTTTATAGGTCTCGTACCTATCTTGTTGTTTATAGGATTTGTTCCTCTCTTGATGTTTATAGGACTTGTTCCTATCTTGATTTTTATAGGACTTATTCCTATCTTGATGTTCATAGATTTATACGTCTATCTTGGAGTTACATGCATGTAGGTGAATTTATTCATCAATCTTGGGTTTTGGCGCCTTTCCCCTTTTATGTTATTTTCTGGATTTTTGTTATGATTTCTATATTCAATGCCATTTGTGTTATCATCGAATGATTTTGGGGATTTTGCTTTTAGAAGTCATTTTAGGTTTTAAAATTTGGTGATTACACACTTGGAGTTTATTGAAGTATTCTTGTTGTTAGCCAATTTCTAGCTTTGTGTTCATATTTGAGATTTATACCATTACATACATTATTATCTTGCTTAACCCATTTATTATAGTCTAGACTGACCTGTTTATTATCTCATAATACTTAGGTTAGGCCGAGATATTTCAGGTGCTCCAATTTGATAGTTCTAGAGAGAACTTCACTCCAGTTGTCAAGTTTCATTCATCTTATCATCATCTCGTATATGTGTATATATTCATTTAGTGTTGTATCTATTATTGAGCCTAGATTCTTTTGTGTACATGTTTGTTTCAGGAGATGTAGTACAGATGTATATGGATCGGTTTGACCACAGTCTTGTATTTGACATTATGTATCTATTCGATTTGATCAGCTTGTATCTATTTGTATTCCACTATGTATATTTTGTGATCTATGATTCTATGATTTATATCTATTATATATAGTTCTAGATTATTATTTTAGCGACCATAGTTTTGTTTTAAGCTTGGATTGCATGTGTTGATTCCACTTGTGATGAAAAAAAAGCATATTAATCGACGTATCGATGCTTACTTAAAATAAAATTCACGGATGGTCGCTCTTAACCAATCCTATTCTCTGCACTAGCAGACGATATTACTCTATAATATCCTTATTAGTGTGGGTCTCGAGTGGGGCATCATAGCTTATGATCGCAAGCGGTTCCTAGCCATCAAAGGCTTATGACCGTAAGAGGTTCTAGGACATCAAAGGCCCCAAGCATTAAAGGCTTATGATCACAAGAGGTCCCTGGCCATCAAAAGCTCTAAGCCTTCAGTGCCGTCATCAAAGGCCTCACTGAAGCACCCCCTAGAGGGAGGTTGGAGTAAGCCTTTAGTGTCACCATCAAAGGCTTCACTAACGCACCAAAAAAACCTTCAACCCCTGCCAACGTGGCCTGGTTGAACCCCTCCTAGAGGGAGGTCAGATAAGCCTTTAGTATCATCATCAAAGGCCTCACTAAAGCACCAGAAAAACCTTCAATTCCATCATCAAAGGCCCCACTGAAGCACCTCCTAGAGGGAGGATGAAGTATGCCTTTAGTGCCGTCATCAAAGGCTTCACTAAAGCATCGAAATCTTCAGAATGAAGATCAATCAGAATCAAAGCCAAGTATTGCTCCTAAGTAAGCCAAAATCAAAGTTAAAGCAGTGCTCGAGATCAACTAATCTTCTAGAAGAAGAAATCATCAAACATGAGTAATTTTCAGCCACCATATAAAAGACTTTGGACTTCCATTATTATTGCCAGATTTGGATTTTTTGTCTTCTTCTATTATTTACAAATAAGGATTTCTAGGCTTCCATTATTATTGCCAGATAAGGATTTATAGTCTTCTATTATTTTTAGATTTGCATTTCTGGACTTCTATTATTATTGCCCGATTTGGATTTTCGGTCTTTTACTATTATCTCCAGATATGGATTTCTAATCCTCTTCTATTATTTCTAGATATTGATTTCTAGTCTTCTTCTATTATCTCCAAAAATAGATTTTTGGTTTTCTTCTATTATTATTAGATATGGATTTATGGTCTTCTTCTATTTCTAGATATGGATTTCTGGTTTTCTATTATTAATGCTAGATATGGATTTCTGGTCTTCCATTATTAATGCCAAACAAGGATTTATGGTCTTCTATTACTATTACTAGATTTGGATTTCTAGTCTTCTATTACTATGACCAAATTTGGATTTTTTGTCTTCTCTTATTATTATCGGATAAAGAATTCTGATCTTCTATTATTGTCCTTCTATTATTGTCTTCTCTTATTATTATCGGATAAAGAATTCTGGTGTTCTATTATTGTCCTTCTATTACTATCAGACATTGATTTCTTAACTTCCCTTATGATGGTCTGATATGGATTTTTATTCTCTTCTTATTGCCAGAAGGACATTTTATTATCAAATGTAATTTGAATCTCCGATTATTACATGACCAGATAACCTTCTATGCTTTTGCTTAAAAACTTATCACTATTTGTTGATTTCTTATAAAAAAATTATAAACTTAAACTCACACAGATAATATAGGCAATAGATGCCAATTCGTAATTCAATCAAACTCAAAAGGAGAATTGCTAACAAAAGAAAATATCATTTACTTCGTGTTTTATAGGAAAATAAGGCTAGTAAGGAAATCTTACTAAAGATTAGGCAATACAAAGGAATTCTTGGTTTTACTCTAAAGAGTAAAAAGCTTCTTTCATACATGGAAGGGAGCTAAATATTATCCATATAATTTTCAAAGGATATAAACCAGGAAAGCAAATGTCAAGGCTGAAGGATTACATCGAAGTTCAAAGCCCCAGATGTTAGGATAGCATAAAAAATCAATGTCGACTTTAAGGTCTCCATCGACGTTGAAGACATTAACACCGCACCAATAGATGATAACACAAAAGGAAGTAACACCGAAGAAACGACGTTAAGCCAACGACGAAGAACATAAGATCACACTGCTTTTCAACTATGTCGACATTCTTCCATGTCGTAGGCATCTGTGTCGAAATTGGTCAATGCTACATCAATTCCATGTAAATATTCCCTTCATCCATACCACGTTCCATACTTCCATCACATCGCTATTCGTCAACATCTCATCCCATCAACAAAGAAGGAGAACGTCTCCTTTGGTCGAAGTTTCCTAGGTCACACACTGCCTATTGTCGAAGTCTTATAACACTGCGTGTGATCGAAGTTGTTAAATAATGATAGTATGTTCATTAAGACGTCGTCGTTCATTGAAGTCATTTTGAAAGAGGAATCACAAGCTACTAAACATCAACATCGAGGGTCATCTATGTCACCACTGTTTAATACCCAAAATGCTGCCAACCATCAATCGAAGAAGGTCACAAGATATGGGGTCGTCGTCGTCGATATTCATTAGCCATGTCGAGAACCATCAATACATCCAAAAGGGTTGTCGAAACTGCATTTACTAATGTTACCTTTAATCAATTTTAATATGTGGTGGTAATGAAAGTCGATCAACAAAGAAGAGAATATCAGCGTCGAGTTTAGAAATACTGAATATCGACTCTATTGAACTAATGCCGAAGTTTAGCTATGTGAACATAAGAGCGCTGGCTTTGATGTTCGACGACGCTAATGTCGAAGTAGATAAAGTACCAACCTTGATGTTCGACGATGCAATTAATGCCGAAGCCGATGGATGCCAAAGCCTATAAATATGGATCTAGGGGCTTCGTGGAAGGGGACGGATTTTCATTTCTCTCTCTCTCTCTCTCTTCTTAAATCAAGGCCTTGTAACCATATTTGACTGTAATCAAATTCGAATTATATGAACCAGGACTTGAATATGCATATTGACTTCGACTACGACCTTTTTTGGACATTTTTGTTATGGACTTGCATATTTATGGATTCATCATGATCAAACTCATGCGTTGAACTATGTTAGACTCCTCTATGAATAATTATATGAACCATGGATTTCGAACATAAGGATTGAATCATACCTAATTATATGCCCATTATCGTGCATAATGGACTATAGCCTGGATACGTCACTTATCTTTAATATTTCTATCAGACATATGATATGACATAGGCCCTTTTGGACTATCTCGTTTAAAAGCCTAAATGAGCATATATACGTAATAAATTTAAGGACTTCAGTCATATCGATCTTATAACCTTCGAGGACATCGAGCATACTGACTTTAATGAACTCTAAGGACTTCGAGCATAATGATTCCAGGATAACAAATAGACTTTCGTATAACTTTCCTCAAGGGCCTAATATCATCCATTCAATAATGATTCTATCATAAGATTAGTCTCAAATGATGAGTTGTTTCTTGACACACCATTGGGGTGATATTTATCAATTTATAGTTGATCATGTCCTTATAAATATTCAAATCAAGAACTAATTCATCACGATTGGCATCTAAAGTGTTATACCATCTTTTGGTCTAACACACACACACACACACATATATATACATATAATTGGAAAAATCTATCGTGCACCATTATATATATATATATATATACTAAGACAAATAAATATGTTTTAAATTGATATAATACAGTTATATATATGTGTGGTGTGTGCGTCTGTGTAAATGTGTGCGCACATATTGTTAGTACCTTAGATATTGGTTTTGATGACAACAACCATATGAGATCATATAAAATATAGATACTAATGTTTTTTTAAAATTATATATAACATACGGTGCAGGATATTAGGCAGGTGTTGATTAAGAAGACTGTACAGTATCAAGAGCAGACTCAAGAGGCTTATATAGAGATCCAAGAGCCAGAGATTGAAGACTCATGAGTTTGAAGATTCAAGATATCAAGATAAATTATAGAGTCATAGATTATTTTGTTAAAGCCTTGGTAGCACTTCTTTGATCTCTCTTCATTTTTTTCAAAAAGGTTTTTAAAATCTATTCTCTGATTTTAATGATTTTCAAATATCCTGGTTTTCAAGAGAAATGATTTTTATGAATCCCTGTTTTCAAAATGATTTTTTCAAACATCTTTTCAAAATGATTTTTCAAACATCTTTTCAAAATAGATTTCAAATGATTCCTAACCTTTTAATATTTATTTACAAGATTATTATATTAAGTTTTCAAGTATTTTATATTTTAATTTATTTTAATATATTTAGCTATATTTTTTGGTTTTCTAAATGTTATTTAAAAGTATATTTTTACATTCATTAATATTTTGATATATATATATATATACATATATATATATATTCACTTATACTTTATATATTATTTTATTTTTCAAAAGGAATTTATATTTAAATTCTTTGTATATTAAAATACTTCATAATAATTTTATAAAGTTTTATTATGATTAAAATGTGTATAAACTATGCTTAAATGGTTTTACAAAGTATCAAAATATTTTACAAAGCTTAATATTTCCAAAGTAATTTTTATAAAGTAATTTTTCAAAATACAAAAGGATATGTCGACATATCTTACTTATGTATGTCGACATATAGGCTGAGGTTTTTAAAATTCAAATTTTGAATGGAAGTGTCTTTTCATCGTATCTCTTCATGAATGGACATGACTGTTTTTATCTATAAATATGGGTTATCTCAACCAATTTTACATAACTACTTTCTTATATTTTCTCTCCTCTTTCACTCTATTGATTTCTAAAAGAAATTCTACTTAAGATCTTCTCAAATTCAATCAGAATCAAATTCAAACTCTATTGATTTGATTCTCTCTGATCTCTCTCATCTCTCTCACTCAAATCACGATCAAAGTGCTATTCAAGTGGCTATAGGATTATTTGTATTCGATCAAGAAATTGGTTTTGTAAACTCTAACAAATTATATTCAAATACTTTTGGTTGTGCTTAGTGTCCCTGAAATCCAAGTGGGTGTGCTTGATGTCCCGTTGAAATACAAATGAGTATGCTTGATGTCCCGTTTGAATCCAAGTAGGTGTGCTGGTGTCCCGTCCGAATCCAGTGAGTGTACCTAGAGCTTGGAAAACCTAGAGGGTGTGTCCCGTAGCCTTGAAATCGAGATTGTATAAACTTTGATATTTGAAAAGAAACATGTACAAGAAATTGTATGGGATTAGATGTAGTGTTACTCCAAACCAGTATAAAAATCCTGGTGTGATCTCTCTAAATTCGTTACTTTTTACACTACATTTATATCTATCCGTGTTTGCATTTATGATTGTTAATTTGCATTGTTTAATCTATAATCTTAAAAGAACTCAAAAAGATTCATAAAAGTTAGTAAACACTATTCACCCTCTAGTGTTAAATTACCCTTAAGATCCTTACTTTCGCAAACTAACATTTGGTATCAGAGCATTGGTTTTCAAAGAATTCATAATATTGATTTTTAAAAAGCTTAAATGGATAACAACACTGTTAGTTCACTTGTTAGTAACACCTTTGTCGAAGGACAATCTATTGCTAGATCCCCACTTTTTAATGGCAGTAATTACACCTATTGGTCATGTAGAATGAAAATCTATTTACAGTCAAATAGTTCAGATAATTAGAATGTCACACAGAATGAGTACACTAAGCAACATACTAACTTTTCACAGTGGACTGCTGAGCAAAAAGCACTTGCACAAAGTACCTCTGAAGCCATGAACATTTTTTTTGTTCATTAGATAAGGATGAATCCAATAGAGTGTCTATTTGTAAGTCCGCATATGAAATATAAAGAACACTGCTAGTTACATATGAGGGCACTAGTAAAGTCAAACAGATCAAAATTTCTATGTTAACTAATCAGTTTCAATTATTTAAAAATGAGTCCATTTTTTATATGTATAGTAGATTTCAAGATATAGTACAGTCACTAATTGCATTGGGTAAAAGTTTTTCTAAAGAGGATCAAGTTAGAAAAATCCTAAATTCACTTGCTCCTGAATGGGACCAAAAGACTCTTGCAATTGAAGAGGCTAATGGCATTAGCACTCTGAAAATTGAAGAGTTAATCGACAAGTTAATGTCATATGTAGCACAAATGCAGGGTAGGAGAGAAAGCAAGGCAATAGAAAAGAAACCTATCGCTTTTAATGCAACAACAAATGATATGGATTCAGACAACGACGATGATGAGGAAATTGCTTTGATGACCAGAAATTTCAGAAAATTTCTGAAATATAGAAAGATGAATAATCTCAGGAGAAATGATAACAAAAATCCAAGAAGTGGAAATGTTGTTAGATGCTTTAACTGCAATGAATTTGGCCATATGTAGAGAGATTGTCCACAACCGGAGAAACCGAAAATCTCACCAAAAACTGATTCATCTAGAAAATGGAGAAGGGTATATACTGCAACATTAGACAATTCAGATACGTCCTCAAGTGATAATGAACCAGATATGGAAGATGCCAATATGTGCTTCATAGTAATAATTAATTAACTTTAGAAAAGTTCGAAGAAATAGAGCAAAAATAGGTGTGCGTTTAAAATTTTAAATTTTTTATTGCTTTTGATAAGATTAATAACAATATTGGATGAATATAATATATATATATATATAAAGAAAATTTTGTAAAATTATTTTAATGAGAATATAATATTGAATAAAAATAATATAAAATATATGTATATTTTTAAATTAATTTTAAATTATTTACTAAGTATATAGATTAGTAATAATTATAGGATAATTAAACATATACATATATAAGTAAATAGAAATAATTTATTTAACTCCTCTTTTTAAAATTCACGGGCTATATGTCGACATACCCTCTACCCATATGTCGACATATGCACATGAGTTTAGAAATTTTAATTTTCATTTCAAATTCAAAATTTGTATTTCTCTCCACCTTTTCACCAACCCCTATGTTCTGAAAAGCTGTTTATTTACCAGAGTATGCACATTTACTTTCTATTTAATTACTCTATCTCCATCCATTCATTTCACTCTCATTTTCAAAATTCAAAAATTCATTATCTTTCTTATCTCTTCAAACAATTCATCAATGGCTTCCTCAAGCAACACTCCAAAAACCAAAATCTTTCTAAGAAAAACAAAGGCTACCTTTTCCATGAAAAAGAGGCCATCGAAGCCTATAATGAATACGTTTCTTTCAAAAGAGTCTTTCCCCGAAGATTTTCCAAATTCGATGATTTTCCTTCTTATGATCTTTGTGATCAAAATGGAATTCTTGGTTTAGTTGATGCTTCTTAAAATGATTTTGTATGTTTTTCAAACTTAGTGAAAATGTTTTATGCTAATTTGAAAGGAAAATTTTATGAAGGAAATGAAGCTGAAGTATGGAGTAGTGTTAAAGGCACTCAAATTGTTTTTAATTGTGAACTGTTAGGTCACATTCTTAGATGCAAATCTAGTGGAATGGACCTTTCATCTTTTAAAATTGAAAATCAAAATTGTGAAGTTATTTACGATATTTTTGAAAGTGATGATGATTTTGAGTTTAAATATATGAATTTACGTCCAAAAGTGAGAATTGTGAGTCCCATTTTGCAACAAAGTATAACTCTAAGGATGGAAAATTATAATACCCTAACTCAAAAGGTTTTCAAAGCATTTTTATTTATTTATGGTCATTACAACATAAATTGGACACAAGTCATTTTGGATGAATTCTGTCCTAAAAATATCTCTAGGCATGAGAACACACTCTTTCATGGTGTGTATCTCACTAGAATATTCTCATATTTTGGTGTTGACCTAAGAGGAGAGGAAACCATTTCTCAAAAAAATCTTCAACAAGGCCAACATCTCTCTCATGCACATTCCACCCATCTTTGAGCATTATGAAAATCTTATGGAGAAGGAAGCAAGATTGGCTTGGGAGGAGGAGCGTGAAATTAGAGAAGAGGAGGAAGAAGAAGGAGGAGAAATGGAAGTGGTGGAGGAGGAAGAACAAGAGGAGGAGGAAGAACAAGAGGAGGAGGAAGACACTTCTTTGGAGAGTTTTTAAAGGCCAACTCATCCATCAACCAAAGAAATTCTCAAGAATCAAAAGAAGCTTCTTACTAACCAGAAGAAGCTTGAGAAATCATTCGCTTCTCTTTCCAACAAAGTAGAAAAGTACTTTGGAAAGATTATTCGCAAGATTAGTGGAAAATCCTCTTCTTCATCTACTTCTTCCTATTTGTATTTCCTAGGATTTTCTTGCTTTTAGTTTGGATTGTTATAGTTTTAATCTAGGTATTTTTTATATTTAAATTTCATGCACTCATCATTGGTTATTAATGAAATGTTACTCCTTATTATTATATGCTATTATTAGTATCTAGAAAGTCATAAAAGTTCAGTAGTTTAGGCTAATAACAAAAATATAGTAAATAAGTAAGTATTGCAAAATATGATACATATGTCGACATATGTGCACCTTGTATGTCGACATATAACGGGTAGTTTGCAAAAAAATTAAAATTCAAAATAAAATAACTACCTTATATTCATCTTATCCAAATGACTTTTCACCCCTATATAAACCTATTCACTCCAGAAAAACACCATTTCTACTCTTATTTTTCTCCCTTTTTACTAATAAACTTAACTTCTCAAAAATGACTTCTCCACACTAAAAATGTGTGAGAATCTTGAACAAACACTTCGATCATTCAAGAATATACTTACTTTTATTCTTAGAAATCAAAGACACTTAGAATTGAGCCAAATGCAGATGATAAAAGAACAAAAAAGCATTTTGATGCTATTCGACGCATGATTTCTTCCCTTATCAAAGATGAACCAACCAACAATCCAGATAGTGCCATCAAAGCAGATCCAATTTTTGGTTTCAATGGTTGGGTAGAAGTTCCTAGGGAAGTTTAAGTTGATTGGTTAGTTTCTGAATAATATACTAGATTTGATTTAAGTTTGTATATTAAAATATTACACCAGAATAAGAAGTATGGATTGGTTTGTATGAACTTATTTAGGATCAAAATTGGTTTGGATTATATGTTTGACTTATGCTTAAATTGAATTGTATTGACTGTATATATTGGATTGGATTGATTAATAAAATTTGTTTCTATTATCACTTCTTACTTATTAGTATATGAATATCTCATAATATATCATATAGCACTCTAGAGAAGGGGAGTTTTTGGTTAAAAATTTTTTGCTGAAGGAGGAGAAATATATAAAATATTTAGGCATAGATTAAGGGGGAGTTTTGTAACTCATAGGAAGTTATATCATATTTTATATACATGGTTTTCATCATCAAGAAAAGGGAGGTTGTTAATACTTTAGGTTTTGGCTTTGATGACAACAACCACATGAGATTATATAAAATATAGATACTAATGTTTTATCAAGTTATATATAGTATATAGTGTAGGATATTAGACAGGTGTTGATTAAGAAGACTGTACAGTATCAAGAGCAGATTCAAGAGGCTGATATAGAGATTCAAGAGTTAGAGAATGAAGACTCGTGAGTTTGAAGATTCAAGATATCAAGATAAGTTATAGAGTCATAGATTATTTTGTTGAAGCCTTGGTAGCACTTCTTTAATCTCTCTTTATTTTTTTCAAAAAGATTTTTGAAATGTATTCTCTGATTTTAACGATTTTCAGATATCCTGGTTTTCAAGAAAAATGATTCTTAAGAATCCCTGTTTTCAAAATGATTTTTCAAACATCTTTTCAAAATAGCTTTTCAAATGATTCCACCTTTCGAATATTTATTTACAATATTATTATATTAAGTTTTCAAGTATTTTATATTTTAATTTATTTTGTTATATTTAGATATAGTTTTTGGTTTTCTAAATGTTTATGATATTTAAAAGTATATTTTGACATTCATTAATACTTTGATATATATATATATTCACTTATACTTTATATATTATTTTATTTTTCAAAAGAAATTTATATTAAAATCCTTTATGTATTAAAATATTTCAAAATAATTTTATAAAGTCTCTAAGTTTTATTATGATTAGAATGTGTATAAACTATGCTTAAATGATTTTACGAAGTATCAAAATATTTTACAAAGCTTAATATTTTCAAAACAATTTTTAGAAAGTAAAATTTAAAAACACAAAAGGATATGACAACATATCCTCCTTATGTATGTCGAAATATAGGCCGAGATTTTCAAAATTCAAATTTTGAAAGGAAGTGCCTTTTCGTTATATCTCTTCACAAATGGACATGACTGTGGTTTCTTTATAAGTAGGGGTTCTCTCAACGAATTTTACATAATTAGTTTCTTATATTTTCTCTCCTCTTTCACTCTCTTGATTTCTAAAAGAAATTCTACTCAAGATCTTATCAGATTCAATCAGAATCCAATTCAAACTCTATTGATTTGATTCTCTATCGAATGCTCTTTGATCTCTCTTATCTCTCTCACTCAAATCACGATCAAAGTGTTATTCAAGAGGCTATAGGATTATTTGTATTCAAGATTAAGAAATTGATTTTGTAAAATCTATCAAATCATATTCAAATATTCTTGGGTGTGCTTGGTGTCCCTGAAATCCAAGTGGCTGTGCTTGGTGCCCCATTTGTATCCAAGTGGGTATGCTTGGTGTCCCTTTTGAATCCAAGTGGGTGTCCCATTTGAATCCAGTGAGTGTAGCCAGAGCTTCGAAAATCTGGAGGGTGTGTCTTGTAGCCTTGAAATTGAGATTGTATAAACTTTGATATTTGAAAAGAAATCCGTATAAAAAATTGTATGGGACTAGATGTAGGGTAACTCCGAACCAGTATATAACACCTTGTGTGATCCCTCCAACTCTTTACTTTTTACTTTTACTGCATGTACGTCTATCTGTATTTGCATCTGTGATTATTAATTTGCATTGTTTAAACTATAATTCTAAATGAATTCAAAAGGATTCATAAAAGTTAGTAAACACTACTCACGACCCCCCTCTAGTGTTAAATTAGCCTTAATATCCTTACTCCCATAAACTAATACGTATATAATTTAAAATTTCATTATGTCCCATCATAACTAATGTAGCTTTAAGTATATTTTATATGATATGTCATGAAGATATACACACATGCACACATATATCACATACTGGTTGCTCAACAATTTACCATATGGTTATAAGTCCAGATAATCAAATATGTAAACAATTATACATATACAATTTTTTTATATTGTCAAAGTTAGTAAACGACATTATTATTATTATATACATTGTATGTGTAAGTATGATATTCAATAATAACTATAATATTCAATAACCTAGATAAAATTTAAATAAAATAATTTTTAAACTACAGAACATTTATCATCTCAAATTAAAATTAAATGTGATTTAATGTAACCAAATTATTCATGATAACATAAGCTACAATCTAGTGCAAATAAGTTTTTTATGGTATTTATACAAAATACAAAACCATCCTTATTTTCTATTCATCCTCTATTCAAAATATTGTTCGAAAACTACTAGCCTCTACCACTAATCCTAAGTTGTCTAAAAATGCACCCTGAAGCTATTACAATAATGGTATATTCTTCATTTCCACTCAATTATCGATCAGTTTATTACTGTTGCCCTTATCTTAGATAAAAAAATTAAAGATTTGTAGACCTTTAGGAACCGAATATCTACCAAAGGTAGTATTTGTGAAATCACCCTTTTATTGTATTAGATAAAAGAGTCATATCTGAAAACAAAAATAAAATAGATAATATAGAAAGAAAAGTAAAACATAGGTTTGTAGTTGTTCAACGAGAAAGAATCGACATCCATTTTGTAGGCTACTCATATTCCTTTTACTATTTTTTACTGCAAACATATTATATATATTTATAGTAAAAATAGCAAACGAGAAGTATGAATTGAATCAATTTGAATCACTTATTTGTGTTGAGCAATGTAATGTTATAAACTAATTATCTTTTGCTTTTAAGAAAAAATTGTAATGATTTTGTGGACATTGTGTTTTAATATACTCATTACCAATGTGCAAGCTTCTAAATTTTTTCATGTTTATTCATCATCTCCCAAGTCAAGGGTTAATTTAAGTAATTTGGTCAGATTAAAAAGGACTTTCACAGAAAATTTCTCCTTGATTAACAAATACTGCATAACAAAATATTGCTTCCTTCGGGATCTTCACCAGGTGTATACAGTTCCAAAATTTGGATTTCTCTTTCTTGGGGGACCACAAATTAAGACCAATTCTTGCATGATATTCAGACCAACTATGCTAAGTTATTGTGCAACAGACTTAGCCTTCCTCCAAGAGAATGGGATTACGGTGGGTTCCCTCCAGTTAACACCCCGCATGGCATCGAGGCTTCTTTTAGCACTACATTCCCTATCTTGCCTTCTTCCTTCCAGAAGATTCAAGACATCCCTTCTAAATCTAGGAATTAGTTGTATTATATCTCTTAAGACTATTGTTATTTAATTGTAGTTGTAACTGTAATAATTTCTTGGTTATTAATGAAAAGCATGCAATCTTGGATATTTCCTTTCTTTTATTGAAAGTTCATTATTATTCACTTTCTAATTAGGGTGAATTGTCTCTATCTTTGGATGACCCTGGTCTTAATTAGCGTCTCAAGAATATTCAATCTAAATCAACGATAACTTTGAAAGATCGACCTTCTCGTTCTCTCTTTGGCTCAAAATCTATTGATGAGACAGAGGCTAACAAATGGTATGAGAAGTATCTCTACATGAGATCTATTTTAAAGATTTCTCAAGAGATGGCCGAGGATCTTCAAAAGAAGGTCTCATCAAAGGATGATGAAATCACGAGACAAATGGATAAGCTCAACTCTTTCTCTGATCAACAATTAGATCATGATAAAAGAATTGCTCAGATGAACCAATGTGTTTTTGATTTAGACATCGACGTAATGAAATACAAGAATGAATGTCAGTCATATGAACTTATTTGAATGAGGGTGTACAAGGTCTGCCCACTCCCGTTCCTACTGAATCTCCTACGAAAGCATCCTTGTGTAGTTCTTCTTCATCGCCTCAAGGACTTCCGACACGTGGTAGTGGTGTATCTGACTTATCTTTAAAAAGGGAGCCCAGTGAACTAGCAAGGTTAAGTAGGCCCTTCAAGTTAGAGTGTAATTAAAAGGTAAAGGACTATTGGAATAAGAAGTTTATTTACACTTTCTTAGAACTCAAATTAAAAGTCGAGACTCTAAAGGGCCGATGCAATGAACGTTCGTTAATGGTTAAAATACTTGAAGATAATAAAAGCAAATTATCTCATAAGGCTTCTCAAATAAAAAAATGCTAAATAAACTTATAAGAAAGAGCTATTAATTTAGATTGACTCCATTCATCCCCTCAACATCATCCATCATAAAGAGAAGAAATTGAAGAAATATCTTCTTGTAGCTATTTGGCATATCGTTGGTCCTCTTGCCACACTAGAAATGTTAATAAACGAGGTAAAAGAGCTTAAATATCAACTAGAATTAATGCAGTTTTATTCTACTAGGGCATCACAACTTGACCCTCTTGTTGATTACTTAATTGAAGTTATAATGGCTTTTAGTTTGAAAATTGATTTCACATTTTTAGAAGCGGAAAGAAATTGCAGATCGAGGAAGGCTATCGCTTCTAATTACCAATGATATCAACACTTCTTCTGGTATGGATGCTATGATGCTTTTAAAGAGATTGGGGGACCCATGATTATACACAAGGATGCGGGCACGACTAGTGAATAACATTTTTTTTCTTTAGATGTTGTTGAAAAAGGGAGGGAACTGGTTTACCAACATTATGCTCTTCCTCATCTTTCAAGGCCATGAGGTTAGAAGAAGTATTTTGTTGTAAAAAGAAAATTATTATGAAATATTATTACGTAATGTAAAACATTATGAAATTTTGTTTAACGAAATTGTGAAGTGTCAGCATAGCAAGGCATAACATATTTATTGTACTAAATAAAGTTTTGTGTACCTGACATTTCAATGAAAATCACTTTAAATTGCTTCATTTTGCTCATCATCATAGTTCCAATGTTTTACAAATATCTTGAACGCTTTTAAATAGTTAATTCTTGGAGTTGGAGGCCTACTTCGATCATCACTTCCCAGACGTGTTCCTTGGGACAAAGGCTTTTTTCCCTTCTTTCCTTCGATGCATGCTTTGACCAGGCCCGACAGCGGGACCAAAGGCTTGATTAAGCATCTCTCTTTGGATGGATGCTTCGGCCAGGCCTTGTGGCAAGATTGAAGGCTTTTCGTCCATCTCCCTTGGATAGGTGCTTTAACCATGCCCGGTGGTACTATCAAAGGCTTAATTGACCATCACTCTTTGGATGTATGCTTCGGCCAGGCCTTGCGGTAGGACCGAAGGCTTTTCATCCATTTTCCTTGGATATGTGGTTTGGCTAGGCTCGATGGTGGGACCAAAGGCTTAATTGACTATCGCTCTTTGGATCGGTACTCCGGCCAGGCCTTGCGATAGGACTGAAGGTTTTTCATCCATCTTCCTTGGATAGTGCTTTGGTTAGGCTCGACAGTGGGACCAATGACTTAATTGACCATCACTCTTTGGATGTATGCTCCGGCCAGGCCTTGGTGGGACCGAAGGCTTTTCGAATCCATTTAAAACCTCTTTTTGTTTGAAGATAGAATTCTGATTACTGTTGTCATTTACACATGGCCTTGTTTGCTTTTTCTCTCACTTCTAAAACATTAAGGTTCTATATACTCATGTAGTTCTCCCTTCCAGACATAAGTCTCGATGATCCCAGATAGAGCTTGACAATCGTTAAGGCAGTGCCCATTAGCTTTATGATAGTGGCATTATGATCTTGCTATACGTCTTTCTTCCTTTCTTGCAGTGTTGTTGGAGATCCAATAGTTTAACCTTCCCTTGGCACAAATATACAATTCTCCTTGAGAGACGAGAAGGGAAGTGACGATTTTGGCTTTTGGCGCATTGCCTATAGGATTTCCTTGTTAATCTCTATACCTTTTCAAGACATTTTTACCCCCTAAGTCCTTTTTGGGTTTCCGTTTTCATAACCGAAAATCCCCTCTTTTGCAGGCCAAATTAACCAGTTCTCTCCATATTTGAGAAATTCTTGAAATCATGGTTCGCTTTGGTTTCAAAAATATTTCCTCGTGTTTGTGATTGAGAGCTTTGCCTGGCCCATGAGAATGGGTTTTTTCCTAGTCTCGCATTATTTCTATACTTTAGGTTTGATTTTTCCAATCGTAATCTATTGGCCATGGCATATATTGGCTCTCTTCCTGTATGAAGGCTCCATTTAGTTGGACTATACTGAGTCACCCTCTTCTTTTCCTCCAAAGTTTGTATAGCCAGCCTTCTCAAGTTTAACCCTTGTTCTCTCTTAGTTTGCCGATCAGTTGGTAGATAAGGTAAAGGGTTTGATCATGGCTGATTGGACCCTTGTTAGGATCTAATTGTCAGAGTGGAAATTCAAATGGGATAGGGAAGTTTAAGAAAAGGAAAAGTCATTGAGTTCAGATCTGAATGAAAGCACCACTAAATGTTGGGGCAAATATTGGGCTTTATATTTTCAAGCTATAGAAGCTATAGAAGCTATTGAACTAAATGGAATAAAAGGTGAGTATCCAACATGCTTGTTCAAACCATAAGCCAAATGTTCATAGTAGAGAAGTAATCATTCACACAAGTGAAAATCCAAAGTAATCGATTATGTAATTTATCTAAAGCACTAATCCTTGATTATAAAGTTTTTATTTCAATTTACCCTCGCGGCCTTGAATCCCCAAATTGGAGCTCACTTTATAATGTTGAAAGAAAATTGAAAAATGAAGGAGAAGGAGGTTTTACAAAATCGGCCCCTTTTAGGGGGGTACACGCTTATTTATAGAGAATTCGGACTGTAGGATTCTTGACACATGGCACCATATTGAGAATAAACATTCGTGATCTACCAGTGTTGCACATATTTGAACCGGTATATGGCATTCCTTTTCTTAGTTTGGTGAATCAATTTGTTCATGATGGCTTTGTTTAAACTTCTTACGAAGTCCTCTATGATAATCACTTAATGGTTTTACATTTTTCATTTCACGATGGCTCTCAATGAAAAAATCTCACGATGGCTCCTAATGTTTTAGGTCACGATGGTTCTAAAACTCTTCACGATGACCCCAAATGCTCTATATTATGATAGCTCTTTGAAACACCTCCTAATGACCTCAGGTTCTTCATGTCATGATGACTTAATGAATTTCTCATGATGGCTTCCAATGCTTTATGCCACGACAGCTCTACAAAATACTTCACGATGACTATGGGTGCTTCATGTCACAATGGCTCTGTAAATTACACACATTGACACTTGGGGTTTCATATCATGATGGCTCAGTAAATTACATACAATGATTTTGGTGGCTTCATATCATGACAGTTCTATAAAATTCTTCATGATGGCTTTAAAGGTTGTATTTTATAACAGCTTCCTGGATTAGGTCATGATGATTTCTATTTTGCATGCTTGAATTCACCAAACATTGGTTACTTAATTACTTCTCTTTCATAGCATAGTTAACCGTTCTACGACGGTTACTGAGATTGCTCCTCAATGGCTCTAGTTCATCATTCCATAAGGACGTTCATCATTGCCAATATCCATGATAGCTCAAATATTTATTCCTATGAAAGCTTGTATGAATATCCCACGAAGACCTTTATGCATATTCCACGATATCTCTTATTGATGTTCCATGATAGCCTTTACCATTGCTATTACTCACGAGAGTTCTGGTATGAGAGCTCCTCATTTTGTCAACCTGCGATGTCTACTATATTTGGGGCATAACAAGTGTGATGCGTTGAAAAGCTATCACATTTATTTCTTTTGTAAGTGTAGAAAACTATTGCATTTATTGCTTCAACAAGTGTCAAAAAGTCAGTATTTATTACGTTTGCAAGTGTTGAAAACTGCATCATTTATTATTTTAAGTGCTTTTGGAAGTTTTGGAAGTCATTATATTTGTTATTTTAAACGCTTTCATGGATTTTGAAAGCTATTGCATCTTTCGAGTAATAATGTTTTGATATGAAAGTTGCTACGTATTATAAGGCTTCAACATGCTTCGTAAATTGGTGCATGTTTTAATGGATGGTACATATAATTGTAGACTTTAAAAATCAAAATAAATGTGAATATAAAAAGTAAAATAACGAGTAATGATAATCATGCAATTAAAATCATACCTAAGTGTGTGGACATGTAAACATGAGTTATAAGTCGGGTTAATATAATTGGATAAGTGGCATGGTCAGGTAAAAAGAGAAAGCCTAACTCACTAAATTATTTTTTAATTTAATTACAAATTACCATATAGGATCACTCTTTCATAAAAAATTATGAAATAATAACTTGGAAAGTGATAAACATCCCACTTTGAACACTACTGTCTCATAAACCCTTGGTTTGACTTTGATAATACTGGTAACATCGGAAAGCCAGTGAAACCCTTTTCACCCCTATATAGAATGGATCATTTTGGATATATGATGCAAAAGTTACATTCTTCAAAAGTTGGATCAAAATCATTGCCGAAATTTATACTAAGAAAACTTTTGCAGTACAGAAGTAAAATGCTCAGAGTGCATTTTGTAGGGGTAAAATTTTTCACATGGAACTCCATATTTCTTACAATAACTATGGTATAAAATTGTTAGAACCTCAATTTTCAGTGTTTTGATTGTGACAACTATATAAGTCAATACTCTTGTGTACTAACCATTTATGCTGGAGATTTATTGAAGATTTGGATTCACAAAGCTATGAAGTTGTTATACATCTATTTAGAGTCGGTATATTATATTAGAATTATGTTAAAATCTCTCCGATATGATATATACACCGACACATGCACAAAACTATGCAAATGCTCATTTTAGGCATAAATCAGCTGGCTGAGTGTCCCCATTCAGACGGCTGAATGCTGAAACAAATCATAAATTTTTATGAAGATTCAACCGGTTGAATGGAGACATTCAGACGGCTGAATTAGACCTAATTTGGCCTATTTACTTGCTGCATCGAATTTAAATTGATTCAGATGGCTGTGTTCAAAAATTCAGACGGCTGGTTATCGAAAACAGCTATTTTTCTGAAGGGATGCTTCTCTTCAATGAAGAGAAACATCTTCTAATATAAGGGTGGCATCGGTTCCTTTTCATCGCTCTTATTCATCAAAGATTGCAACTCTTAAAACTCTATAAATAGAGTCTAGAATCCAACAAACATTTTACTACAACTAATTATTAGTTTTCTTGATTTCTTAACTCTAATTCTATATTTACTATTTGCAGTCAAAATACATACAATCTCTGATCGTTGATCACTCTATCTTCCAGATTCTTCAAGCACATTACTCTATATATCATAAAAGAGAAGATTATAGGAAGATTGTACTTTATTGACTTATCAGTGCTATTTAAAGAGCATATTACAATCAGATACTTTTGTTTATTTGTAAAGAAGTCCTATTCGGTTGCTTAGGCAGTAAAAGTCCTGTTCGGTTGCTCAGGCGGTGTAAACCTATTCCTCTGGGTTAAGTGAGGGTCGCTAGTTTAATTCCAGAAGGAGTCTGGCTCTGGATGTAGAATGGGAAGTTCGAAGCAGTATAAAAATCTTTGGTGTCATTTACTTTACTACTTTATTTACTTACTTATTTTATTTCGCACAAATAGATTATAGATATATCCATATTACATGATCCTATAACACAGTAACTTTCAAAAATAAGGATTCACCTCTTTCCAATGGTTTTGACTTTAGCTCGATCAGTGTTGTGAGTTAAAAGAAATAGCGTTCGATGGTGAAAATGTCTAACTTCGATTGCCTATAAATCTCGCATGGTTAAACTAATTAGAGAGTGGAAAGAACCATTAAATTAGCAATTCCCATTTTTCGAATGTAAGATGCATTTGGAACAGAGCTACGATTTAATGATAACTTGAGATTAATTTTGGGAGACATTTCAATAGATAATAAACCACTCATATTGTTACGACCGACAAATTTGATGCTTCAAAATATTAAATTAATTAAAAAATAGTTTTTAATATAAGAGTGAATTAGGTATCGTATTTATAACTGCTGTGAAGGTTTTCCAAGATGGTCAGCTTGATATATAGTTTTGATGCAATTGGAGTTACAATCTGCAAAATAGAGGCGTTAGTGTTTAAATAACATACATAGTTGTTTCGGGCCAAACCTGATGTATAACCCATAAACCCAGCCTAACGACTATATAAGTGTGACCATGGAACCCCAGCCATCACTTATATCTTCAGCTTAATCCAAAATTTCTTAATAACTTGCTAATGGTGATTAGCATATTAATTAAAAAGTATTTAAAACCAGAAGTGTCCAAACCCTATATAATTATATACCGTTGGAATGCTTTCGGCGAATAAAATAGACGACAAGCATTCGTTTTTGGGTGCGGTGTTAGAAGTGGATGAAATTGGAAATTAAACCTCGATCATCAAAGTTAGGGCTTTGTGATCGATGGGAAACGATGACTATAGGATGATCAGGAGAAAGCAGCTTGTAGAAGACACCAAGGGCTATCGATCTAGTGGTTCGGATTGGTCAAAAGCATCAAAGGTAGCCGAAATGGGCTATTTTCCAACTAGACCTTGTTCACGGCAAGGGAGTTCTAGGCAGCGATGCAAGGTGGCATTGCTTAGGTGAAAGTGCGATCAATGACAAGGGAGACCATGGTGGTGTCCGATAGTGAGCCGGTGGCCAGTGGCGGCGATGACTGCACCGTGAAATTCGTTGCTGATGGGTTCGAAAGTGCATATAGGGAGATACGGAGGAGGTAGATTCTCTAATTTTTGTGAACAACTCAAACCGTTCAAATGATAGATTATCAATGGGGTTTTATTCTAAAGCAATAAGATACAGAAGAACAATACACAAAATCTCACAACAGAATGACAAAATATAATAATTACATAAACAGTCCATGACACTGTTTTACCATATACATTCGATTTCATTTTACAATATCAATAGAGTTATACATTTAACAGGATAACAAAATAATGTAGCAGAATAATACTAGTAAATACGATCTACCAAACTCTGTCTTTATCTTCAAGAAACAAATGTCTTCGAAACACTGAAATACTCGGGCCGACCTAAGCATAAAGTAAAACAATACACTTGAGTTGGAACTAATTTTTTTTATGTAAGCTAACTCAATGTCATGTGAAATATGGATGCAAATAACTTAAGAGATGTTACGGGATTTCTATCTCCTAAGGATCCTTTAAACTATCTATATGTAGTAGTTATGATATATACGTAATGTCTATCAGTAATGTAAATATTATAATGGCGTTAAGGCTTTACATTGATCTCCCTTAATAGATTTTTGAGCATGTAGTCTATGCAGGTCCTATAACACAATCGGTAACGTCGGTAGCCAGTGAGTCCCCTAGAGGTATGTACCTATACTAAAACAAAGTGGTAGTGGTCTCGCATAAGGATAATCGTATGACAAGGCACGTAAGGCAATGCCCAAGGTAGGATTCTACCAGTTTACACTTTCTGGCTAGTCGTACACCCTAACCGTCGACCGTGTTCATCAATCCAAGACCAAGGTGCACCCATCTAGTTCAAAATCAGGATAGTAATTCGAGGGAAAGATGTCCGTTAAAGGTAGCTAACCTATGGGAAAGACTAAATCTCATGTTTTAGTCATTTCAAATTGACATAAGTGTCGGGGTCATCCATCATCATTCTCTTACTTCATTCCAGTAAACATTCGTCAATTCAACCTCTACATTCTGGATAACATCCACCACATATACAGTTATTAAAGTAGTTCCGGTATTAACAGAGAGTATGTCAATATCCGACCCCGGCCACTTTATTAACCAATCGTTCATTTCATAAAAGTATGCCGTTTTGTCCATTTTAAATCTTAAAGTAAAATCCGTATAGAATTTCAGAAAGTGTTAAACATAAAAAGTTATTCATCTTACTTCAGGAATTTACAGAAGGAGTTTTAGAAATTTCCATAAATGTTTATTATTTTTCATAGTCAAAAGAGATCATATTTTACACCGACGAAATTATAAAAACCTATAACTTTGTAAAAAAATTCCATATTAAATTCGAAGTTCCTAAAACATCATTTTAGAATTTCCAGTAAAGTTTTAGCTTTTTCCAAACTGATTTAATAATTTTCCCAAATTTTCAAACAACTAATTTCAAAGATTAAATTGTTAGAATTATTAAATGATCGAATTAAATATAGATCCCTTTATTAAATATTCTATAAATAATATGTTGGAGCTACAGAAAATTTTACGTCGAAATAACAATTTTTATGAAAATACATTTTACCATAAAGCTATTTTCTTTAAAATAATTTATAAAAATACCTAGATAACTAAATTAAATAACATTTTCTTCACCAAAATATTTTTATTGTTATGTATGGGAGTTACATAAAAAATTTCAAGTTAAAATGACATCGTTTTACAAATCACTTACTTGTTCATATATAATTAAATATGTATTCTGAAAATTCTGCACTTAAACTTCCTACCCAATTTTAGACTTTCTTATTTCAAATATCCTTTTTCGTTACATATAAAAATATTAGAACTAAACACATTTATTTATGAAATTTTTTCAAATAAGGGCAAAATGATAATTTTGTCAAAAATAACATTTTTGGCCAAAATAATAACCTAATATTCTCCACGTATCAATATATGATGTCCAAATGGTTTTTATCATACTATCCAATGTTCAAATGATCCATATGACAATTTATACAATTACAATAATCTAACAAGGTTGTACAGGGATATATCACAATATCACTGGTCAAACATATATTTATATATATATATATAATCACAATATCATCAATTATTAACAACTTATAAGCCTATGCAATCAAAATTAAAATCAACTTAATTAAACATATTTCGCAATAATCATTAATTATCACATATCGGGGAGTTCAACTAGCAAGGGCATTCAATTTTCAATATTAATTTAAACATAGCAACACAATTTATCACATCATGACGTTGGTTTAACTTGCAGTTGAATTAATAGTATTTCGTGAGTTTAAACACTCACCTTCGAAACAAAATAAATCCTGTACGATATGGACCGACGATACAACTTTGGATCTCACCATGCACGTATACTTTAGATCTGCTCCAGCACAACCCTTCGGACACGCGTCAACGGACACGAATACTATCTAGTGGGGTTTGCTGTGGGTATGGTAGCGGGTAGGCAGTGGAGATATATAGTCTTGGAAGTGTAGTAGGGTGGTAGTTTGAAGGTGTAGCGTGTTTCAATCTGGCAGAGGTAAGGCTGCGGTAGGGGAAGGACTTCTAGTGGTGGGTGACGAAGTGATTGAGGGTGACTGGAAGGTGATGGATGCGGCTGTTGGAGTTAGGATAGCAGGCTATTTCAGGCGAATGGAGGAAGCAAGTGATGAGCGGCAGATCTTTTTGGCAATGATGGGTTGGGTGTGGGTGATTGGGGTTTGGCGTTTTTGTAACATTCCCCCTTCTGACCGCCTCCAGTCGGTGATTAAACCAACTAGAAACGTTCAAAAAGATGAATTGTTATTTAGTTTATAAGGTTTAAACAGAATCAGCCACAGAAACACAGAATAATAACACTGAATTAAAAAAAATGAGAATTTATTTCATTACTATAAATCTTTTTATATACATCAGAGTTTTATACAATTTAATACTGATACAGCGGAATATCTTAAAATACAATTTTTCTGAAACTAAAAATATTTCTTTACTCTCTCTCTCTAACTTCGCTGCTCGAAAATCTTCAAGCTGTAAAATACTCGGTCTGACCCGAGTATTACATTCAAAAGAAAATAATACACAGGTCAGTCTAATTCAAACCAGTTACTAGAATTCAAAATAGAGAATCAAATCTGAAGTCAGTTATGCAACAGTAACATGCACCACTTCAAATGTATACCATGTATGCAATGCAGACAACTCAAAGTCAGGTTCAAATCCAAATGAACTAGACTACAGTGAAGGCAACTAATGAATGTAATTCAAATACACACTCAAGTCAAAAATCACAGATTAGAGTTCGAGGAAATTCCAGAGCGAGAGAAATCAGAAGTAGCTCAAGTCAACATATATAAAATGAATAGCCTTAAGGCGCAAGTTCCAGTGAAGTTCAAAATGCAGTGACACTTAGCATATAGGCATATGTTACAGTGCAACATAGTAGTCAAGGACCGAAGTAAGGAAGAAACCAAACCACATCAATAACTTCAAAAGAAAAAAAAAATGCAATTCAAACATACATATATACATATCAATTAATGTATATACATACGTGACTGCATACATATGTATGAAGACCACTTGAAGTCTGTCAAACAGTTTGCAAAATAAACACTGAATTGTGCATGTGAAGTATACCAATAGCAATATGCAAACAAAATACATGAAACCCCAATGCAAATATGGATGCACCCTAGTAATGCAGAACTGCACTTAAAACGAATCAGGGATGCTAGAACATCAACTAAGTTCAAAACTTCATACAAAAATAAAACTGCAGCATGTACATGCTCCAAACTGTCGAGCTACAGAAATGAACCACGGGAAATAAAAATCTCAACGTAAGTGCTGGTTGCACATGTGTGAAGACTACATGTGGGAATGCATACTCGATTAACAAACTTGAGTAAACAGGACAAGTACAGGCCTTCCATCCATTGCCAGTGTAACAGGTAAGGGATGCATGAATGACTACCAGAGTACAGGTACAATATAATGCAGACTTGAGCAAAACAGTGGAAAAGATGTGTGACGCCCCACCTCTATACCCACGCTAACCAAGAACACTACGATGTAGTGCTGTCAATTAGCATGGAGAATAAGGCTGTTGAGGAGCGACCATCCGTGTAACTTCTTTGTGCGAGCACCGATATGTCAAATAGAATAGAATGCATATCTTTTAAAGAGGAAATCCAACATACCGATACAAACACAAAGCTATCACATGGTGGCTATATATAATCTTCGGAAACAAATATAGAAATAAACATAACACAAAACAGTCACAGACAATTCATATCACAAAGGCGGAATAAGATATGAATATTACACCTAAAAGTGTACATCAGAGTAGTGGTCAAATAAGATCCACAATAACACAAAAGAATAGATACAAGTGCAAGACAATAGAATACGTATACATCAAGGAGTCTCATCTCAAATGCATACAACAAAAAACTACTAAACTAGAGTAGTTAGCCAAAAGTCAGAAGATGGCTCCAGATAAGAAGTCATGAGGAAGCACCTGTAAAATCTCAGTCTGACCCGAGTATTATTTAAGAAGAAAATAATAAACGATCAGTCTAGCTATAATTATCAGATAAAATGATATAGAACAAGAGATATGGCATAAACATATAAGATATCCATAAAAGCATACTACTACAAGTATGAAAATGGTAATCAACAAGAGATTAATCAATTTCACAAGAATCTTCTCAAAGATTAAAAGAATGTCATATTCTTAATTTAATTCACCAAGCCACAATAAAATGACATACTCATCAATGTCAATGGTAAAAGCTGGTGAAACATAAAATCCAGAAATCTCAAGAAAAGAGGATGACCAATCCCATAAACTGAACATCAACGCACCTAGAAAGATATGCCCCATGTAAAGTCTAGCATCGATACACCTAGAAAGATGCACCCCATGCAAAGTCGAACATCGACGCACCTAGAAAGATACGACCCATGCTCTAGCATTGACGCACCTAGAAAGATACGCCCCATGCATAAATAAACATCGACGCAACTAGAAAGATACGCCCCATGTAATGTCTAACATCGATGTACCTAGAAAGATACGCCCCATGTAAAGTCTAGCATCGATACACCTAGAAAGATGCACCCCATGCAAAGTCGAACATCGACGCACCTAGAAAGATACGACCCATGCTCTAGCATTGACGCACCTAGAAAGATATGCCCCATGCATAAATAAACATCGACGCAACTAGAAAGATACGCCCCATGTAATGTCTAACATCGATGTACCTAGAAAGATACACCCCATGCAAAATCGAACATCGACGCACCTAAATAGATACGACCCATGCGAGAAGTAAACATCGACGCACCTAAATAGGTACGACCCATGAGCCTAAACCATAAAATGATCGTCATCGATCATAAAGAAGTGTCGATTACACTAAGCTAGTAAATATAAGATTTTAGCTTCATGTCCCATAACCACTTGCTTAACTCAAATATTTATGAACAGATTGTAGATCTGCACTAGAAAATTGTCACAAGAGTTTCAATATGTGTGAATCGAAATCACACCAATGAGGCATAGACTAACCTTGAAGATAAAGAAATATGTGTGAATCAAAATCACACAAATGGTGTCTAGTCTAACCTCGCAAACAAAGAGACATCGCACAAACGCTAGTCTAAATCACAAGAATGATCATCATGATCATAAGGAAGTGTCGATTACACTAAGCTAGTAAATATAAGAGTTTAGCTTCATGTCCCATAACCACTTGCTTAACTCAAATATTTACGAACAGATTGTAGATCTGCACTAGGAAATTGTCACAAGAGTTTCAATCGAACAAGTCCATCAATTAACCGACGAAGTAAACGCAAGCGTTTCATACCACTTGTTTTGCTAAGCCGTTTAATTATATTTTCTCATACGAATGAGGTAAAGGTTTGTATATACTAATAGATTGGAAAACAGTTTTATAAACGAGTTTGATATTGAAAATCGAGTTGAAATCGTTTTAATGAAAGAGTTTTGATATTTAATACTAGTATAGGAAACCTTTATATTTTGAAGTGATAAATCATAGAAGTGATTGTAGAAACAATCAATCATAAAAATTCACGTTCGAAGACGTGAGTAAAGTTCAAAGAAATCAATTCCCAAAACCATCAAAGTAAGAAGTTCTATTGAACGCTTTTCAGATAAGATTGCCTACGCAGAGTAATACGGGGTTCGACCTAGCGAATCACAGGTCATTCGACCTAAGGGTAAGGTCGGGGGCGACCTACGACTTAACAAAGTCGAGCGACCTACGACTTAACAAAGTCAAGCGACCTACGACTTAAGGTCAAGCGACCTAGTGAAATAGCAGTGGGAATGTTAGGTCGGAGACGACCTACGACTTAAGGTCAAGCGACCTAACCCATATGAGCGACTCAAGGTCATACGACCTAACAGTTGCGAGCTAGCGGAGTTGGCATGGCCGAGCGACTTAGTAGGAGCAGCGACCTACGACTCAACGATTTAAAAGCCAACGACCTAGGACTTAAGAGCCATACGACCTAGGATTTAAGAGCTAACGACCTAGGACTTAAGCTCAAATACGAGCTACGAGCTAAGGTCTGTACGACCTAACAGTTAAAAGGTCCTACGACCTAACTGGGGAACAAGGCCATGCGACCTAATGTGCCACGCGACCTACGACTTAAGGCCTGGAACGACCTAGTGGAGTTAGGTCGGGGACGACCTAAAACACTAACTCGTGGACGACCTATGACTTAACTCGTGAACGACTTAGCGCAGGCGAACAGAAATACGAAGGCAGTGACTTTTCAACGCGCGCGACCTAAAGCCCTAACTCGCGTACGACCTAGCGAAGGCCAGAACGACCTAGTGCCAGAAAAATCACCAAAACACTGAAAATTGAAGTTTTTCGCCAATCCAATCCAAACCAAATGCAAATGTTGATGCTAGAGTGATAGGGAATCATTCCCAACAGTCCAATGTCAATCATTGGCAAGATGTGAGATCAAAAATCTCACCTTTTCACGGAATTTGATGAAGACGAAGCTCGGGGGCAAAGCAAAGATCAACCACAAGCTTGAATCAATGTCTTCACTTTGAATTTGGAGTTAGATGTTGAATTTGCTAAAGAACTTGAGCTTGGAATTTTAATTTCCTATTCCCTCCACCATTTTTGCTAAAGCTTCAAAGTTGATGCAAGTAGATGAAGTGATGAAGAGAAGGAAGGGGTTGGGCTGAGTTAGAAGAGGTGCAGCCCAAACCAAAAGCCCAACACAAAAAGTGACGAAAATTTCACTATCTCCAAACATATCGAAGTTTACACTCAAAAAGATCGCAAACATCATTTTGAACTCAATGGGGGTGGTCTCGAGTCCTAATTTGACCGTATGCAAAAAGTAGCTTTTCGGACTAACATCCGACTAACGATAAAATATTTAAATATAAAATCGATAAATATGCGGGTTGTTACAAGATGAATGCAAATTCCACTGACTCAAACAAACCAATGAATGGACAAATGGTACTAGTAGAATGAACAACAGCAGACAACAAGACTGTGAAGTAACTCAAATGTTCGACTACACAGTTGCAATGTCAACAAAGTAAACAAGGAAGTCAAATGTAAAACTGCAACTACAAGGGTATAGTAATCAGATGAACAATGAAGTGCAACTGACAATGCAAGCTACAGGTCGAACTCAAGTCAATTGAAGATGCATAACAACTGTACCAATGCTATCAGAAGCATATGCAGTGTACAGTACATGAAGACAGTGTCGACTTAATGAGCAAATGCAAGAAATAGCCGTGGTGGCCGAGACTATCAGGTGTATATGTATATATACAGTAAAGCAACAAGAACACATATAATATCAAGCTGATGCCAAACAGAGAAACATACATCTATATACATGCATCAATGTATGTATACAACTTGAACCAAACATATATGCAACAGGAACAAATGAGCTCATATGGACAGTGCAGTGACACACAAATGAACAGCCACCAAAGAAAAGTACATATGCAATTTGGATATGCAAGCATACTATATCAACATAGACAAAAGTGAAGAATATCTGGGGTGAATGCAGACAGCAATGAAGTGTCATATCCAAACCAACCCAAAAATCATCATATAAACTAGTCCCAAATTTTACTTAAGGTAAGTTCAAAATCATGGTACAACAGTCTTACAAAACTGAACTTCAGCAATTTAAAATAAACTCAATCAGTTTAAGTATGCAGAGAGCAACATAAAGACTATACTGACAAGTGCACAACATGAACAAACTATATGTGAAGACTGCAAGGTGATGTCAGTACATACAACAGTGAAGCTATCTAAATGAAACCATGATCAAGTGAACACATGTACATCGATTCAGAAATCAAGGACCAAGCATGTATAGGCAGTGTGCATGTGAAACCATACTTCATGAATGTACAGAGGCTACAAGTTAGAGAAACTAGTTCAAGTGTCTAATGCACAAAAGACATAACGAGGAACTCAAGTTTATATGCAAATAAACAGTGTAGTGATGGAATTTCAATGATATGCAAATGCGACAGATAAGGGATGATTCAAAAGCTACACCATATCAAAGTGCTACTAGAGGCAGTGGATAATATGGCAAAAAAAATCGAACAAGATCAATCATCACAAAACCAAGTGTGCAGCCGAAGGCAACTACAGGTCAAAGTCGATGCCAAAGCCAACAAGTGAGACGAAAAACAGTCTGAGCAAATACAACATGCCAAAGCCGATGATCAGAGGTTATTACCAAAAATATCGAGATGTAAAAACGGCAAGTATAAACAACGTGGTAATCAAGTAAATCAAATCTGACTTGATTATAAACCCAGAAATCATCATCGACTGTGGGGTGGACAACAGAGCAAAGCAAATGCCAACCAAGATATTCATGAAACAAGAAAAATGGTGAATGACCAAGTTCAAAATCAAAAGCCAGTGATAAACAAATTTTCCCATAAATTCAAAGCCGTGAAAATCACGAAATCAAGAATATGCGAATTCGAACTAGATGTGAGGGGCGAAAACCACTCACCTTCGATTGGAACGGTTGCGAGCGAGAGATGATCTAGCTACTGAAGTTGAAGCCGTGGCCCTCTAGAAGACGAGCGCGATAGATCGAAGCCAGTGCCTTTGATTTTGAAAAGCCCTAATCTTCCGAGCGCAAGAGGAAGACGAGAGGGAAGGACGAAAAAATGAATTTGAGGCCGCCATTTTTATTCTTCGATTGATTTGTTTAGGGTTTTGAACGAATGAGAAAATCAAAGAGGAACGACTGAATAAAATAAAAGGAAAAGACAACGTACGTGATGGCGAGAATACAGGGTAGGGTGGCTAATAGGTACGCGACTTCGACTGAGATGATATAAAATATTGTGTACTAGAGATCTTGTAATATATTTTTTTATTTTATTTTATTTATATAAATATTTTCTTTTCAGATTCAATTTGTTTTCAACACAAACTTCAATGCGTTTATATATCGTATGTTCACACAACAATCCCAATAGATACGAAATTTTAAATCCGGTAAAAATTCAATATTACGGACCCAATGGAACTGGTTTCGTCAAATTCCGAGACTGTGCCTCGGAAGGGTATTTTTTTAAAAAAAAAAATCCAATTTAAACGATACAATTTCAAAACTGAACAAATCGCTTTTAAATTCAATTCTGAAGCTTCTATTACCTTCAGTATTATCAATATGAATTTTCTAAGCCTTTAAATTATTTTTAACCGGCTTAAAATTGAAGATTCAATTTTATTCAACTTTCAATAGATTAAATTTAAAGATTTAATCGCTAATTCGTTCTGATAATTTGAAATTCAAGTCAAATCATCATTCAAATATTTAAAATTAATTAAATATTTTCAATTTAAATTGTTCAAAATTCAGGGTCGTTACAATCTCCCCTCCTTAAAACTTTTCGTCCACGAAAAGGAAAGGTTGTTAAAATTTCATTAATATTTATACCCTACACAATTTTTTACTAAGCTTGAAGCTTATTACAAATAAATGAATATATGTAGAATTCATTCCATTCGATTTAATCTCACTAGCTTTGTTCATTATCTCCTTTGTTTATTGATTTCTAAAATCAAAACACAAAAGTCTTTTACCAAATTTTCTACTTACAAAACTCGGATTTAAATCTGAAATTCTTCATGTTAGGGATTTGCATATTATATCTTTTCCAAAGCTGTGGACTTTCAAAACATTACAAAGATCCTCTTCCTTAATTCATTAAGTCGGAATTTTCAAATTTTAATTTCAAACTATTGATTTGCTATTTACAGTTTGAAAATACTTGCTAACTTGAAATTTAACAAGTCCATTTTCGTTCTCACAGACATTAGACATACGCTGGCCAGGCGCAGGTCTAAAAATCTCCAAGTACTAAACATACTTGCTTCAATTCCCAATGAAAATACTTTTAAAAATTCTTTTAAAAAATGGATATGGAAAGCACGTTCCCCCATGGATCACAGTTTACTCGGCGGTTACGCTACTATCCCAGTAGAATCGCTTGTAACCGTTGATTTCACATCTCTCTTGAATTTCACCATGGTTGTTGCCATAGATCGCGGTCCACACGGCGGTTACGCTACTATCCCAGTAGAATCGCTTGTAACCGTAGGCATCTCGCCCCTCGAATTTCGCTTGGCATGTAGATTGCAGTTTACTCGGCGGTTGCGCCATTATCCCAATGGAATCGCTTGTAACTGTAGGCATCTCGCCCCTCAAATTACGCTAACATACATCATAATCAACATGATCCCATCACGAGGGATTTTAGTCCAAATGGACATTCCAACTTATGGAAAATTCTACGTAGCTACGAATTTCAAATGGACACTCTTCACGAGTTCCAATACCTTCTCCAATAATAAATGGAAGGTACTTTTCCATATCCTCAGTTTAGAAAACATAATATCATATATATGTAGTACTTCATTTCACATTTCGTACATATCATATCCATGTAAACATACATAAGATTTCCATAACAATGTCTTTCTAAACTAACGGTTTTCAAATTTACCGCATTCATATATATAAGTTCTAAAAACTTACATATCCATATTCATAACAAAATAGAGGATTTCAAAATTTTCCTCTAAGTCGATTTGGAAATTTTAAGGTTATCTCAAACCTAATTCATATTCATAATTCCATTTATTATCGACTTTCACATTCGATTTGAATTACACGTTACATCGTCAATTCTCAACACAGAATTGATGTCTATCGATATATAACCTCTGAGGTCGTACGTCTCAGAGAAGGGTGTTAAGCTAAGAGAATAAATTCTCCGCCACCAACAGATATATATTTAATAGAGATCAATTGCTATGTCATCAATTCACAATGTTAGACATACAATCTAAATCATCATCTGAAATTCAAAGCTCAACTTATATTGTCTTTGATGTCGAAGTTAAACTCAATTTTTAACTCAACGATTCAATCTTTTTGAAAAATTTCAAATTGAACAAATTGTTCAAATTCTCTCATTTAACTTTTCAACTTCGACTTCAAAAATGAATTTCAAATCATTTATTCCTTACGGAATATATTCACAACATTTCATATTTGGAAAAACATTTCCATACTTATTTAAAAATAAGTAATTCACAAATCTAATCTATTTTCAACATTTGAAAATATTCGATATACTCAAATCAAAATTAAGTATATATTTCATCTTTAAGGAAATCATTCTTTCACACATTTATTTGAGTTAAAACGAATGTTACGTAAAACATCGTTACGACAACTCAAAATCACTAGTATAGGGATTCGAAATTTAGATAGATGTATAAATCCCAATACTATACAAAACATTTCCTTTCGGAAATCATTTACTATAATAACAGTGTTATAGTCCATCATTTCCTTATATTCGAAAACGTCTATTTCAACAATGAATGTTGAAATCTATGGTTTCGATATTCAATGCCTTTAAAAACATCTTTTAAAACAATTAACTTCGTTTTAAAATATCACTTTCCCAAAACATGTCCATTTTATTCAATGATATATTCACGGTCCAAAATTGTGAATATACATCTTTTAACAAGCTATAAGAATTTACTTATCAAAATAAGTCATTTCAGATTTATAAACAACGTTTATAAATTTCATTCCTATTTATAAAGACTTCAATTTATAGAAATTTACTTCATTAACCATTTCTTCTATAACTCAGTTTTATATCAGAAATTTAATTTATAAGTAAATTACTTATAAATTCTTTTATTTTTAACATCAATTCATTTTTATAACTTCACTTATGAAATACATTTATATTTCATTTTTAACACTTATACAAACTCATTTTATAATTCCAATATAACATCAATTCTTTTCAAATCTTCTATACAACCGTTTATAATAATTCAAAAATTCAATTTTAAACTATTATATAAATTTATCAATTTTCCATTTCCAAGATAATCGACTAGTTCTTTAGTAAATCATTCATTGAATTGATTTCCAATTTAATCATATTTGATTTATTCACATTGGATTTTACTAACATTCATTCATATTCAATTAGTTTACTTTCACTAATTTACATTCAAGTTAGTTTGCTTTCAATTCAAATCAAATTTGATTCTATTTAGATTTACTTATCTTTCAATTTGAATTCAATTTCTTAACTTTCAATTTCCATTAATTCAATTTCATTAATACTTAATGAATTTCTATACAATCAACTCTTAATGACATTTCTATTTTATGTTTTATCCACTAATTCACTTTTACAATTAAAGTTGAATTTCCTTTATATAACTCAAATTCATATTCATTACTTCCCTTTATTAATTCATTTTGATATCAAATTCAACCTCATTCAACATTACTTAAGTTATGTTTCATTTTATCTTCACTTGCATTTATTTTCACCATACTACTTAAGTTCGCCTCAAATTTATTTGAAATTCTATTTTATTTAACTTTACTAAAGTCAAATTCATATCACTATTCAAAATTCAGATTTTGTTTTACTTAACAAAACTGTTTAACCATTTAACAACTGGTTTTACTTAATTTTCTCATTTTTATAAGTTATACAACTTATAAATTTAAACTTTCAAATTCATATCATATAATCACTTCTCTTTAAGTTTAAATTTCCATCTCAATAATTTATCAAATCAAGTTCAATTTATTTAACTTCCTTTAGTTAAATTTCCAAATCATATATTTATTAATACTAATTCAATTCAATTTAACTTTTCTTAAGTTAAAAATCTTTATTTTCAAAAACAATTTTATACTTCTTTAGATTTGAAAAACATTCTCTTTTAAAGTGTTTCTAGTAACTATTCATATTAAACATCATAAACTAAGCTTTGTGTAAACCAAAGCTCTGATACCACTCTGTAACATTCCCCCTTCTGACCGCCTCCAGTCGGTGATTAAACCAACTAGAAACGTTCAAAAAGACGAATTGTTATTTAGTTTATAAGGTTTAAACAGAATCAACCACAGAAACACAGAATAATAACACTGAATTAAAACAAATGAGAATTTATTTCATTACTATAAATCTTTTTATATACATCAGAGTTTTATACAATTTAATACTGATACAGTGGAATATCTTAAAATACAATTTTTCTGAAACTAAAAATGATTCTTTACTCTCTCTCTCTAACTTCGCTGCTCGAAAATCTTCAAGCTGTAAAATACTCGGTCTGACCCGAGTATTACATTCAAAAGAAAATAATACACAGGTCAGTCTAATTCAAACCAGTTACTAGAATTCAAAATAGAGAATCAAATCTGAAGTCAGTTATGCAACAGTAACATGCACCACTTCAAATGTATACCATGTATGCAATGCAGACAACTCAAAGTCAGGTTCAAATCCAAATGAACTAGACTACAGTGAAGGCAACTAATGAATGTAATTCAAATACACACTCAATTCAAAAATCACAGATCAGAGTTCGAGGAAATTCCAGAGCGAGAGAAATCAGAAGTAGCTCAAGTCAACATATATAAAATGAATAGCCTTAAGGTGCAAGTTCCAGTGAAGTTCAAAATGCAGTGACACTTAGCATATAGGCATATGTTACAGTGCAACATAGTAGTCAAGGACCGAAGTAAGGAAGAAACCAAACCATGTCAATAACTTCAAAAGAAAAAAAAATGCAATTCAAACATACATATATACATATCAATTAATGTATATACATACGTGACTGCATACATATGTATGAAGACCACTTGAAGTCTGTCAAACAGTTTGCAAAATAAAATCTGAATTGTGCATGTGAAGTATACCAATAGCAATATGCAAACAAAATACATGAAACCCCAATGCAAATATGGATGCACCCTAGTAATGCAGAACTGCACTTAAAACGAATCAGGGATGCTAGAACATCAACTAAGTTCAAAACTTCATACAAAAATAAAACTGCAGCATGTACATGCTCCAAACCGTCGAGCTACAGAAATGAACCACGGGAAATAAAAATCTCAACGTAAGTGCTGGTTGCACATGTGTGAAGACTACATGTGGGAATGCATACTCGATTAACAAACTTGAGTAAACAGGACAAGTACAGGCCTTCCATCCACTGCCAGTGTAACAGGTAAGGGATGCATGAATGACTACCAGAGTACAGGTACAATATAATGCAGACTTGAGCAAAACAGTGGAAAAGATGAATGAAAATTCCACTGACTCAAACAAACCAATGAATGGACAAATGGTACCAGTAGAATGAACAACAGCAGACAACAAGACTGTGAAGTAACTCAAATGTTCGACTACACAGTTGCAATGTCAACAAAGTAAACAAGGAAGTCAAATGTAAAACTGCAACTACAAGGGTATAGTAATCAGATGAACAATGAAGTGCAACTGACAATGCAAGCTACAGGTCGAACTCAAGTCAATTGAAGATGCATAACAACTGTACCAATGCTATCAGAAGCATATGCAGTGTACAGTACATGAAGACAGTGTCGACTTAATGAGCAAATGCAAGAAATAGCTGTGGTGGCCGAGACTATCAGGTGTATATGTATATATACAGTAAAGCAACAAGAACACATATAATATCAAGCTGATGCCAAACAAAGAAACATACATCTATATACATGCATGAATGTATGTATACAACTTGAACCAAACATATATGCAACAGGAACAAATGAGCTCATGTGGACAGTGCAGTGACACACAAATGAACAGCCACCAAAGAACAGTACATATGCAATTTGGATATGCAAGCATACTATATCAACATAGACAAAAGTGAAGAATATCTGGGGTGAATGCAGACAGCAATGAAGTGTCATATCCAAACCAACCCAAAAATCATCATATAAACTAGTCCCAAATTTTACTTAAGGTAAGTTCAAAATCATGGTACAACAGTCTTACAAAACTGAACTTCAGCAATTTAAAATAAACTCAATCAGTTTAAGTATGCAGAGAGCAACATAAAGACTATACTGACAAGTGCACAACATGAACAAACTATATGTGAAGACTGCAAGGTGATGTCAGTACATACAACAGTGAAGCTATCTAAATGAAACCATGATCAAGTGAACACATGTACATCGATTCAGAAATCAAGGACCAAGCATGTATAGGCAGTGTGCATGTGAAACCATACTTCATGAATGTACAGAGGCTACAAGTTAGAGAAACTAGTTCAAGTGGCTAATGCACAAAAGACATAACAAGGAACTCAAGTTTATATGCAAATAAACAGTGTAGTGATGGAATTTCAATGATATGCAAATGCGACAGATAAGGGATGATTCAAAAGCTACACCATATCAAAGTGCTACTAGAGGCAGTGGATAATATGGCAAAAAAAATCGAACAAGATCAATCATCACAAAACCAAGTGTGCAGCCGAAGGCAACTACAGGTCAAAGTCGATGCCAAAGCCAACAAGTGAGACGAAAAACAGTCTGAGCAAATACAACATGCCAAAGCCGATGATCAGAGGTTATTACCAAAAATATCGAGATGTAAAAACGGCAAGTATAAACAACGTGGTAATCAAGTAAATCAAATCTGACTTGATTATAAACCCAGAAATCATCATCGACTGTGGGGTGGACAACAGAGCAAAGCAAATGCCAACCAAGATATTCATGAAACAAGAAAAATGGTGAATGACCAAGTTCAAAATCAAAAGCCAGTGATAAACAAATTTTCCCATAAATTCAAAGCCGTGAAAATCACGAAATCAAGAATATGCGAATTCGAACTAGATGTGAGGGGCGAAAACCACTCACCTTCGATTGGAACGGTTGCGAGCGAGAGATGATCTAGTTACTGAAGTTGAAGCTGTGGCCCTCTAGAAGACGAGCGCGATAGATCAAAGCCAGCGCCTTTGATTTTGAAAAGCCCTAATCTTCCGAGCGCAAGAGGAAGACGAGGACGAAAAAAATGAATTTGAGGCCGCCATTTTTATTCTTCGATTGATTTGTTTAGGGTTTTGAACGAATGAGAAAATCAAAGAGGAACGACTGAATAAAATAAAAGGAAAAGACAACGTACGTGATGGCGAGAATACAGGGTAGGGTGGCTGATAGGTACGCGACTTCGGCTGAGATGATATAAAATATTGTGTACTAGAGATCTTGTAATATATTTTTTTATTTTATTTTATTTATATAAATATTTTCTTTTCAAATTCAATTTGTTTTCAACACAAACTTCAATGCGTTTATATATCGTATGTTCACACAACAATCCCAATAGATACGAAATTTTAAATCCGGTAAAAATTCAATATTACGGACCCAATGGAACTGGTTTCGTCAAATTCCGAGACTGTGCCTCGGAAGGGTATTTTTTTTAAAAAAAAAATCCAATTTAAACGATACAATTTCAAAACTGAACAAATCGCTTTTAAATTCAATTCTGAAGCTTCTATTACCTTCAGTATTATCAATATGAATTTTCTAAGCCTTTAAATTATTTTTAACCGGCTTAAAATTGAAGATTCAATTTTATTCAACTTTCAATAGATTAAATTCAAAGATTTAATCGCTAATTCATTCTGATAATTTGAAATTCAAGTCAAATCATCATTCAAATATTTAAAATTAATTAAATATTTTCAATTTAAATTGTTCAAAATTCAGGGTCGTTACAGTTTTGGGTAGAAGGCTTGCAGGTGGAGATAGAGGAAGGGTGGCGGTGGGTGGTTGAAAGGCGGACGGATGGAGGCACGCAGTGGAGGTAGCTGCAATGTGATGAAAGATGGAGGCGGGATGTGAGCTGATGTTTGCAAGGTTGAATGTTTTTTAAAGAATGGAGGCCATGAAAACCGAGTAGGTTGATGGAGGAAATTATATGCGTGAGTTACAAAACTTAAATGAACAGTAATAACATTTTGTTTTCCTCTTTTCGAATAACTGACCAAGTAGTATTAAATAGAGATAATAGGTATTTGCAAATATAATGGGTGACGTGGCAAGACCGAGTCTAAACTATAAATGCAGCCTAAAAATATATGGTTACGGGTCCTATTTCAATTTATAATCTGTCCTATACGCTATAATTCAATCACTTAACACTATAAACGGGGTATCGAAACATAGAAATAAATATCCCATGACGATCAGTGAGATAAGACGAACCATATGGTATGATAATATCTATGCTATGACAACCGCATTAAATATTTACTGTTTCCCCCAATTACACCAACTCGAAACGTATAACAAACTTCAAATTACAACAAACGGAGCTAGAAAGATCAGAATTTTACGAAACAAACTTCGACGTCTTAATCAGAAAAATTTCTGCAACATTTTTCTATAAAAATATTTACATTCGAAAAAATAATATTTTTCACTAAAATATTAACAAAAATTGAAACGAATATATCCCCAAAATAAACTAAATAAATTCGTTTTCTTTTCTTTTTACTTTAAAACATATTAAACTTATTAAAACGCATTTTTAATCATAAAATTTTAATTTTAAAATACTTTTATTCAAAATCATTATTTAATTTAATAATTTAAAATGGTTAAAGATACGAGTTGTTACAATCTCCCCCACTCAAAACTTTTCGTCCTTGAAAAGGAACGAAGTAAAGAATCTTGCATTTTGATGTATTTTACCAAATAATCTACTTATACAACATTTAAACTTACTTACTTAGTTATACTATAAATTTGAAAATGATCATAACTTTTTTTTTCAAATACCTTTCAAAATACTTTTATAAATGCTTGATATCTTAACTGATTTATTATACATTTCTCACTTTCAAAACCCAAAAATGAACACCGATGATGTTGCAATCATCACCGAAAGTATTTTCAAGCAACTGGAGTGAGATATGGTAATATCAATAGTCCCTCGAGGGATGTTCCATCTATCCTTATTCTTAAAGAGTTTAATCCATACGTTAACTCGACGCATGCCTAAGAATCTCTAAATACTTGATAGATCAGTTTTATCACCAAGTAAAATACTTCAAAAACCTTTTCTTTTCAAAAATAGATATTCAAAATTTTTCCAAACATATCATACCATAAATAATAACTTTCCACATCATTTATTTCATACAATAAATTTACAATGGAAAAAAATTTATATATACTCTTTTTATATAATATGTCTAAAAAATTTTATAATCTCATTTACGCCAAAATCAATAATCTTCAAAATTTGGATACTTTACAAAATTCATTTATAAAATTCCCTACTTCACGTAGGGTAAATTTCATTTATAAAGACCATTTAAAAATTCACCATAGACATCCTTATAAATATATGTAAAATATTTGAAAATAATTATTAACATCATTACTTATATTTAGAAAGAGCACTATTAAGTTATTAAATCTATCATTTGAAAATTTGGACAAAATTCCTTTAAGAGAGTGAAGGGACATAACAACTCGGAAATTCATCACAACAATAAAATAAACAAACTAACACTTAACATTAATCATGATATTTAATGAATAATCAAAACTTAATGTTTGTTCGGGCTCACAACCTTCTGGATTGCTTGAAGATATAGATAACTTCCTAAGCGTACGTTATGCTTATCAACCTTTGGTTATTACTTAGTTGATTACCTAAGCTATCTCAGAACAAAATTGAAAGTTATTCCCTAATTGTTTTTCTTTTGACATTTATTTATACAAAATGTATCTGTTTTACAACTATAAATCATTTATGAAAACATTTCATAAATATAACTTAAGTTTAGAATCGTATAATACTCTACTATATCCTAAGTATATAAGAAATATCAGTTTTAATTTGTTTTTCTACTTCTTTTAAATCTAGATGAAAGCCCAATAACATCTAATAGTTTATACAATTTAGATGTAAAACAAGGACATGGTTTTAATAAGACAATGTTTATTAAAATTTTCTAATTCAATTTAATATATTTTAAATCTGGATGAAATTATTCATCCTAAATTTGAGAATTTACATAACTTATATCAAAATTCTGTATAACTAAAACACATTATATCAAAGTACTTTTTTTTTCAATTTCTTATCAAGAACTTTTAGAATTAAATACCCGAATTTTATTTAAAATTACTATATATTGAAAATAGTTTTAACAATTATCTACTATCACTTGCTTTAGGTTCGCTCAGATTTGAAGTCGTTTCAATTGTACAATGAAATGAGAATAATTTACTAAGTGCACTAAAACGATTGCCTAGGCAATCATCTGATCGTCACTTAGAAGATTATTTAGATTATCATAAGACCAATCGAGACGATTTCCTACGAACCGTCCAAAACAACTTTTCCTTTAAAATATTTGTACTTATAATATTTATAAGTAATACCACTTTATATATATATATTCACCTCTTTATTTATAAACTTTATTTTATAAATCCTACCTATATAAAATCACCTTTCATATAAAACATTTCCTATTATAAATACCATTATATATAATATATATCCTAACTTTTATTTAAGATAGAATTAACTTATAATACAATAAGAAATCACACAAAGTAATGTCAATAAAATATAGGTTTTATAATGTTTTCTTAACATATATTTAAATCTTACTTAGGTTATAATTTTATTACATTCTTTTAAATTTACACTATTGATCTATTTTCTTGCAAGCTTACACTTTTAATTTTTATTTTAAGTTTACTATTGAAATCTTAAGGTTTACACTTTTAATTAATTTTTTTTCAAATCATGTTTCATAAACTGTACTTTAAAGATCATATTTACAAAAGTTATTTAACTTTCATAATTGAAATTACTATAAATATTTCTTAAAATCATTTATCCTTTATAAACAAATAACTACATATCATTTATAAAATGGAATTTATATTTTCACAAATATTATATCTATGAAATGAAATTAGTATTATACTTACAAAATAAAACTATTTTTTTATCAAATATTTTCATATTTCAAATTCTTGAGAAAACCGGTTAATTTAGGAATACCTTCTTTCTAAAATCATAAATCAAAGTCTTTAAAAAATTTATTTCAAGATAAATATCTTTTCTTAATTTTTTTAATAAACTTCCTTTATCTATAATCTTCATTATATAAATTTCATACAAACCAAAGTTTTTAAATCTTTGTTCCAAATATCTTATTCCTTTAAATCATTTTATAAATCATATTTACATAATTTCCTTTATATACCATTCACAGATTTCATAGATAAATACTTAACAAATCCTTTGTAAATTTTTTATCAAACACTATAAAATATCCTTTATGACAAGTAGTATTAAATAGAGATAGAATAGGTATTTGCAAATATAATGGGTGACATGGCAAGATCGAGTCTCTCCTATAAACAAAGCCCAAAAATATATGTTTACGGGTCCTATTTCAATTTATAATCTGCCCTATACGTTATAATTCAACCACTTAACATTATAAACCGTGTATCGAAACACAGAAATAATTATACCATGGCGATCAACAAGATAAGACATAACATATGGCGCGGTAATATTCATGCTATGACAACCGTGTTAAAAATTTACCTTGCCCCCAATTACACTAACTCGAAACGTATAAGAAACTTCAAATTGCAATAAACGGAGCTAGAAAGATCAGAATTTTACGAAATGAACTTTGATGTCTTAACCAAAAAAATTTCTAGAACATTTTTGTGCGAAAATATTTACATTCCAAAAAATAGTATTTTTTTACTAAAATATTAACCGGTTTTGAACTAAAATTAAAATAGAATATATTCCCAAAATAAACTAAATAAATTCGTTTTCTTTTCTTTCTTTTTATTTTAAAACTTATTAGACTTATTAAAAAACATTTTTAGTCATAAACTTTTAATTTTAAAATACTTTTATTCAAAATCATTATTTAATTTAATAATTAAAATGGTTAAAAATACGGATCATTACAATTTTATTTTTAAATTACGATAATATCCTACATTTCTAATCGCTATATTTGTTGCATACGAACTACAATTCACGTGTGGTTTTATTCTTGGACTTGTGGAAATATTTCAGATAATATGACACTAGATTTACTAAGTTTGGAGACTGTTGAAAAAAGCACATTAGTATGGTTTATTTATTAAATTAATTGAATTTTATAACATTAAATGTGTATCCATTAATGAAAAATTATAGTTATCGATATGTGTAGTGATATATTGGTGATTGTTTGGATATTTTAGATATGTTGTGCTTTGGGTTAATTGTTCATTATTGATTGTTGTATTATTGGATTTTTAATTGTAAATAAGTGTGGATTTAAGGTATGAATGTAATTACTTAAGTAAAATAAGTGGAATTGTGTAGTGAGGGGAAACTTAGATAAATAAATAATAAACATGATTTTTTACAGATTTTGGATGATGTTTATAAATAACACTGGTTTAATGAATTAAAATAAAATTAATGGAAGAAATCTAATAACAAAAAATTATACTTTAAGTTAAATTATAATGCTCATCATTATTATTTAATAATATGATTTATGGTTGCTTCAGATCATCTTCTATGTTGTTTTATGACCATGAAATCACATTTGAAAGTATATGCGATATTTTGCCATTATTATTATGTCTATGTAGTTAACCATAGTTTTATTGATGACTTGTTATTTGTGTTATTAATATAATGGTTTAGTACATGTTTGATTGGTTTATACTTACAATGTTGGTGTATTACTAATTGTTGATAATTAATATACATGAGTATATTTGTTGCGATTAGCTTATTTGATGTTTTGGGTTCGCATTATGTGTTGTCAAATATTTGTAATGTTGAATGGCTAAGTGTGTTATTATTGTTCCCACCCTATAATTATGATGATTGATTATAATGGTTTAGTAGGAGTAGTGTTTCATGCTTGCATCTATTGTTTTGGTTGCAGTGGTTGCATCAGTTGTAATGGTTGCATACATATTATGGTTGTTATGTGCTAACGACCACTTGGATATAGGAGAAGAGCAGGAAATAGAACTACATGGGTTTGATCCCCTAAAATGGGTATGTAGGCAGTCTTTTCTTATGCAATATCTATCAAGACTATGGCCATAATGTATAGGGTTAGGCGCAGTCCAAACATAGTTGAAACCTTTTTCATTTTTTATATATATATCTGTACAGTTGTGAAGTTACAGATAAGAGCATAAGAGGGAATGGAAAGGTGGATGTAGACTATATCATGGGTAGCTGATTTGGTATATTCTTATATACCATGGTTATATCATTTATGAGTTAATGATGATTGATGTATTGAAATGTTAATTGATATGATAATGTTGTAAAATCATGTATTATTGAGTTATGTTCATTTATATTGATGTTTTATTCCACTGTGAGATTTCTCTTTTCCTTTCTTAATATTGAAAACTTTAATTATAACACAAACAATCCACTAGTTTTAATACCAGAAATTAGTTACGATCGTATTTTGAGGCATTCGTAATTGATTCTAGATGTTGAAAATAGTGGGGCGTTCCACATATTGTGAATTTGAACGAGGAAGCATTCCTTAAGGTCCGCCTTTTATGGACCTTTGCTTGGTATTTAAATTATGAAATATGTTTTTATGTTTCAATCTGGAGGAATTTCCAAGGGGTTCATCATCCTAGTTCTTAGGGATGAAGGTCTTATAGAGTTTGGTTTGCAGGGGATTAAATTCGATAGGTTTTATGGGTTGGTTTCTAATAGGTAGCGATGATTGAACTGGAAGTCTTCTTTATTAAGTTGTTCCTATGAACATGATTTTGTGTCTCCTATATTGGTCAACTCATGAAGGGTTCTTCATATGTATCGATTTTTTAAGGGGTATGTTTTGAAAAATACCCAAACACTCAAGTTTTCATAGTTTTATAGAATGGAACTTTAGTTCAAGGATCGTAAAAGTGGCATCTTTTGATGTGAAAGCTCTGGGATTTTCAATGCCTTTCTTTTAATCTTCTTTACCAATTGACGTCATACATGTTTTCATATTCTTCCATTGTCTTTTACATCTGGTGTTATTTGGATCTTTTGCATCTCTATTCATCATTGCATGTAAGCATTTTTTCTTATATTAGCATAAATAACACTCATCAATTTGTGAACAAACAATACTTCTCTTGTTTTGTCCGATTGCAACAGTTATATATATATTGTTGACTTGTGTTCTCTTTTTATTTTACTTTAGGTAGGAATTAATTGGTGATAAGTAATCGATAAGCTTTAAGTAATACATTTAAGGGTTTTAGATTCATTTTTTAATTAGAATTTGATTATCAATTTTCCCACTTATCTATTATAGGTAAAATAAAGATCAACAATAGAAGTTTTTAGCATGGAACTTAAGGTTTATCCTATTAGGTTTATATATATATATATATTGTTACTACCTAAAATTCCTTTCGACTTAGTCGAAAACCAGTTTGAGCAGAAGACAAAGAAGAACAAGAGGAAAAAGCTCCAGCTAACCTTTCGAAGGAGTCGAAAGGATGCTATAGACAAAGTCCAAAAGCTTCAAAACCTTTCGAAGGGGTCGAAAGGATGCTACAGTCAAGGTCCAGAAGATTCTCAACCTTTCAAAGGGGTCGAAAGCACCCTTCCGCTTCGGTGACCGCCTTTCGAAGCAGACGATTCCATATGCATGAAGACCTTTCGAATGAGTCAAAGCAACTCCTTTCGAAGGCAAAGGAGGATAACTCTTCACATAAGCGCCAAACCTTTTGAAACCAAAGGTTTTGCCTTCACTCGAACCACTCGGAAACATGTATTGGCCTGAACAACCCTTTCGAAAGCTAAACTATGCCTTTCGAGCTGGTCGAAGCCATTGTTATCTAGGAAGATTCCGCATGAAGTCATGGGCATCACAGCATCGAAACCATCAGCTTTTCAACACCTTCGAAACCACTGAATAAAGCCTATCGACAGAGTCGAGAGCTCTTACAAAGCAACATAGAGAAGACAAGCGCAACCGTTCCTTTCTAAAGGCAGAAGCATACTAGAATCAATACGGCAGCTACCTTTCGACTAAGTCGAAAGCATTAAGGTCAAAAGGTGCTAACCCGCATCTATAAATAAGCCCCAAGGGGTTTGGTTTTGGGGATCCGAATTCAATAATTCTAAACTTGTACTTTCTTACTTCTAAAAGCTGTAAAACCCTAAATTTAAATTGAATTAGGGAAATTGAGTAATAAAGACTTCTTTGAGCTGAGATAGGGAAGATCTCTATATTCTTGATTAATTAGTTGTTTCGAAGCTTTATTATCAGAACTAATTGTGTTTTTCTAGGTATAGACCACGTCGAGAGGATTCTTTTGACTAGATCGAAACCCTTACATTTTTAAGTAAACCCAAGGAAAGACTCCTGGTCACCTTACATAAGACTTCTACTTTCGACAGGGTCGAGACCTAGTACCCAACCACTTAAACCTTAGATCTCCGATCCAAACCCAAGGTATCTAAAACTATAGCTTTCGATAGGGTCGAAACCTTAATCCCAGATTCTTAATCAAAGTCCTTACTACTAAACAACTTAAGCTTTCAACAAGGTTGAAACCCACCAAGTCAAGTTTTAACCTTGGATTCATAGAATAATCCTTCTGTGTTCTACAACTGCTTCAAAAAGAAGGCTTTCGAAGGGGTTACCATACCATCTTAGCAAGCTTGAAAGGTTGATAAGAAAAGGAATTGACCGTTTTGACTGGGTCGAAAGGTTGATCTACACAAGTTTTCACTACGGCAACTTGTTCGAAAGGGTAGCCAAAGGGAACATACACATTCTATTCCTCTCAAATTACTTAAAGGAAACCAAAAGGGATTAACCTAGCCCTTAAACTCTACTTCGGGGCGTTGACAAGTTTTCTTGTTAACATATATACATACATATATATATACATATACATACATACATATACATACATATATATACATACATATATACACACATACATATATATATATATACATATATATATATACACATACATATATATATACATATATATATATATACATACATACATATACATACATACATATACATACATATACATACATACATATACATACATATATACATATACACACATATATATACATACATATAGATATATATACACATATACATATATACATAGATATATATGTATATACATATATATACATACATATATATACATATATATACATATATAAATATATATAGTATGTATTTATGTATGTATGTACATATCAAGAAGTATATTAGCACAACATGATTTAAATAGAAACTCGTAGGAACTCAAATTTTTAACCTTATAAAGATTTTCGCATGATTTGGACAAGGATTGGTTAGGCCATCTCGTAGTGTTGTAGAGAGTTTTATATTCCTTATTTGTGTTATTAGGATTCTTAATATTAAATTTTGGTTCTATATGGTTTAATGATATTTTTATTATATAGGACTTACTTCAATGCCTTTGGGAGGTTTGCCTTAAATGAAATGAGTGTTCGGTCTAGTCTTGCTATGAGAAGAAGCCAGGTTATTCCTTTAGGGTCTAGCGTCAATTAATCTCCCAAGACAACACTTCCCTCTATATTAACTTTTAATACTTTTGAACAAGCTGGAGTATCCAAGGGTATTAGATCGAGCGCATTATGCAGTAGGGTGGGAAGGGAAAAATTCAAAAATATTATTTTATTAAAGTTGCACAAGATCATATATTGTGTACATGACGCTTCGTCCTCCCTACTTTATGTGATTTAAAAATCTGTTCTACTAAATCTAAATTTGATCACATAAATATGATAATGATGACATCAAATGTCCATATAGAAAGAGTTTGTATACGAGTCTTCATTTTCCCTAATTTATTTAACTTAAATTTTGTTTAAAACTAAATCTAACTTTGATCACCTATATATTTCAACGGCAACTACTTATATATATAATCACTAAAATTTATAGTATATATATGTGAGTGTGCGTGCGTGCGCACATGCACGTGTGTATGTACATCTACATACATATAGTTACATATATATATGTATGTATGTATGTATGTGTGTGTGTGCCCGTGTGTGTGGTCTTGCACGCACACGCACACATACATACATACATACATACGCACACATACACACAACTATATAGTTTAGCCAAGAATAGTATTACAGGTGATTTAAATAACTATATATCTATATACATGTGTGTATTTATACATACACAACTTATTTAATTGTATAGCTCATGTAAAGTTGTGAAGACCCAAATTATTGAGATAAAAATAATTTTAATAAAATCAGAAAATGAGAATTTTTAAGAAAAGAAAATATAGTCTGACAATAATAATATTAGGAGTAAGTGAAATGATTAAATAAGAGGATAGAGATTTTTCAATAAAATATAATGGGAAGAAAATGATCAAATATGAGTGAGTTTTTATATACAGATATCTCCTATATATATACATATATATAAATATATATGTATTAGATATGAGTAGCCAAAGAAGTATAAAATGATAAAGTCCTTTTGATAACTAAATTGCATGAGAACCAGTTTAGTATTATTGTGCATAAATACCTTCTTAAAAATAAATCAGGAAATAAATGGTTTGAAATAATATAAGAGAACCATTCAGGCCTAACAAGGTATACAATGTATCTGAGTCACACAAAGATGATGTGTAGGTGGATCATGCAAATAGCATGTGCACAGAAAAGCAGAGAAGCAACTGCTTTTACTAGAAATAGAAATCAAGAGAAAATGGCACATTTAGCCATAACAACACACACCTAATTCTCTGAGTAATGTGAGGATAAAATGGGTTTTTCCTTTAGTAAAACCCTAGCAAAATGATTTAAATCAAGAGGGAAGCAGAGGTTTTCTCTGAGGGAAAACAGAAACACATTGAAAAAAAAATAAAAAGGAGAGCTCACCCTGTTTTCAAGCTTAGGCATTCTCGGGGAAGAGAGGAGGAAGGTGAGTGATTAATCACTTATGATCTGTAAGGCATTAAGACCCATGTTAAGGGCAGCCAAGTTATTTTATATAAACACTACATTATGTTTTTCTGTTTGATTTTATTCTTTGGATGAAAATATGTTGATCATGGATGGTATTCTGGTTGGGTTTTTGGATGAGATTTTAACCTGTTTTGACTTGTTGTGATGGTTTCAGTTTTTGTTTTAAAATATAGATAATCAAACAAATACACTAATCACAAAAATAGATTTTATATATGCTAGTTTTGATATGAAAAATGAATCAAATGTTTTACTGTGGAATAGGGTATCAATGAAAGAAAAGAAGTAGGCAGTGTGAATAATGAGATTCATGCTTATGTCTAGTCTATATTAAAAATGATATGAACAATGCAATATTACAAATATGTGCTGATTTGTTCAGATCATAAACCAATAAGTTTTTATGGTTTTTTTTTCTCAAAAACCATTCCCTATGTTCACAGTAAAAGAATAAATATAGTTTTGCATATGACTTCTTCAGATTTATGTAAGCAATGGAAAATTTCTAGAAATAAAAATATAAGCAGGTTTCAGAAAAATGTGATTAAAGCAAAAATGACTTTGAAATAAGGTATGCAATTTTACATGAATGCTTTGTATGTTTGGATATGATCTTTGGGTGATTTTAATAATTCTTGACCTATATAAGGAAGGAAAGAATACGGTATCTCTGGAATCAAAAGAAAAATTCCCCAGAAAGAAATAAATAAGCACGGTCTCTAAATTATAAAATAATTTAGGAGTAGTGCCTTGATCTACTCATCAGCAGGTGGTTGATGGGTATGTGCATGACTTGTTTAAGTCCTGTAGGCCTCTGTGTAAAGGGTTAACAGAACTGAGCCCCTTTGCAATGCACACATGGTGTTCAATGGCAAGAGTTCAGACCAAACAAAATGAAAAGATGAGAAAGAGAAATTATGCTATGGAATTTAGGGAGTTAATCCATAGGAGTTTGTACATGTACAACTGAATGAAGTAAGTGGATGAATGCTTGGGTGTATGTTTATAGATAAACTTAAATATACACATTCTCAGATTTTAATTGGGATTTGAATAGCATTTAATAGAAAAGTTCTCTGTACAGCCTTAAGAATTTACAAGATATTTTGCATACTTGATTTCACTCACACCAGAATTTATTTCTGACCCTATTTGTTGCCTTTGCAATACTTGGGGTGTCTCATTTTATTGGGGCAGTTCAAAGTTTTGCTGCAGGGAAAGATGCATGAATTGCTTGCTTGCTTGCATGGATAATTGGAGATCTTGAGGAATTTAAAGTGTTTAAGAGAAGTAGCAGTGTCATTGTAATAAATAAGTTAGACACACTCTAATATGTTCTAAGTATTTTCATGAGTGTCTTTTGCTTTGTTATCTGGAAAATAGTATGTAAGAAGAAAAAGAAACTTAAGTGTTATATGTGTTTGTGAGCTGTAGACTTAAGTAACAAGTTCTGAAATAGTTTTAGTAGATAATGCTGAAGGAGAAGATGCCATTTAATCTGATGTGTGAACATGTTTTTCTTGACAGTCTTGAGGCACTTCAGTTATGAAATTAAAACTGATACTAGGTAGGAAATATATGATACTATAAAACTAATACTAAGTAGGAGAAATCCGATCCTATAAAACTGATACTAGGTAGGAAAAATCTGATACTATAAAACTGATACTAAGTAGGAGAAATCTGATACTATAAAACTGATACTAAGTAGGAGAAATCTGATACTATAAAACTGATACTAGGTAGGAAATATCTGATACTATCACTACTGATCTAATACTAAGTAGGAAAAATCTGATACTATAACTTCAAAACTAATACTAAGTGGCAAAACAAAAATTAAGAGTAGAAAACATGTATACCAATCCGTAGGCAGGGAAATGTTGCAAAGTGTTATAGGTTCAGAACACCATTTCTATAAGTTTTAGTCCAGAAGAGTGCAAATATCTTTCAAAAACCAGATTCAACACTTTTCTAGCTCCAGATATAAGAAGTAGTATGATTTATAAAGTAGACCACAACACCATCACTCATGTGATGATTATTTGCTCTGTTAACCAGGAAATATGCATTTTGTTTGTCATGATTGGTTTGTGCTTGTTGTGTCTGAACCTTGATCACATGTGTTTTTTTTCTCTGCTTAGACTTCAACCTAGTTTATCACCTCAGTATTCATATGATAAGTATCAAATCCCAAAGAATTCCGGAAATTAAATGTATGGCTTGTAAACCCAGAGACCAATTAAATTGAGAAGTAAGCAAGAAAATAATAAGTGGCAATATTTGAATTTAATATTAATCAAGCTTGAGATCAAGAAGGGGGAATGTAAAAATAGAAATGGCTATGTGACACCAATTCTCTAAAAAATGAGAAATACTGTGTGATTGAATTTTCCTTGTTAATTTTTAATACTCTGATAAGAAAGGAAACATTTATATATCTCCACATATATAAATGACTTGAATTGACTTATATACTAATATTTTTATATTAGTAAGAATTTGGATCTTGGGGAAATGAATTAAAGAAGTGATCACTTGGTTTGGAAAAAAAAATCTCAACAGTAAATCACTGAAAATGGGAAGAGATAGAAGTGGGTCACTTCAGTTGGTATCAGAGCTATGTTATTAAAACATAGCATAAATATATTATCCAATTTTCTTGTATGGATAAAATTCTAATATATATATATAATAATGATAGAAGTAAATTTCAGAAAATAATTAAATTAGAAATATGACTAACTAGCTATGTAATTGAATAGTGAATCATGGTAGGAAGACCACCAAGTCATGGAGCAGGACCCTCCAATACAACACCAATGGTTAACTTGCAAGATTTGGTGAGGGCATTTAGAGAAGGAGCAGTGCAGAGGGAAGAGAATCCTCATGAGGAATTAGCTAAGTTATTGAAGACATTTTCAAATTTAGGAGGTAAGGATTTTGAAGGCACTGAGGGAGTTATGGGAGTGCAGACATGGTTGAGAACTTTGGAAAGGATATTTACAGATATGCAAATTAATGACCAAAGGAAGAGGCAGGTAGCTTCAAGGAGACTCAAAGGAGCAGCCTTAGATTGGTGGGAGGTGATCATCACAGGAAGGCCAGAAAATGAGATAACATGGGATCAATTCAAGGAGATGCTTGAGGCAAGATTTGTTCCAGCAACAGCTAAGGCAACATTGCTTGAGGAATTCATAAGGCTGAGGCAAGGGCCAATGAGTGTGACTGAATACACTCAAAAATTTGAGAGTCTGTCCAAGTATGGAACTATGCTCATAGGAGATGAAGGATCAAAGAATTCAAGATTTATCCAAGGATTGAATGCAGGTCTGAGTAGAGCAATGTTACCATACAAGGATAAAACATTTGATCAAGTCATAGACCTTGCTCTTTCTTTTGAACAACGTGACAATGCAAGGGAAAAATTTAGGAGCATGAGGGCTAATAATCAAAAGAAGAGAAAAATAGAGCACATCCCTATGACAAAAAGAATATGGATAAGAAAATGGAGGGAGCAGCCACTGGGGAAGCTAAGAAGAAGGTTACTTGTTATAATTGTGGCAAAGAAGGACACATGAGTAATAGGTGTCAAGCAGCCAAGAAGGCATTGTTTAACTGTTATAACTGTGGGAAAGAAGGTCATATTAAAAGGAACTGCCCAGAGTTCAGAAAGGGAGCAAAGGTAGGAGCACTTGAGGGCAAAGCAAAAGCAACTGCAGTGGGAAGTTCCGGACAATTGGAAGGTATACTACTAATTAAAGATCACCCCATCTCAGTTATATATGACACTGGAGCAACACATTCACTAATATCCCAAGACATAGTGAATAAATTAACTCTCACATGCTATTTAGTTGATAATCCCTTGTTTATTCAGAGCCCACTAGGTAATTCTTGCATGCTAGAGATTAAATGTTTGGGAGTAGAGTTAAACATAGGTGGAAATATGTTTAGTTCTGATTTGTTTGTGCTAAAATATCCGGGAATAGGAATTATTCTAGGAGTAGATTGGCTAAGAAAATACAAAGCAATTCTAAACTTAGAAAATCTTACTATTTCTCTAAAAACAGAAAATGGTAAAAATATTATAGTTATGAGTGAAATTGCTAAAATCAATTACTGTAACCACATATGTAGCATGACTGAGAAAGAATTAACACTGGAAGACATAAAAATTATAAATGAATACCCAGATGTCTTTGGTGAAGTCATAGGTGTTCCAGAAAATAGACAAGTAGAATTTCAAATAAGGCTAATCCCAGGACCAAGCCCAATCATCAAGAATCCGACTAGAATGGGTCCTAAAGAACTAGTGGAGTTGAAACATCAGTTGGAAGAACTGGAGCAGAAAGGCTTCATAAGGCCTAGTAGTTCAAACTAGGGTTCTCCAGTTGTATTTGTGAAGAAGCATGATGGTACTTTGAGGATGTGCATTGATTATAGGGAATTAAACAAAGTCACCATTAAAAACAAATACCCACTCCCCAGAATTGATGATCTATTCGATCAATTAAATGGAGCAAAGGTCTTTTCAAGGCTAGATTTAGCCTCTGGGTTTCATCAGATGAAGGTGGAGGAAGAAAGTATTAAGTATACTACCTTCAACACAAGGTATGGATTATATGAATTTTTGGTGATGCCTTTTGGATTGACAAATGCACCATCATATTTTGTAGATTTAATGAATAGAACATTTAGAGATTTTCTAGACAAATTTGTGGTTGTCTTTATTGATGACATATTAGTGTATTCAAAATCAGAAGAAGATCATGCAAAACACTTGCATCTGGTTTTGTCTAGACTGAGGGTACATGATTTAAAAGCCAAATTCTCTAAATGTACATTTTGGCAGAATGAAGTAAAATTTTTGGGGCACATTGTATCACAACAAGGGGTTAGTGTAGACCCAAATAAGGTGATGGCAGTGCAATCTTGGAGTAGACCCAAATCAGTGACTGAGGTGAGGTCATTTTTGGGAATGGCAGGCTATTATAGGAGATTTATAAAAGATTTTGCAAGAATAGCTATCCCATTGACCCAGTTAACTAAAAAGGAGCAACCCTATGTGTGGACAGAGAAGTGTGAACAAGCCTTCATATCACTTAAGAAGGCACTGGTAGAAGCTCCAGTTTTACAAGTGCTAGAGGGTAATGAAGAATTAGTAGTTTACACAGATGCTAGTGGATCTGGATTAGGGGCAGTGCTTATGCAACATGGTAGAGTCATAGCATATGCATCAAGGCAACTCAAGCCAAATGAAACCAGGTATGCTACACATGACTTAGAACTAGCTGCTGTAGTATATGCATTGAAACGATGGAGACATTACTTGTTAGGTGCTAAGTTTGAATTGTTTACAGATCACAAGTCACTTAAATACTTGTTTTCCCAAAAAGACTTAAACATGAGGCAACATAGGTGGGTAGAATTTCTAGCTGCCTATGATCTTGATATATTATACACCCCAGGAAAAGCCAATAAAGTGGCAGATGCATTGAGTAGGCATCAAGCAAAAGTGGCAAGCTTAATTATGAGTGAATTCAAAGATTTGACAATCCTCAGTGAAGTAGAAATAAGAGCAGAAATTAGAGTAGCAGATAATGTGCCTAATGATATGATTGAATATGGTAAACTAAGCCTCATTTCTTTAAAGTCAACTCTGGTTGATAAAATAGGATAAATGCAAAGTCAAGACTTAAATTTAAAGGAGAAAAAGAACATGTTATCACAAGGCATGACAGTAGAGAATTATGAAGTAGATGATAAAGGATACTTAAGGAAAAAGGGGAAGCTCTGTCTGCCAAATGTAGAGGAACTAAAGCAAGAAGTTATGGATGAGCATCACAAAACAAAATATACTATCCATCCAGGTGGTACAAAAATGTACCATGATCTCAAGAGAAATTACTAGTGGCCAGGAATGAAAAGAGCAGTAGCAAAATATGTGGCAAATTGCTTGACATGCCAACAAGTAAAGGCAGACTATCAAAGACCCTCAGGTTTATTGCAACCTTTGGAAGTGCCTACTTGGAAATGGGAAAGTATATCAATGGATTTTGTTGATGGTTTGCCAAGAACAAGAAGGGGCAATGATAGTATTTGGGTAGTGGTTGATAGACTCACAAAAACAGCACACTTCATCCCAATAAGTTCAAACAGAAATGCTCACAAGCTAGCTCAATTGTTTGTGAAGGAGATAGTGAGATTGCATGGAATCCCCAAGACTATCATTAGTGATAGAGATACTTTGTTTACTTCAAGGTTTTGGAGTAGCTTTCAAGAAGCTATGGGGACAGAACTAAGCCTAAGCACATCCTACCACCCACAAACAGATGGGCAAACTGAGATTGTTAATAAAGTTTTAGAGGATTTGCTGAGAGCATGCATACTTGATTTTGGAGACAACTGGGAGGATCACATTTATTTAGCTGAGTTTGCTTATAATAATAGCTACCAGTCCACCATAGGAATGGCTCCATTTGAGGCTTTGTATGGAAAGCCTTGTTTATCTCCTGCATGTTGGATGGAAGCTGGTGAAAGGATATTGCTTGGACCAGACCATGTAAAAGAAACTTCTGCAAGGATTGAACTGGTAAGGCAAAGAATGAGAGTAGCTCAATAGAGACAAAAAGCCTATGCAGATAAAAGGAGAAGGCCAGTAGAATTTGAGGTGGGAGACTATGTGTTTCTCAAAGTATCACCAATAAGGAAAATATTGAGGTTTGGCAAAGCAGGGAAACTGTCACCAAGGTATATAGGACCATATGAAATTGTTCAAAGAATTGGGACTTTAGCTTATAGGTTGAAGTTACCAGAGGAATTGAGCAAAATACATGATGTATTTCATGTATCCCAATTGAGGAAATGGGTGCATGATGAGGAGGCCATTCTTGAATCTCCTACACATGTTGAAATTCAAGAAAATCTGGTTTATAAAAAGGAACCAGTAGGCATTGTGGCTAGAGAAGAAAAGAAACTGAGAAATAAAATAATAAAACTAGTTAAAATCCAATGGAGTTTAGATGAAAATGACTGCACCTGGGAGGCTGAAGATAGGATAAGGGACAAGTATCCTAATCTGTTTTCTACTTAAAGGTATGTTTAAAAATTATGATGAGACCTTAAAATTATTTATGTATGTTTGATTGATTTGGAATGAATGAGTTTCTGAAATCTCATTCAATTGAAATTATGCTTTGTATACATTTGGATGGAAATGTATGAGAGAATAATTGTGGGACACAATTCCTTTTAGGAGAAGAGTATGTGACGACCCAAATTATTGAGATAAAAATAATTTTAATAAAATCAGAAAATGAGAATTTTTAAGAAAAGAAAATATAGTCTGACAATAATAATATTAGGAGTAAGTGAAATGATTAAATAAGAGGATAGAGATTTTTCAATAAAATATAATGGGAAGAAAATGATCAAATATGAGTGAGTTTTTATATACAGATATCTCCTATATATATATACATATATATAAATATATATGTATTAGATATGAGTAGCCAAAGAAGTATAAAATGATAAAGTCCTTTTGATAACTAAATTGCATGAGAACCAGTTTAGTATTATTGTGCATAAATACCTTCTTAAAAATAAATCAGGAAATAAATGGTTTGAAATAATATAAGAGAACCATTCAGGCCTAACAAGGTATACAATGTAACTGAGTCACACAAAGATGATGTGTAGGTGGATCATGCAAATAGCATGTGCACAGAAAAGCAGAGAAGCAACTGCTTTTACTAGAAATAGAAATCAAGAGAAAATGACACATTTAGCCATAACAACACACACATAATTCTCTGAGTAATGTGAGGATAAAATGGGTTTTTCCTTTAGTAAAACCCTAGCAAAATGATTTAAATCAAGAGGGAAGCAGAGGTTTTCTCTGAGGGAAAACAGAAACACATTGAAAAAAATTTAGAAAGGAGAGCTCACCCTGTTTTCAAGCTTAGGCATTCTCGGGGAAGAGAGGAGGAAGGTGAGTGATTAATCACTTATGATCTGTAAGGCATTAAGACCCATGTTAAGGGCAGCCAAGTTATTTTATATAAACACTACATTATGTTTTTCTGTTTGATTTTATTCTTTGGATGAAAATATGTTGATCATGGATGGTATTCTGGTTGGGTTTTTGGATGAGATTTTAACCTGTTTTGACTTGTTGTGATGGTTTCAGTTTTTGTTTTAAAATATAGATAATCAAACAAATACACTAATCACAGAAATAGATTTTATATATGCTAGTTTTGATATGAAAAATGAATCAAATGTTTTACTGTGGAATAGGGTATCAATGAAAGAAAAGAAGTAAGCAGTGTGAATAATGAGATTCATGCTTATGTCTAGTCTATATTAAAAATGATATGAACAATGCAATATTACAAATATGTGCTGATTGTTCAGATCATAAACCAATAAGTTTTTATGGTTTTTTTTTCTCAAAAATCATTCCTTATGTTCACAGTAAAAGAATAAATATAGTTTTGCATATGACTTCTTCAGATTTATGTAAGCAATGGAAAATTTCTAGAAATAAAAATATAAGCAGGTTTTAGAAAAATGTGATTAAAGCAAAAATGACTTTGAAATAAGGTGTGCAATTTTACATGAATGCTTTGTACGTCTGGATATGATCTTTGGGTGATTTTAATAATTCTTGACCTATATAAGGAAGGAAAGAATACGAGTATCTCTGGAATCAAAAGAAAAATTCCCCAAAAAGAAATAAATAAGCATGGTCTCTAAATTATAAAATAATTTAGGAGTAGTGCCTTGATCTACTCATCAACAGGTGGTTGATGGGTATGTGCATGACTTGTTTAAGTCCTGTAGGCCTCTGTTTAAAGGGTTAATAGAACTGAGCCCCTTTGCAATGCACACATGGTGTTCAATGGCAAGAGTTCAGACCAAACAAAATGAAAAGATGAGAAAGAGAAATTATGCTATGGAATTTAGGGAGTTAATCCATAGGAGTTTGTACATGTACAACTGAATGAAGTAAGTGGATGAATGCTTGGGTGTATGTTTATAGATAAACTTAAATATACACATTCTCATATTTTAATTGGGATTTGAATAGCATTTAATAGAAAAGTTCTCTGTACAGCCTTAAGAATTTACAAGATATTTTGCATACTTGATTTCACTCACACCAGAATTTATTTCTGACCCTATTTGTTGCCTTTGCAATACTTGGGGTGTCTCATTTTATTGGGGCAGTTCAAAGTTTTGTTGTAGGGAAAGATGCATGAATTGCTTGCTTGCTTGCATGGATAATTGGAGATCTTGAGGAATTTAAAGTGTTTAAGAGAAGTAGCAGTGTCATTGTAATAAATAAGTTAGACACACTCTAATATGTTCTAAGTATTTTCATGAGTGTCTTTTGCTTTGTTATCTGGAAAATAGTATGTAAGAAGAAAAAGAAACTTAAGTGTTATATGTGTTTGTGAGCTGTGGACTTAAGTAACAAGTTCTGAAATAGTTTTAGTAGATAATGCTGAAGGAGAAGATGCCATTTAATCTGATGTGTGAACATGTTTTTCTTGACAGTCTTGAGGCACTTCAGTTATGAAATTAAAACTGATACTTGGTAGGAAATATCTGATACTATAAAACTGATACTAAGTAGGAAATATCTGATACTATAAAACTGATACTAAGTAGGAGAAATCTGATCCTATAAAACTGATACTAGGTAGGAGAAATCTGATACTATAAAACTAATACTAAGTAGGAGAAATCTGATACTAGGTAGGAAATATCTGATACTATAACTACTGATCTAATACTAAGTAGGAAAAATCTGATACTATAACTTCAAAACTGATACTAAGTGGCAAGACAAAAATTAAGAGTAGAAAACATGTATACCAATCCGTAGGCAGGGAAATGTTGCAAAGTGTTTATAGGTTCAGAACACCATTTCTATAAGTTTTAGTCCAGAAGAGTGCAAATATCTTTCAAAAACCAGATTCAACACTTTTCTAGCTCCAGATATAAGAAGTAGTATGATTTATAAAGTAGATCACAACACCATCACTCATGTGATGATTATTTGCTCTGTTAACCAGGAAATATGCATTTTGTCTGTCATGATTGGTTTGTGCTTGTTGTGTCTGAACCTTGATCACATGTGTTGTTTTTCTCTGCTTAGACTTCAACCTAGTTTATCACCTCAGTATTCATATGATAAGTATCAAATCCCAAAGAATTCCGGAAATTAAATGTATGGCTTGTAAACCCAGAGACCAATTAATTTGAGAAGTAAGCAAGACAATAATAAGTGGCAATATTTGAATTTAATATTAATCAAGCTTGAGATCAAGAAGGGGGAATGTAAAAATAGAAATGGCTATGTGACACCAATTCTCTGAAAAATGAGAAATACTGTGTGATTGAATTTTCCTTGTTAATTTTTAATACTCTGATAAGCAAGAAACATTTATATATCTCCACATATATAAATGACTTGAATTGACTTAGATACTAATATTTTTATATTAGTAAGAATTTGGACCGTGGGGAAATGAATTAAAGAAGTGATCACTTGGTTTGGAAAAAAAAAATCTCAACAGTAAATCATTGAAAATGGGAAGAGAAAGAAGTGGGTCACTTCAGTTGGTATCAGAGCTATGTTATTAAAACATAGCATAAATATATTATCCAATTTTCTTGTATGGATAAAATTCTAATATATATATATAATAATGATAGAAGTAAATTTCAGAAAATAATTAAATTAGAAATATGACTAACTAGCTATGCAATTGAATAGTGAATCATGGTAGGAAGACCACCAAGTCATGGAGCAGGACCCTCCAATACAACACCAATGGTTAACTTGCAAGATTTGGTGAGGGCATTTAGAGAAGGAGCAGTGCAGAGGGAAGAGAATCCTCATGAGGAATTAGCTAAGTTATTGAAGACATTTTCAAATTTAGGAGGTAAGGATTTTGAAGGCACTGAGGGAGTTATGGGAGTGCAGACATGGTTGAGAACTTTGGAAAGGATATTTGCAGATATGCAAATTAATGACCAAAGGAAGAGGCAGGTAGCTTCAAGGAGACTCAAAGGAGCAGCCTTAGATTGGTGGGAGGTGATCATCACAGGAAGGCCAGAAAATGAGATAACATGGGATCAATTCAAGGAGATGCTTGAGGCAAGATTTGTTCCAGCAACAGCTAAGGCAACATTGCTTGAGGAATTCATAAGGCTGAGGCAAGGGCCAATGAGTGTGACTGAATACACTCAAAAATTTGAGAGTCTGTCCAAGTATGGAACTATGCTCATAGGAGATGAAGGATCAAAGAATTCAAGATTTATCCAAGGATTGAATGCAGGTCTGAGTAGAGCAATGTTACCATACAAGGATAAAACATTTGATCAAGTCATAGACCTTGCTCTTTCTTTTGAACAACGTGACAATGCAAGGGAAAAATTTAGGAGCATGAGGGCTAATAATCAAAAGAAGAGAAAAATAGAGCACATCCCTATGACAAAAAGAATATGGATAAGAAAATGGATGGAGCAGCCACTGGGGAAGCTAAGAAGAAGGTTACTTGTTATAATTGTGGCAAAGAAGGACACATGAGTAATAGGTGTCAAGCAGCCAAGAAGGCATTGTTTAGCTGCTATAACTGTGGGAAAGAAGGTCATATTAAAAGGAACTGCCCAGAGTTCAGAAAGGGAGCAAAGGTAGGAGCACTTGAGGGCAAAGCAAAAGCAACTGCAGTGGGAAGTTCCGGACAATTGGAAGGTATACTACTAATTAAAGATCACCCCATCTCAGTTATATACGACACTGGAGCAACACATTCACTAATATCCCAAGACATAGTGAATAAATTAACTCTCACATGCTATTTAGTTGATAATCCCTTGTTTATTCAGAGCCCACTAGGTAATTCTTGCATGCTAGAGATTAAATGTTTGGGAGTAGAGTTAAACATAGGTGGAAATATGTTTAGTTCTGATTTGTTTGTGCTAAAATATCCGGGAATAGGAATTATTCTAGGAGTAGATTGGCTAAGAAAATACAAAGCAATTTTAAACTTAGAAAATCTTACTATTTCTCTAAAAACAGAAAATGGTAAAAATATTATAGTTATGAGTGAAATTGCTAAAATCAATTACTGTAACCACATATGTAGCATGACTGAGAAAGAATTAACACTGGAAGACATAAAAATTATAAATGAATACCCAGATGTCTTTGGTGAAGTCATAGGTGTTCCAGAAAATAGGCAAGTAGAATTTCAAATAAGGCTAATCCCAGGACCAAGCCCAATCATCAAGAAGCCGACTAGAATGGGTCCTAAAGAACTAGTGGAGTTGAAACATCAGTTGGAAGAACTGGAGCAGAAAGGCTTCATAAGGCCTAGTAGTTCAAACTGGGGTTCTCCAGTTGTATTTGTGAAGAAGCATGATGGTACTTTGAGGATGTGCATTGATTATAGGGAATTAAACAAAGTCACCATTAAAAACAAATACCCACTCCCCAGAATTGATGATCTATTCGATCAATTAAATGGAGCAAAGGTCTTTTCAAGGCTAGATTTAGCCTCTGGGTTTCATCAGATGAAGGTGGAGGAAGAAAGTATTAAGTATACTACCTTCAACACAAGGTATGGATTATATGAATTTTTGGTGATGCCTTTTGGATTGACAAATGCACCATCATATTTTGTAGATTTAATGAATAGAACATTTAGAGATTTTCTAGACAAATTTGTGGTTGTCTTTATTGATGACATATTATTGTATTCAAAATCAGAAGAAGATCATGCAAAACACTTGCATCTGGTTTTGTCTAGACTGAGGGTACATGATTTAAAAGCCAAATTCTCTAAATGTACATTTTGGCAGAATGAAGTAAAATTTTTGGGGCACATTGTATCACAACAAGGGGTTAGTGTAGACCCAAATAAGGTGATGGCAGTGCAATCTTGGAGTAGACCCAAATCAGTGACTGAGGTGAGGTCATTTTTGGGAATGGCAGGCTATTATAGGAGATTTATAAAAGATTTTGCAAGAATAGCTATCCCATTGACCCAGTTAACTAAAAAGGAGCAACCCTATGTGTGGACAGAGAAGTGTGAACAAGCCTTCATATCACTAAAGAAGGCACTGGTAGAAGCTCCAGTTTTACAAGTGCTAGAGGGTAATGAAGAATTAGTAGTTTACACAGATGCTAGTGGATCTGGATTAGGGGCAGTGCTTATGCAACATGGTAGAGTCATAGCATATGCATCAAGGCAACTCAAGCCAAATGAAACCAGGTATGCTACACATGACTTAGAACTAGCTGCTGTAGTATATGCATTGAAACGATGGAGACATTACTTGTTAGGTGCTAAGTTTGAATTGTTTACAGATCATAAGTCACTTAAATACTTGTTTTCCCAAAAAGACTTAAACATGAGGCAACATAGGTGGGTAGAATTTCTAGCTGCCTATGATCTTGATATATTATACACCCCAGGAAAATCCAATAAAGTGGCAGATGCATTGAGTAGGCATCAAGCAAAAGTGGCAAGCTTAATGATGAGTGAATTCAAAGATTTGACAATCCTCAGTGTAGAAATAAGAGCAAAAATTAGAGTAGCAGATAATGTGCCTAATGATATGATTGAATATGGTAAACTAAGCCTCATTTCTTTAAAGTCAACTCTGGTTGATAAAATAGGAGAAATGCAAAGTCAAGACTTAAATTTAAAGGAGAAAAAGAACATGTTATCACAAGGCATGACAGTAGAGAATTATGAAGTAGATGATAAAGGATACTTAAGGAAAAAGGGGAAGCTCTGTCTGCCAAATGTAGAGGAACTAAAGCAAGAAGTTATGGATGAGCATCACAAAACAAAATATACTATCCATCCAGGTGGTACAAAAATGTACCATGATCTCAAGAGAAATTACTGGTGGCCAGGAATGAAAGGAGCAGTAGCAAAATATGTGGCAAATTGCTTGACATGCCAACAAGTAAAGGCAGACTATCAAAGACCCTCAGGTTTATTGCAACCTTTGGAAGTGCCTACTTGGAAATGGGAAAGTATATCAATGGATTTTGTGGATGGTTTGCCAAGAACAAGAAGGGGCAATGATAGTATTTGGGTAGTGGTTGATAGACTCACAAAAACAGCACACTTCATCCCAATAAGTTCAAACAGAAATGCTCACAAGCTAGCTCAATTGTTTGTGAAGGAGATAGTGAGATTGCATGGAATCCTCAAGACTATCATTAGTGATAGAGATACTTTGTTTACTTCAAGGTTTTGGAGTAGCTTTCAAGAAGCTATGGGGACAGAACTAAGCCTAAGCACATCCTACCACCCACAAACAGATGGGCAAACTGAGATTGTTAATAAAGTTTTAGAGGATTTGCTGAGAGCATGCATACTTGATTTTGGAGACAACTGGGAGGATCACATTTATTTAGCTGAGTTTGCTTATAATAATAGCTACCAGTCCACCATAGGAATGGCTCCATTTGAGGCTTTGTATGGAAAGCCTTGTTTATCTCCTGCATGTTGGATGGAAGCTGGTGAAAGGATATTGCTTGGACCAGACCATGTAAAAGAAACTTCTGCAAGGATTGAATTGGTAAGGCAAAGAATGAGAGTAGCTCAATAGAGACAAAAAGCCTATGCAGATAAAAGGAGAAGGCCAGTAGAATTTGAGGTGGGAGACTATGTGTTTCTCAAAGTATCACCAATGAGGAAAATATTGAGGTTTGGCAAAGCAGGGAAACTGTCACCAAGGTATATAGGACCATATGAAATTGTTCAAAGAATTGGGACTTTAGCTTATAGGTTGAAGTTACCAGAGGAATTGAGCAAAATACATGATGTATTTCATGTATCCCAATTGAGGAAATGGGTGCATGATGAGGAGGCCATTCTTGAATCTCCTACACATGTTGAAATTCAAGAAAATCTGGTTTATAAAAAGGAACCAGTAGGCATTGTGGCTAGAGAAGAAAAGAAACTGAGAAATAAAATAATAAAACTAGTTAAAATCCAATGGAGTTTAGATGAAAATGACTGCACCTAGGAGGCTGAAGATAGGATAAGGGACAAGTATCCTAATCTATTTTCTACTTAAAGGTATGTTTAAAAATTATGATGAGACCTTAAAATTATTTATGTATGTTAGATTGATTTGGAATGAATGAGTTTCTGAAATCTCATTCAATTGAAATTATGCTTTGTATACATTTGGATGGAAATGTATGAGAGAATAATTGTGGGACACAATTCCTTTTAGGAGAAGAGTATGTGAAGACCCAAATTATTGAGATAAAAATAATTTTAATAAAATCAGAAAATGAGAATTTTTAAGAAAAGAAAATATAGTCTGACAATAATAATATTAGGAGTAAGTGAAATGATTAAATAAGAGGATAGAGATTTTTCAATAAAATGTAATAGGAAGAAAATGATCAAATATGAGTGAGTTTTTATATACAGATATCTCCTATATATATATATACATATATATAAATATATATGTATTAGATATGAGTAGCCAAAGAAGTATAAAATGATAAAGTCCTTTTGATAACTAAATTGCATGAGAACCAGTTTAGTATTATTGTGCATAAATACCTTCTTAGAAATAAATCAGGAAATAAATGGTTTGAAATAATATAAGAGAACCATTCAGGCCTAACAAGGTATACAATGTATCTGAGTCACACAAATATGATGTGTAGGTGGATCATGCAAATAGCATGTGCACAGAAAAGCAGAGAAGCAACTTCTTTTACTAGAAATAGAAATCAAGAGAAAATGACACATTTAGCCATAACAACACACACATAATTCTCTGAGTAATGTGAGGATAAAATGGGTTTTTCCTTTAGTAAAACCCTAGCAAAATGATTTAAATCAAGAGGGAAGCAGAGGTTTTCTCTGAGGGAAAACAGAAACACATTGAAAAATAAATAGAAAGGAGAGCTCACTCTGTTTTCAAGCTTAGGCATTCTCGGGGAAGAGAGGAGGAAGGTGAGTGATTAATCACTTATGATTTGTAAGGCATTAAGACCCATGTTAAGGGCAGCCAAGTTATTTTATATAAACACTACATTATGTTTTTCTGTTTGATTTTATTCTCTGGATGAAAATATGTTGATCATGGATGGTATTCTGGTTGGGTTTTTGGATGAGATTTTAACCTGTTTTGACTTGTTGTGATGGTTTCAGTTTTTGTTTTAAAATATAGATAATCAAACAAATACACTAATCACAGAAATAGATTTTATATATGCTAGTTTTGATATGAAAAATGAATCAAATGTTTTACTGTGGAATAGGGTATCAATGAAAGAAAAGAAGTAGGCAGTGTGAATAATGAGATTCATGCTTATGTCTAGTCTATATTAAAAATGATATGAACAATGCAATATTACAAATATGTGCTGATTTGTTCAGATCATAAACCAATAAGTTTTTATGTTTTTTTTCTCAAAAACCATTCCCTATGTTCACAGTAAAAGAATAAATATAGTTTTGCATATGACTTCTTCAGATTTATGTAAGCAATGGAAAATTTCTAGAAATAAAAATATAAGCAGGTTTTAGAAAAATGTGATTAAAGCAAAAATGACTTTGAAATAAGGTGTGCAATTTTACATGAATGCTTTGTATGCCTGGATATGATCTTTGGGTGATTTTAATAATTCTTGACCTATATAAGGAAGGAAAGAATACGAGTATCTCTGGAATCAAAAGAAAAATTCCCCAGAAAGAAATAAATAAGCATGGTCTCTAAATTATAAAATAATTTAGGAGTAGTGCCTTGATCTACTCATCAGCAGGTGGTTGATGGGTATGTGCATGACTTGTTTAAGTCATGTAGGCCTCTGTGTAAAGGGTTAACAGAACTGAGCCCCTTTGCAATGCACACATGGTGTTCAATGGCAAGAGTTCAGACCAAACAAAATGAAAAGATGAGAAAGAGAAATTATGCTATGGAATTTAGGGAGTTAATCCATAGGAGTTTGTACATGTACAACTGAATGAAGTAAGTGGATGAATGCTTGGGTGTATGTTTGTAGATAAACTTAAATATACACATTCTCAGATTTTAATTGGGATTTGAATAACATTTAATAGAAAAGTTCTCTGTACAGCCTTAAGAATTTACAAGATATTTTGCATACTTGATTTCACTCACACCAGAATTTATTTCTGACCCTATTTGTTGCCTTTGCAATACTTGGGGTGTCTCATTTTATTAGGGCAATTCAAAGTTTTGCTGCAGGGAAAGATGCATGAATTGCTTGCTTGCTTGCATGGATAATTGGAGATCTTGAGGAATTTAAAGTGTTTAAGAGAAGTAGCAGTGTCATTGTAATAAATAAGTTAGACACACTCTAATATGTTCTAAGTATTTTCATGAGTGTCTTTTGCTTTGTTATCTGGAAAATAGTATGTAAGAAGAAAAAGAAACTTAAGTGTTATATGTGTTTGTGAGCTGTGGACTTAAGTAACAAGTTCTGAAATAGTTTTAGTAGATAATGCTGAAGGAGAAGATGCCATTTAATCTGATGTGTGAACATGTTTTTCTTGACAGTCTTGAGGCACTTCAGTTATGAAATTAAAACTGATACTAGGTAGGAAATATCTGATACTATAAAACTGATACTAAGTAGGAGAAATCTGATCCTATAAAACTGATACTAGGTAGGAAAAATCTGATACTATAAAACTGATACTAAGTAGGAGAAATCTGATACTATAAAACTGATACTAAGTAGGAGAAATCTGATACTATAAAACTGATACTAGGTAGGAAATATCTGATACTATAACTACTGATCTAATACTAAGTAGGAAAAATATGATACTATAACTTCAAAACTGATACTAAGTGGCAAGACAAAAATTAAGAGTAGAAAACATGTATACCAATCCGTAGGCAGGGAAATGTTGCAAAGTGTTTATAGGTTCAGAACACCATTTCTATAAGTTTTAGTCCAGAAGAGTGCAAATATCTTTCAAAAACCAGATTCAACACTTTTCTAGCTCCAGATATAAGAAGTAGTATGATTTATAAAGTAGATCACAACACCATCACTCATGTGATGATTATTTGCTCTGTTAACCAGGAAATATGCATTTTGTCTGTCATGATTGGTTTGTGCTTGTTGTGTCTGAACCTTGATCACATGTGTTGTTTTTCTCTGCTTAGACTTCAACCTAGTTTATCACCTCAGTATTCATATGATAAGTATCAAATCCCAAAGAATTCCGGAAATTAAATGTATGGCTTGTAAACCCAGGGACCAATTAATTTGAGAAGTAAGCAAGAAAATAATAAGTGGCAATATTTGAATTTAATATTAATCAAGCTTGAGATCAAGAAGGGGGAATGTAAAAATAGAAATGGCTATGTGACACCAATTCTCTGAAAAATGAGAAATACTGTGTGATTGAATTTTCCTTGTTAATTTTTAATACTCTGATAAGCAAGGAAACATTTATATATCTCCACATATATAAATGACTTGAATTGACTTATATACTAATATTTTTATATTAGTAAGAATTTGGATCTTGGGGAAATGAATTAAAGAAGTGATCACTTGGTTTGGAAAAAAAAATCTCAATAGTAAATCAATGAAAATGGGAAGAGAAAGAAGTGGGTCACTTCAAAAGTCATATGATAACGATAATGACGAATTATACAACAATATTGTACCAAACAAGCAACTATGGCGTAAACTATAGATGACCCAGATTTTATGTATATCTTACTTTAAAAGTGGAGAATTATGTATGGACATATGAGTTGTATCAGTGCATAGAAAGCAGAGCAAAAATGGGAAAATTCAAAATAATTCATTTTGTCAATTATTACTCTAGACTTTTAATTTATGTTCTCATGAATAATTTTGTTAGAGTAAATCAAATTTAATGTTGATTGATATAAGAAGTAAAAATGGTACTTAGGTAGTAGTTTTATAGTTATACTGCATGTCTTAGGTAGTATTTAACATGCTATATTTAACGACCCAGAATTTCAGTCATTCGAATTAGGCTAATTTTATAAATCAAATAACTTGAATTTCAAATATAAGGGTTATATGAATAACTGGAATTGTTTAAATTACCAAATTTTGAATTTAATGGGAATGAAAAATGATTTCGAAAGTTGATTTAAATTCTATTTGAATAAGAATAAAGATAGTAAACTTTTGAATTTGAATTAAAAGTGAATAAAATGGTTTTAATAATAATTCGTTTTAATTAACGTATGAAAATAGCCTTCCGAGGCACTATCTCGGATTTCAACGAAACTAGTTTTATTGGATCAGTAATAGTGAATTATTATACGTTGTCGAATTTCGTGATGATCAGACGTATCGTTTGGTCGTGCGAGATCGAAATGCATAGAAACTAATTAAAGGAATTTAAATTTATATAATTCGATTTTGAAAGTTAACTTCTATATACTTCGAAATTGGGTCCTGATGCTAGTTCCATTGTATTCGAAATAGGGGTATTACATATAGTACGTCAGGCAGCACGCCTCATTTGGAGTTCGAAAAATTAGACGTAAATAGTGTTTAGATATTTGTTTTTGCTATAAAAGTACTTGAGATGGTTTCATTTGCAAACTTAAAACCCTAAAATGAAAACAGAGCCGCCATTGTGAGCTCATCCAATGGTCACCATTTCACGTCGTGCTAGAGGCGACAATCGACAAAACCTTCAACATGGAACTTGTAGAGCTCGACCTCCCGATCTCATCGAGCCCCTCTAGTCACCAATCAGTGGTCCCTAGGTAGAGCAAAATGAGGATGAATGGAATCCATTCATCTGCGAAATCATGACGATCGGCAGAACTACATGGGTTCGGACCTACAACGTATGGGAGCTCGACGTCGGGGCTTCACTTGGATAGGACGTGGTGGCGCCTGGGGCCACGATGGTGGCTTGGCGGCAAGTCAAAGTCAGTTGAAGCAAACGTGTCTGGAAACGAGAAACAAATGATGGATTAGGGCTTAAGCGCGTGGATTTGGTTTAAGCATAGGCAATTAAATTGGTTAATCATGTAATGATTAATTATTATAAAATTGAATGTTTATAAATGTATAACTTTTTCATATGAGGTCGGATTTGAATGCGACGAGTTGCATTGCGTTCGTATCAGCGCAATATACATTACAGAGTTGGATTGGAATAATTTGGAGCTTGTAGGAATTTGTGTTAAAATTGAACACATGTTCAATTTTAATTCAAACTGGAATGCATAGGCGATAACTGGAATTTTGATGAGTTAAATCACCTCTATGGCCCACTTATATTTTTATATAAGTGTGGAGAAATTCTATTGTTGATTGTTTGTTGGCCGTTTGGATGATTTACTATTTTATTAGTTGGTTTGGATATATTCTCGCTCCTTGAGCGGATGAGACCCTATTACGTTCCCGTGTATGAGCGAACGACCCTTTGTATACGATCCCGCCTCGAAGTGGTTGATTTATATTATTTGATTATATATTGTATGTGATGCGGGGGATAGGTTTAAGGGATCCAACATGATTCTTCACACTGTTGATTTTACTTTTTATATATTTTGATATAGGATGTGTTAGATGCCATAATTGATGACATTGATATGATTTCCATTATTTGGTGCTATAGTAGCACTGTGCCGTATTTTTAGTATTTCCAAATACTATAAAATAGTGATTTTAAATTGAAATGATTTTAAAGTGATTTTGGAATATGTTTTAATAATTTTTAAATTATAAAAAGGAATGAAATTATTTGAAATGAATAAAAATTTATGATTTTTGATGTTATAAAATTATAGTTTTATGAAATATTTTAAATAAAGATTTTTGAATGCTTTATATGAAAGATTTATAAAAGTGATATTTTGTAAATAAAGTAATAGATTTATAAACGGAGTTTTTATAAATATTAGAAATGGATTTTATAAATAAATTAGATTTATAAAGAAAAGGATTTATAAATGGATTTTGATAGTAAAATGAGTTTTTATAAAAGAATGATTTATAAATAGAATTTTATAAACAAAGAGATTTTATAGAAAAAGAAGTTTTATAGAATAGGAAAGAAATTTATAAACATAGTTTTATAGATATAGAGATGATTTATGTTGAAATTTAAATATGGAGTTTAATGGTTTTTAAAGTGATAATCTGTAAAAGTAACGTTTTGAAATAATAATTCCAAATGGAATTTAATGGTTTTAAAAGTGATTTAAATGTGTTAAGTAACGAAAACATAGATTTCAACATTTATTGTTGTAATAGACGTTTTCGGGAAAGTAAGGAAGGCATGGACTATAAAACTGTTGTTATAGTAAATGATTTCTAAAAGGAAATGTTTTATATAGTATATGGGATATATATAGTTAAAAGAATCCCTATACTGGTGTTTTTGGGTTGTTGTAACGATGTTTTACGCGACATTCGTTTTGACCCAATAAATTATGTTTTGACCTTCCATTGTGAAATACACGAATTGGTTCTTATGATCATACTAAAGGCTTGGTGATATAGGTGCTTGCCTCTTATACTTAACACCCATTCTGAGGCGTATGAACTCGGGAGCTGTACGGTTATAGAAATCTATTTAATGTGTCTCCAAAATGGTAGCGTTATTAAATATACTTATATCATTGATATAAGTATATAGAAATGTTTTCCAAATATCGAATAGTTGAAATGGTTTTGAGGATATATCTTTTGAAGATAATTTGAAGTAAATATTTGAAAATTGATTTAATTAATAAAAGATTAATTAAATGGTCCTAGTTAGGCCTGCCAACGGATGCAAACGGATGTGGATCTGGCTATATCCGCAACCGTATCCGAAAATTAACATCTATATCCACATCCGCATCCGATATCCGTGGATATTTAAAAATTAACATCAGTATCTGCTTCCGCAGGTATTTTCGAATATCCAAAAATATCCGAAAATCTGCATCCGAAAAATAGATTGAGAATTATGATATAATGAAAATTTTGATCAAAAAATTACAATTTATAGCATTCAAATAACAATTAATCGACAAACTAATATACTTCAGTTTCCCAGTTAACAACAAACAATTCACACAAAATCATAATAGAGTTACAAAATGCATAATTAATTTGCTAATACAATTTAAATAATTAACCATAAAACCTAAATAAACATAGCTAAAGTGACGAATAAGCATCCGATTTCTTTGCAAAAGTGAAGAATAACATCCAATTTCTTTGCAAAAGTGAAGAATAAACATCCAATTCTTTGTTCTATCTTCAAACTCATGAGCATTCCACAAGACCCTATAAAACAAAACATAATAAACACCCTAGCAAAAATATGAGTCAATAGTTCAAACTCATGTTGCTGCTGCAGCAGCACTCTTTCTGGCAGCACTTCTAGCAGAAGTGCTACTGCTGCTAGCAGCACTGCTAGCAGAAGTGCTGCTACTGGCTACACTTTCTGGTGTTGCTGCTCTGGTGCTAACAGCAGCACCAAAAAGTGTCGGTGCTAGCAGCAACCCCAAGTGCTGCTGCTAGCAGCAGCACCAAGCACTTTATATTGCTGCTTCAGCAGCAGCAACACATAAATGAAAAAAAACTCTATATTTTTACCTTGTGCGATGGATAGTTTATGGTAGGGCTGATGCTTCATCTGCAAGCTCTATATCTTTACCTGTTAAATAAAAAAAGACTGATTATATTAAATGGTTAAAATTCGAAAATAATTTTAGTATGTAAATAATAAACTATCCTATGTCCTATGGTAACCAATCCTTAATACAACTCAATGCTTCCACTATGTCAGGAGATAATGAGGATCTATTTTCGGTAATCAATCTACCACCGCTACTAAACGATGATTCAGATGCTACGGTAGAAACGAAAATGGCTAAAATATCACGAGCAATCTTTGCGAAAGTAGGAAATGTAGGACAATTTGTTTTCCACCACATTAAAATATCAAAGTTGTCATCATTCTCATCCATCGGCAATAATTCATCTTCCAAATACTTGTCAAGCTCGGTCTTTGAAATTTGCTAACTTCCAATTTTTTGTTCTCTATAATTCTTCCACTTAAGATCCATTTTTGTTCTCTTTTTTAAACCATGATTAAAATTATCATCCAATGCACAAGAAGAAGATGCATTTTTATAGGATGCACTTTCTTCTTCATATAAATAGAAAAGAGATTTCAAACAATCATTGATTTTCCTAACATGAACTTGTGCATCATCTTCCCCATAAATCAAACCATAGAAAAATTCAATGTAAGTCATTCTATAACGAGGATCGAAAACCATTCCAATACTCATCATTAAATTGCAAGTCTTCCAATATTTCTCAAATTTAACTCTCATCATTTGTGCCATAGAACAAATATAATCATGCTCACTTAGCTCCCAACTCGTAATACTTTCATAAATATCACACACACTTTTAAAATACAAATTCACTGTTGGATATTTAACACCTAAATATTTGAGAGTTACATCATAAAAGATTTTCAAACATTCACAAATTTATTTTCCTATCTCCCATTCTTCTCTAGAAGAGAAACTTATATAATCCGAAGTTAACTTAACTAATCGCTCAAACGCGGGACGCACTTCAATCGCACTTTCAAGCATAAGGTATGTTGAGTTCCATCGCGTTGGAACATCATAAGAAACACCTTTTCCAACTAATCTAGTTTGTGCCAATGCGTTTTCCTAATTTTGTTTTCTAGAATGTGAAGACTTTGTGAAATTAACACTTTCTCTTATCTTTATAATAAGACCATGTACGGCTTTTAACCCATCTTGCACAATTAAATTCAAGACATGAGTGCAACAACGCATATAAAACAAATCACTATTTGAAATCAAGACCCCTTTACCATCTAACCATGCCTTGAGATCTCTTATCATAACATCATTATTAGATGCATTATCGACAGTAATTGAAAATAATTTCTTATCCAAATTCCAATGCAATAGTTTTGTTTTAAGAGCAGCACCAAGTGCAAGTCCAGTGTATGGAGAAGGCATTTCATGATAAGCAATTATCTTTTTTTGCAATTTCCATTCATCATCTATGTAATGACAAGTTATACAACAATAACCTATATTCTGATGTTCAGATGTCCATAAATCAGTAGTAAGACTAACACGAGTAGACAAACTATCAAACATCTGTTGTAATTCAGTTCCCATATCAGCATAAAGTTTCAACACATTACAACGAACTATATTTCTAGAATAGAGCTTAACGGTTGGATTAATAATCTTAACAAATTCTTGGAAGTAAACATGTTCAGTCATATTGAATGGATAATCATGTTTGGCAATCATACGAGCAAAACACATTTGAGTCCTATTTTGATCAAACTTCCAACTAGCTAATTTGAATGGTTTATTCGGAGACTTTTTAGTAGTCAAAAGTTGTAGTCCGGATAATCTCTTATTAGTAGTATTTTTGGGACAAATTTTTATATGATTTTTCAAATGTGTTGTTCCCAATGAAGTGGCTCCATTGAATATCCTTAAACAATGTTTACAAGTTACCTTAACACAATTACTACCCTCTAACACTTCTCTATCAAAATCTTTCCATACCTCGGATTTCAAGGGTTTTATATTCAAAGGTGCAGATATTTCTTCATTTGCTAGAATATTTTGAGTTGGTGGCGCACTAGAGTCCGTGGTTTCTAGCATAACTATGTTATCTTTGACACAAGCATTTGATGCAGCACATGCAACAGATTTACTGCTACAACTTGATGAGGTGTTTTCCATTTTTAAAAGTCTATAAATATTCATAGAACTACTTTAATATCATTTTTAAAAGTCTGTAAAATATTCATTATTGGACCAATTTAAAAGTTTGTAATTTATTATTATACCAATTTAAATGTCTGTATTTCAAAAAACATTTAAAAACAACAAAATAAAGATTATTGCAGCAACAAGCTTATCTACATTTCAAAAAAACATTTAAAAACAAAATTATAAGCAATCAAAACTTATATATTTTTTAAAATTCTAATCATTTGAAACTTCTATTTCTTTGAAATACGATGACATATATAAAATTTGTATATTCAAAGCAATCAAAACTATAAACATAAGATTATGTTCAGGTTAGATTTTCCGAAAGACAAACGTGTATAAATAAGCACTTCCGAAAACAATGACTGAAATTGAATTTACTTGAGATGAAAAAATTAACATATACATTCAAAAACATTAAAACTAACATATACATTCAAAAAAAAATCCTCAAACCGAAATCCATGAACCGGAGCTTATAACATTTAAACAGCGAAAATACCAGAAGTAAAGCCATTAGGAGGAGAACCAAAGCGGAGCTGGAGCCGGAACCAGAGCTGCGATGTGAGGGGTTTCATAACGGAGCCCGAGCTACGATGTGCTAGAGCCGGAGCTACGAGGGGAGCGACGTCGGAGTGATGTGAGGGGTTTCGTCGATTTAGGGCTTGTGATTTAGGGTTTGATATTATTTTTTTGTTGCGGCTGTGAAAAATCATATTGTAAGTTTGAAACGAAAATGAGTAGTAATTTTGTTGCGGCTATGAAAATTGAATTAGGGTTTAGTACTTTTTGGGCTTGGGCGGGCTTTAATTTTTAAATAAATTCTAAGTATAACTTATTATATGTATCTTTAACTAATAAATCAATATAATAACAACAATTTTTATCATAATTAATTTCGGATCGGACGGATGTTTTTTGGATACCGATACAATCAAATCCGCATCCGCATCCGAAATTCTTTTCGGATATCGAATATCCGCATTTGCATCCGCTTTTCGGATATCGAATAATATTCGTATTTCGGATACGGATACAGATTTAGACGGGTTTCGGCTTTAATTTTTAAATAGAGGGTTTTGGATACGGATATATCAACTGATCCTAATGGTTTTGCGGGCTCACCAATAACTTATCTCTCCTTTATAGATTCCTTTATGTGTGTAATATCATTTTAGTCTTACTTGTGACAAAGCCCCACACACTGGAATTTTGGACTAAATTAACTAGGGGCTAATAGTTAATGTATAGGGCACGACCCTATACCAGTCTCATCTGGTATTCTAATATCTGAGTCATTTAACTTAGGGTCAACTACCCACAAATTTTCCTTGAAAACCTTTTCTTTCAAAATGATTTAATCCTTTTAAATCATACTTAAACAAGGAAAATATACTCCATGCTTTACTCAAATCACCTTGCCATGTTATATATACTTTACACAAAACTTTGTAGATGTAAACGTTTAAATCTTTCACAGTACCCCTTCCGAATCCATTGAAAGCACCCCTTTCGAAACCAAGTATCTACTTTGCTTTATAACCTTAGGTTGATAGGCCAAAACATACCTTTCGAAACCATTCTTACTACACCATTCGAAAACATTGAAAAACCTTTCTTTCGAAAGCTTCAAAACCTTAGACATCCTCTTATTGAAACACTATAAACTTTGCCTTTCGAAAACATTGGAAAGCCTCTATTAAAAACCTTTTGAAACCATTGGGGAACCACCCCTTCGAAACCTTTATCTTAAACCTTTCGAAAGCACTAAATCCTTTTCATAAAATCAAACCTTTCAAAAGCATTTGGGTTCAAGTAAAACATGTGCAATAACCTTTCGAAACCATTTAAAACCTTTCCCTTCGAAACCTTTGGGTTTTACCTTCAATAGAACAAAAGGGTCATAAAACAACTAAGTCGAAAGCACTATTCCAAAAGCTATTTTCTAAGTAAAGAAGTGATGGTGTCGAAACTAGCCCTTCGAAAGCATTGGAGAAGCGGCTTTAATTTAAAAACAAGGGGTCCTTTCAAAACCATAGCTTCGAAAGGGAAAAGGCGGCAGCAAGAGGTTTCGGCCCCTTCGAAAGCATTTACTTAAAATAAAAGGCGCAACCTCTTTTGGAACCATTCCTTAAAATCATTTAACCAAGTCGAAAGCTAACCAAGACGAAAGCATTCCTTTCGAAAGTAAAGCAGGCGCATTTTCTTTTGAAGCAAAGCAAAGTTTCGACCCCTTCGGAACCCCATGTTTTGACTACATACCTTTCGCCAATGTCCAATTCGCTGTGTACCAAGTCTTTGATACCATGCGCATTGGTTTCGATGACGATGAAGGCGGAAGTACTTGGTCGAAAGCTTGGTGTCGAAAGTGGCGAAACATGTAAAAAGCATGTATAAACTAATTTTTAACTTTTTAAAGCAAATCTTTTCAACTTACCTGCCTTGTTTGTCAAAACATGATTGGTTGCTAATTTATTTTCTAAAAGTACTGTCGAAATTTTAGAAATAACAAATTAAATTATTTACAAAATACCCCTTCTCCTTTTATAAATATATAAAACATTTAAGTCCCATACCTTAAATAATTTTATATATCTATTAAAACACTTAGGAAAAATCTATAAAAATTCCCATAAATCATTTTTAATATGTAATCTAACATATATTAATTCCTGACCCAAAACATACATATACTAACCGTAATTAATTTTTAAACCCAAATAACAATTTTCTTCACTAGAAAATTAATATTAAATCCACATTAATTCGAAAAATTATTAAAATTGAAACCTATCTCTAACATATCATTATTGATCACATACTAAAATCGCAAGGCATTTTGATGTCATTTAATAGGGTTTTCACATTAAAACATATCATAAAATCTATATGAAATAGCATAAATCATCAACAAGCATATATATCCATTTTAACAATAAAAAACATGGCAAAACCTTGGAAAATAGATCGGATTTAATCTGAAACCGAAAATAATTAAAAACATGGGATGTAGTCATTATTCACCTTTAGCTTGAGATTAAGGAGTTGAGATTTGATCTTTGATTAAGTTGCTTAACTTCTTCCCCTTGATTTTAACTTTATCTTCTTCTTGCTTTCCTAATGGTGGCTGGCCTCTTATGTTTTTGTTTGTGAGAATGAACGTGTAAAATGAATGTATGTGAGGGTTTAGGGTATAATGATATTACTTATTCCTATATTGCCCTTGTCTACTTAGTCTAACTTAATTCATTTTAATTCCCTTAGTTCATTTGTTTAATGGGCACGGCTACCTTTCTATTAACACAAATCTCAATCCCCTAATCATCACATTATTTTATTTTATTTAACTAATTAAATATCCTAAATAATGTTACTAAAAATTAGGGTCATTACAGACTCCCCTCATAAAAGAATTTCATCCTCGAAATTATGATAAGGTACACAACAAATAAATCAAAAAGGTAAAACATACCATCAAACAAATCAGGATAAGCGCCTCTAATCATGCTCTCCGTTTCCCAAGTACAGTCTCTCTCATCGTCGATCCACTAGACTTTAACTAATCTGACCATCTTATTCCTTAGCCTCTTCTCATCTCTCGCGACTATACGAACTGGCTTTCTAACTATAGTCAAATACGGCTCTACCACTAAGTCCTCTAACACAGTCGGTGCTATAGTAGTCTCCGGATCTCGAACATAATTCTTAGATGAGAAATATGAAATACATTGTGGACTCCTGCCAAACTATTTGGTAACTCTACAATATATGCGAGTTTCCCGATCCTTTCTATAATAGGAAATGGTCCTACAAATCTTGGTGCCAATTTCCCTGACCTTCTAAATCTGGTTACTCCTTCATTGGTGATACCTTAATGAAAACATGATCTCCAACAGAGAACTCTAAATCTTTCCGTCTTCTATCAGCATAACTCTTCTGCCTAGACTGAGCTTCCTTCATCTTAGCCCAAATCAACTCAATCTTTTCTGCAGCTTCTCTAACTAAATCCAGACCAAGAACTAACTTATCTTCGGACTCTAACCAACAAACTGGTGATTTGCATGGCCTTCCATTCAAATCCTCAAATGGTGCCATCCCTATACTATCTTGATAACTGTTGTTATACGAAAACTCAACTAAGTGTAGACAGTCTTCCCATGATCCCCCAAAATCTAACACACAAGCTCTTAACAAATCTTCCAAGACTTTGTTAACTCTTTCGTTTGCCCATCAATTTGTGGATGGTAAGCGGTACTCATCTTGAGCTTGGTTTCTATAATTTCCTGTAGACTTTTCCAGAACTCACTAGTAAATAATGAATCTCTATCACTTACTATACTACTAGGAATCCTACGAAGTCTAACTATATTCTTCATGAATAACTTAGCTAAAACAGGTGTCGTCCTTGTTGACTTAACTGGAACGAAATAGGCACTCTTGGTCAACCTATCCACTATGACCCATATACTTTCATTTCCTCTATTAGATCTTGGCAACCCGTCTATAAAATCCATAGAAATAGAATCCCACTTCCATATAGAATATCTAATGGTTGAGCAACCCATTTGGCTTCTGATGTTCGGCCTTTACCTGTTGACAGTTCAAACACTGCTTCACCCATAAGCCTACATCCCTCTTCATACCTTCCTAGAAGAAACTCCTCTTCATATCCTGATACAACTTAGTTCCTCTCGATGAATAGTGAACTTCAAACGATTTCATTCCTCAAGAACTTCTTTCCTAATGTCTCCCGCATTCGGAACATATAATCTTCCTTTCTTTCTCAACCACCCATTCCGGTCAAGACTAAATCCTTTAGGTCATCGCTCTATGTTCCATTCCTTAACTTCCTGATCCGTTCAACTAATACTGGATCCTCCTTCTGCTTAGAAGCAATCCTTTCGATCATTATCGGTCAAACTTTTAAACATGACAACACCACAGTCTCCGTACTAGGACTGCTCTTAGACCTCCATTATACTCTGCATGTAGTCAACGCTTCCAAATCTTTCTACTCAGCTACCATTGCCAACAATGCATTCTGATGTTTTCTGCTAAGTGCATCTGCAACCTTATTGCCTTTTCCTGGTGTGTACTCAATTCTAAAATCATAAGCAGCTAAAAATTCTAACCACCTCTGTTGTCTCATATTCAACTCCTTCTGAGAGAATAAATACTTTAGCGACTTATGATTTGTATACAGCTCGAATCTCTCTCCCAAAAGGTAATGTCTCCACACCTTCAACGCAAAAACCACCGTAGCTAATTCCAAGTCATGCGTTGGGTACCTAATCTCATGCGGTCTAAGCTGTTGAGATGCATAGGCAATCACTTTACCTCTCTGCATTAGCACAGCTCCTAACCCTATTCCACAAGCATCTGTATACACTACTAAATCCCGATTCCCTTCCGTAGAACTAACACAGGTGCATTATCAATAAGTGTTTCGGCTTCTGGTATGCCTCCTCTACTTATCGGTCCAAACGAACTTCACATCCTTTCGCGTTAGCTTGGTCATCGGTGCTGCTATCCTCGAAAAATCCTTAATGAATCATCGATAATACCCAGCTAATCCAAGAATACTCTTTATCTCAGTCACTGTCTCGGGTTTCTTCCTATTATTCACCGCTTTAATCTTAGTCGGATCTACAAACAATCCTTTCTCTGAGACTACATGACCAATAAACTTCACTTCTTTCTTCCAAAAATGACACTTCAAAAACTTTGCCTTCAACTAATGCTGCCTCAACGTCTCAAGGACCACTCTAAGATGAACTTCATACTCACTTTCATCCTTAGAGTATAACAACATATCATTAATGAAAACTAATACGAACCTATCCAAGTGCTCTCAGAAAACTCGATTCATTAAATCCACAAAGAATGTTGGCGCATTAGTTAGTCTGAACGACATTACTAACCATTCGTACGATCCATATCTAGTTCTAAACGCCGTCAAAGGAATGCTATCCTCTGTTACTTTAAGCTGATGGAAACCTGTTGCTAAATCCAACTGAGAAAATACCTTGGCTCCACTCAACTAATCAAACAAATCGTCACTTCTAGGCAACGGATATCGATTCTTTATCTTCTTCTCATTCAACTTACGATAATCGATACATAACCTTAACGATCCGTCCGGCTTCTTAGCAAACACTACGGCTGCTCCCTAAGGCGGACTACTTGGCCTAATAAAATTCTTGCCTTCCAAATCCACCAACTACACTTTAACTCCTTCATCTCGGTAGGTGTCATCCTGCTTGGCGGTCTACTTACTAGTTCTGCTCCAGGTACTAAATCTATCCGAAAATCAATGGCCCATTTCAGTAGCAGCCCTACTACGGTTCAAAAAGATCCGCGAATTCTCAGACAATGAAAACTCGATTCAACTCGTCTTCTACCTCCACAACACCCAACAAATTGTTAACCTCACAACTAGGGTTTTCTACGGTATATACAATCTGATCACTATAGTCAGGGTGTCTAAGCGATATTTTCCTATCATGGAAAAATATCCTAGCATCGTACTTACTTAACCAATCCATACCCAAAATAATTCCAAACCCTATAAAGTCAAACACATAAAAACTGCAAACAAAGGTATGACCTAACAAACAATCTCTAAGTGGTCGCACATCATCCTAAGTGTCGCATACCCTCCTATCGGATTTGCAACCCTTAAGGTAGTAACTAGGTATGAGGGTTCTAGGTTAAGCTTATCTACTAAACAATGAGATACAAAAGAATGCGATGCACCGGTATCAAACAAAATGCTAACCGACATACCATGAATCAGAACCATACCTCCCAATACAGCTTTTCCTTTTTCCTCTGTTGTTGGCCTCGAGGTAGCTGGCTCCAATGCAAACACTTTGCCCTTCCCATCCTTAGCTGGCTCTTTGCACTGGTTCTTATAATGTCCAATTTGATCATAGTTGAAGCACCTGATATTCTTGTTCCTGATCACCTTCTTTCCATCTCTTAAATGACATTCATTAGCAAAATGTCCTTTCTTATCACACTTAAAGCAGACAACCTCCAACTTCCCCTTATTTGTAGCTCCACCCTTCTTAGCTCCTTTCCTATGGAAAAACTTTCTTTTCTGACTCTGCCTCACCTGGACTTCCTTTGCCTTATTTCTCTCCAGAAAAGCAAGCATCTCTTCATGTCTTAAAGCCATCTCAACAACAACATCACATGGATCCCTAATGTGTGATAACATAGCCCTAGCAAGCTCAGGCTTCAACCCCCTGATGAACTTCTCATTTCTCTTAATATTAGTATCAACCGTAGCATAGTCATATGTTGCTATCTCCTCAAACCTCCTCGCATACTCAATACAGTCATATCCCCCGGCTCCAACTCAGTGAACTTCCTTAGCAGAGTGGACTTCGCAATCTCGAACATAAACCTCACCTCAAATCTCCTTTTGAACTCGGCCCATGTCATTGTCTCCTCATTAACTACAACTGTAACGTTGTTCCACCAGTACAGCGCTGCCCCTTGTATCTGTCTAGAAGCGAGTCTTCTCTTTTGCTCATTATTGAGCCCTAGATCAGCGAAAATTCTCTCGCAATGAAGTAACCAATTCTCTACTTCGATTACGTCCTCAGTACCAATAAATGGCTTTCCTCCCATCCGAGTATAATCCCTACTCAGAATAGCATAGTTGTTGACCACTGGAGCTTCCTAAACTCCTCCTCCAACTACTCCAGTAGCAACACCCACTTGCATCATGTTGACAAAGAACTGATACATTGCTCCCATGTCAACTTGTAGGACTCCAGCACCCACATTCCAACTTGTGCCTGACCTTGGTTCCTTCTTGTATTTGGTCTGGTATTTTCATTTGTTGTTGTGCTTCCCCCTCCAAGGTTAACTCTTCCACTTCTAGCATCCATATCTGTATTCAAGCCTCGTAAGATACAAAATAATAGCCTAAGAGAGATAGGAGAATAGAGATATAGTGTATACTTATATATAGAAAATACAAGTACGTTACTATAGCGTTATCCCATACCTCGATCTTATTCTAATCCCTTAGGATTATGTTTTAAAAAATCATTTTAATTTAAAGTTTTTCATAAACCTATACTCTGATACCAAGTTGTAACATCCCTTATCTGGAGGCCCGAAGCTAAGCGCTACAGATGCTGCAGTCATCCATAGTATTAACTTCCGGTGACCAAATACGATAATGTTAATGGTATCCATAATATCAAAAACTTGAATATGAAATAAAATCATTACAGATTAAAACACTTTTCTGTTTACATTTCAAAACAACATTTCATATCCAAGTTACATAATCCCAAACGTTTCCCAGGTTCAGATCAAATATAATTATTACAAAATATGCCAAGAGCGACATATGAAGATGCCCCTTTGGTTGACCAGAGTACTAAATAGTCATAACAGACTTAATACAACACAGCGGAAATAAAACAAAACAACTCCTAAATATAGCTAGCATCAGCCTCCTGCTCGTCTTCGGAAGCTTTATTCGTCCACTACTAAAACCAGAAAATCCTCAACTCTCGGCCTACTTAAAGTAATTTTGAGCACCCGAGAGTTTAAGGGGAAAACATAAACTTCGAGTCATACATAAAGCCTGGTGAGAATAATACTATACATCTCGGTTATTTGATATTAAGTGAGACCACGCCGCTTAGCAGAATGGGTTTCCCCTCACTAATATCCTTTTAAAACATATCTTTTGCAAATCTTAATCCTGCAACCAAAACTGGTTAAAACAATAAAGCAATATCATGTAAGCATATAAATCACGTAACAAATGGACTATCTGTCAGAACAATATAGTTTTGTTTGGCTAACTACAAACCTTTGGTTAACTCGGGCCTACCAGTTAAAATAAACAAATAATCTAACTTCTGTTAGATACTCCTCTTCTGGAAGGTCTGTCCCTAACTTAATTCTCCCGGGTCAACTGATCCTAATGGTTTTGCGGGCTCACTAATAACCTATCTCTCCTCTATAGATTCCTTTCTGTGTGTAACATCATTTTAGTCTTACCTATGACAAAGGCCTACACACTAGAATTTTGGACTAAATTAACAAGCGGCTAATAGCTAATGTATAAGGCGCGACCCTATACCAGTCCTATCTGGTATTCTAATATCTGAGTCATTTTACTTAGGGTCAACTACCCATAAATTTTCCTTAAAAACCATTTCTTTCAAAATGATTTAATCCTTTTAAATCATACTTAAACAAGGAAAATATACTCTATGCTTTACTCAAATTACCTTGCCATGTTATATATACTTTACACAAAACTTTGTAGATGAAAACATTTAAAACTTTGAAAGTACCCCTTTCGAATCCATTGAAAGTACCCCTTTTGAAAGCAAGTATCTACATTGCTTTATAACCGTAGGCCGAATGGCCAAAACATACCTATCGAAACAATTCTTACTACACCTTTCGAAAGCATTGAAAAACCTTTCTTTCGAAAGCTTTAAAACTTAGACATCCTTTTATTGAAACACTATAAACTTTGCCTTTCGAAAACATTGGAAAGCCTCTATTTAAAACCTTTCGAAACCATTGGGGAACCACCCCTTCGAAACCTTTCGAAAGCACTAAATCCTTTTCATAAAATCAAACCTTTCAAAAGCATTTGGATTCAAGTAAAACATGGGGAATAACCTTTCGAAAGCATTTAAAACCTTTCCTTCAAAACCTTTGGGTTTTACCTTCAATAGAACAAAAGGGTCATAAAACAACTAAGTCGAAAGAACTCTTCCGAAAGCTATTTCCTAAGTAAAGAAGTGATGGTGTCGAAACCAACCCTTTAAAAGCATTGGAGAAGTGGCTTTAATTTAAAAACAAGGGGTCCTTTCAAAACCATAACTTCGAAAGGGAAAAGAAAGCAACAAGGGGTTTCGGCCCCTTTGAAAGCATTTACTTAAAACAAAAGGCGCAACCTCTTTCGAAACCATTCCTTAAAATCATTTAACTAAGTCGAAAGCTAACCAAGATGAAAGTATTCCTTTCAAATGCAAAGCAGGCACATTTTCTTTAGAAACAAAGCAAAGCGTCGACCCTTCGGAACCTCATGTTTCGACTACATATCTTTTTCCTATGTCCAATTCGATGCGTACCAAGTCTTTAGTTTGGATGGTGTTGAAGGTGGAAGTACTCGGTCGAAAGCTTGCTGCCGAAAGTGGCGAAACATGTAAAAAGCATGTATAAACTAATTTTTAATTTTTAAAGCAAATCTTTTCAACTAACCTGCCTTGTTTGTCAAAACATGATTGGTTGCTAATTTCTTTCCTACAAGTACTGTCGAAATTTCAGAAAAAACAAATTAAGTTATTTACAAAATACCCCATCTCCTTTTATAAATATATAAAACATTTAAGTCCCATACCTTAAATAATTTTATATATCTATCAAAATACTTAGGAAAAATCTATAAAAATTCCCATAAATCATTTTTAATATGTATTCTAACATATGTTAATTCCTGACCCAAAATATACATATATTAATCGTAATTAATTTTAAACCTAAATAACCATTTTCTTTACTAGAAAATTAATATTAGTGTAATAACCCGATTTTTCATACCCGAAAAATCGAACCATCAGGGTTAAAGAGAAGGAGGTAGAAGAAGAGAAAACAAACATCAACAGAATCTAACCATCGCAGCGGAATAAAATATAATAGATAACAACTGATCTTTACACAAAAGTAAATTTGTTTATACATTACATCATCAGAGTACACATAACACATCACTGGACAGTAATCATAACCTGTCCTCACAACAACTGAATATACTGCAAATCAACACAGCGGAATATTTAAAACAAATACGGAAGTACGTCTCGCCATCCAGCTCATCTCCTGAGCTCCACAACATCCATTCCTGTAATCTATAATACTCGGTCTGACCCGAGCATTATAGTTAAATAACACCCGAGTCAGTCTGGAATACCAGCGTGAGAAAACCACACTCAAATTGAATATTAAAGTTTCAAAATCCTTTGAAATCAAAAGCATCTCGTAAGACCATGCCATAAATAAACATGTCGGGTTTTTACCTTATGATAGCAAAAACACTTTTTATCAAATCCTTTGATATTATAATAGTGTTTATATATAAATACTTATTCAAATAGCCGAAATTGTTACATCTATTAAACTCCAGCTAATAGGTATACAAACAAAACCGTAAAGGCACGTAGGGAGAATGGATTTCCAACTAATGACTAGGCACTGGGGTACCACCTGTCACAGTACCTGGTCTAGATCAGCGTACCGAGGACCACGCCCGATCCCCTACAACACAAGACCAGAACTACCCCTTACTGGATAATTCCGAGTAAGATCACCCCGCGGTTGGGATCAGCAACCGCACCACACAACCGAAATAAAAGGAACATCTAGACAAGGATGACCTCACCCTAATGGGTGCTACCCACTTAGCCTTGCTGCATAACCCCTGATTTTCAGTCATTCCCGGTTGATGAGGTTCGAGGCTAAGCGTTAACTTTTTAGAACAAAATCACTTAGAATTCTCATCGTCCTCCTGACGATGTTCCGAAAGCATTCATCCATACAAGTCTGTTCCGGGTTCGAACGGAACCGAAGGCACTATTCCTACTATATCCATTCTGGAATCACCCTCAGGATTAGTAGCGATTAGCCCTTGCACTTCACTGCTCCATCTTCGACTCCAAACACGTCTTCCTCACGAAAATGTACAAACCGGATTGAAGTGGTTTTCGAAAAATAAATCCCGATCCCGGTTTCTTCGAAACGATCAGCGCATTGGCCAATATTGATAGTCGGTTATTTAACTATCAAATATCATTCACAACAATCATCAAGCCATACTAATTTCTCCTAAATTATTTATTAACCTCAAAATATCTTCACAAGATATATTTCCACTTTTCAACCCTTTGAAAACAGTTTCAAACCGTCTTCTCTCATGGAATAAATTCCCCAAATATTTTCTATTTCCACTGAAATCACCAAGTACAATAATTTAAAACACTATATTATGAAATATGCTTTAAACATTTAAATTAAAAACTACTTTAATACTTTATTCAAAGATATATGCTTAAAGAATATTTAAAATAAAGCTAGTTATAAAATATAACACTAAATTTTATCCTTTCTAAAACAAAATACTACGTCACTTTTAATAATTACTACTATAATAAATTTGAGAAATACTTACTTCAAAATTTAATCATTTGAAAAATAATAAATTTTCTAAACACACTTTGAAACACTTTAAAACCTTTAACTTATACTTAAAACTTTGCTTTGGAAACGTACTTAGCTATTTAAGAAAATATGCTTCTCTTTCACATCCTTTAAAAATAAATCACGATTTATTTTTTACCAAATTTACCCATTTCTTTAATAAATTTCCACCGTGAATTTATTCTTCCAAATATCCACCGATATATTACATCACTTTTATAAACCCAGTTTATAAATTCCATAGTCTCATCTTCCTTTTAAGATCCCAGTTTCAAACATTTAATAAATTTTCAAATTGATTTCTAAAATTTACTCCATTTAAAATACTTCCTTTACTTCTCAATTTTATTTCAAAATCCATTAATTTCATAAATTCTGGATTTAACTTCTTTATTATGATTTTAAACTAGAAATACCAATTTCTTAAAAATTCCGTTATTTGCATCCTAAACCATTTAAATTTTGAATTTAAAAATAAATCCTTTATTCCTTTAATTAATACCTCCTAAGTTTTAAATTTCATTTATTCCCATTTATTCAAAAACCTCCTTTCCCATATTTGGAATTTATTTATTAACAAATTTTAAAATCCACTTTTATCCTTTTCCCATTCATTCTTTAATTTATCCCAAATTCTCTATAATCATTTTACTTACAAATTCTCTTTTTTTTTTTCTTTAAAAATCCAAATCTATACATTTTTGATAACTCAATGTCCAAATATATCCAATCAAACCATAGCATCCAACATTCCAGTTATCAATATAATTCATCACAGAATGTCTAATAATCGTAACACATAATATTAAACAATCTAAATAATTTTGAGGAATCCAGTTGGATCCCTCCAACCTGTTTCCCTGCATCCGTAGATGTTAGCACAATATAATAATACCTATTCCACTTCGAGGTGGAATATCACGGTATATGGGTTTATATAATATCATCCGCTATTATGCGGCGCGTAGGGTCTCATCCGCTATATAATGCGGGAATATCAATCACTCCAACATATATATATATATATACTATTATATATATCATATCACATCCAATCAATCAATCAATAATTTAAATTCGAACTATTTAAATTAAATTCTGGAAATCCAGATGTGAGTGAGATTAACTCACCTTTGATTTATAATTCGCAATCCACTTCCATCTCGTCTTGTTTCCTTCACGATTTTGACCTTGTATAAGCATTTTATGATTTATTAATACTTGAACAAATTGAACAATAAATTTCCTTTTTTAATAAATAAATCAACTAATAATTTAGTTTAAACCAATTTTCCCTTTAAAATATCTTTTAGTAACTAAATAATTTAAATAAGTTTATTAACCACATAAATCACCTTAATAAATTATTTTTAATATAACTTAGTAAATTAAAATATATGTATGCATATTTATTTTCTTTAGGACTATATATATATATTTGTAAAATAATCTATATAGGTTTCACAAAAATCCAATTTACATAAACTTTACAGCTTTTCAAAAATTCCTATTTATTTTCCCAAAACCTTACTTATACACAACAAATTATACGTGTATATTTATATAGATACATATATATTTATTTTCTGATTTCCTATATACAGTTAAATTAAATTAAGAACAACTTAAAAATTCAAAACTGCTTAACATTTAAGATTTCCTTTACTGTAAATGATTTTATGTATATATAAATATACACATAAATTCAAGAAAAATAATGGTAATACCTCACACATAACTCTGACGCAAGACTCGACAGTGACATCCCCACCACGCAGCCACCACGCTTTCCCTCTCCTCGCGTGCGAGCACGTGCGTCTCCTTCCAGCGTTCCCTAAGTCGCCTCTTGACCTCGTGCCGCCACCGCTCCGACCCTCTGCCCAGCTTACTCGATCTCGTGAAACCTTCTGTCGAAGTTGAATTCGACTTTGATTCTTCCTGCCACCGTGCCATCTATTCGACATCAGCCTGCCCTTCTTCCACACGACCTCGAGCGTCGCACGACTTCGAGCCTCCCCAGATCTGCCGCTCGACCTTGCAAACGACTTGCGAATGCTCCTCGCACGCGCGCCCACTCTGTCCTTCTCGCATTTGAGCCCACACACTAGCGACTGAAACAATCATCCAGCCTCGACGTTCGATTTGATTTTTTTTGGGGAAGGAAGAGAACGTGATTTTGATTTGATTTTAAACAATGTTCGGCCATTATATTTTTCTTTATCTTGATTTTGATTTCTGGCCGAAAGGAAGAAATGCCGTGATATAATGAGAAGGAACGACAATACGTACAAGGTAGGTGGCGTGATTAAACAGCGAAAGGAAGGTTGCGTGCTAGGATGAGTATACAGTGGTTCGAGATGAAAGAAGGCAGCTGATATGAGTATATATGTCAATCAACAAATAATATATATTTATTTAAAAATTAAAATCGTCTCGAATTTGCTACTCAAAATTTTGACCTCCTACCGAGGCATGCCGCTAGGCGTTTATAATGTTATACCCCTATTTCGAATGCAATGGAAAAGGTTTCGAGTCCAAATTCGATCGTATGGAGAAGATAGCTTTTTGGATCCAGTTATTATATTGAATTTTCGATATAAATTTCAGCGCGTTTATATGTCGTACGCTTACACAACAACTCCAATCACTACGAAACTTGAAATCCGATAATAATACAATATTACGGATCCAATGGAACTGGTTTTGTCGAATTCCGAGACTGTGTCCTCGGAAGGCCATTTTTAAATATCAATTTAAACGATATAATTTCAAAACTGAACAAAATCGTTTTACATTCAATTTTAAAAGTTCTATCACCTTCAGTATTATCAATGTAAATTTTCAAGCCTTCAAATTATTTTTAACAGGCTTAAAACTCTAGATTCAGCATTTTACCCAACTTCAAATTATTTAACTTAATAATTTAATTACCAAATAAACAATGATATTTGAAATTCAAGTTAAAACTACCTTTCGAATATTTAAAATCAATTAAGTATTTTATTTTCAAATATCTAAAATTCCGAGTCGTCACATTCCTCCCCCCTTAAAAGAATTTCGTCCTCGAAATTACTAGTTAAGAAGAATGGTCCAATACACGTTTACTTTTTCCCAAAACCAAACAGTTTTTAATGACTTCCCAAAACAATCTTTTTATTAAAGACACACTATCCCTCTTTCTAACTTTCCAAACTTATCCATAAGTCCCAAACAAAATTACTTAACAATTCAAATTATAATTTAAATTCAAAATTTTAAATTATCAAAATTTCCTCAAAATTTTCTAACTCCTTAAATGTTCGAAAAATTTCGCCAGCGTCTCCTTTGCGCGGCTAGCTCGGTACAACTACAAAATGCCTCTACGGGCCCCCGGATTTCAAAAGAAAACAAAAAACCAAGTGGCCGGACAAGAAAATCATCAAATTTCATATAGAAATTTAAACACATACCTTTTGTCGGGCAATTCAAATTTTATCTTCTGAAATCAAAACATCAATTTCCCTTTTGCTTTTAAATACCTGTATATCCTACTTAGCAATAATATCCAATCACAAAATCCCAAAATCATTTTATTTATTTCTTTACAAAACTTTCAATATCTTCTTTCAATTATTCACTTAGTATATTTCTCCATTCCAAAATTACTTAGTATATTCCCAATACCAATTTACTTAAGAATTTCATTCCTCATTTCTTAAGTTCAATATAAATATTTCTTATATTTATTTTTACTACTTCGCTGCTGAAGTGTATACTCCAATTGAGTTCCAATTCCATATAAAATCAATTTGCTTCAATTTATTAGTTATTTTCAAATCTAAATACTTTCTCCCGAATTTCATTAAGATTTTCATTTTCAATTTTGCTTGAATTCAATTTATCTTCAAACTTTGAATATTGAATTTTGTTCACCTTATCTCAACCCATATTTAATTAACCATTTCCTTTTATTAGTTTCACTTACTAATTTATTTAAAATCTCAAATAAAAGTTTATTTGCAAACTTTTTCTTCCTTTAGTTTCTTCGAACAATTTCTTCGATTTCACCCTACTTTAAATACACTATTTTAAATTAGATTCCAATATTCAGTTTCAATTCTATTTGCATACCAATTTTAAATCATTTGTCGTTAGTGAAAATTTTAAAAAATTTCTAACTCTCAAAATTTTCAGAAAATTTTGGCAGAGTCTCCTTTGTACGGAGGAGCTTTTGCAATTTGACAAGAGATATAAATATATATAAATCGACCCACACGGTCGGAAAACAAAAAAACAAACAACAGTTCATATTTCCTATCTTTTTTATTACGTAGGAGTACCTTTATTTAGCATATTTAAGCAAAGCGGTTATTTATTTAGCATTTTGCGCGATCAAACCAGCCAAACGGCTTCCCTGCACCTGTACTTACTCAATTCAAATATGTAAGTGCCAAAATCATGTATCTTAACAACATTTTACATATTTAACTAGTAAACATGCGAGTTTCTATAAGAAATGCCGGATAAACAATATTTATAAGCAACGTATAGGGTCCCGACATTAATTTTAATTGTTTACAACCAATTCATATACAACTTCATTCAATTTAAATAGTTTACAACTCAATTGCTTAAATTCAATTCATTATTGAATTTATTAATAATAAGGCCATTCAATTTATGCTTGAATTGGATTTGTTTACAACTCAAACAATATCTATTTTAATCCAATTCAATTTCATTTGACAACACTTCAATCATATTTTAATTTATTAACACTTCGAGTCGAATTTTTTATTTGAAACCCAAGTTCATTTCCAAACTCCATTAATAACTCACAATTCATCTTTTATTTAACCACTTTAAATCCCATTACAAATTCGACTTATTAATTTATTCCAAATTAGTTATTTCCAATTTACAATTCAATATTTGGTTTTTATCTCAAAAATCACTTTACTTAGTTTACTTGCATTTAATTTGCTTACCTTTCTAACTTTATTAACTTTTTACAAGTTAATTTCACCCCAGGAAATTTCAAACTTTATAAATTTCCAAACCTGTTTATAATCCATAAACATTTTTAGTTAAACCACCAGAGTTTAAACCATTACTTAGACACTCAAAAACATTTTCAACCAATTCCAGAGTCTTCAATAATCACTTAAGTATTTCAAAAATCATTTGAAATCAATTATATCCAAAATTCTTAGGCAAATTCAATTATCCCTTTGAATTTCCAAACCAAACCCAGTTTGCAAACAATTCCAATTTAAAACAATTTGGTAGTATTCCTCTCCTAGAAACTCGAAAATGAACATCGATGATGCTGTAGTCATCACCGAAGTTATTTTCCAGCGACCGAAAGAGAGTTAAATGCTTTTATCTCTTTTAAAACCCCTCCAAATATTTTTAAATTCCAAATCTCTCCAGATTTCAAATCCAATTCAAAAAATATTTCCGAAATAATATCACCATTATTTCTCCAAAACCTTTGAAAACTATTTCCAAACTCAAAGGAATATAAACTTCCCAAAATTCCAAATTTCAAATTTCAAATCCATCCAATTTATATTCAAACATTACTCTGGAATTTTTATTTTAAATTTCAATTATAATTCACATTTACAAATTCCATTTTATTACCTGAATTTATTTCCTTAACTTTGGTTATTTTATTTTCTAGTTAAATTTCCACATAACAATGATAAAAATTTAATATTATCATTCCTAACATCTAAGCAACCAATAATTTACAAAAACTTTTCCTTTTACATCCGAAAATAATAGGGGTAAAATTATTTCATTTACCCTATTTGAAAACCATACTGTGTCGGTTTATCTCATTCAAGAGTTTAGAAACCCCTATCGATGACATGGCGTCCCACATATCGACCAGAATCCATAAACACTCAACCGATAAATCAACACAGTATAAAAACAATTTTTATATTCACTAACAAATACGCGCTCATATCTATTAATACACTCAAACCCATTCTAGAGTTCTATGGACTCTATTTCAATGAGTAATCCCCACCAGAGCCAAGGTTATCGCCAGCCTAAGCTCTGATACAAAGTGTGTTAACCCGATTTTTCATACCCAAAAAATCAAACCATCAGGGTTGCAGAGAAGGAGGTAGAAGAAGAGAAAACAAACATTAACAGAATCTAACCATCGCATCAGAATAAAATATAATAGATAACAACTGATCTTTACACAAAAGTAAATTTGTTTATACATTACATCATTAGAGTACACATAACACATCACTGGACAGTAATCATAACCTGTCCTCACAACAACTGAATATACTACAAATCAACACAACGGAATATTTAAAACAAATACGGAAGTACGTCTCGCCATCCAGCTCATCTCCTGAGCTCCATAACATCATTTCCTGTAATCTATAATACTCGGTCTGACCCGAGCATTATAGTTAAATAACACCCGAGTCAGTCTGGAATACCAACGTGAGAAAACCACACTAAAATTGATTATTAATGTTTCAAAATCCTTTGAAATAAAAAGCATCTCGTAAGACCATGCCATAAATAAACATGTCGGGTTTTTACCTTACGATAGCCAAAACACTTTTTATCAAATCCTCTGATATTATAATAGTGTCTATATACAAATACTTATTCAAATAGCCGAAATTGTTATATCTATTAAATTCCAGCTAATAGGTATACAAACAAAACCGTAAAGGCACGTAGGGAGAATGGATTTCCAACTAATGACTAGGCACTGGGGTACCACCTGTCACAGTACCTGGTCTAGATCAGAGTACCAAGGACCACGCCCGATCCCCTGCAACACAAGACCGGAACTACCCCTTACTGGATAATTCGGAGTAAGATCACCCGCGGTTGGGATCAGCAACCGCACCACACATCCGAAATAAAAGGAACATCTAGACAGGGATGACCTCACGCTAATGGGTGCTACCTACTTAGCCTTGCTGCATAACCCATGATTTTCAGTCATTCCCGGTTGATGAGGTTCGAGGCTAAGCGTTACCTTTTTAGAACAAAATCACTTAGAATGCTCATCGTCCTCCTGACGATGTTCCGAAAGCATTCATCCATACAGGTCCGTTCCGGGTTCGAACGGAACCGAAGGCACTATTCCTACTATATCCATTCTGGAATCACCCTCAGGATTATTAGCGATTAGCCCTTGCACTTCACTGCTCCATCTTCGACTCCAAACACGTCTTCCTCACGAAAACGTACAAACCGGATCGAAGTGGTTTTCGGAAAATAAATCCTGATCCCGGTCTCTTCGAAACGATCAGCGCATTGGCTAATATTGATAGTCGGTTATTTAACTATCAAATAACATTCACAACAATCATCAATCCATAATAATTTTTCCCAAATTATTTATTAACCTCAAAATATCTTCACAAGATATATTTCCACTTTTCAACCCTTTGAAAACAGTTTCAAACCGTCTTCTCTCATGGAATAAATTCCCCAAATATTTTCTATTTCCACTGAAATCACCAAGTACAATAATTTAAAACACTATATTATGAAATATGCTTTAAACATTTAAATTAAAAACTACTTTAATACTTTATTCAAAGATATATGCTTAAAGAATATTTAAAATAAAGCTAGTTATAAAATATAACACTAAATTTTATCCTTTCTAAAACAAAATACTACGTCACTTTTAATAATTACTACTATAATAAATTTGAGAAATACTTACTTCAAAATTTAATCATTTGAAAAATAATAAATTTTCTAAACACGCTTTGAAACACTTTAAAACCTTTAACTTATACTTAAAACTTTGCTTTGGAAACGTACTTGGCTATTCAAGAAAATATGCTTCTCTTTCACATCCTTTAAAAATAAATCACTATTTATTTTTAACCAAATTTACCCATTCCTTTAATAAATTCCCACCGTGAATTTATTCTTCCAAATATCCACCGATATATTACTTCACTTTTATAAACCCAGTTTATAAATTCCATAGTCTCATCTTCCTTTTAAGATCCCAGTTTCAAACATTTAATAAATTTTCAAATTGATTTCCAAAATTTACTCCATTTAAAATAATTCCTTTACTTCTCAATTTTATTTCAAAATCCATTAATTTCATAAATTCCGGATTTAACTTCTTTATTATGATTTTAAACTAGAAATACCAATTTCATAAAAATTCCTTTATTTACATCCTAAAACATTTAAATTCTGAATTTAAAAATAAACCCTTTATTCCTTTAATTAATACCTCCTAAGTTTTAAATTTCATTTATTCCCATTTATTCAAAAATCTCCTTTCCCATATTTGGAATTTATTTATTAACAAATTTTAAAATCCACTTTTATCCTTTTCCTATTCATTCTTTAATTTATCCCAAATTCTCTATAATCATTTTACTTACAAATTCTCTCTTTTTTTATTTTCTTTAAAAATCCAAATCTATACATTTTTGATAACTCAATGTCCAAATATATCCAATCAAACCATAGCATCCAACATTCCAGTTATCAATATAATTCATCACAGAATGTCTAATAATTGTAACACATAATATTAAACAATCTAAATAATTTTGAGGAATCCAGTTGGATCCCTCCAACCAGTTTCCCCGCATCCATAGATGTTAGCACAATATAATAATACCAATTCCACTTCGAGGTGGAATATCGCGGTATATGGGTTTATATAATATCATCCGCTATTATGCGGCGCGTAGGGTCTCATCCGCTATAGAATGCGGGAATATCAATCACTCCAATATATATATATACTATTATATATATCATATCACATCTAATCAATCAATCAATAATTTAAATTCGAACTATTTAAATTAAATTCTAGAAATCTAGATGTAAGTGAGATTAACTCACCTTTGATTTATAATTCGCAATCCACTTCCATCTCGTCTTGTTTCCTTCATGATTTTGACCTTGTATAAGGATTTTATGATTTATCAATACTTGAACAAATTGAACAATAAATTTCCTTTTTTAATAAATAAATCAACTAATAATTTAGTTTAAACCAATTTTCCCTTTAAAATATCTTTTAGTAACTAAATAATTTAAATAAGTGTATTAACCACATAAATCACCTTAATAAATTATTTTTAATATAACTTAGTAAATTAAAATATATGTATGCATATTTATTTTCTTTAGTACTATACATATATATTTGTAAAATAATCTATATAGGTTTCACAAAAATCCAATTTACATAAACTTTACAGCTTTTCAAAAATTCCTATTTATTTTCCCAAAACCTTACTTATACACAACAAATTATACGTGTATATTTATATAGATACATATATATTTATTTTTTGATTTCCTATATACAGTTAAATTAAATTAAGAACAACTTAAAAATTCAAAACTGCTTAACATTTAAGATTTCCTTTACTGTAAATGATTTTCTGTATATAAATATACACATAAATTCAAGAAAAATAATGATAATACCTCACACAGAACTCTGACGCAAGACTCGACAGTGACATCCCCACCACGCAGCCACCACGCTTTCCCTCTTCTCGCGTGCGAGTGCGCGCGTCTCCTTCCAGCGTTCCCTAAGTCGCCTCTTGACCTTGTGCCACCGCCGCTTCGACCCTTTGCGCAGCTTACTCGATCTCGCGAAACCTTCTGTCAAAGTTGAATTCGACTTTGATTCTTCCTGCCACCGTGCCATCTATTCGACATCAGCATGCCCTTCTTCCACGCGACCTCGAGCGTCGCACGACTTCGAGCCTCCCCAGATCTGCCGCTCGACCCTGCGAACGACTTGCGAATGCTCCTCGCACGCGCGCCCACTCTGACCTTCTCGCGTTCGAGCCCACACACTAGTGACTGAAACAATCATCCAGCCTCGCCGTTCGATTTGATTTTTTTTGGAGAAGGAAGAGAACGTGATTTTGATTTTATTTTAAACAATGTTCGGCCATTATATTTTTATTTATCTTGATTTTGATTTCTGGCCGAAAGGAAGAATTGTCATGATATAATGAGAAGGAACGACAATACGTACAAGGTTGGTGCCGTGATTAAACAGCGAAAGGAAGGTTGCATGCTAGGATGAGTATACAGTGGTTCGAGATGAAAGAAGGCAGCTGATATGAGTATATATGTCAATCAACAAATAATATATATTTATTTAAAAATTAAAATCGTCTCGAATTTGCTACTCAAAATTTTGACCTCCTACCGAGGCATGCCGCTAGGCGTTCATAATGTTATACCCCTATTTCGAACGCAATGGAAAAGGTTTCGAGTCCAAATTCGATCGTATGGAGAAGATAGCTTTTTGGACCCAGTTATTATATTGAATTTTCGATATAAATTTCAGCGCGTTTATATGTCGTACGCTCACACAACAACTCCAATCATTACGAAACTTGAAATCCGATAATAATACAATATTACGGATCCAATGGAACTGGTTTTGTCGAATTCCGAGACTGTGCCCTCGGAAGGCTATTTTTAAATATCAATTTAAACGATATAATTTCAAAACTGAACAAAATACTTTTAAATTCAATTTTAAAAGTTCTATCACCTTACGTATTATCAATGTAAATTTTCCAAGCCTTCAAATTATTTTTAACAGGCTTAAAACTCTTGATTCAACATTTTACCCAACTTCAAATTATTTAACTTAATAATTTAATTACCAAATAAAAAGTGATATTTGAAATTCAAGTTAAAACTACCTTTCGAATATTTAAAATCAATTAAATATTTCATTTTCAAATATCTAAAATTCCGGGTCGTCCTAATTAAATCCACATTAATTCAAAAAATTATGAAAATTGAAACCCATCCCTGAAATATCATTTTTGATCATATACTGAAATTGCAAGGCATTTAGATGTCATTTAATAGGGTTTTCACATTAAAACAGAACATAAAATATATATGAAATAGCATAAATCATCAACAAGCATATATATCCATTTTAATAATAAAAAACATGGCAAAACCTTGCAAAATAGATCGGATTTAATCTAAAACTGAAACAATTAAAAACATGGGATGTAGTCATTATTCACCTTTAGCTTGAGATTAAGGAGTTGAGATTTGATCTTTGATTAAGTTGCTTTACTTCTTCCCCTTGATTTTAGCTTTATCTTCTTCTTGCTTTCCTACTGGTGGCCGACCTCTTATGTTTTTGTTTGTGAGAATGAACGTGTAAAATGAATGTATGTGAGGATTTAGGGTATAAGGATATTACTTATTCCTATATTTCCCTTGTCTACTTATCCTAACTTAATTCGTTTTACTGGTCTTAAAGAGCCAATTAATTGTTGAGCAATAAGAGAAAATGAGAGTTCTGCAATATCTATACTATTCATAATCTATTATTCTTTAGATTCATACGTTCCTTGAACCAGCTATCAAATAGCATAACTATGCTCCGGAAGACCATAAGTATGGGAAGATATAATTCCCATAAGTTTCCCTTAGTTCATTTGTTTAATGGGCACGACTACCTTTCTATTAACACAAATCTCAATCTCCTAATCATCACATTATTTTATTTAATTTAACTAATTAAATATCCTAAACAATGTTACTAAAAATTAGGGTCGTTACAAGAGTTCCTTCGGTTTGTCCTGTTCCTGGACAACTTGTAGGGACGAATGTCCGACGTTGCATTTCTAATCACATTAATTGATCTCTATAAACGCATCATCTGTTTGGTGGTGCAGAAGGCAACTTCACTTAGCTTAACACCCTTTCCTGAGACGTACGAGCTCAGGAGTTATACGTTTGTAGAAATCAATTGTGTGATCATGGAATGGCAGTGTGGCATTCAAAGTGGAATGTGCTATGTGAAAGGTAAACGTTACCTAAAGCCTCACACCCCAAAGATGATACGGGATACTCTGTGGTCTAAAGGATAAATTTTGGGCTATTATTGGGGGAAGATGTCCCTCTAGGCACTTGTTGCCTTATTGTATGGATGGAAAGGTACGAAGGTTGATGGAGATCGTGTAAAGCCATTGAATAATACTCTGTTCCATGTTAGTGTAGCAGTATAGTTCAGAGGTTGACGGAGATCGTGTAAAGCCACTGGTGTGAGCTAGGATTGGTATACATGGATTTTCGGGTCTGAATGGCCACTAGTTACCTGTCATGTTGGAAACCCAAATTCCAATATGAGCTTTACGGTTCTGATTGTAGAACCTACTTTTGTAGCTAATATCCATCAAATTTAATCAATGTAACAATTTTGGCTATTCTAATAGATTATTTGAAAAATGTTTCAAACCAATGTCATTAATGATAATATCAAAGTTGTTTAAGTATAAAGTATTTTGGTTATCTTAAGGTAAAAACCCGTCTATGTTTATGTGCGGCGTGGTCTTACGAGATACCTTTGTTTTGAAAAGTTTTATAACTTTAAAATTCAATTGAGATGTGTTTTCTCACGCTGGTTTACCAGACTGATCCAGGCGCACTTCCCTTTCAATGCTCGGGTCAGACTGGGCGTATTTATAGATTTAGATTTGGTGCTTTGGAGCTTTAGCAAACGAACTGGAGGTCTTCAGGACGTATTTCCGTATTTGTTTATATTTCCACTGTATTGCTGTTGAAATTATCTGTGATTGTGAGGACAGGTTGTTATAACTGTCTAGGCTGATGATTGTGATTTGTTGTTGTACTCTGATTGATGTATGTATATTAGAGTTTCTCTTTTGTAAAGATCATTGATATTATATTATATGTTGTTCTGCTGCGATTGTGAGATTCTGTGCTATTTCGTTTTCTTTTTCTCTTCTTCTTTCTTCTTTCTTTCCCATAACTATTAGCATCTTCGTTCAATTTGGGTTGGATAGGTGTGGTTTATTGTCAGCTTGAATTGTATGGATTTGTGGGTCGTTACACTATAAGTCAACATAAGTCCAGTGAATGGAATCACGCACTACGTAGGATTCAGATCGATGACCTTGTGGACCAAAGCCAGAGCGCCTACCCACTAAAACATTGGTGCTAGACAAACTAAAATTAAATTAAATTTAACTTTGGTTATTCAAACTGAAATTTTATCTTTTTTAATTCACTTTACTTGTTTTGTGTTAAGTTAGCTATTCCAACATCATATGTTCATGTGCAATATGTCTAATGTAGATGTTATATAAAGGATTATAACTAAACAATAGACTAAATTTCATATAGATGTTTACATACCATTATACAGGTAATGAGTACAAAAGGCCGACATTGAATTCATAACACACATACATTATAATACTGTAAATTTATATATTTATTAAACATCTTTAACTAATACACACACAGAGCCATAAATACATACACACATACATACATACACACATATATTTGTTTAAAAGGTTTTGACAAAAGATTTTTTCGGATTTAAATGAATTTTGAAATTTGTTTAGAATTTAATTTGAATTTTAAAATAATATTTATTTTTCTAGTGAAATTAATTATATATATATATATCATATTTTATATTGACTGAAAAATAAAACCTTTTTTAGGATATTTAAAATAAAATATCTGCTGTGTGTATATATTAAAATATAATTTCAATTTAAGATTAACATTTGTTTAATTAGTAAAATTCATTTAAAAAATAATCATATACTTTTAACCAGAAATATTTTTTTAATATTTTCATATAGAAATAGTATAATGTATAATAGGGATATTTTGTTTAAAGGACAAACTTGTGAACCTTTTTAGTGTTTAAGGCACCGACATTTGAAATTAGTCAAAAGGGCAAGGCACATAATACATATTTTCTTCTCTTCTGTAGCTTTAACCACTGCACCTTTTTTCGTCACTCTCTTCTACCGCTGCCACATTAGGAAACTCTCCGCGCTGCTGATGTATACGCCACCACTAACCCCAGTCCACCGCTTTCCCTACCCAACTATCGACTCATCGCCTCTACTAACTAGAAACCCTAATTTTCTCAACGTCGACTAACGCCGCACCATATGAAAGCCTAGTTTATACTCAATGCATGTTGCCACCTATCGTACCACCTACATCTTCCAGCACATCAACATTGCTCGTTTCATCTTGCTTACCAATCATCAATTATTGCAGAAATCTCAACAGGTAAAAAATAATATTGTATAGTATCATTATAGGATAAAATGATGTAAAAAGAAATATAGCAAGTGTAAAATGCTACTGAGTCATATCAGTCAACCATAAAATGCCACCACAAGCTAAGATCAATCATTACACTATAAAATTGAAAAATAAGCGCTCTATTCTTTTTTTATTTTAGTAAATACAAATCTAATACTATACAGTAGCGTTATAAAAAAATTTATGAATAATAGCATGTTAAATATTCAAAAACTTAAACAAAAATGATATCGCTTTTACAAAGCTATGCAGTAGCATTATAAATTAATTTAATAAAAATAACATTACAAACTTTCAAAAAATAAAATAGAAATTATATCAACTTTACAAAAATCATAAAATGGTAATAGATGGTGGAATTAATTTTTTTATTCAAAAATGATACTACAATTATAAAAACATGCTACAAGCCTAAAAATGATAATAAACTTCATAAGCTAGTACTGAAATTCATGAATGTTACTATCAAATAATATGTGAGATACAATATACATCATTTAAAAAGATGCAACAATTGTTTATAAACTGCTACTACAATTTAAAATTTGCTATTACAATTCAGAATTTGCTACTGCAATTCATGAAATGCTACTATAAAATAGCATTATGAACAGCAATATAGGGAATTATATTTATTTTAAAAATGATACCGTACAGTAACATTACTACACACATCGAAAAAGATGCTGCAATTGTTTACAAATTGCTATTGCAATTAAAAAATGCTACTACATTTTAGAAAATACCGCTACAATTCATAAAATGCTATTATACAATAGCATCAACATAATTATATTTATTTATAAAAAAACAAAAAAATGATACTACGTAATAGCATTACTACACACATATCTAAAAGGACATTATAATTGTTTATAAATCACTACTAGTGTAACGACCCGCCATTTTGGACGCGTCCATTATAAGTGTATAGGTAGACACTCATGCCGGAGTTGAATTGCTCAAAATACCGCGTTGTTAATTTAAATTTGGCAAAACTGAACATATACAGTAAATAAATAATCACAGATCACAGACACAGAGTAATAAGTGCAGCGGAAATAAAGAGATAGTAGTTCATGAAGCTACTATATGAATATATAAAATACATCAGAGTTTACAACAGAAGAGTAATACGATACATCAGATACAAATCAGAATACATCACTGGAATCATCGAATACTGGAAGCAGAATAGATGGCTGGATCTTCAAGCAAAGCTCCAACTTCAAAGGTGAGTCTCGAAAACTGAACCACTCAGTCTGACCCGAGCGTAAAGCAAAAACAAAAGACACTCGAGTCAGGATTAACATTCTTATATTAATAAATCCAACTCAAGTGAAATAGCAATTGAAATACAAGTAACTCAAAGGATGTTTGGAATAACCATCCTTTAAGGATCCGTTAAACTATCTACTAGGTAGTAATGTACGCTAAGTAGATAATGTCTATCAGTAATATAAAGATATCAAAGTAGGGTTAAGCAGGGCCCATACACCTCTTAACCTGTTTATTCCCAAAAGCATATACAAGACCGTAGTTTCCCCAAAACCGGAAGTCACCAGAGGGCAATCCATATACTAAAGGTACAAATCAAAATCGTAGTGGTCGCGCATAGGATAATCAGTATGACAAGGTACATGAGGCGATACCAACTAGGATACTAGTAGTTGCCTGATCCGGACTGATGTTGGGCATAGCAGCTACTACCCCAACACCGCGAAACAACACTCCCAAATCGAGGGGTGCACCCAAATCGAATCACAAAAGTAATAGATATGGTATCGAAGAAGTGTGTCCGCTAGAGATGGCGATCCTCAATGGCCCGGCGCGGCTCCTGTTTTAGTCATGTCAAGGGTCATCCAAAATCGTTCTCTTTCTTCAGTCAACGCGTTCATCAAAACCATCCACTTCGCTCTGGATCAACACTCCGCGTATAGTTATTAAAGTGGTTTCGGTTCAAATAGAGAGTATATCCATTACCGATTCCGGTCTCTTTAATAACTTTCGTAATTATTACACCGATTGGTCGTTTATATATTTCAAAAACCAAATCAATTTCAATTTCAAATAGAATTCGTAAATCAACATTTCATTTGTCTTTCTAAAACAATTTCCAAATTTTCGTTTCAAAACTTCCAATTTTCCGTTTTAAAATCTTATAATTCAATTTCAATTTCTATTTAAAACAATTCAAATATTGATTCAAGTTCGTATATAAGTTTCATTCCGAAATCATTTAAATAAATTCTATTTAACATTCAAATCAATTTAAACTCATTTATCGATTTCATTCAATATTCGTTAAGTTACTTTATCATTCAAAACAATTTCTATTAAATTTCCAATTCATTTAATCAATTCTTAAGTTCAACTTCATTAAAACAAAACTTACAATTTTGAATTAAACTAAATTCGTCAAATCAAATTCTTTAAATTTCAAGTCTTACATTAATTTCAATAAATCACATTTTGTTTCTTGTTAAAGAAATTCAATTTCGCTTATTTACTTTCTTAAATAATTTTCCAAAACTTAATTAATAAAGAAAACTCAATTTCAATTATTTCGAAGTAAAATTCACTTATTCAAAATTCAATTTAATTTAATCATTAAATAATTCAATCTTATTTAATTATTAAATAATTCAAAACTTAATTATTAAATAATTTCAAAGTTTAATAATTTCAAACTTAATTATAATTTCAAACTTAATTATCAAATCATTTCAAAGTTTAATTGTTTCAAATTTAATTATAATTTCAAACTTAATTATTAAATCATTTCAAACTTAATTCAATCATTTCTCAAATTAAACAACCTTCTTTCATCAATTTCCTTTTTAATATTTCATTTCAGATTATTAAATATTCACGTTTAAATCTCATTAAATTCAATTTCCAACTTCGTTTCAAAACCATATTTTTATTCAAATACGATCTTCGTTTTATTTTTAAATCAAATTATTGACCAATCGGTTTTTATTTAATTTTCTATCCTAGGTCAAAATTCAATTTCGGGTATTTATCATTTCAACCCGATTCCAATTCAATTCAAAAATCAAATCATAAAGGGAACTTGCAGTGTGATAACTGGGATGGTGTCAAAGTAAATAAACAAGCAATAACATCAATCAATATCAATCCAATAATCAATTCAAATAATCCCGAAATAACCGTATTAATTCGCATTGTTATTTGTACGAATTAATAAAATTATTTCTAGAATCTACACTATCATTTCATGTAGATTAAAGATTATTACATTACGGTTTTCACTTGTCATCTATTACAATTTTCAAACATCATCAATTTAACAACATACATTCAGTGGTTCAAAGTGTAATTAAACAAATCCTACGTGTCAATAAATTTAACAGTTAAAGGGGTCATATTATACAAATGTCAGTTAATCAAATTTAACATTTAATTTATCCTATATCAAGTTCAATTTCATACTATTTATCATTTTAACACTAATAATTTAACGTCCAATATAAACATCAACAATCAATCAATTTCAGCCAAACTGTATTATTATTGCATAAATAATTAACAGATAATGGTGTCAAATGTCACAGGTGAACTGATACAGGCAATAGCATATATAACAGTGTAATTAACTAACAACAGCCTATTTCAATTGTCGTTTCAATTGAAATCAAATTTAATAAATAAAAGAACGTTAATCGTGAGTGAGTGCTCACCTTTCGAGGTTAGAGAGATAGACGATGAAGCTGAGTTACGAAATCCAGGCACGAATCCAAAACAAAGCACGATTGGCACAAATTCGACGGACAAAGCTGATAACAGAAATTGACGAAATCAAATCAGAACGGGTTCGATGAAGATAATTGGTATAAATGAACTTATATATATAACTATATATATAATATATTCTAAATTCCAACACCTATTAAATTAAATACACATACATGCATTTTCCTCAAACAATAGTTATTTAAACCTACTTATCCCTTTTCAAAAGTTATAGTATAGTTATATTATTTCAAAGTCCACTTATAAAATATATATTTTTTTCTTTCACGATTGATGGCAAGCATCAGCAACCAATATAAGGGTGAACAAAATATAAATATGAGTGTTGCTTTTACACAGCCCAAATATATATATACTTACAATATATAACAGGTATGTACAAAATATATTTAGAACCCAATATAAACTACAAATCTTAGCCTAAGCATAATAGACAAATTCATATCTTATAAATATACACTTTAAAACTACAAACTCATATAACGAACCATAGATAAATGCAGCCACTAAAAATGTATGCAGACAGAAATTATAAGTTTTAAAATGTAAAATTTATATACAATATACATAAAATTTAAAATTTAATATTATAAAACCCATATATATATACACGTATAAACTAAATATATTATTATACTATAGATTTTGCAGGTATATAAACCTATTATCTGATGGCAAAACAGCTTCAAGTTAAACAAATAGGCTATGTGTACTATATGCATCCTTTAAACATAAACAGAACACTAACATGACTTATATAATATAAATATATACACTTATACTTAGAATCTGCATAATTATAAATCATATATATATATACGCACCTAAATCGATGCTCAAAGGAGGGAGGCAACAGGTTGCCGACGAGGGCTCATGTGATCGGATCTTGGGTTTCGCGCCAAGGAAAAGTCGAGGCGGAGGAGATGACGACGAGGCGTGGATGAGGGGAGTGACCAAGGCGGTGACCGATATGGAGCTGAGGCTCGGTAATTGCTTGCGTGGAGGGGTGGTGAAATGTGGACGGTTGCAAGGTGGTGCAACGGAAGGAGGAAGAAAGGCGGAGAACGGTCAGTGGCCTCGGTAATGGCTCGAAAGTGGTATGGCGGTTGCTACACGGCGGGGAAGAGACAGGACGGCTTCGGCTGCTTGGTGGGCGGGATGACTTTTTGGGTGAGGTCGAGGCTCGCGAGTGACAGTGGGAAATGGGAGGGTGGAGGTGACGTGGCCGAGGGGTGGCCATAGGCGGAGGTTAGCTGCGATCGGCAACTCAGTTGACGTCAGGCCGGAGACGTGGAGGAGGAGCTTGTCTCGGCTGGGCTTCGCAAGCTAGTGGTGGGAGACGGAAGTCGAGATTGATGAGATGCGTATTCGGCTACGGGTGAATGACATGGGGAGGCTTTGTTTCTATTTTTTTTCCAAGTTAGTAAACAGAACATTCACGAAGAAGTAGGAAAGAAAATGAGTTGGCTACAATTCTCCAAAAGAAAATAAATGCAAAAGAAGATGAGGCAACTATTTTTTGGAAACGTACAGTCTGTCTTAAAGGAAAAAGGCAAAGGACCTTTCAAATGAATGGGCACAAACGTATGTTAATTTAAACGCTCTCTTTTTTTTTTGAAACGTAAGAATGATTGGAGCAAGCAACAGCGAACCGATGGAATAAAGTAGTCAGCAAAATAAATTTGGTAACCTTGAAAGCAGCACCGAGAATCTAAGAGATAATAAAGCAGATGGCCGATGAACGTTTTGGTACTCAAAATGCGAACCGATTCAACGAACTGTTTAATCACTTCGTCGCGCTTCAAACTTCAAAATACAGCAATAAAGATACCGCAGAGATTAACACGACGAGACGATTAAAACGGTATACAGATATTAGTGGTACGATCATCCGATAAAAATCGATATCGGTACCAAAATACTGCTATTTTGCAGAAAATAAGAACGACGGAGCAATAGATGTCCAAATTTTGAAAAACTACAAACTGACATCTTGCTCAGAAGATGGTTTAGAATTTTTCTATGTAGAAATATTTAAGTTTCGGAAACATTTTATTTTCACTGCTTTTTAACTGATTAAATTGAAGTGAATTTACGCGCGAAATAAATTTTCATATTTTCGGATGAAAATTTACCAGTCGCTATGTTTAACTAGACGTATTTCAAATATTAAATTTTTATTTCAAAATTTTATTGTTTAAAATTTCACAAAATTTCAACCAATTACGTTATTAAAACCGTTGAAATTTACGGGTCGTTACACTCTCCCCCACTCAAAACTTTTCGTCCCCGAAAAGGAAGAAGGTAGGAGAATAGAAACAACTAGAGAGAAAAATAGATTTGAAATACAAAATAACAATTAATTTAAACCATATAAATTCAAATTTAAATTATTGGTATTCAATAATTGATTTAATCCATTTGATTTCACTAAAATCAATCTCAACTATTTCTAAATTCATTATCTTATTATCCAATTATCTTCAATTTACAATTTCTAAAACCATAAATTTGAATAGTCTTTTATTATAATCATATTTTCTTCAACAATTTAAATTCTTCTTTTATTCCAAATTATTGTTAAATTTATTCTACTTAATATATCTAATCACATATATTTAACCTATATAAATTAATTTAAACCATAAAGTTTCGATTTAAATTAATTTACATCTATTAATTTCTTTTAAATTCAAGATATTTTCATATGTTGATCAAATTTCAATTTATTAATTCTTTCAAAACAAATTTATTAATTCTTTATTAACTGAGTTTTACTTATTATCACATCTAACTCTATTAACATCTTTATAATCAAAATTCAGTGTATAATATTTATTATAAACACTCAAATTTTCTTTATAAATTCAATTTATCTTATATATTATCCAATTACATATTCAACTTCTGAATGATTTAGGTAAGTTGTATTAGAATGCAGTTGAACAATATACAAATAAAATTTTCCCAATTCAATTATTCAAGTTTAAATATTTATTCCAAATTTTTGGTTTTATTTATAATTAAAATCATCCTTTAACAAAACTTAAGAATTAGATTTCCGATTAACTTTAAATAATTTAGAGATATATATAATATATTTATATCAAATCAAATTAAATTTTAAAATAAGATACATATATATATATGAATTAAATTATACTGAAGAAATTCAAATCAAAATATTTTTCAAAACAAACCGTAGCAAAGCTACAGAATAGTATCTCCACTTCGAAACTCGAAAATGAATGTCGATGATGCGGCCGCCATCACCGAGATTATTTTCCAGCGACAAAGAGAAGAGTACTGATTTCAACATTTTAAAATTCTTTGGAAACGATTTCTATTTGAAAATATTTTCAATAATATATACTTTAAAATTTAAAAAAAACAGAGTTCGAAATCACCGGAAACTAAATTCTCAAATTTCTGAATTAAATTCATTTCAAATTCCAAATCAAGTTATAACCAAGTTTATAAATTCATTCATTTTTATTATGCAATAGTCAATGGTTTACAAAACAATAAATGAAAATCAATTATTATCATTTCTGACGACAAATTCATTAACAATTTAATTTCAGAAAAATTATATTTATATATAATATAATCATACAAAACTTTTTATTTTATTTATCAAATTTTGAAACGATATCGTGTCGGTTTGCTCTGCTCAAGTGTTTTGGAAATCCTATCGATAGCGTTGATCAGACGAATCGATCGAAAACCCAAATCAACATTAGCAACTCAAACAACACAATAAAGAAAACATTTTTATATTAATAACAAATGCACTACCTCGCTTGACGATACAAGGATGGATTTCAAAGCAAGGATAGGGATTCAAATTTGATTAATTCAATCAAAGAAAATTTTGATTCGAAAATAAGTTTGAAATAGAATAAAGAATATGGTTTTGAAATGAAGATAAGATAATTCAATTACCACAATCGGGAGATGGATGAGTTTATTTAATTCACGGGCAACCTTAACCGGGTCGTCCGTAACTTCAAGAATAAGATCGATGCTGAATTCCGAGGTAAATCAACAGTCGATCTCAAGAGATAGAATTCAGGTATAGCAGGGAATAGATAACATCGTAAACCGAGGATACAGGAATTTCTGGTAAATCGATGCCTATTACAAAGGAGTTTTGCTCCTTTACGAATCATTCGAAGATTGGCGAGACCGCCGATCTATTATAGATATCATTCAAAATGGAGTTATGGGGTGCTCCAGAATTGACAGAAGACGAATAGTGAAGGACACGAATGAATTTTGGAACCGAAGGGAACGTTCCAAAATTCAAAGGAATTTAGTCAAAGGAAGAGATTGAAACTCGAATGAGAGTGTTTTCTGTAAATACATTTACCCTATATGTTAAGTTTTGCCTAGAGCTACCAAAGCTCTGATACCAACTGTAACGACCCGCCATTTTGGACCATTCGCGTCCATTATAAGTGTATAGGTAGACACTCATGTCGGAGTTGAATTGCTCAAAATACCGCGTTGTTAATTTAAATTTGGCAAAACTGAACATATACAGTAAATAAATAATCACAGATCACAGACACAGAGTAATAAGTGCAGCGGAAATAAAGAGATAGTAGTTCATGAAGCTACTATATGAATATATAAAATACATCAGAGTTTACAACAGAAGAGTAATACGATACATCAGATACAAATCAGAATACATCACTGGAATCATCGAATACTGGAAGCAGAATAGATGGCTGGATCTTCAAGCAAAGCTCCAACTTCAAAGGTGAGTCTCGAAAACTGAACCACTCAGTCTGACCCGAGCGTAAAGCAAAAACACAAGACACTCGAGTCAGGATTAACATTCTTATATTAATAAATCCAACTCAAGTGAAATAGCAATTGAAATACAAGTAACTCAAAGGATGTTTGGAATAACCATCCTTTAAGGATCCGTTAAACTATCTACTAGGTAGTAATGTACGCTAAGTAGATAATGTCTATCAGTAATATAAAGATATCAAAGTAGGGTTAAGCAGGGCCCATACACCTCTTAACCTGTTTATTCCCAAAAGCATATACAAGACCGTAGTTTCCCCAAAACCGGAAGTCACCAGAGGGCAATCCATATACTAAAGGTACAAATCAAAATCGTAGTGGTCGCGCATAGGATAATCAGTATGACAAGGTACATGAGGCGATACCAACTAGGATACTAGTAGTTGCCTGATCCGGACTGATGTTGGGCATAGCAGCTACTACCCCAACACCGCGAAACAACACTCCCAAATCGAGGGGTGCACCCAAATCGAATCACAAAAGTAATAGATATGGTATCGAAGAAGTGTGTCCGCTAGAGATGGCGATCCTCAATGGCCCGGCGCGGCTCCTGTTTTAGTCATGTCAAGGGTCATCCAAAATCGTTCTCTTTCTTCAGTCAACGCGTTCATCAAAACCATCCACTTCGTTCTGGATCAACACTCCGCGTATAGTTATTAAAGTGGTTTCGGTTCAGATAGAGAGTATATCCATTACCGATTCCGGTCTCTTTAATAACTTTCGTAATTATTACACCGATTGGTCGTTTATATATTTCAAAAACCAAATCAATTTCAATTTCAAATAGAATTCGTAAATCAACATTTCATTTGTCTTTCTAAAACAATTTCCAAATTTTCGTTTCAAAACTTCCAATTTTCCGTTTTAAAATCTTATAATTCAATTTCAATTTCTATTTAAAACAATTCAAATATTGATTCAAGTTCGTATATAAGTTTCATTCCGAAATCATTTAAATAAATTCTATTTAACATTCAAATCAATTTAAACTCATTTATCGATTTCATTCAATATTCGTTAAGTTACTTTATCATTCAAAACAATTTCTATTAAATTTCCAATTCATTTAATCAATTCTTAAGTTCAACTTCATTAAAACAAAACTTACAATTTTGAATTAAACTAAATTCGTCAAATCAAATTCTTTAAATTTCAAGTCTTACATTAATTTCAATAAATCACATTTTGTTTCTTGTTAAAGAAATTCAATTTCGCTTATTTACTTTCTTAAATAATTTTCCAAAACTTAATTAATAAAGAAAACTCAATTTCAATTATTTCGAAGTAAAATTCACTTATTCAAAATTCAATTTAATTTAATCATTAAATAATTCAATCTTATTTAATTATTAAATAATTCAAAACTTAATTATTAAATAATTTCAAAGTTTAATAATTTCAAACTTAATTATAATTTCAAACTTAATTATCAAATCATTTCAAAGTTTAATTGTTTCAAATTTAATTATAATTTCAAACTTAATTATTAAATCATTTCAAACTTAATTCAATCATTTCTCAAATTAAACAACCTTCTTTCATCAATTTCCTTTTTAATATTTCATTTCAGATTATTAAATATTCACGTTTAAATCTCATTAAATTCAATTTCCAACTTCGTTTCAAAACCATATTTTTATTCAAATACGATCTTCGTTTTATTTTTAAATCAAATTATTGACCAATCGGTTTTTATTTAATTTTCTATCCTAGGTCAAAATTCAATTTCGGGTATTTATCATTTCAACCCGATTCCAATTCAATTCAAAAATCAAATCATAAAGGGAACTTGCAGTGTGATAACTGGGATGGTGTCAAAGTAAATAAACAAGCAATAACATCAATCAATATCAATCCAATAATCAATTCAAATAATCCCGAAATAACCGTATTAATTCGCATTGTTATTTGTACGAATTAATAAAATTATTTCTAGAATCTACACTATCATTTCATGTAGATTAAAGATTATTACATTACGGTTTTCACTTGTCATCTATTACAATTTTCAAACATCATCAATTTAACAACATACATTCAGTGGTTCAAAGTGTAATTAAACAAATCCTACGTGTCAATAAATTTAACAGTTAAAGGGGTCATATTATACAAATGTCAGTTAATCAAATTTAACATTTAATTTATCCTATATCAAGTTCAATTTCATACTATTTATCATTTTAACACTAATAATTTAACGTCCAATATAAACATCAACAATCAATCAATTTCAGCCAAACTGTATTATTATTGCATAAATAATTAACAGATAATGGTGTCAAATGTCACAGGTGAACTGATACAGGCAATAGCATATATAACAGTGTAATTAACTAACAACAGCCTATTTCAATTGTCGTTTCAATTGAAATCAAATTTAATAAATAAAAGAACGTTAATCGTGAGTGAGTGCTCACCTTTCGAGGTTAGAGAGATAGACGATGAAGCTGAGTTACGAAATCCAGGCACGAATCCAAAACAAAGCACGATTGGCACAAATTCGACGGACAAAGCTGATAACAGAAATTGACGAAATCAAATCAGAACGGGTTCGATGAAGATAATTGGTATAAATGAACTTATATATATAACTATATATATAATATATTCTAAATTCCAACACCTATTAAATTAAATACACATACATGCATTTTCCTCAAACAATAGTTATTTAAACCTACTTATCCCTTTTCAAAAGTTATAGTATAGTTATATTATTTCAAAGTCCACTTATAAAATATATATTTTTTTCTTTCACGATTGATGGCAAGCATCAGCAACCAATATAAGGGTGAACAAAATATAAATATGAGTGTTGCTTTTACACAGCCCAAATATATATATACTTACAATATATAACAGGTATGTACAAAATATATTTAGAACCCAATATAAACTACAAATCTTAGCCTAAGCATAATAGACAAATTCATATCTTATAAATATACACTTTAAAACTACAAACTCATATAACGAACCATAGATAAATGCAGCCACTAAAAATGTATGCAGACAGAAATTATAAGTTTTAAAATGTAAAATTTATATACAATATACATAAATTTTAAAATTTAATATTATAAAACCCATATATATATACACGTATAAACTAAATATATTATTATACTATAGATTTTGCAGGTATATAAACCTATTATCTGATGGCAAAACAGCTTCAAGTTAAACAAATAGGCTATGTGTACTATATGCATCCTTTAAACATAAACAGAACACTAACATGACTTATATAATATAAATATATACACTTATACTTAGAATCTGCATAATTATAAATCATATATATATATACGCACCTAAATCGATGCTCAAAGGAGGGAGGCAACAGGTTGCCGACGAGGGCTCATGTGATCGGATCTTGGGTTTCGCGCCAAGGAAAAGTCGAGGCGGAGGAGATGACGACGAGGCGTGGATGAGGGGAGTGACCAAGGCGGTGACCGATATGGAGCTGAGGCTCGGTAATTGCTTGCGTGGAGGGGTGGTGAAATGTGGACGGTTGCAAGGTGGTGCAACGGAAGGAGGAAGAAAGGCGGAGAACGGTCAGTGGCCTCGGTAATGGCTCGAAAGTGGTATGGCGGTTGCTACACGGCGGGGAAGAGACAGGACGGCTTCGGCTGCTTGGTGGGCGGGATGACTTTTTGGGTGAGGTCGAGGCTCGCGAGTGACAGTGGGAAATGGGAGGGTGGAGGTGACGTGGCCGAGGGGTGGCCATAGGCGGAGGTTAGCTGCGATCGGCAACTCAGTTGACGTCAGGCCGGAGACGTGGAGGAGGAGCTTGTCTCGGCTGGGCTTCGCAAGCTAGTGGTGGGAGACGGAAGTCGAGATTGATGAGATGCGTATTCGGCTACGGGTGAATGACATGGGGAGGCTTTGTTTCTATTTTTTTTCCAAGTTAGTGAACAGAACATTCACGAAGAAGTAGGAAAGAAAATGAGTTGGCTACAATTCTCCAAAAGAAAATAAATGCAAAAGAAGATGAGGCAACTATTTTTTGGAAACGTACAGTCTGTCTTAAAGGAAAAAGGCAAAGGACCTTTCAAATGAATGGGCACAAACGTATGTTAATTTAAACGCTCTTTTTTTTTTTGAAACGTAAGAATGATTGGAGCAAGCAACAGCGAACCGATGGAATAAAGTAGTCAGCAAAATAAATTTGGTAACCTTGAAAGCAGCACCGAGAATCTAAGAGATAATAAAGCAGATGGCCGATGAACGTTTTGGTACTCAAAATGCGAACCGATTCAACGAACTGTTTAATCACTTCGTCGCGCTTCAAACTTCAAAATACAGCAATAAAGATACCGCAGAGATTAACACGACGAGATGATTAAAACGGTATACAGATATCAGTGGTACGATCATCCGATAAAAATCGATATCGGTACCAAAATACTGCTATTTTGCAGAAAATAAGAACGACGGAGCAATAGATGTCCAAATTTTGAAAAACTACAAACTGACATCCTGCTCAGAAGATGGTTTAGAATTTTTCTATGTAAAAATATTTAAGTTTCGGAAACATTTTATTTTCACTGCTTTTTAACTGATTAAATTGAAGTGAATTTACGCGCGAAATAAATTTTCATATTTTCGGATGAAAATTTACCAATCGCTATGTTTAACTAGACGTATTTCAAATATTAAATTTTTATTTCAAAATTTTATTGTTTAAAATTTCACAAAATTTCAACTAATTACGTTATTAAAACCGTTGAAATTTACGGGTCGTTACAACTAGTTTTTGAAACATGTTATTATAACTTGGTAAATACTGTTGTAATTCATAAAATGCTACTATAAAATAACATTATGAATAGAAACTTACATAACTAATTTATTTAAGATATGTAAAAAAATGATACGCACGGTAGCATTACTACATTTAAAATAAATTAAAATGCTATCGGTTGGTAAACTCTTAAAAAACTTCATTTAGAAAGCTACTGATGCTGTATATAACTTTATGAGCTAATGTATACATTTAGTTCATTTAAAAATATTACTCCAACCCATAAAATTCTTCTACAAAATAGCATTATAATCTAAGATTACACACTTTACCTAAAAAATAATATTCCAACTCATAAAATACTATTATAGATCAAAAAATACTAAAATAGATCTATAATAGCTACTGCAGTTCATAAATGCTACTACAAAATGACGCAATGAGCTAAAATACACACTTCATCAATAAAATGCTACAATCATTCAAAGACTACAACTGCGATTCATAAACTGCTACTACAATTCATAAACTGTTACTACAATTCATAATAAGCTACTATGAAATCACATTGTGAGTTGTATACATTTTTTTATCTATAAATTCTACAACAAAATAGCATTACGAGCAGAAATATAAATAATTATTTTGTTCAAAAAATGATACTACACAGTATCATTATCAACTATTATCTTCCTCTTCTCCAATTCCATGTTCCGTGTCCACCACCTTCAGTTCTAATCATATAAAGTATCACTTCTCCATCGCCACTGTAACACATTAATGCTCTAATCATCTTCATGTCGATCTATAACCATTTCCTCTTTCTATCATCATCAAACTCGTTGTTCTTTCTCCATCATCGTTGCTATCAAGCTTGACTCTGTCATAATTATTGAGAGCTGCTGCGTAGTAGAAGAGACTCACTCCTACATAGTTTAGGTTATTCGCGTGAAATGATGGAAGCCCTAGATTAGTCACAGGAAAAGATGGAAGCCCTAAATTAATGGGGCATTGAAAAAAAACTTATGAATGTATCTTGAACAAATATTTATCCTTCCCGTTGATAAATAAAAAACATGTCATAGAGGTAAAAAAGGAGGAAGTTCATCCTCCAAACTATTTCCTATATATAATATATATACATGTATATAATTGATAAACAATTTAAAAAATATATTTTTTATGTTTAAATATAAACTATATGTAAATATTATATTTTAAATTGTATTAAATATAATAAAAACCAAAAATCAAAAGTTTTGAATATATATAGACACACGCACACATATATATGCACATGTATATACGTATTCATATGTATTGTAAAATATATTACCATAGTTAGGTTAATTACATGTATGAGTTTATGTAATACCGTAGTTGAGTATGAGATTAGATACTCAAAGTGAAACACTAATCAAGAGAGAATTCGTCTTCTTTAATATAGAATCTTAATGTCACCATAATTGGTTTTCAACTTGAAGTTAGAAATATCCGACCAGAGTAAATTCTATCAATCAACAATTTTTGACCTATGTAACTTCAAAGCTAATCTTTGCAATCACATAAGGACACTATTAGGGTTTTAATAGATGACTAGATGTCTAAGTGACATAGTTTTGGCAAAGATACAAACATGCACAAATGTCGTTGCATAAGGATGTAACTTTAAACTATTATGAAGAAGGACTATACCTCGATAAGTGTATTGACCCGCCTTTTCGGCCATCAAAATTCGGCACTCAATACATCCAAGGTATTCAAATGTCAAACATTCAATCGTTGGAAAGGCAGATTGTTAGGGTAAACTAAAAAAACAATAGGGGAAATAGGATCTCACGGTGGAATGAGAACATATAATATTACAAAGACATTAAAAATTATCACTCTAAAATACATGGTATATAAGAGTTCATCAACCTAAACAGTTATATCTTCCTAACCTTACAATTGCAGATGGGTATATACATATGTATAATAATACAATGGACATAAAAAATATAGTATGGCAGGTGAACCTCCAGCTCTACTCCATGAGCTCCGTGTCAAACCAACGACAACCTGGAAAAATACCCAGTCTAACCCGAGCATTATAGTAAAATAACACCCACATCAGTTTAAAAAACCAATATGAGAAAACTCAAGAAATATGGTGAACATATAATGATTCTGTGAGACCACGTCGCTAAACATGGAACGAGTTTTTACCTCACAAGAATAACAACCATACATGAAAGAATGGAAACAAATTAGAACAAAACCCAAACATGAAAGAATGGGCATAAACAGGAACCAAATCCAAACTTAAAGAACGGATACTAATAATTAAACATCGAGAAGAGCTCCAGGCACTTCTTAATGCAATTAAGAAAACAATTCAAAGATTTGAATGAAAAACAAGGAAATGGGAATTTTTCCAACATTGACTAGGAGGGTGCACCCTCCTTACTAGAAAATATACATAAGAACTATGATGGCTCTTGGAAAAAGTATAAGGCGGACCCCAGCAATCTTACCGAGTATCCAAGTATTTCACATCTCTGCATGCATACAACCATATCCAATCTAGAGTAGATGTGAATATACCCTAATGAGAGCAACCCCACATAGCTTGACATCCACTCATGCTTTGGTTTTAGTCATTTCTGACAAAGGATATCAACACTCAAATGAGCAACGAACCGTCAAGAAATCAACTATTGGGAATAATCAAAATGATTGTACATGGAAATTAAATCTCATGCCCTTACCACTGCTCGTCGATTTCAAACTTGTACTATCTCTTGGTTGGAAATGAAGCCGGGCAAGTTAAGGTAGTGTTACCTTTAAGTCTTGCCTTGATGACATTTTTAATCTTCGAGATAGAAAAGAGTTTTAGTACCTCGAAGTTTATTGCTAAGAATATGACTAAATCCTTACATATAAGCGACATTATTTACGCAAATTTAATTTCTTATACTTTCCATAACTGAATCAAACTTTTAAAACCAAATTTGTTCTTACTTTTTACATCACAAATATTAACTTTAAGCTTCTTTATTAAAGTTATTAATTAACTTTAAATACCATCATTAAATTGATTGATTAAAATTATTTATTATTAATGTCTCGAAATAACTTTTACTTTATGGTAAAATTATTTCAAAATATATTTAAAACCCCAAGTTTCTTCCAAATAAAATCTTTATGAACCTATTTGAAAATAATTTACAAAATATTTACAGTAAACAACCTTTTATACTTTATGAAAACCAAACATCTTTGAACTGCATCCATAACGACTATCGCTATATGGACCATAATTTCTAAACTTGTTTTGTAAATCAAAATTGCTTCAAACCTCGGTAAAACAACATTTTATTATCTCGAAATAAAATAAATCAATTAAAAATACTTTTATAAATATAAAATAATGTTAATCATCCCAAAAGATAATTGATATAAATCTTTTATAAATTTAAAATCATATTAATTATCCCAAATGAAAATTAATCAAATTTATAATCTTTTATAAAATTTAAAACAACATTAATTACCCCAAAAGAAAATTAATGAAATTTATAATCGTTTATAAATTTAAAACAACCTTATTTATCCCGAAAGTTAATTAATCAAATTTATAATCTTTTATAAATTTAAAAAAACATTAATTATCCCGAAAGATAATTAATCAAATTTATAATCTTTTATAAATTTAAAATGACATTATTATTTCGAAAGATAATTAATCAAATTTATAACTCCCTTTATAATTTTAGACAACACTTATCCTTTATTTCAAAATCCTCAAAAATACTTGAAAATATGGTTTGAACAACTTACAAAGTGCAAAAACGCGACCAAACATTTATTTCATAAAAATACAAGCATAAGTTCAACACACACAAAGGTTTAAGGAGATGACATTTTATAAGTGATGGTATAGCGGTAATTGCTATAACGAAACTTACTCAAATTAAATGTTATGTCACAAATATTTCAATCAAATATCAATATAAGCAACATAAGAATATAAGTAAGGTGCATATAACAGTAAATTAATAATGGCGAGAAACCCCTTAGGTTAGCTCTACAATAGTCCCCTATAAATCACATACATATGTGTGTATTTCAAAGTGTTCCATGGCGACCTATTCGCTACGTACAAATTAAACAAATCCAAGTGGGAATCAAATCAACAAACAATTAAACAATAATATATAAACTATCATACAAGCATTCAACAATAATATATAGCCATACAGATATCATATAGTTTATTTAAAGGTGAGTTAACTCCTGATATTCTAGTTGACACTTTCGCGTTTTGGTTTAATCTAAAATTGAACAACGTTCAATATTTGCCCAAAATTCAACTTGCTCCAAACTTGACGAACCTAATTCCAATGGAGATAAAAATTTCACAAGTACAACACAACTGACCGCGTCCAAATCTGACCTCGTGTAAGCAAGATATTAATTTTATAAGTTTTCGAATTAATTAAAATAATTAATTTAACTAATAACTTTAATTAACTAATCTTCCTCCACTAACCTTTCTTCTCCCCACTTTAATTACTTCACGCTTATACATGGTGCACAATGTATCAAAACGTGCATGCACACCACCAATCACCCCATACTCGATGAAATCCAAATCCAACTTCACCATCATACTCTACTTCACGAGTGCATCACCTTCCACCTAACCATCTCGAGCTCGGCCCTCAAATCGACATGTAGCCCTCAAATCGACATGCCGCCTGTAGCCCTAAATGCGACAAATAATATGTCGCTCCACCCAATACCCAACCGCGCATGCCAAATTACACCCACGAGTTTGCCTTCTCCCAAGAAGCACAACGACACCAATGCTATGTACACCCATTGCCTAAATCGATCAATAAATGGAACCCGACACTATCAATATGTCAAGTTTGACACAGTGATGTCGCAGCCAATGAAACCTATATGGGTTTATAGATCTTCTCAAAAAAAATCGATGAATCTATTTTCAGGATTTTAGTTGAGTGTAGCAATTTATTTTAATTTCTATAAGGAGACACAATTTTTCTTTTTACTGGAAATAAAATAAGATGGGGAGAATGACATGTCAACTAAAAACAAGCTAATAATGGAGACACGGCAATTTATAGTGGTTCGATGTTGTTTTCCTATGTCCACTTTAAAGTGATAGCTTTATTAATCACTTTGTAAACTGAGTACAAGAGGGATCAGATGAAAATCCTTAGTTACAAAAGAATACAAAGCAATAAGCAGCGTAAAAGGTCCCGAAAATGAACCATCAAGTCGGTATTTATAAAAGAAGATGGCGAAATATCTCCCTGAAAATTCAACAGAAGGCTCTCCAGATCCATAAGGGCCCACATGAGGGATCGCATGGCCCAAATCCTAAGAAATAAGGATCGGGGACGATCCCTATGATTGATGATTTTGGGGATGCGATCCCTATGAGAGCTTCTCCATGTTGTATTATACTTAGCCTCCAAGTTTCATGCCAATTGGATTAGGAGAGCTTGAGTTATTGATCAATCTTTGTTGCAACATGTGATGTTGTCTGATTTAGGTCGATCATACTAAAGGGAAGAGAACCGATCTCTCTTACTTATTCCTTTTGGGGTGCAATCCCTAAGGTGGACTCCCTAGGGTCCCCTCTTCTTGTTTCCAAAATTTCACTTCAATCCCCCTTGTGGTTGTTAAGTTATGGAGCGATCATCATTGAGTTGTGTTGTGTGCACCCTATTTAATCCGATCCCTTTATTATGATTCCTTTTATACGATCTCTTTTATGCAATCCCTTTTATACGATCCCTTTCTTAGGTGAAGTAATTTACCCATAATTTGAGAATACAAACTCCAAATGACTTGAGATTTGGAATGTAGCCTCGTGGGGCTATCCTTGTCACTTTATATTGATCTGAAAAATTGAGGATATGTACCGATCCCCTAGGGGAAGGATAGGCATCGATCCCCTACTTGGGGAGGTACTAATCCGTACTTTGAATATTCAAGAGAGTCTATCTCTTGGTCTCGATTGACCATTGCTTCATATCATTGCCTGCACTTGATTTTTGGACCTCACACTCATCACTCTGGGCTACTGCCCTTGATGACAATCAAGTCTAACTTGTCCAGTCAGTTTGGATATAGCCGAGTCAAAATGCCGGATAACACTTGCCCCCCAAAGTACGTCTTGTGCCGAACATGACGTTCTTTGAATCAAAGCAAGTTAGGGTCGCTAGAAAGAAATCCATTCAATTTTCCGAATAGTCGCTATCCTTCCATTGAATTGTTTTCCCAAAGTGTCATATCTCTCTATGATCGTCATGACTCTAGGTCGATTTCCAATAGTATAAATTCAGGATTGTATACCATCAATTGCAATCTGTGTCCGGTTCTACGGGGCTAGTAAGCTTTGGCTATCCGATTCGGTTTTTTTTGAAAGCTTCAGGTCAGAATTCAACTCCTATCGATTCAAAATTATAATTTTTAGAATATACACGTGCACGTTTAGGTATATGTCTTTGTCGTTAGCTCCCGGATGTGTTTGTACGCTCGTGGGTCATCGCCAATTCCTTATAGTTTAATTGCAATTGGATTGCAATTCCTTGTTTATATTTTTTATAATGAAATAGGGGTCGTACTAAGTCACTCGATGAGAAGGGACCTCAAGTTCTACAGGGATGACGACCTTAGAGCCTTAAGCAAGGGCGAATGAAGTGCGACTAGTCGCCGATTTGTGAATGGTTCTGTATGCTCATAATGCTGATGGGAGCTCATCGGCCCACTTGCCTCTTCAGAATGGAATTTATGTTTTTGTTAACAGCTTCGACTTGTCCATTAGCTTGAGGGTGAGCAATTGCCACGAATCTTTTCTCAATATGATGCTGACGGCAGAAGTCTTTGAATTCACCACTATCGAATTGGGTCCCACTATCAGTTACGATTGTTTGGCGAAGACCAAAACAATAGATAATGTTTCGAACAACAAAGTTTATTACTTTTTTGTTATGATCATGGATAAAGTTTCAGCTTTAGCCCATTTAGTGAAGTAATCAATTGCTACAATGGCGTATTTTGTACCACCTTTAGAAATCGACAAGGAGCCGATGATGTCAATACCCCAAGTGGAAAACGGCTATGGATTAACCATTTGAGTAATTTCTTCGGTGGGGCTTTCAGAATTTTTGCAAACATCTAGCACTTGTCGCATTGTCTAGCATGATCAGTTGCAACTCAATTGACAGTTGGCCAGTAATACCCATAACAGAGTATTTTCTTTGTCAGGGTTTGCCCCCCGGTGTGATTGTCGCATTCTCCTTCATGAACTTCTCTCAAGACTCGTTTGATTTCATTATGGGTGATACATCGAAGCAGGGGAGTGGAGAAACCCTTTCTATACATGACTCCTTCTTGGATGATGTAGCATGAAGCTTTGCGGAGGATCTGTCATGAATTGGCGATGACCCACGAGCGTACAAACATATCTGGGATGATGTAGCATGAACCATTACGGAGGTTATGTCATCCACTATTCCTTTTTCGGCTCCATCTCCAGAACCCAATCAATCTCCATTTGGTCGATGCTCGGAGCATTTAATATTTCAACCGGGACCAAGCCCATTTGTTACGCATACCCGGAACTGGCCAGCTTGGCCAGTGAGTCAGCTTTATCATTTTGTTCTTTGGGGGTGTGTATAATGGTGTAATCTTCAAAGTCTACCAGTAGCTCTTGGACCCAACCGAGACAAGGAGCAAGTTGCTGCCCCCTAGCCTGATAATCTCCTCTGACTTGGCATACTACTAATCGGGAATAACAAAAGATCTATAAAGTTTTTGCTCCAAGTTCTCTGGCAAGTTTGAGCCCGACGATCAAGGCTTCATACTCAGCTTCGTTATTTGTTACAGGGAAGTCGAGTTTTAGGGCGTAGCAGATCGATCGTTCCTCAGGAGTCACTAACATGACTCTAGCGCTAGAACACCGTTCGTTGGGTGCTCCATCAGTGTACATTCTCCATCGGTTAGTTGGCTCTCCACTGCTCTCCGGAGAGTCGTCTAGTGTAGTGAATTAAGCTATGATGTCCACCAATGTCTATCCCTGGATAGCTTTCCGAGGGAGATAAATGATATCGAATTAGCTTAACTCGATATTTCATTTGAGCACCTTCCAAACGTCTCAAGTCACTGTAGGACCTGTCATAACGGCTGGTTGGTGTAGACGTTGATAGGATGAGCCTGGAAATAAGGGAGAAGCTTTTGTGATGCAATAAACAGGTAGTACGCGAGCTTTTCCAGCTTCTGGTAGTTTCTCTCAGCACTTGTCAATCGCTGACAAACATAATATACTGGCTTTTGGATTCGATCCTCTTCACATAATAGTGTGGCATTTGTGGTGTGAACCGACACCACTAAATAGATGTATAAGCCTTCACGATCCAATGGCTTGGATAGGATGTGAGGTCTCTCTAAGTTATCTACCAGAGATTGAAATGCATCTATGCAATCATGCATCCATTCAAAGTTCCTCTTCCCTCTCCTAATCAAATCAAAGAAGGGAATACACTTATTGGTGGCCCTAGAGATGAATCTGCTTAAGGCGACGACCTTCCCATTGAGGCTCTGTACCTGCTTAATTGTCTTTGGCACTTAGATGTTTCGAACTATTTGAATCTTCTTGGGATTTGCGTCGGTTCCACGATAGTTAACAATGAAAACCAGAAATTTCCAACACGCAACCCCGAAAGTGCATTTCACGGATTGAGTTTCATTCCATAATTCTGGAGAACACCGAACATCTCCACTAAGTCATCGATGTGGTCGTTTGATCGCCGTGACTTCATGAGCATATCATCCACATATACTTTCATCAATCGCCCAATCTGATCTTTGAACATTTGGTTGACAAGTCTCTGGTAAGTAGCTTTAGCATTATTTAATTCAAACGGAATCACAATATAACAATATAGCCCTAGATCGATAATGAAGCTGGTGTGCTACTGGTCGGAGACGTGCATCGGGATCTGGTTGTATCCGGAGTACCCATCTGTAAATGAAAGCAGTTCATATCCAGCGGTTGAGTCTACCAGCTGGTTGATCCTCAGAAGTGAAAAGCTGTCTTTCAGGCACGACTTGTTCAGGTCTAAGTAGTCAATACTTGTCCCCCATTTTCCATTAGCTTTTCTCATAAGAACTGGATTAGATATCCATTTCGGGTAGAGGGCATCGCGGGTGAACCTATTGTTTTTGAGTTTATACACCTCCTCTTTAAGTGCAACAGATCTCTCCAGATCAATGCCACGTTGCTTTTGTTTCACTGGGACATGCCTCGGGTCGATATTCAATGCATAGCTCATGATAGTTGGTGAGATCACACACATGTCAAAATGGGTCCAGGCGAACACATCAAGGTTCGCCCGGAGAGAACCAGCTAATTACTTCATCATCATTGCACTGAGCTACGATCCAATCTTCAAGACCCATGATGGATCATCGTGGCTGACCGTAATGTCAATTGTTAGCTCAATAGGTGCAACCTTGGATTCTTTGGACTCCTCTTCTTTATCTCTCGGGTCTATATCTTTATAGAACCGACTGTGGTGTTGCTGCTTGATATTGGCCTTATGTTGTGAGCTGAAAAATGCTTAAGTGGATTTGCCCAAGCAGTGGGATCTCTTCCGATCCTTTATGCTGTGGGGCTTTAGCAGTTTTTGGTTTGACATGAACATACTAGACCATATGAACTCGAAATCGAACAATGGGATATGCCATAAATGGCTTGCATACTTGAACTAGAATATGGCCTTGAATCGGATGTTTACCACTTCAGACTTGAATAGATTAGCATATTTGTACTTGTACATATTGTAATAAGTGCCCTGAATAAACTTGAATATGAATGTCAGATTCTTATATACCGATAGCTGATTCATGAATTTGAACGTAACTGTTTTGCATAACCATCGACGTGAAATTTAGTTGGAACGGTCAGCAATGATGGTCACTCTGTTCGAACTCCTGAGTTTTGCCACAACTGCCATATAGTATTGAACTATGTTACACCGCACAACACCGCACTAAACTGTACTTAGCAAGAGGGACGCCTGAATTAGGTTTGCAAAGTCGCATAGGCGGTGGGATCAATGCCAACCCCTTTCCTAGGAAAATCTTGTAACTTCAACACTCTGGTGGTGTATGTAGCCACAGAGAATGGCAGTTGGATTTGATGTTGATCCCTATGTTCAAGCATTTCTCTAATGCATAGTCAATGGAATGATAGTCGGTTAGGACGGCATGTTATGACTGTCGCTTCGGTTGAATTTTCGGATCTCGTCATGAGTTGGTGAGTTCGATAGTGATGGGTTCTAAATGCTTTGAGTGAATATCTACAATGGCTAAGGATCAAGCTTAGAAGCACGTCAAACCAAATGTCGAGTAAGGTTCAGCCTCGCGTTGCACGCAGCTGCACAGCTGGCTGTTGCTTTGAGTTTGAATCCACTTGTGTATTCGAGTAACGTGCTTTCCATTCAATGTATTTGCGATCTGTTGCTCATCATTTAGGTTGGAATGATAGTCAGTCGCCCATGAGCCTGGGCATCTATCCGACGATTCTATCTCTAAGCATCCTTTCGGTCGTAACCTCGAGTCGTTGCAAACACTAGGTATGAATCATAGTATTGAGCTGTCACAGTCAGTCTTTGGATGATCACACTTCTACCCCCATTCTCGGGTTGATAAATGTACTGCATGGATGGTTGAGTCTCGTCCTAGTCGTGTTTATACTCCCACCTAAGCTCCGAAGACTTAGAGTTGATCGATGAATGGTCAGTTCACATTCATCTGGATCATGGCTCATGCCCTCCAAGTAAGGGGTAAATGTCGATAAGTGGATGGCATGTCACATTTGTTTTAGCTTTACACTCTTTCCCATTGATTCATGGGATCAAATTAGTTGATGGAAGGATGAGTCGCGCCTATCTGTGCAGTTAAAGCGCTAGGCAGATTCAATGCGGTGGAGGTGCAAAAAGTCATAGCGGGGATACAGCGAGGATATAGCGGGATATAGTGGATGACTCTAAAATAGCATATAAAACTCATACTTAATGTTTTTACAAATATATAAATGGTCATTAAATGAAAAATTAACATTCAATAGAATTATAATTAATACATAAATAATTTTAAATAAAAACGTGTGCGAATATACAGTAAATAAACGTAAAACTGTTATATAACATAATTGAATTTAGTAGAATATTAGAGTATTTTCATTTCTGAAAATATATTAAAAATTCAATTAAATTAATTAATTTCATAATTTTTATAATGTATAAATGTCATTTTTCAATTCATTTATTTTAAAGAAGATATAGCGGAAATAGCGGAATATAGCGGGAATAACGGGATATAGCGGAAATAGCGGGGCTTAAAGCGAAAAGACTATATTTATGGCTATATGAACATATCGTAGTGGTAGAAATCCGCTATGAGATATAGCAGGGTAATAGCGGGGCATTAACTGCACAGGCGCCTATTCTGAATTACATTCTGGCTTTTCCTTTTTGGGAGAAGACTTCAATGCCCGGTCGGATTTCGAGCATAATTTGAGTACTGGACGATCAATCACGTCCACCTTTGATGCAGATGTCGCCATACTCTAGGAAAGAGCCAAAGAATTGATGATTAAGTCACATCCAATCTGCGACTGTTGCTCTCACTATCGAACCAAGGGCAAGGATTAGTTTCCTGACGGTCAAGTCACATCGATTTGGTTTATGTTCTCCTTTCAGACCAAGGGATAAAATTAGCTCAAGAGTGGTCAGGTCACGCTCATATGGAGTTATACTCCTCCCGACCGATCAAAGGAGGGTAATGGAGAATGAATGGTCAGGTCACACTCATTCGTGGTTTATTCTCCAATCCACGCTCTGGTGATCGGAGTTATTCAATGGACAATCGGGTCACGTCAATTTCTGGTTGTTGTAGATCGATATTGACCCTCGATCCGATGGTACGATATAGTCAATCACCCGTAACTTTAGATGTCGTTTCGATTGGTTTTGTTAAGGCCTCCCTACAGTCATTGCCATCAGTCGTAAAGAATCACTAAGCCAGAGCTATAGTGAGCTGTCGTATTCAGCTTACAATAGTTTTTACTCCTGGCTCCAGTCTTGGGTCAGCAAAGTTAGTTCGTAGATGGTCAAATTTCATCCATAATAAGTTTATACTCCTCCTGTCGAGTTTAGGTCGGAGTTTATGGAATAGCGAGTAGACGAACCAGACTCATCTATTTGTTTATACTCACATCCGCACTTTGGGGATAAGAGTTTGTTGGCGGGTGGTCGAATGGCACCCAATTTGTGTTTATACTCCAGTCCACACTCTGGGGACTTAGAGTTATTTCAAAAAATGGTCGAACGATATTTTCCTTAGACATTTCTTCTACCGCCAAGCCAGGGGCGAAAGCCGAAGAGTGGTCAATCGTATCACGTTCACTCTTACTTGGAGTTCTTCGCGTCGAATCGTGGGAAGGAGCTGATTAGCGGATGGTCAAGTCACATTCGTTCTATGTTTTATACTCAGCCTGTTGGTTTATAGGGGAGAGTTAATGGATGAACGGTTGAACCACGTCCATTTTCTACCTATACTCTTATCCATGCTTCAGGGACCAGAGTTTGTTGATAGGCGATCAGTCGCACCCATTTGGTGTTTATACTCCAATCCGCACTGGGGGACTAGAGTTATTCGATGGATGGTCAGTCACACTCGTTTGATGTTTATAATCCAGTCCGCGCTCTGGGGACCAAAGTTGGTTGATGGACGGTCGAACCACATCCATCCTTTTGTGTTTATACTCTGGTCCACGCTGGGGGACCAGAGTTATTTGATGGGTGGTCAGTCACACCCATTTGATGTTTATAATCTAGTCCGCACTCTGGGGACTAGAGTTGGTTGATGGTCGGTCGAACCGCGTCCATATTTTTGTGTTTATACTCCGATCCATGCTCCAGGGACTAGATTTTTATGATGGATAGTCAGTCACACCCGTTTTTGATTTACACTCCACTATTAGGTCAAGGTAAGACTTGTCAAATGAACAGTCGAGTCATGTTCGTTCATAGGAAGGAATTCTGCGCCCAGTGTCAATGAAAAAAGTTAGCGAGTGGATGGTTGATTCATGTCTACTTGGTGATTAAGCAATGGATGGTCAGACCACATCCACTGTCCATTCTTGGGTTGGATGGTCAGGCCTCGTCTAATTTTCTTCGTACTCCTCTCGTCAAGTCAAGGGAGAGAGTTGTTGGATGGATGGTCAAGTCACATCCACCTTAGGTTGCAGTCATGTCCTCGTGTCAAGGGCGACGGTTGATGAGTAGACGGACAATCACGCCTACTTTAAGTTGAGCTCCCAGACCGCCTTATATGTCCAGGGCAGGAGTTAATGTGTGGACTGTCAAATCATGTCCACTTTAGTTGTACCTCGGTCTTGCTGAGCTTCGAGAGAGGCATACATATTTTGGCGAACTTCAAGTATGAGCTGGGGAGTGGATGGTTGGGTTGCATCCACTCCAAGTGTTTCTCTAGTCTTCAAGTCAAGCGCGGAGGTTGATGAGTGAATGGTTAGTCATGTCCACTTTGTATTGGATACTGACCTTGTCAAGCTCTAAGTAAGGCATAGATGTTCTGTCAGAATTGAAGCACGAAGTAGGAAGTGGATGGTCGAGTCACACCCACTTCACATTTCGAGTCTTTGCCCCCAAGTTAGGGGCATATGGTGGTTGATGAGTGGTTGAATCATACTTGTATTGATGATCCTCTAAAGGTCCAATCATGGTCCGTAGAGGTTGGTTGGCGCCCAACTCTAAGCACTTGGTCACCTACATCGTTTGGAAGTAGTTTAGTTCAAGTTGGTCGTAGTTCACAACATAATTGAAATTGAAGTAAATCTTTTTGATAAGTGAAGCAGCATCGTATGCTCCCTATTCCACTTCGGCCCAGCCTTTCTCAACTGGAAGTTGACCGTAGATGGTCCACTTGATAATTAGACTTCTTTATTGATAGGGATTGGATGTTCCCTGCCTGTCATTCTATAGGGCTTGCACATATTGTTGAAACTTTACTTTCCAGATTAACTTTCCGATCACATCTCGGAGGTGTCTACAATTGCTGGTGTTATGACCATGTGTATCTTGAAATATACAACATTTTTTGGATTTGCTCTGCGTTGCGGTTGACTCTCTCAAGGCTGGTTTCTAGTATTGCTCTGAGTCATGAGTCTCCAAGTAGATGTTTTCGATTGAATCATTCAAAGGAGTATATGAGTCGAATTTTGGGATTCTGGGTCATCTCCTAAATTCTGAGTCCTCGTCTAAGGCCTCAGTACTGCCCTCGCTTTGAATTCCTTCAGCCAAAGAGCCTACATTGTTCTTTCTCCTAGTCTGCTCTACCTCCTCCTTGCTTAGTTTCTGGTTCACTTTGTAACAAAAACAGTCCAAGGTTGTAGGAGGCTCTCCAGCTAAGTCGCCAAAGTCTGTCCTAGGGCCGATTCCCCTTATCAACATCATCGATATGATATTCTCGTTAGGATTGCTCACTTTAGTGATGATGATGTTGAACCTCTATAGGAAGTCTTTGAGCGGCTCGCTTGGGGCTTGGAATAAATTGGATAATGACATCACATCCTTGGTGTGAGTCGCATGCATCCTGAATTGCTCGAAAAACTTCTGATCCGGTTGATCGAATGAGGAGATGGACCTGGGTGGCAACTGTGTAAACTGTATGATCGTTATTCCTTTAAGAAATATGGGAAAAAATATGCATTCGATGAAATTCGTCGCTCTGGTGCGATCCATGTGCCACTCGTACTTCACGAGATGTTGTTGGGGGTCTGTATTCACAAAATACGCTGGCATGGTCGGCATATTTAATCTCCTCGGATATTCTGCATGCTGAATGGCTTCGATGAATAGGTTTTGGCTAGGGAGAAGCTCCAATCATTGTTAGTTCAGTCCATTTTCAAGTTACGACTGCTTGTAATGCTTGTGAATGTTGTATGCATGATTATCTAACGTTTGATGGTTGAGCATGCCGATCGAATGGCGAATCGGTTAGGATGGAATCACAAATCGATGATGATCCCTAAACTTTCACCCAACTGGGGTGCGATCCATATAAGGCAATAAGGAAGGACTTTGATGTTGCACAACAAGTTTCAAGTCATTTGGAGTATGTATGCCCGAGTTATGACCAAAACAAGATGGATCAGTATTGATGGATTGGTGATAATTTACTTGGAGTTCGACTCAAGAAAATTTGCTATTTGCTTGGAGTCAGCTCCTGTGTAACGACCCTGAATTTTCGACCCAATTTAAAATTTTTAAATCCATTATTTTAATATAAAATGTGAAACTTACCTACGATTTCAATTAACGTCCAAACTTTGTTTATAAATTGCGCCTAGATGGTTATAGATATGGGTAAAGTTTCGTCGGAAAATACCGCAGTAAATTTCGTTCGCGTTTTATTGCACATCAGTTCATTTAAACGTGAAATTTTTTTATCTTCCGAACCTGAATATTTTTACATAGAAAAATTCTAAACCATCTTCTGACCAAGACGTCATTTTTCGTTTTTCAAAATTCGGACATCTTCAGCTCCGTCGATCTTATTCTTCTGCGTTTTTGCTGCATTTTCCATAATAGAAAAATTCGAATTTTTATAATTTAATCGTACCACTGATATCTATATACCGTTGGGTTCGCCTCGTCGCGCTGATCAAAACGGTACATTTATTTGTGTCATTCGGAGTTCGGAGTTGGAAGTTACAAATTGGTTAACGGTTTGAAACCTGTCCGTTACACTATTAAACCCAGTTTCTATTAGGCTTTACTGGGTGGAATATGAGGCATCTTCTGGTCAGTAACTCCTCTAGGAAACCCAACATGTTTTGGGAGTACCGATGCAAACAGTAGAGGCTTTTCAATTCCTATATGGTTTCATACAAACTAAGCTTGGATCCCTAATCCTTTCGTTTGCATTCAAAACTACTCTGGTTCGTTCATATCTGCTTCTTCCTCCTCAATTTTTTTTATATTTCCTTTTGCAAAAAAAGAAACCCACTGCTTGACCTCGTCCACCTGACCAGCCTCCGCCCGCCTGACCCCATTCGCACTGGCCTTCCGCCTGACCTATCTGCATCCAATCTACACCGCCTCCCACCTGCCAGTCCACCGCCCCCCACCTGCCAGTCCGCCCGCCTCCCACCTGCCAGTCCGCCGCCTCCCACCTGCCAGTCCACCGCCTCCCACCTGCCAGTCCGCCCGCCTCCCACCTGCAAGTCCATTCCGCCCTTCCACCTGCCTCCGCCTTTCCCCAGCCCCACCCACGACCAGACAGCCCACACCCCACGATCAACGGTCCCGCTGCCACCATCCGCCACCGAACTCAGCCCGCCCCGTTCCACCAGCCACCACCCGAGTCCAGCCAGCACCACTGCCCACGTCCACCTCGCCTTGGCCGCAACTGTATTTCGTTGCATTGCCGTTTATATATAAATCTATATATGAACTGTATATTACATAGCAGTGTAACTTTTAGAATTCTAGTTGCTCACCTACAGTGTTTACTGTGTTTGTTCCAGCTGCTGCTCCGGAGATTTAGGCTTCCATTCATCTTGTCGGATCTATCTAGTTTCTTTGCTTTGGTATGATTATATATAAAATCTATATATATTGTATTGAACAAATTGTCAATTTGATATTTTTTTTGATTTACAGTTCGTGTTCAGATTCGTGTGTGTCGTCTATCTAGTCTATCCATTTTCGTGCTTCGTCGTCACCTTGTCTAACCACGCAAGGTGAATATTTCATTCACGACTCAATCTATTATGCTATGATAATCAAGTGATATATGTTATTGATATTAATTTGGATGTTAAAAGGGTTAATGTTAAATTGTGATTTGAAGTTAGTTTATGGTAAATAGTTGTGACACTAAATTATTATGTGATGTTGAATTTGTTCGTTAATATAAGTGATGATTAATATGAAACTGAATTTGATATAGGATAGTTAACAATTTAAAATAGATTATATATGTTGAACTTGACCCTTTAAAATGTTAAATAAATCGACATGTAGAAGTAGTATTAACTACACCTTGAACCATTGAATGTATGATTGATGTAGTATTTTGATAATAGACGCCAAGTGCAAACCATATTGTAATAATCTTTAATCTGCATGAAATGATAGTATGGATTCTAGGAATAATTATATTAATTTGCATAAATAACAAATGTAAATTAATACGCTTATTTCGGGATTATTTAAATAAATTGTTGAATTGTTATGTATGGTTGTTATTGATTGTTTATTTACTTTGACACCATCCCAGTTATCACACTGCAAAGTTCCCTTTGTTATGCTTTGTTTTTTTTTATTTAATGATATTGGGTTGAAATGATAAATACCCAATTGAACAACTTTGGCCTAGGATAGATAATTAAGAATATGAAACCCGATTGGTCAACAAAAATCACTTTTGAAATTGAAACCTATTTGAAATTAAGGAATGAACTTAACAATTTGTTTGGAAATTAAGTAACGAACTTAATGAATTTAATTGAAATAAATTATTGGATTTAATTGAAATGAATTCATGGATTAAATTGAAATGGATTAATAAATCTATTTAATTAAATAAAATGAATTGACAAATTTAATCGAAATGAGATTTAGAAAACAGGTAAGTTTTAGAATTAATAATTTAAAATTTATTAGATTTGTTAGATTTAGATTTAAACTCGGTTTTAATTTAATAGATTTGGAACTTGTTATAAAATTTAATTTGAGATCAAGTAACAAATTGGCTTAAGAGGAATACAAAATTAACTAAAGTTTTATGGATTTGATTTAGCGATAAATTAAATTTAAAATGATTTAAATTTATGAATTAATTAAATTAGGACATTTTAAACTGAATTATGGATTAAGTTGATTTGTAACTCGGAAACAACTTATTTGTGATATGTAGATCATGGATCCAAATAAATGAAATGGATTTCTTTAAATAGAAATTTAATTGAATTTGGTTAATAAATCAGTGGCGCTTTGATAAAAGAGAATTTAGTTAATGAAATTGATTTAATCGAATTTATGATTATATTTAATGTACCGATGAATGTAAATATGAATTGAAATGAATAAAATTTGATTTAATGATTTGAACTAAATTGACCATTAAATTGAATCCATGGATTTTGAATTAAATTTAATAAGTGAAATTTGGATCTTATTAAATTGAACTTGAATACTTAATTATTGTTAACTCTAGGGTTTGAACTAAAATTTCATTTGGAAATATGATTTTTAAATATTTGAAATAAATCGAATTGTGAAATGTCAAATTTTGAAAGTCAAATTTGCAACTTGACTTGTGGACTTTGATTTGTTTAAACTTTAATATTAAATGACCATCGGGTAATTAATGCGTAGTTATTAAAGAGACCGGGATCGGATATGGACATACTCTCTGTCGATACCGAAAACCACTTTAATAACTAATATACGCGGAGTGTTGATCTAGAACGAAGTGGATGGTTTTGATGAACGCGTTGACTGAAGAAAGAGAACGATTTTGGATGACCCTTGACATGACTAAAACAGGAGCCGCGCCGGGCCATTGAGGATCGCCATCTCTAGCGGACACACTTCTTCGATACCTTATCTATTACTTATGTGATTCGATTTGGGTGCACCCCTTGATTTGGGAGTGTTGTTTCGCGGTGTTGGGGTAGTAGCTGCTATGCCCAACATCAGTCCAGATCAGGCAACTACTAGTGTCCTAGTTGGTATCGCCTCATGTACCTTATCATACCGTTTATCCTAATCGTGACCACTACGATTTGTTTTGTGTTATACCTATGGGGTACCCTCTGATAACCACTAGTTTACGGTGGAGTTTACGGTGCTGTATAGACTATGGCATTATAAAATGTGTTAAGGGGGATTATGGTAACGCCTTAACACTATTTTGATATCGTACTTTAATAATTAGACATTATCTATTTAGCGTATTCTATTGTATATATAGATAGTTTACCAGATCCTTAAAGATGTTTATTACATTCATCTTTGAGTTATGGACTTTATTATTTGCACTTGATTATCTTGTATAAGATTTTGAGTCCTGACTCGAGTGTTTCTTTTGTATATGCTCGGGTCAGTCTGAAGCTATCCGGTTGCTGATCAAGGTTGGTTGAAGATGCTGAAGACTTAGCATTTATCTTTATCAGTTTATTTCCTTTTCAGTATTGATGTACTTTCTAGTATTTGATGTACTTGTGTATTGGATATCTTGTATTTCCTCTCAGTCACTTTATGTTGAGACATTGTTGTATTTCCTGTAGTAGCTTCATGAACTACTATTATGATGATGTATTTTCCGCTGCATTATTCTGTGACTGTTCTGTGTCTATGATGTTGTATTGATTCTCATTTACATTTATTTATTTATAATCCCATAATGATTCGTGTTTTGTATTTTTTAAGTTGACATGTGTGGATTATTGTCAATTTAAATGGTTCAAATATACGGGCTGTTACAATTGGTATCAGAGCTTCGGTTTCCCTAAAAACCTTAGTTCGGGATTATAAAAACTCATTAGAGATAGGGTAGCAATACCCTAAAATAAGGAGAATCGATTCAATATCCAAATCCTTTCAATTCAAACTTCTTTGATACGTTGATTGGATTTTCCCTAGAGTTCTATGATTTTATCCTTGGTTCTAAATCTCTTTTGGTATTCCAGGATGAGTACCAGAAGAAACAATAGGGGTGGAAGAGGCAATGGTCCTGCTCAGGCTGCACCTACCTCTCCAGCTCCTGTCAAATTCACCACTCTTAGTAAGGAGTATACACAGCTTGGAGGTATTAAGTTTTCTGGATCCGAGAACATTATCGAGGCTCAGCAATGGCTTAAAGGCTTAGAGAAGATATTTTCTGGTCTGGAGATCACTGATGCTCAGAAGCGTCAGCTTGCTGCTTGGCAACTTTAGGATGCCGCACAAGATTGGTGGGAATCAATTACTTCTCGTATCGAGGAGAACACCATCACTTGGGCCCAGTTTAGGTATAAATTTGTTTGGATTTCGTAACATAAATTCTTCTTTCAATCTTTGGAATGTTACTAATCTAGTCCATCTGTTTGATTAGGGATACTTTCTCGACACAATGGATGCCATTTACCGGGAAAACCCAACTTTATAGAGCTTTCATGGATCTTAAGCAAGGCAGTATGACTTTTTCTGAGTATGAGAGGAATTTCAACGAACTCTCCAAGTTCGGACCTGGCTTGATCGATACACCACTTCTGAAGAACGAGAAATTCATTTTGGGAGCTAGACCAGAATATTATGACTTGCTTACTGGCCACACCCACTGCACCTTCACAGAGCTTGTTGACTATGCTCTTAGATATGAGGTGAAGCCTAAGGGACCTACTGCCAAGGCCACTCCTACTCAACCCTCTTCTAGCCAGCCCGGAAAGAGGAAGATGAACTTTGATCAATAAAAGAAAGCTTGGCAGAAGACTACTGGATTGGGATACGCCCAGAAAAGCCCTATCGACCTTACTAATATCACTTGCTTCAAATGCGATAAGAAGGGCCATTATGCCAATAGCTGTCCATCTACCGGAGCTGCTATTCCACCACCTTCTATGACTAGGAGAGATTTATGCCACGTATGCCTCCAGCCTGGACATTTCAAGAAAGACTGCCCAATGCATAAGCGTGGCACCACCTCTAGAGTATTTGCTATCACCACACCTGCACCTTCTGCACCACCCGCCCAGGATGACCAAGTTACCTTACGGAGTATTTTTCATTTACATGCTACACCTGTTAGGGTATTATTCGATACTGGTGCTTCACATAGCTTTATATCAGTTGAACTTTGTAATAAGCTCAAATTAGAACCTACTCTTGCCACTACTTCTTTATGTGTCTCAAATCCTATCGGAGGACCCGCTAACCTCCGAAGTGTTTGCAAGGAAGTTGCACTTATGTATGATTTTTTCCCGATTCACTTGGGATTTCTATGTACTTGGATTCCAAGCATTCGACTTTCTTTTAGGAGCTGATTGGTTAAGCAAATTCGATGCTGTTATTTCTTGCAAAACTCGTTCAGTTTCTTTAGTTAGCGACAAGGGTCAACCACTTGTCATTGAATGCAAATCACCTCATAAATATGCTGGAAGCTTCATATTCTCTCTTAATGCTCATCCGGATGATCTTAATACTACTCCTATTGTTCAGCAATTTCCCGATGTATTTGGAGAGGTCAACTCTCTACCGCCTAAACGTGAAATCGATTTCCGGATTGATCTTATTCCTGGAGCTACTCCCATAGTTCTCCCACACCGAAGGATGGCTCCTAAAGAAAAAGCTGAACTAAAATCTCAAATTGATGATCTATTTGCTAAGGGTTTGATTAGGAGAAGTTGTTCTGAATGGGGTGCCGCAGTTGTATTTGTCACCAAATCAGATGGATCTCTTCGCATGTGTGTTGATTACAGAGAACTGAACAAACGCACTCTCAAAAATCGTTATCCGATGCCTCGCATCAACGATTTATTCGATCAGCTCCATGGAGCCAAAGTCTTCTCACAACTTGATCTAGCCACCGGGTTCCACCAACTCCGAGTAGCAGAAGATAGTATCCATAAGACAGCTTTCCGTACCGAGAATGGATTCTATGAATGGTTGGTTATGCCATTCGGTTTGACCAACGCACCTGCTTATTTCGTCGACTTGATGAATCGAGTCTTTCGGGATGTCCTTAACAAGTTTGTTCTTGTATTCATTGATGATATTCTTGTCTTCTCCAAAGACGAGAAAGAGCATGAAACACATCTCCGTTATGTTCTAGAAACTCTCCGAAACCATCAGCTTAAAGCCAAGTTCTCTAAATGCCACTTCTGGCGAGACGAAGTAAGATTCCTTGGCCATATTGTTTCTGAAAATGGGATTTCAGTTGATCCAGCTAAGATCGCCATAATCAATGTAAGTTCTATCTTATTCATTGTTTCTGTTCAAACAATCTTATCTCTTGCTTATTTGTATCAATTAATCTACAGGATTGGGAGACTCCTAAAACTCCTATAGATATCCGTAGTTTCTTGGGCTTAGCCGGTTATTATCGCAGATTTATTGAGCACTTTGCCCGGATTTCTTCCCCACTTACTGCTTTAACTCGGAAGGATGTTAAGTTTATTTGGAGTGAGAAGTGTGAATCAGCTTTTAATGAGTTGAAGCGCAAGTTAACTTCAGCCCCAGTTCTTGCGGTAATCGATGGAAGTGAAGGATTAACTGTCTATACAGATGCTTGCCGAGAAGGTTTAGGCGCTGTTCTTATGCAAAATGGAAAGGTTATTGCTTATGCGGGTCGTCAGTTGAAGACCCATGAATTAAACTATGCCACACATGATCTTGAGCTTCTTGCCATTGTATTTGCTTTGAAACTATGGAAGCATCCGAGAAGGTAAATGAGATCAGAAAGAAGATGAAGACCGCACATGATAGGCAGAAGAGCTATGCAGATAGGCGTAGAAGAGATTTGGAATTCCAGGTTGGGGATGAGGTATTTCTGAAAGTATCACCTTTGAAGAATGTTATTCGATTTGGTCGTAGAGGGAAGCTTGCTCCTAGATTCGTTGGACCATTTACTATCACCGAGAGAATTGGTACACTAGCTTATAGAGTTGAATTACCAGAAAAGTTTGAGGGCGTGCACAACGTATTCCATATTTCACATCTTCGGAAAGTCGTGTGTGATCCATCCATGACCATTCCTATTGCTCAGTTAGATGAAGTAGATATTGAACCAGATTTGACTATCGAAAGAAGACCACTTCGGATAGTCGATCGTGAAACAAAGCAACTAAGAAGGAAGTCAATAAATCTAGTCAAAGTCCAGTGGAGTGCGGATGAGCGAGATTGCACATGGGAAACAGAGGATAGTATCCGGGATTCAAACCCCAAATTACTGATATCAGGTATAAATCCAATTTTCTTAAAATCTATCTTGACTTTTCTGCTTACTTCATTTTTACTTCACCGTCTCGTTTTTTTTCAAGGACGAAAAGTTTTGAGTGAGGGAGAATGTAACGACCCTGAATTTTCGACCCAATTTAAAATTTTTAAATCCATTATTTTAATATAAAATGTGAAACTTACCTACGATTTCAATTAACGTCCAAACTTTGTTTATAAATTGCGCCTAGATGGTTATAGATATGGGTAAAGTTTCGTCGGAAAATACCGCAGTAAATTTCGTTCGCGCTTTATTGCACATCAGTTCATTTAAACGTGAAATTTTTTTATCTTCCGAACCTGAATATTTTTACATAGAAAAATTCTAAACCATCTTCTGACCAAGACGTCATTTTTCGTTTTTCAAAATTCGGACATCTTCAGCTCCGTCGATCTTATTCTTCTGCGTTTTTACTGCATTTTCCATAATAGAAAAATTCGAATTTTTATAATTTAATCGTACCACTGATATCTATATACCGTTGGGTTCGCCTCGTCGCGCTGATCAAAACGGTACATTTATTTGTGTCATTCGGAGTTCGGAGTTGGAAGTTACAAATTGGTTAACGGTTTGAAACCTGTCCGTTACACTATTAAACCCAGTTTCTATTAGGCTTTACTGGGTGGAATATGAGGCATCTTCTGGTCAGTAACTCCTCTAGGAAACCCAACATGTTTTGGGAGTACCGATGCAAACAGTAGAGGCTTTTCAATTCCTATATGGTTTCATACAAACTAAGCTTGGATCCCTAATCCTTTCGTTTGCATTCAAAACTACTCTGGTTCGTTCATATCTGCTTCTTCCTCCTCAATTTTTTTTATATTTCCTTTTGCAAAAAAAGAAACCCACTGCCTGACCTCGTCCACCTGACCAGCCTCCGCCCGCCTGACCCTGTTCGCACTGGCCTTCCGCCTGACCCAACCGCATCCAGTCTACACCACCTCCCATCTGCCAGTCCACCGCCTCCCACCTGCCAGTCCGCCCGCCTCCCACCTGCCAGTCTGCCGCCTCCCACCTGCCAGTCCGCCCCCCTCCCAACTGCCAGTCCGCCCGCCTTCCACCTGCCAGTCCACCCGCCTCCCACCTGCCAGTCCCCCCGCCCTTCCACCTGCCGCCAGCCTCCGCCTGTCCCCAGCCCCACCCACGACTAGATAGCCCACACCCCACGATCAACGGTCCCGCTGCCACCATCCGCCACCGAACTCAGCCCGCCCCGTTCCACCAGCCACCACCCGAGTCCAGCCAGCACCACTGCCCACGTCCACCTCGCCTTGGCCGCAACTGTATTTCGTTGCATTGTCGTTTATATATAAAAATCTATATATGAACTGTATATTACATAGCAGTGTAACTTTTAGAATTCTAGTTGCTCACCTATAGTGTTTACTGTGTTTGTTCCAGCTGCTGCTCCGGAGATTTAGGCTTCCATTCAGCTTGTCGGATCTATCTAGTTTCTTTGCTTTGGTATGATTACATATAAAATCTATATATATTATATTGAACAAATTGTCGATTTGATCTTTTGTTTGATTTACAGTTCGTGTTCAGATTCGTGTGTGTCGTCTATCTAGTCTATCCATTTTCGTGCTTCGCCGTCACCTTCTCTAACCACGCAAGGTGAATATTTCATTCACGACTCAATCTATTATGCTATGATAATCAAGTGATAGATGTTATTGATATTAATTTGGATGTTAAAAGGGTTAATGTTAAATTGTGATTTGAAGTTAGTTTATGGTAAATAGTTGTGACACTAAATTGTTATGTGATGTTGAATTTGGTCGTTAATATAAGTGATGATTAATATGAAACTGAATTTGATATAGGATAGTTAACAATTTAAAATAGATTATATATGTTGAACTTGACCCCTTAAAATGTTAAATAAATCGACACGTAGAAGTAGTATTAACTACACCTTGAACCATTGAATGTATGATTGATGTAGTATTTTGATAATAGACGCCAAGTGCAAACCATATTGTAATAATCTTTAATCTGCATGAAATGATAGTGTGGATTCTAGGAATAATTATATTAATTTGCATAAATAACAAATGTAAATTAATACAATTATTTCGGGATTATTTAAATAAATTGTTGAATTGTTATGTATGGTTGCTATTAATTGTTTATTTACTTTGACACCATCCCAGTTATCACACTGCAAGTTCCATTTGTTATGCTTTTTTTTATTTAATGATATTGGGTTGAAATGATAAATACCCAATTGAACAACTTTGGCCTAGGATAGATAATTAAGAATAAGAAACCCGATTGGTCAACAAAAATCACTTTTGAAATTGAAACCTATTTGAAATTAAGTAATGAACTTAACAATTTGTTTGGAAATTAAGTAACGAACTTAATGAATTTAATTGAAATAAATTAATGGATTTCATTGAAATAAATTAATGGATTTAATTGAAATGAATTCATGGATTAAATTGAAACGGATTAATAAATCTATTTAATTAAATAAAATGAATTGACAAATTTAATCGAAATGAGATTTAGAAAACAGGTAAGTTTTAGAATTTAATAATTTAAAATTTATTAGATTTGTTAGATTTAGATTTATACTCGGTTTTAATTTAATAGATTTGGAACTTCTAATAAAATTTAATTTGAGATCAAGTAACAAATTGACTTAAGAGGAATACAAAACTAACTAAAGTTTTATGGATTTGATTTAGCGATAAATTAAATTTAAAATGATTTAAATTTATGAATTAATTAAATTAGGACATTGTAAACTGAATTATGGATTGAGTTGATTTGTAACTCGGAAACAACTTATTTGTGATATGTAGATCGTGGATCCAAATAAATGAAATGGATTTCTTTAAATAGAAATTTAATTGAATTTGGTAAATAAATCAATGAAGCTTTGATAAAAGAGAATTTAGTTAATGAAATTGATTTAATCGAATTTATGATTATATTTAATGTAACGATGTATGTAAATATGAATTGAAATGAATAGAATTTGATTTAATGATTTGAACTAAATTGACCATTAAATTGAATCCATGGATTTTGAATTAAATTTAATAAGTGAAATTTGGATCTTACTAAATTGAACTTGAATACTTAATTATTGTTAACTCAAGGGTTTGAACTAAAATTTCATTTGGAAATATGAGTTTTAAATATTTGAAATAAATCGAATTGTGAAATGTCAAATTTTGAAAGTCAAATTTGCAACTTGACTTGTGGACTTTGATTTGTTTAAACTTTAATATTAAATTACCATCGGGTAATTAATGCGTAGTAATTAAAGAGACCGGGATCGGATATGGACATACTCTCTGTCGATACCGAAAACCACTTTAATAACTAATATAAGCGGAGTGTTGATCCAGAACGAAGTGGATGGTTTTGATGAACGCGTTGACTGAAGAATGAGAACGATTTTGGATGACCCCTGACATGACTAAAACAGGAGCTGCGCCGGGCCATTTAGGATCGCCATCTCTAGCGGACACACTTCTTCGATACCTTATCTATTACTTATGTTATTCGATTTGGTTGCACCCCTTGATTTGGGAGTGTTGTTTCGCGGTGTTGGGGTAGTAGCTGCTATGCCCAACATCAGTCTGGATCAGGCAATTACTAGTGTCCTAGTTGGTATCGCCTCATGTATCTTGTCATACTGTTTATCCTAATCGCGACCACTACGATTTGTTTTGTGTTATACCTATGGGGTACCCTCTGATAACCACTAGTTTACGGTGGGGTTTACGGTACTGTATAGACTATGGCATTATAAAATGTGTTAAGGGGGATTATGGTAATGCCTTAACACTATTTTGATATCGTACTTTAATGATTAGACATTATCTATTTAGCGTATTCTATTGTATATATAGATAGTTTACCGGATCCTTAAAGATGTTTATTACATTCATCTTTGAGTTATGGACTTTATTATTTGCACTTGATTATCTTGTATAAGATTTTGAGTCCTGACTCGAGTGTTTCTTTTGTATATGCTCGGGTCAGTCTGAAGCTATCCAGTTGCTGATCAAGGTTGGTTGAAGATGCTGAAGACTTAGCATTTATCTTTATCAGTTTATTTCCTTTTCAGTATTGATGTACTTTCCAGTATTTGATGTACTTGTGTATTGGACATCTTGTATTTCCTCTCAGTCACTTTATGTTGAGACATTGTTGTATTTCCTGTAGTAGCTTCATGAACTACTATTATGATGATGTATTTTCCGCTGCATTATTCTGTGACTGTTCTGTGTCTGTGATGTTGTATTGATTCTCATTTACATTTATTTATAATCCCATAATGATTCGTGTTTTGTATTATTTAAGTTGACATCTGTGGATTATTGTCAATTTAAATGGTTCAAATATACGGGCTGTTACATCGTGGCTCACTTGGAGTCGCTGAATTTGAAGTGCTGGGTTGGTAACGAACAGTGCTTGGAGTCATATTGGTGTTTGCTTGGAGAAAATCTTAGTTTTACCCGAGTTTGACCTTGGGCCAGCCTTGAAGGGAGTTTCTCGACAAATGTTTCGATAATTTTTTATGGTAGTTGACGACTACCACTCATGACTCGATGATGGAGGTTCCATAATGGTAATTGATGACTTTAATGAAGGATAGCTATACTTTGAGATGACATAATAAGCGGAGTAGGGTGGGCATCACACAAGCCGTCATACCATAGCTGCCAAATCAGGCGTTTGGAAGTTGGTCAGCTAAGAGCAGTCACAATCTACCCTGGAAGCCTGATCCGGTAACCGATCTTATTTTGCGTCAGATCACCTTAGTTCTCTAGTCTTTGGGAGTACCGTTTTAGTAGCAGTTCCTTGTCCATTCCTTGGCTGCAATTCAGCAGCTACCGCTTGATTCCCTATGCCACGGTCAGTCACATAACGTAAGGGAAGTGGATAGAATGCACTGTCTTTAAGTTGAGTTCCAAATCCAGAATGCGGCGGTACTGTGCTGCGCCACGAGTTTAGGTGCTTGGTACCCGAAAAAAAATTAAAAGTCTTTTTTTTTTGAATGAACCGATCCCTTCCTTCTTCATATTTTATTTAGTCGTTGATCCCCTACTTCATATTCAGTCAAAAAATTTCACCGATCGTCCTTCTCATTCTTTCACTAATCCCTTCTATTTGCACTTGTTTATCACCGATCCCCTCTTACTATCATTTGCCTGGACATACGATCGGTTGTCTAGTCATGGAGGGATCGACTGTTGAATGGGCATAAGGATCGGTTGTGTAAGCATGAAAGGATCGGCTGTTGAATGGGCGTAGGGATTAGTTGTGTAGGCATGGACGGATCGGTTGTTGAATGGGCATAGGGATTGGTTTTGTAGGCATGGAGGGATCAGCTATTGAATGTGTGTATAGATCAGGGAAAACGTTAGAGTTGAAGCGTAGAGGGATCGGTCGTTTGTGGAGCATGGAAGGATCGGTCATGATGGAGTATGGAGGGTTCGATCATTTTTCATTTATGACATAGGGACCGGTCATGATGGAGTATGGAGGGTTCGGTTATTTTTCATTCATGACATAGGGATCGGTCATTTTTCATTCATGACATAGGGATCGGTCATTTTTGCATTTGTGAGGGATCGGCCAAGTTGGCTTTGAGAGAGAGATCGACCATGTTGAGATAAAGGGATTAGCTATAGGGACTTAGCCGATTTTAGGCCTTTGAATCGAGCTTGAACACTTGAGAAAACCAATCCATATAAAGTTGTATGAACAATCAGAACCAATCCCGTCTTATGAACTTGAACGTGTGACTATAACGGACAACATGGCTTGAATATCTAACTTTGAATTCGAAATTGAACGGTTAAATTTCTGGGACTTGAATATGAACTTGAATTTGTTTTTGCAATTCTGCATAGGTCTCTTGGAGTGCTTTCTGCATTCTCCCCATATTAGAGTTAGTGATTATTCCAAAGGAAGCTTGTACGTCCGTGGCTCCCTGTTGCGCTCCACCTTCCAGAAGAGCGATCTCTGTGCTCTATACTACTTCATTAATAGGTCATGAGGAGGTGGCAATGGCCTTCCCCTTCCTAGGAGGCATTATAGGTAGTTTCCTTATAGATCTCTTTCAAATCTGAGTAGAATAGGAAACTTGTTGGTAGAAAGCTGGATCTATCTTGCGAATATGGGAATCCACAAGTAGATGATGAGATCCAATCAAGCTAAGAATTCAATTCTCAGTGAAAGCACCAAAATGTTTGCACCAAAAATTGGCACAAACACCCAATAAAGATTTTGTAGAGGAATAAATGAAGAATAGTAAATCTAAACTGAGAGAACATAGCAGTAAAGTATAAAAAACAAGCTTATAACAAAGACAAAGCAATTTATAATGGTTCGGCTTTGTTTTCCAACATTCACTTTGAAGAGATAGCTTTATTATTCACTTTGTAAACTGAGTACAATAAGGATCAGATGAAAATCCTTAGTTAAAAAAGAATACAAAGTATCAAGCAGCGTAAAAGGTCCCGAAAATGAAACATCAAGTCTGTATTTATAGAGGATGACGGTGAAATATCTCCTTGAAAATTTGGCAGAAGGCTCTCCAGATCCATAGGGGCCTACGGGAGGGATTGCATGGCCCAAATCTCAACAAATAGGGATCAGGGCTGATCCCTATGATTGATGATTTTTGGGGGTGCGATCCCTATGGGAGTTTCTCCATGTTGTATTATGCTTAGCCTCCAAGTTTCATGCTAACAGGATTAGTAGAGCTTGAGTTATTGATCAATCTTTTTTTGCAATATGTGATGTTGTCTGATTTAGGCCGATCCCTCTAGAGGGAAGAGGGCCGATCCCTCTTACTTGTTCCTTTTGGAGTGCGGTCCCTAGGGTGGACTCCTTAGGCTCCCCTCTTCTTATCTCCAAAGTTTCACTTCAATCCGCCTTGTGGTTGTTGAGTTATGGGGCGATCATCATTCAGTTGTGTTGTGTGCATCATGTTTAATCTGATCCCTTTATTCCGATCTCTTTTATACTATCCCTTTTGTACGATCCCTTTTTATATGATACCTTTTATATGATCCCTTTCTTAGGTGAAATAATTTTCCCATAACTTGAGCATACAAATTTCAAATGACTTGAGATTTGAAATGTAGCCTCGTGGGGCCTTCCTTGTCACTTTATATCGATCTCACCCAGTTTGGGATAAAATTGAGGATATGTACCGATCCCCGAGGGGAAGGGATAGGCATCGATCACCTGCTTGGGGAAGTTACTAATCCGTACTTATTCTGGAGAGTCTATCTCTTGGTCTCGGTTGATCGTCGCTTCATATCATTGCCTGCATTTAATTTTTGGATCTCGCAATCATCGCTTAGGGCTACTGGCCTTGATGACAATCGAGTCTAACTTGTCCAGTCAGTTTGGATATAGTTGGGTCAAAATGTCGGATAACAAAATCCAAATACTTTACTTCAACTACAAGCTAAACGAAAATTTCGAGCCACACAAAATTCTCAAGCCACCCATCACATCGCCCTTTAAGTCATGTTTAAATTTTTGAATTTTGGATTTGATTTAATAGGTTTTAGAAAAAAAGTTTTTGCGGAATTGTGCTATACAATATTCTGTTCGAGCATGAGCCGCGAATGATGGAAATAAAAATACGACCGTGCACCAAAATGTGACATGATCACAAATCAACAATAAAATACACAGATTATTATATTCTGTAAAATTTCAAAAATACTATCGTTTGCGAAAATATACATTAAATGAAAATTTAAATATTTCCAAATTAAAAATTATGGAAAAAGCAATAAATTAAATTAAAAATACGTTAATAAAAAATTAAGTCGTCTTTATTAACAATTGGTTTTCTTATTACTTACTCGAACTATATATTACTCCGAATAAATTTACAAAATGAGTTTACCATTATTATTTATTAATTAAAAGGAGTTAAATAAGGCAATTAAATCCAGTAAATTAATATTTAATTCATAATTCAAATATTTAAATAATCCCTATATTTGAATATAAGCTATTAAACTCTAAAACCAATTATTTAAATATTTAAAATTAATTAAATATTCAAAATCAAAACAATAAGATTCTAGGATGTTACAATAAGCATATGACTTCGTGACCTTTACTGTGCTTCATCAAAGTTCGCATGGCTTTGATATTTAAATAGTTTAAGGATCGAAATAACACTTATGACTCACATAACAATGGATGTTAGCGTTGGACCTAAAAGCCATAACATAATAATTTATAATTGTTATAAAGTATTATGAAGATGATTTATTTGTATATATATTATGCTATATATATAAATAAAAAAATTAACTTATTAAATTTTGATGGTGAGCTTAATGGCGACCTCTGCTTCCTCAAAATGGCGATCTCTTATTGCCTTTCCCTTCTGAGTCTTTCATTCCCCCCGTCCCTACGCACTTCTTTCTCTCTCTCAGACATTTTCTGCATCGCCGTTATTTCTAATCTCCTCCCCCATCTTCGTCTATGGCTAAGAATTGCAAGGGGAAAATGAGATTTATCTCCTCAATTGCTAATCGGTTGATTACTAGATCTGGCCTTGTTTATGATTCGTGCTCCGTTCCTCCTTCGGTTGCGGCCGCTTTTGGATTTGGAGATATACACCCGCTTCAATCTACTTGTGATGACCAGTCTGCCCTAGTTGTCAAACCTCTCTCGTTGGATGCTTTCACCACTGACTGTCATATACTATCATCTTCAAAGGGCCCAATTTCAGGTATTACGAATCCTTCCTCTACCTCTGCCTTATCTCCTATCCTACTGCAATCTGGTTCAAATTGGAGTGGCGATTTACTAGGTAATGTATGTTGCGATAGCCTGGGTATTGAAATTAGTAGTAATAAAACTCCCGAATTGAGGTTATACTCAGATGAAATTGATGATATTGAGGCGGTCGTCGATTGTTTTGGTATGAAAATAAATATGCGTGATTCTACTGTGTTAAAGGAAAATCAGTACTGCATGTAAATCTCTTGGTTTAGTCTCAAAATCTGCTTGTTTAATTAACAGTACAACTGATAATTCTAGCAAAGGTATTGATGGATCGAGGATGGAAATAAACAATGTCAGAATCAATGAAACTGCAGTTGCTCGAACCTATACAAAACCATATGCTGCTATTCATCAGCAGCGTCCCCTTGATGTTGCTAATAATATGCGCGTAGCTGATTCTAATTCACAGGAAAGTATACCACCTATAATAACACCCCAATCTAATGAGCTAAATACAGGATTAAAATGGTCCTCCCTATTCTCTACTTTGCCAAAAAATGCGGGTGATTTTATGCCCCGTTCTTTTGAAATGGTTAGCAAAGACGGAATTATGATCCCCCATACGGAGGTAATTCAAGCCGGTATTGATTATTGGTCAAACTATCTTGTTGGGTTCTTTTTGGACTATAACCCTCCTTATCTAGTGGTTAAGGATCATTGCTACAAAGCTTGGCAACTGAAGGGTAGCCTCCTAGTCCATATAGACAACTCTATGTTTTTCTTCAAGTTCTCAAGGCCTGAGAAGCGGCTTCGAATTCTTAGTAAAGATCCTATATTTATCAGAGGCAAGCCATTTATTGTCACTCCATGGAGTCCATCTGTTGACTGTGCTAGAGAGCAGGTACTATCTATTCATGTTTGGACTTATTTCTCTCATATTCCCTCCGTTCTGCAACCTATGTTAGGTCTAAACTGGCTAGCTAGTGCGGTAGGTAAAGTAAAATGTTTTGATGCTAACACCGTAGCTAGGGAAAAACTAGTCTATGCAAAATCTTTGATTGAGATTTCCTCGGATAAGCTTTTACCGGATACTATCAAAGTTAGAGTGATTGAGGATTAGGCAGTAGAGGTTGTAGTTCGATATGGTTGGAAGCCAGACATATGTACGTCCTATTAGTCTTTCGGTCATATATCATCAGCATGCTCTCGTATGTCGTCTGTTTGTCATTTCTCGGTTCAGACCCCTCTTCCTAGGCCTCCGAACATGAAATGGATCCCGAAAGAGCGCATTATTCCTCCTCTTGTGGCACCTTCCGTCCCTCCAGTTGAGCCATCAGTGCCTCCTATTGTTACCCCTCATCTAATGATGATATGGATTCCTTTGTTCCTTCCGATATTTATGATCCTGAAATTTCTCCGACTGCCATGGCTTCTGATATTAAGTGGAATCCTACTGAGATGGCCTGGATCCATGTTCAGTCTGACATGAGATACGACCCGGCTAGACATGGTTTCCATACTTTTGTTAGCGATGATATTGGTGAATCTAGGCGTTTACATTACTCTATAGATGGAGGTGGACTTATCCTTATGGTGGATGGAGCACATGGTAACCGGAATAGATCTCTCCTTCTTGATGGTAGCTGGGATAAGAGATATATATACTGTAAGGGTCTCCCGGGTTTCGATTTGGATATTGTGTCTCACTTTGCAGATTATTTGCACATGTTAGGCCCTGCTGGTAGTCATTCTTCCTCCTCTTGGGAGAAGGAACTATTATTTCCTTAGTTTAGGTTTATAGCTGCAGAAGCACCATTGCTTCTCACCTGTTATGTACTCTAAGTGGAATGGCCACTATAAAACCATATATAGTTGTTTCTTTGCATGTGCAGAACACCTTTTCTACATTTATATACAGTGGCACGACTCACTATAAAGTCGGCTGGCTTTGCCAAAAAAAATATATGTATAACTCTTATACATATTTAACTCAGTTTAAATAAGTAATTAATTAAAAGGTGTTACATAAAATATATAAATATATATATATTACACATTTTATGCCATATATTAATTAGCTAATATATGTTGATTCAAATAGGGTCGTCCTTATGATGGTAAGAGGAATGGTCAAATGTGTTTAGTCCAAAGGAGAAATAAATGGACATGTAATATATATATATATATGATATATATTAGTAGCAGAATCAAATACAAATAAATTTTTCACTTATATATGATGGCCGACTATATGGGGGAAAAGAGAAGGGTCAATTATAGAGATATAAATGAGATTTATTTCCCCCTATAAACACACCCATAATCTCTTCTATTCCTAAAACAAATTCATATAGATTCTACTCAGAAAAAAGAGAAAAGTTCTATTCTACTCCTCTATTAAAGAGAAAAGTTCTCTTCTTTATCTCCTCCATTAGAGCACTTTAAGCTAGGCCTCAGAAACCATATCTAGGAAAAGAAGTTTTTCGACGATCGATTTATGAATTCCAACGTGCATGAATTAGGCACTTTTGTTAAGGTAATTCCTTAATCATCGATATAAAAATGCCATCCAAGTTTTTTAATATATATATTTGTGTGTGTATGTGTGTGTGAGTGTGTGTGTGTGTGTTTGTTCATCCATTGAAAAACGATTTCATATATGTGTGTGTGTATGTCATATATATAATTGTTTAATATATATATTGAATTTCAAATTTTGATTTATTAATTTTGAACTAAATTTTGATTCAACCATTGATTCAAACGTTGATATATATATACACACATACTTATTTAATATGTTGATATTTAATATATAATTTTTTAATATATATATGATGTAAAGACTGTTTTCAATTTAAATTTAAAATAAAAAGGAGATCTTAAACAACAGGATCAAATTGATCAAAAATTTAACTATTATGATTGGATAAATATCTTTAGAGGATATGTTTTTTAACTTACAACATCTAAGTAGATATTTTTCACATGTAGAATATTTATATATACATATACAAGCTATATGTATATGTATATTATTTTCGCCAAAATTGGCCACAAACACCCGATTGTTGACGAAAGCACCAGTTCACAATCACAGATCACAAATAACAAGCATGCAAAGAAAATTGAAAATGAGGAACACTCAGAAAATTCAACAGATCACAATATACAGAATTTATAGTGGTTCGGCGATCTTGCCTACGTCCACTCTGAAGTTGATGATTTTATTGATGTTCACTTGATGATTTCAATTGATTACAGCAGGTTATAGTCGATAATAATGATTTACAGCAGTGAAATTCGTTAGTAGCAGATGCAATGGAGTTTAGAACTGGATCCGGCAGAGTCTGGGCGTTGGAGAATTCAAAGAAGAAGAAGATCCCTTTTCTGTTGGCTCTAGGGCTCTATTTATAGGTGTACGAGGCTGATATTTCGCTCAGATCTCGGGAGACTTCTTCTGGCACGTGAGTAGGCCCGCGCGACCAAGCCCGTGAAGTTTTGGCCCGATCCGTGATCGATACGAATGGATTTCGTATCGATCAATATTGCATCCGATGGAGTCGAAATTTGGTGTGGACATTCTTTAGCATGTACGTAAGCTTCTGTGAAAATTTCATGACATTTGGACCTGTGGATTGCGAGATATGATCGATGCAAGCTCGCGTTTCCAGTGCACCATCCTGTTCGACTCGATCAATTCGAATCGATGGTAGGCACGCGCTAGCAGGTTGACGTGGCGCGCGTTCTTCGTATCGATTCGCATTTGACTTATTCGAATCGATTAATAGCGCGCTCTTCGTATCGATTGCGCTGGCTTGTTCGTATCGATCGCGGGATGTTCAGTTCATGTCGATTGCTATGTTTTGTTCGTATCGATGGGTTCTGCCCTGTTCGTATTGATGTAATTGGTCTTGTTCGCATCGATCAATATTCATTTCAGTTGATCGATACGAAGTCGAACCAATGAGATACAATGGATACGAAGAGATGGGTAGTACGATGGGTTCGAACATATGGATACGAACAGAACCTCTCTGGGTGGATTCGAACATATGGATACGAACAGCGGCTCCACGATGGATGCGAATAGCGTAGCTCAGATGGATTCGAATGTATCGATTCGAACACAGACTCGATGGATACGAATAGTGCACGCGCTATGGATACGAACGGGAACAATGTCCAATTTTGCATCGATCATACCTTGAGCATACGAACTCGGATTGACTTGCAATTTGGAATGTTGGCTTCTACGGCTTTGCTCATTATGTCTTGTCAACTGTAGCTTAATCCGGACTCGGACAAAATTCATCGATATCCATAGTGAACCTGCGATGCATAATCGATATTCGGGATGGCTAATCATTGTTTTTCAGTCAATTTCTTAATATCTCAACTTTGTTAAAAAGTGGGATAACATATATTATAGTATATATCTCTACATATATAATTGAATCAATTTGCATATTAATATATAATGGAAAACAAATAAAATTATACTTTTTAAATACATGTTCGTCATAAAATGCATTACATGTGTTGGTTATGGTAGTGAGGTCTTAACTAAGTTTGTTTATGGAATAATTAACTGTGTAACGACCGTTTGGATTATTTATTAAAGATTTCCTTGTCATTTAATGTATATCAAAATTATACTTAGGCCGAAGTATAAACATATTAACATATATATATATATATAAATTAATGGATATGTATAGGTCTGTATACATACATGCATAGATTCATACATGTATGTGTGTATATGTATGTATAGTTATAAACCATAACTATATATATGTATATAAATTTTTTATCATCTGTATATGTATGTATTATCGTATTGTCATGTATTAATTTTACACAAATGGTTGGTATATTAATACTCATATTCAAAAGTAGATTTATTAACAAAACAGTTTTTAAATCAAAACAAAACAAAATTTATATTTAGATATGATTTAATATAATTTGCACATTTATTCATAACAACATGAAATTGAACTTTGAGTAAATTTATTAAAAAGATTTTTTTGAAATCTACCCTTTTACTCCACTGTATGACCCAAATATAACAAAGGTACTATAGCCATCGCGTGTTATTATGAATAAACTTACCAACATATATGGTATACCTTATGAGAATTCCATGAAGATGGTGTCTAGAAAATGGAGTTTGACTAAGGAGATGATTACTCTAATTAAAGAATGTTTTCTTATGAATGGAAAAGCACCATACTCCTAGTCCTTGCATGGTTTGTTAAGGTAGTTTATCTATAGGGTATGGCCTAAGTGTATAACCCAAATTGTTTGTACCTTACGTTGATTCAAATACTATCTGAATTAAATATGAATTAAATTTGAAAATTGTTTTTAAATATAAATTTGTAAATGTTATGAACTCAAATTTTAAAATAGTTTCAAATTTAGATTGATATTTATAATAGTTACAAAATTAATTTTAAATGTTTTAAATCTAAATTTAATATAAATTTAATATTTTAAAAATTTAAACTGCTGATGTTATAGTAATTAAGTTCTAACTGTTTGAGTATAAAATTGAAATTTAAATTAGTTTAAATTTATAAAAAAAGTAGTTATAAATTGTTATAATTAAATTAAAAATAAATTCAAAATTGATTTAATTTTAAAGAAATAAAATTTAAATGTTGTAAATGTAATTTCAAAATTGTTTGAAATAAAAAATAAGTTATAAAAGTTATAACATAATTAATGAAAATAAATATTTTTAATGAGTTAAAATTATATTAAATATTATGAAATAATAAACTCACTGAGATATATGGGATGTACATGTTATATCGAGATATGACATGCCATAGGTTGCTACGTATTTCTCATTCTTTACTACCTATGATACTAAATTTGTTTTTATAAATTATGAATTTATAAATAAAGGTTTCATCATTCAAATCTATATACTAGGGTATATGGATGGTTGTTGAGCACAGTCAAGCTGTTTATATTCTCTAAAGAAGCCTTGTTTGTTCCAATATAGGTAAAACAAACTATCTGACATTATTAATCACACCCAAGGGTCATATAATGGTACTTATGCATTGTGAAATGGTAAGTCACGAGTGTCCAGTGTACTTTGTGATTTGTTGAGCACACTCAAACTCACAGTGATGAGTAGAAGCAATAATTATAATATTTGAGTTATATATGATACAACCGATAATATGTTATTCATAATTTATGAATACCACGAATCATCTAGCACACTTAAGGTCACAGGTACATGATAAACGGTTCTTACCAACTAGAGGAATTCTAAGAATTCTCACATCTTCCATAGGGTTTGGGAACATGTGGAAAATCTAGTGGAAACCTTATTAGAAATATATAAATATACATACATACATACATACATACATACATATATATATATATATATATGGTTCTGATAATTATAAGAACATATGCAATTATTATCCAATGTACTTAATAAATTTGTGAGAAACTATTTCATGAAAAATGTCATTTTGAACCATAAATGATTGACTAAGAAATGTAGTATATACTCTCGTACAAAACTTTAACATGTTGTCACCTTAATAGATCGTTATTAATAAGATTAATACTTTTAAATCTTGGTCACTAGACTACAAAATTTCCAATGCCAAGTGTTGGCTAATGTAAGTCAACACAGGTTTATTGATATTTGTTCCATATACACTCACACAAAATAATGATATGGTGAAATATCTCATTCCGCAACATACAAGAGTTCGAAGAAATTGTTTCATTCGAACATGGTTGTGGAACAACAGTGCAAGAACAAATGCTTAATATTTTTAAATACATTGAGAAACTTGCTGAGTTGAAATATGACTCTAGACCAAGACCTAACCACTGATAAATTAGCTCGATCTATTTATGTTGATGAACTTGCTTAAGTGATGTGATGACCACCCAACACCTTTAGTGCCCAAGATACCTGTATAGCGCGCTGTTACGACATTAGGAAAATGCAGAGCGATGGTCAAGGATAAAGTAACTAGTATAAATCAAAACCTGTCGAATATCTTACAGAGCATAAGATAAAATATAATAAAGAACATAGATATAAAACAGACAAACAAATATCATAACCAAAATGAACCACAAAAAGCATTAGAGTGATAGGTTTACAGCAGTTATACAACATAAGTACAGTTTATACATCATCAAAATAAACTATAATACTATTTCTAATAATAGACCGGCACTAACAAAAGCTCCATAGTGTTGCACAGTAGAATAACAATAAGCTCAAAGTAAAAGTATAGATAAGCGCTAGCCTCATGCTTATCCTCTGAATAGCTCCATATGCTAATCTTAGACCTACTATCTAGTTTACTCATTAAATAGTATCCGAGATAATAGGATGAAAGTGTCAAATCTTGAGACAGACATAATCTAGTGTGAGTATATGTATCTTACAATATTGTAATAATCGACATAGTAAAATGAACAAATGAGTACGAAGGATATTACCTACCCTGTCCTTGCATCTAACAAGTTAGCATATATATGATGTACAACTATCATAATGTGTACTTCAAGTCAAAGTACAATATGGGGTGTTTAGGTCACTAACATCGATAGTACCTGCATCGTATGACATCGACAACAAACATAGCAACCGTCAAGCAATCCCACATCATTCATCATGCCATTGGATATATGATAACTCGTATGACCATGTTGTTTGACTAGATACAACTCAACGTCTCGGTTTCCCTTATGCTAGAATCCATGCCACTTCGTGAAGGCCAGGATACTAGACTCACTTATTCGAATCCAGGGAATATCACCATCGTAAGATCTAGAGTCATGTCGGACGACTCCATTAAGGGTACTTACTAACCCATTCTTTACGAGCACACATTAAAACCTCTGGGTTATCAACGATCCCTTAGCACACATCCAGTAGAACACGTTATATGTCATGCTCGTGTGCTCAAATCATCAAACTTATCTTCTTGGACCATCATGACAACTCACATTGTCGAGCTGCCATCGTTTGAAACTTCTCTGGACTACCATCAAAAGTCACAGAATTCCATTATACTAGTCTCAAAGTAATCTCACTACTTCCCCACGTTGTTCCCGAAGTAGACCTAGAGATTTCCCACACATGTAACTCACTTTGCTTTCTTCATCGTCAAATCGATCGCCATTGGCTATATGCATCAAACTAGGCATCCAGAACATCGGTTGATCGGTCAGTGCATTCCCCTTAAAAAGCATACTAAAATTCGCCTCCAAAAGGTATCAGTGTCCACCATTTTTTGCACCTTGAAGCCCGGAGTCCCTTTAATTCTAGCCTAAAGTTCATGCTACAGTGCCTCGAGGCCACTCAACTCGCATCTAAAATCCATTCAACGGTCACCCAAAACTATTCGGTGTCTCAGTCTTTCCACGTTTTTGAAGTCCAAGACCAAAATCATTCGCTCCATAACTCGATATAGCCACCTCAATACCAAGCAAATCCTTCACGTCCAAGAATGGTGCACCTAAAATGGATCGACCCGATCACTTTTGATGCGATCGGTATCAATCACATTACTTAGCCATTTTTGGATAAATTTTCCTATCTACATTGTTCATCCGTTTCCTCTTAGCTTTGTTTTTTATGTAAACATCCAGATCTAATACCGTTCATCATTCTTTGATCTTTGGCACACTGGTTTTAGACTTAGTTCTACCAACATGAATCTCCCTAGTTTTGTGTATCCAATATCAATGATCTAACATCCTGATCATATTAAAATGCACTACATCCATCATAGAATGATTGCTAGACTCTAATTCGCCTTCGATTGATATTTTCACTCAATACAAAAAAACTAATTTATACAAGCAAACACCATACATTTTCATACATACAACCGTCAAACAATCATGATAACATTCATATGGTTTGAAATCAAAAAAAATAAACATAAAAAATAGGCCGACATGGAAAATGATGAATGATACAATAATACCTATAAAAGGTACAATAAAAGACCAAATGCGAATCAAAATACATATTAAATCTTTTATTCTCGTTTTAAAAGCATAGTTAGGTTTAATTAAAGTCAAAAACAAATTTAAGGATTTGAAACCATGTTAAAACATCATTTATCACTAAACTAACAAATATAGTAAAGTTAAGCGATATAAATCACTCACTGGAATGAAGAATCAGCCCAAAAATAGATCTGATCTAGTCATCAAGTACACACTCCCCAATGCAGCTGCCCCAAGATCTCATAGATTCCCTTCACTAATCTCACCTTAATCGCTCAATTTGATTAAATAAAATTGAGAAAATAATGGAATTTTGGTAGATCTAAGCCTATAAAGGTTTAGAAAAGTTTATAGAAGAGAAAATTATGATTAGTGGCTACCATGTAGGCTGCTATTAACCCTAATTCCAAAATCATTGGCATGCCTAATGATAAGCCTTGGTTAATTACACACTAATCTACCTGAAGACTGTCCAAACTTCAAATGACCATATGTCATAAACCTTTAAGTACAAAAGTCTATTATGACCACTTTACAGATTGGGAAACCGCCATTTCATTTGGAAGTGGTTTCAGACTCTAATTCGACTCATATCAAAAGTTACGGGCCTTATAAGATTTTCATTGTTAAAACCCTCCAAATAAAATTCTAAGGGTATAAAATGTTACTACTCTACATTACCCAAAGTTATAGCCTCGAATGTACCAATTTGGATTTTATAATAAGATTTTATGATCCTCGAATACATAAAATATGGATCGTTACATTCTCGCACACTCTAAGAATTTCGTCCTCTAAATTCCATCAACAAGCTAAGGCCAAATAATATAGTTACCCCACACGCCTAAAAACCAGAAGCAAGCATAACAGTCATCAAATATGAATACATAAGCAAGTGAATATAACCTATGCCTATCCTAGCATGTAAGGTACTAAAATACTCTGCATGATATCAAAAGTGAAAGTAAATGCGATAAACAGAAAGACTTACCAAGTAAAGAGCTGTGGATAAGCGATCCTAATGCTCTTCGTGGTCTCCGAAGCATTATCGCCCTCGATTTCACCATATTGAACCTTCACCAACTTCACCTTCTTACTCCTAAGCTGCTTCACATCATGTCCAACTATATGAATGGGCCTATGAGGTCTCAAAGCTTCGGGTTCAACCTTGATATCATTCAATTGATACGTTGTCACTACCATGCTTGAGTCATCCACAAACTTCCTTAAATGAGAAATATAAAAGCATTGCGCACACCAACCATCTTCTGAGTTAAGTCTACTCTATAATCCAGGTTCCCAATCCTCTCGATTATCGAAAAAGGACCTACAAATCTTGGTGCCAACTTCCCCTTCTTACCGAATCTAACTACATTTTTAATGGAAATATCATGACAAACACATAATCGCCGATAAAGAAATTCAAATATCATATATTCTTATTAGCGTAGCTCTTTTGTCCATGTTGGGAGGCTTTCATCCATTGTTGAATGACCTCTATCTTTTCCAATGTCTTTCGAATCATATCCGACCCTGGTATCAGTTTCTTACTCGCTTCCCACCAACATAAAGGAGGGTTGCTTGGTCACCATATAAAGCCTCAAATGGTGCCATACTAATGCTAGATTGATTACTATTGTTATATGCGAAATCCACCAAATACAAATGATCATCCTACGAGTCGCCAAAATCAAGAATGCAGGCCACTAAGAGATCTTCTAAAATACAATTCAACCTCTTAGTTTGCTCATCAGTCTGAGGGTGGTTAGCTGTACTCAAATGTAGCTCTTTCCCCAATGTCTTCTATTAGCTCTTCCAAAATACAGTTGTAAGTAATGGGTCTCTATCATGTATAATGCTCTTTGGCACATCATGGAATCACAAAACCCACTTCACATATAGCTCGGCTAGTTTCGCTGTCATTCTACAAACTTCAAGGGTATAAATTGGGCACTCTTTATAAATCTATTGACTATGAACCAAAAGCTCTCAAACCCTCTTCCATTCCTTGGAAGTCCATCAATAAAATCCATCGACACCTATTCCCACTTCCACTAGGGAATCTCTAATGGTTGCGGCGAACCACTAATTCTGCTCATCCATCACTAACGGGCACTTCATACACTTTGAAATGCATGCCCTGACGTCCTTCTTCATTCCTTTCCAATAAAATATTCGCTTCATATCCATATACATTTAATTGCCTTTGGGATGCATAGTTAATCTCAAATGATGACACTCTCGTAGCGCCTCATCTCTTAACCCATCAACGTCAGGTACAAACAATCTTCCATCTCGATTGAGTCCATCGTGCCTCATCTTCTCAGACTCTACTCCCTCCTTGATCTTAGCAACGATCTCCATTAGTCTAGCATCTCATCTCTGACTAGTTTAGGTCTGCTTTTTTTGGAGTAGGTTTAATCGACAAGCTTGCCAACATCTCAAGCTTTAACTCGCATCTCAGTCAGAAATTGTAACCAGCAATATACTCAAGCTGCTTCCACTCTAAGAACATCATTCCAAAACTAGCATATCTCCTTCTTAAAGCATCAACGACTAAATTTCCCTTACATGGCGTATAGAAAATGTCAAAATTACAAGTGCTAGGAACTCTAACCATCGTTGCTGGCGAAGATTAAGACCCTTTTACAAGAAGAGTTCTTCAATGATTTATGGTCGGTGAACAATTCGAGCCTCTCGCCTAATAAATAATGCCTCCAAATATTCAACACAAACACAATGGTGGCCATCTTTAAATCATGGGTCGAGTATTTCCTCCAACGTATCTTCAGTTGTCTACTCACATAAGTGACAACCTTACCCTTTTTATCAATACCGCATCCAAACCGGTACCATAAGCATCCGTTTATACAGCCATCTCACATCACCCATTGTGTCATTGGATATATGATAACTCATATGACCACGTAATATAGCCAGGGACTACTCAATATCTCGGTTTCCTTTATGCTCAAATCCATTCCATTTCGTAAGGCCCAGATACTAGACTCACGTCGTAGGAGTCCAAGGTAGATCATCATCGTAAGATATAGAGTCACATTGTATGACTTAAGCAATCATCCTCAATAACCTCTTCTACGAGCACACATCAAAACTTCCAAGTTATCAATGATCCTTTAGCACATATCCAATAGAACATGTCATATGTCCTACTCTGCAAGCTCACATTCCTTCGACCATCATGACAAATCACATCGTCGAGCTGCGATCATTTGGAACTTCTTTAGAGTACCATTTAAAGTCATAGATTTATATCATACCAGTCCCAAAGTAATCTCTCTACTACTCCGCATCATCCTCAAGGTTGACCTAGAGTTCCCCCCCAGTCGTAATCACTTTGCTTTTTTCATCATCACATCAATCGTCATTTGCTATATGCATTGAAATAGGCATCTAGAACATCGATCGATCGATCACTACACACCTCTTAAAACTGTACTAAAATTCACCTCCAAAAAGTGATCCAAATTAATCACACCTAAGGTGATCGGCATCGACAATGTTGGCTAGGCACTTAGCCAAATTTAGGTAAGTGCAAAAATACCAACGTCATTCGCCATGTCTTAAAGCTTGAAATCCCTTTAATTCCAGCTCGAAGTCCATGCCATAGCGCCTTGAAGCCTCTACACTTGCATCTCAAAACTATTGGGGGGGTCACCTAAAATCGTTTGATGCTCCAATCTCTCCATGTTTTTGAAGTCCAAGTCCGAAGTCACTCACTTCATAGTCTGTATTAGTTGCCTCCAAACTAAACCAAGCCTTCATATGCAAGAATGGTGCACCAAAAATGGATCAACGTCGATCATATTAGTTAGCCATATTTAGCTAAATTTTCTAACTCCGCTTCTCTACATCATTCGTCCATTTCCCCTTAGCCTTATTTTGTATGCAAACGTCTAAATATGAAACGGTTCATCGTTCTTTGATCTTTGACACACTAGTTCTAGATCTTGCTCTACCAACATGAATCTCCATCGCTCTGTGCATCCAATATCAATGATCTAACATCTTGATCACCACAATGCATTACATCCATCATAGAATGATCGCTAGACTTTAATTCGCCTTCAATCGGCATTTTCACTTAATACAAGCAAACAACCAAATTATACAAGAAAACAACATACAATTTTATACACACAACCATTAAACAAGCATGATAACATTCTAATGGTTTGAAATCAAAGAAAAAAAATAAAAACAAGCCAACATGGAAAATGACGAACAATACAGCAACACCGACGAATGGTACAACAAAATGAAAAAATGAATCAAAATCCATATTACATATTTTGTCTCATTTTAAAAGCATAGTCAAGTTTAATTTAAGTCGAATCATGTTTAAGGATTCAAAACTATGTTAAAAGGAACATTTATCACTAAATCAACTAATATAGTAAGGTGAGGGATATAAATCACTCATTGAAATGAAGAATCAAACCAAAAATGTGATATAGCTAATCCAAACAGCAAGTACATGCATCCTAATGTAGTATTTTTTAGATCCAATAGATTCTCTTTTCTAATCTCACCTTAATCACTTAATTTGGCTAAGTAAACAAAAGGAAATGATGGAGTTTTGGTAGATATAGGTCAATGGAGCTTAAAAGATATTTAGAAAGAGAAAATTATGATTGTGGTTACCATGAAGCTGCTATTAACCCTAATCCCAAAATCATTAGTAGGCCTAATGATGAGCTTAGTTTAATTACCCACCAATATACATAAAGACTACGCATACTACAAACAACCATATCTCCTAAATTGTAACTCCAACAATCTATAACAACCACTCTATGAAACATAAAACCATCATATCTTTCATTTGGAAATGGCTACCGACCCTAATTTGGTTCCTATCAAATGTTATAGGCCTTACAAGATTTTTAAGGTCAACACCATCCAATAAAATTTCTAAGGATGTAAAATGTTACTCTGCATCACCCAAAGTTATAACCTCCTATGACTCTGTTTGGATTTTACAATAATATTTTATGATCCTTCAATATGTAAAATACCGGTCATTACAAGTACATTTTTATCGATCACTTTAAAATGTTAAGGACAATCATAAGGCACTTCTGTGAGAGAAGTACGATTTATTGATTATCTTCTTCTAAATTTTTAACCATATAAGAGGAAGAAATGAAAGTTAAATGATGGTAGTATTAAAGACATTGTTGGGAAGGAAGAGAACGGTGACTGTCACCATTACTCAAAGAAGGGTCAAAGGAAATGAAATTGTATGAATCTGTGAATGAAGCCTAAAGATAAGAAGGAATATGGTTCCCTTTCTTAAAGTATTTTATTATAAAAGATTGTTTTTTTATAAACCTACTCCTCGAGTTTTAAATACTAGATCTAGAACTTGCATCTATATTTGTTATGGAGACATAGAAGTAGAAGAAATATAACAAATGGTTTATTGGAACTTTACATTGCAAACAATGCTATCGTGGCAATCAAATCGGTAAGAGGGTACCATGAAACACTAATTACTGAACACATCTAAATTATAATTAATATCATTGCATGCCAAAATTATTCGTGAAATAATCTTCATTTCATGTTTGATCGAAAGTGGGTTTAGTTTTATTTTAGTGAGAATATCATGAGTTTTCATTTTTAATAAAACTATTTTGGTACACTTGAATAATAACATTGGAGTTCTAGATAATGTTGTGTTAGATGTATTACAAAAGCTTCTACATAAACAAAAATTACCGTTGGCACTGTAGACTAGACAATATTATTAAGAAATAGTTGTACAAATTGAGAAAAGAAAGTTATTTCCTTTAATATGATTTTGAATCATATGATATATATGAATTATTTATCTAAAGGAATTTGGACACACACCCATGTAGTGGGAGTATAAAAAAGTTATTGAACTCTTAGGACTAATACATATAGTTGCATGTAGTCTAATTCCTACGAGCATTAAAGGAGGATCAAATTACTTCATCACATTTGCCAATGATTCTATAAATATCGATATATGTTTCTTATGAAACACAAATAAATGGTCTATGAGAAATTCGGAAAATATAATTTAACAACCCTAATTTTAATTAACATTATTTAGAATATTTAATTAGATAAATTAAACAAAATATTGTAAAGGGGATAAGGATATTGAGATTTAATAGTTAATATGTCTGAGTCTTAATTAATGAACTAACAAGTTTGATTAGAACATTAATAAGAAGAAGGATATATGAGGAGGGCAAAATGGGAAAAGACTAAAACTCCTTAGTACATACTCTCTCATTCTCATTTCCTCCCTCACTTCATTCATACAAACGAAAACTAAAAGAGTTTAGGTCGGCCATTAATAAGGGATTCAAGTGAAACAAAAGCTAGGAATCAAGAGTAAATCTTAGGGAAAACCAATCAACACTCAAACCTCAAACTTTTTAACCAATCAAAGTGAATAATACTTATGCATCTCAATTTTTAATTACTATTTTTGGTTTTAAGTATAAACCGGAATATTTTAATGTTGTTATGCCATGTTTTAATTGTTTGAATGATACCTAAATGACTTAAATTTTTGATATGATGTTAGAAACATTGTTCTAGAAGTAGGTTTCAAATTTCATAATTTTCCAAGCAAGTATGAATTTATTATGAATTTTTTAAGTAGAGAAAATGGATTGTTTTAGTTATTATTAATAATTAAGTAAAGTTTTTGTCCCCGAAAATTTATGTGTTAAAGAAAATAATAAATATGATTTTTGGGGATTTTACCCAAGTGTTTAAGAATGATTAATAATTTATTTAGCTAGAAGGGCTTAATTGTTATATTAAGATATTAATATAAAGGGTTAGTTTGAAAAATGTTTTAGGAATGAAATTTTGATCTAAGATAGTTTTTTGAAAAGGATTTGATAAAGATAATTATTATCTGATGAGATTTTGATAAACAATAGGAGTTATTAGAAAAGAACTTACTTTTATTAGCAAAATTGCAGTTTTAATGATAATTACAACTATGCCATGCCGGCAAGGTCGATGCCGCACTTAACCATGCTGTGTATATAGTCTTCGACATCAATCATGGGCAATGCATAGAATATCAAATTCGGTTGGTATGGAATGGACTTGGCTTGGTCGAAATATGAAGCATAGCACCGCGTGTTCTCACTTTGGCTAGAATTGTGTCGCATTTTATCAACCATGCCGCTTATTTTCGACAACAACTGCTAAAGGTAGTGATGCCACATCTTTTAACTTCGACTATAACCATGCTGCATTTTATCTGCTGGACTTTATTCCTTGTTGCCTTTGTTCCTTTTCGCATGTTTTTGAAAAGGCTATAATGCCGATTTTTTTAACTTTGACTCTAATGATGTCGCGTTTCTCTGTAATGGCCATAGTGATGCCGCCTATTTTCCTCAATGCATTAATGCAGAGATTCATCAATGTCACCACTCATCTTTAAGGATTTGAAGTACGCAAACTAACATAATTCCACTTATAGTCGGCAACCTATATATGCGAAGCGAACTATTTTTGGCTCTATGACCTTATACTTGATTGATTAAGGGTTTTAACATGATTCTTGATATTGAAGAGGGGCGATGACCCCTAGAGGCGATGCTAACACCGAGCTTTATCAATGTACAAGGTTTTATTGTTTTGGCTGTATAGCCTATGGTTTTGAAGTGCAACAACCTCTAAGTGATATTGACATTCTTCAATATTATTTATTAAAGCATAATCATGGCATAAATATTTTGGATAAAGTAAAGGGCTATATCTTCCTTGTTTTAAAGTATGATTTAAAGGGTTAATATATTTGTAAAGAATTGTGTTTTTAAGCAAATAAAAAGGGTATTTAGCCTAGAATTTTACCAAAGAGATTATTATTCTTATAACCTTTAAATAAATTATGATAGGATGAATTGACTTAGAGATTAGAAAACCAGATGAGACTGGTGTAGGGTAGCGCCTTATACCTCAACTATTAGCCCCTGGCTGGTATGAGTTCCAAATTCTAGTGCGTAGGGCTTTGTCACGATTAAGACTAAAAGTAGGTTTATGCACAGAAAGGAATATATAAAGACGAGATAGGTTATGGGTGAGCCCACAAAACCATTAGTATCAGAGTGACCCTGGAAATAGAAAGTTTCGGACAGACTATCCAGTTGTCTTCTAACAGTATGTTAGATAATTTGATATATTTGGTAGGCCCAAGTCAGCCAAAGGTTTGTAGTTACCCTTCGAAAACTATAATGTTAGGACATATAGTCCATTGGTTTAGATAGATTGGTCATGATTACCTATGTTGCATGCATGCATGATATTGTTTCTATTGTCTATTTTAACCACTTTGGTCGTAGGAGATTGATTTGCAAAAGATATATTTTAAAGGATATTAATGAGGGGAAAGCCCATTCCGCTCAGTGGCGTGGTCTCGCTAGATATCCATAAATCAAGATGGCATATTATTATTCACACTTGACATTTTATCCGACTCTAAGTTTATGCTTTCCCCTTAAACTCTCAGGTGCTCAAAATTTAATTTAAGTAGGTTGAGAGTAAGGGTCTATAGGTTATTTATATTGGACGAATAAAGCTTCTGGAGACGTGCAGGAGGCAGACCTAGCTATGTAGGAGCCAATCTATATATATTATCCACTATGTTGACATTTCATTTTGTTGTAATGTATGTAATGGCAGATGTTATAACCCTAGTAGTAAACTATGATCAACCTAGAGGGTATCTGTATATATCGCTCTTGAGTATTTTATAATGATTATAATTTATCTAAACTTGGGCAACGTTGGGATTATGTAATGAATATGAAATGTTATTCTGAAATGAAAAGTGAAAGTTTACTTTGAAACTGTTTTTTTCGTATTCTTATGCTTTGATGTTATTGATACAATTAATATATCTGCATTTTGTCACCAAAGATTAATACAATAGATGGCTGCGGTATCTGTAGTGGTTAGTTTCAGACCATAAAATGAGGGATGTTACAACTTGGTATCAGAGCGTAGGTTTATGTAAAACTAAAAAAATTTGAACTTAAAAGAGTTTTGAAAACATAATCCAAATGAATCAGAGAATAAGATTGGGGTATGGGATAACGCTATAGTAACGTACTTGTATTTTCTACATATAAGTATATGCTTTATCTCTATTCTCCCTCTCTTAGATCATTCTTCTGTATCTTACTAAGGTTCGAATGCAGATTTAAGGAAGTAAGATATGGAGGCAGGAAATGGAAGAGTGGATGTCGATGGAGGAATCACCACTATCAATGGAAATGTCAGACCCAATACTACAAGGAATCCGGGTGGACAATCAGCTGCAAATGTGGGTGCATGAACACTACCGGTTGATATGGGAGCAATGCATCAGTTCTTTGTCTGCATGATGCAAGTAGGAGCTGCTGTTGGTTTAGTTGGAGGAAATGCTGAAGGAGTGAATCATGAAGTGTCAATTGTCAACAGCTATGCTGTGTTGAGTAGAGGTTAAGCAATACTTGAAGGGAAGCCATTCATCGGAACAGAAGATGCAATTGAAGTGGAGAACTGGTTACTTCATTGTGAAAGGATCTTTGCGTATCTTGGTTTGAACAATGAGCAAAAGAGGAGATTGGCGTCTAGGCAACTACAAGGAGCTATACTAATGGAATAGTGTGACTGTTGGGGTAGTAGAGGAAACTATGACTTAGGCTAAATTCAGGAGGAGGTTTGAAGAGTTGTTTATGTCTAGGATCGCTAATTCAACTCTATTAAGGAAGCTTGCTGAGTTGGTGCAAGGTGATATGACGGTGCTTGAGTACGTGACCATATTTGAGGAGCTGTCCCGATATAGTATGCTACTGTGGATACAATGATCAAAAGGAATGAGAAGTTCATCCATGGACTATGACCCGAGCTTGCTAGGGCAACTTTACCACATCTCAGGGATCCTATGATGTAGTTGTGGAGATGTCTTTGAGAAATGAAGAGATGCTTGCTTTGTTCAGTAATAACAAGCCAGTTGAGAATCAGTGTGGACAGAATCAAAAAAAGAAGTTCATTCATAAAAAGGGAGCCCAGAAGGGTGGAGCTGCTAAGAAAGGAAAGGTAAAAGTGCTACAAGTGTGACAAGAAAGGGCATTTTGCGAATGAGTGTCGTTCAGGGGATGGAAATATAGTCATTGGAAGGAAGAACATCAAGTGCTTTATTTATGACCAGATCGAGCATTACATGAATCAGTGCAATGAAACAGCTAAGGTTGAGAACGGGAAAGTGTTTGCTTTGGAACCAGCTACTTGAGACCCACAGTAGAGGAGAAAGGAAAGGTTGTGCTGCGAGGTATGCTTTTGATTCATGGCTTACCTATTAGAGTATTGTTTGATACTGGTACATCACATTCTTTTATACCTCGTTGTTTGGTAGATAAGCTTAACATAAAACCCTCATACCTAGTTACTTCCTTAAGGGCTACGAATTCGATAGGACGATATGTAACCCCAGGGATGAGATGTGACCACTTAGAGTTTGAATTATTAGGTAATATATTAACCTGCAATTTGCATGTGTGTGATTTCCTAGGCTTTAGGATTATTTTAGGTATGGATTGGTTAAGTAAATATGATGCTATAATATTTTGCCAAGATAGGGAGATATCACTAAGACACTATAATAGTAGCAACCAAATTATATACTTAGTAGAGAATCCAAGTTTTGATGTTTGTGTGTTAGCACCAAAATTGGTCACTAACCTCGTAGAGAAAGATTGTGTAGAGATATAAGTGATGAAAGTAAATTAAACAGAGAAGACAATGCTAATCTAACTGCAGAAAGTAAGAACACCAGATTTATAGTGGTTCAGCGTAATTGCCTACGTCCACTTTGAGGTTAAACTTTATTCATCTTCTTTATAGTTGATTACAAATACAATTCGTGGATCAAATGCTTGCATGAAGTTGTTTAAGTAGAGAAGATGAGTCTCGAAAATGGCAGAGTCTCCCCAGTGTCTTCTCCCAAAAAAAAGGATCCCTTTCACTGTGACCCTGCCCCTCTATTTATAGGCAAATATGGGTTGGACTTCCCAAATGGGCTGGATGGCCGAACACTCTAGCCCCAGTACAGTGGTTGCTGCATGCCGATCCTGGTATGCTGAACGCTCTGATGCCGAACAGTCCTTCTATGCCGAACGATACGCTGGATGTGTGGGAAGTGCAGGATGATTGTCAGTTGAGGCCGAACGTGTCTCTATCCGAAGCTCTTGAACGAAAAGTGCACGCTGGCCGAACGACATTGCCTCCTTGAGTAGTTGTGCATACTGAATGTCTTCTGGATGCCGAGTACTCACGTTGCCGAGTACTACGCCGAGTACCTTGGAGTGCCGAGTACTCTCGTTGCCGAGTACTACGCCGAGTACCAAGGGATGCCGAGTGCTCTTGTTGCCGAGTTCTCCTAGCACCGAGTACTAATGATGCCGAACGCTAGGGATGCTGAGCATTGGTTGTCGCCGAGTGCCAGTTGACGCCGAACACTACTTGACGCCGAGTCTCTTGGTCGCCGAGCATTACGGATGCCGAACGCTATGGATGCCGTGTGCTTCGCCGAACACTCCTGGATGCCGGCCACTCTTAGATGTTGAGTCCCACTAGATGTCGTGCGCTTCGCCGAACACTCCTGGATGCCAAGTGCTTCGCCGAACACCCCTGGATGCCGGCCACTCTGAGATGCCGAGTGTCACCTGATGCCGAGCACTAGTTGCCTGGTCAAATCTCCAGGAAACACTTGCCCCCCAAAGTGTATCGCGTGGCCGAACGTGATGCGCTTTGAATCTAGTTCAATTTTCCTTGATGATGCCTTCTCGAGCATGCCTATGACGGAGGTGCGTGACGAACGTGGTTTGGACGCCGAACGATACGTTCGAAGCCGGACAGCCCTCATGTGCCGAACGACACTTCGTTTTGATGCCGAACACTCTGGTATTGACCGGTTCTACCGGGTATAGCCTTTTCAACTTCTACCTCCCTCTATATAACCAGGTCCTTCCCGTCCCTTCTCCTTTACCTTTTCATTTCTGTCACTCTTCCAAGATTTGCAATTTTCTCTAGCCGAACAGATTTACAACTTGAACATTCCTTCCTAAGCTCCTAACTGCAATCTAGGTACTGCTCCTCGTATAGCTCGAATAGGTTTCAAATGAGATGGTCAAGTTTGTCATGTAGAAAGCTTTCGAGTAGGTTGCCCTCATTGCCAAACGATAATGCGAGGTGAGGAGGAAGGATTTGAGGTGTTTGCACATGCGGCTATCGTATTTAGCTCCATCGCGCCGAACCGAAGTCAAAAAAGAAGGAGAATGAAAACGTTGGAGGTGGTAAGGGTGTTGGATGGCATAGCTATGGTTCGGCGTATGTTGTCATGCGCCAAATGATAGAGGCTGCCGAATAGTATTTCGTCTGAATAAACTAAGGCCGAACACTCGCTAGAACGCCGAACAACAACTTAGCCGAACGAACTCTGGTTGCCGAACACACTTAGACGCCGAACTGTATCAAAGCCGAACGTCATAAATATTGAGCAACTGACATGCCGAACCATGTTTAGGCCGAACAATACAATTGCCGAACAGAACTTAGACCGAGCAAAACAAAACCGAACATTGTACTTAGGCCGAACATTTTGAATGCCGAACAGAACCTTTAATTGGACAATGACTTAACCGAACGAGGCCTTTAGCCGAACACTTGACAATGACTTAACCGAACAAACATACATGCTGATCTATTCTTAGGACGAACAATGCAATTGCCGAACAACATTTAAATGCCGAACAGTTATAAATGTCAAATTAGACTTAAGCCGGATACTTCATAAATTACATGTTTTCTAGATCTGGAACTATAACCACCACCAGGCGGGCTCTTTGAGACGGTCAGCGATTACGGTTTTCGAAGGCAACGATTCGAAGCTCATTTTTATATCTTTGAAATCTTATTGCTTGTACACAATTGCTTGCACTAGTTCACACACCACGTGGGGGGAAAACTCGTGTTGCTAATTCTAACGTTCAACGTTTTTTTAAGTATAGTTCTCTCAAGCACTTAGCCAGGTTCGTTATTTATTTGGGATGTCGAGAAAATCTAGCTCCGCCACTATATCCGACAAGCCTGGGCAGTCATCAAGGCAAGGAGCCGTTGATACATCTAATCCGTCGACTTCTCCTGCTCATAACTTGGCACCTGATGCTCTGGAGGCAACAATCTTACTAGACAATCCGATCGATTCACAGGCCTCGAAGATCAACGAAGCTGCTCTGCGACGGATATGCTCCATTCATGGGGTTCCTTTTGCCGACATGTTAGTTCCTTCGAGACACGATCGTCCTCATCTGCCCCCAGTCGGGTACACTACCTGCAACAAGTTCATGTGTTGGATGGGCAGCGTGCCTCCGTTCAACTTATTTCTCTGGGATGTACTGCAGTACATAGACATAGCTCCATCGCAGCTGCACCCGAACAGCCATGCATTTCTATATGGGACTTACTTACTTTTCATGGCCGCCTTCTCCAGACCTCCAACCGCCGGTGATATCAGATACATTTATATGTTCAAGAGACGGAAAGACAGTCCTTCCTTTATGTTCCTCGAGCCATACCACAAATGCCAGATCTTGACAGGGGCATGTAGTAAATTCGCCCTGTACAAACAGGAATGGTTCTATGTGCGCTGCCCTTCTGGTTTCGCTAGGAGATGGGTTGAAGGCAGTAAGTCTCTCTGCTGAGTCACTATTCATATTTGATCGGAGTCGTTCTTTTTCTAACTCTTCATTTCATCTTTTCAGGTATCAACCCGCGTCCGGAAGGCCGAGGATATTCTGAGGCTGTTGAAGCCATTAGAGCTCTTCCTGCTGAGGATCGAGACATCCGGACTATCATTTCAAATGAATCACTGTCGGGGTTTGGCTTGCTAGCCCTTGGTCGTCGGATCAGCCTTCCAGAAGGTGTCACCATTCCCAAACCTCCGTTTGGTAAAGGGAAAAAACAGGCCGAATCGTCGTCGCGCCGCACTCCCGATACGCACGGAGAAGGTGAGCGCAAAGAAGACGAAGCTCCTGAGACTCAGGGCGAGAACGTGGGTCCCGCTTGGAATCCGACAATCGAAGTTCAGGATATTGAGACGTCATCCTCCCCTTCGAAGGGAAAGAAGAAGTTAAAATATACAGTTCAAAAGGAGAAAGTTGGTGGCACTTCAAAAGTTACGCCTATCCCGCCTGAGAAAGAGGCTTCCTCACAGCATCTGGAAAGTTCTCTGAGGGGTCTGTCAAACCTGTCCATTCCCGATGATTTACTTAATTACGGGTTCGATGATCCTGAAGCTCTCAAATTTTCTTCGCCCGCTAGAGGCAATGCGGGAGTTCAACTCCCGGTCCAAGGAGACAACACCCCAATTAGTAAAGATAAACGAACTGGTCCGTCGGGGGGAACACTAGGACACACACGCACATATGCATTCCATCATACACTTCAAGTTTTTTCTCATCTCACGGACTTTTCTTAACTCGTTGTTATCTCCATTCTTTGCAGGTGATATGGGGCGTTCTCACGGACTCGATCGTCTTCAGGGCTCTTCTGTATTTCATCACTCTGGACGGGATTCTGGTTCAGGCAGACGCAGGGACAGAGGCGATTATGAAGATAGGGACAATCGTCCCCGCGAGTCGTCTCACCGCAAGAAGGCACATTCTCAATCTTCCCAGTCCCGTGATCTTCCTCCTCCAACTGAGCCGGATAGGGAGAAGTCTTTACAGAAGGGTTACCAATCTGATGCTCCTCGAGAACAACATTCCAGTTCATCGAGTACAAGGCAAGTTCGAGAGCAATGGAAAAGAGCGGAATTCTCAAAGCCTCCTCCTCCTACTCCTACGGTGGACCCAACTGTTGCGGAAAAGATGGTCGATCTTAAGGCCAAGTTTCCAAAAATTTGCTTCGATGGTCTGAAGTTCCTCCCGGCCATTCATCATATTCCCGGGCATGTGAAGCAGAGTGCCATTGCCTGCAATAACGACATCTATGTTCAACATGACGCATTTGTGCACTTGGTGGAGAAGATCTCGGAAGTATCCGTTGAGCGTCAACATGAGATTGATCGTCTGAATCTGGAGGCTGGCAGCGATAAGAAAATCATCAAACTCCAAGACGAAGAGCTTGCTTCGTATAAGTCGAAGCTGGAAGCCACTGAACAAAGTGCAAAAGATACTGCTGAGGCAGTTACTCGTTTAGAGGCGGCTCACAAAAAAGAGCTTGACGAAGCAGTCCAACGCAGCGGTGCCCTCGCCCTAGAAAAAGACTTTGTCCAAAAAGAAAGGGACGCGCTCGCCACCCAAGTCAAAGAGCTGAAAGAATTACTCTCCAAGGAGAAGGAAGATAAGGTAGCTGCTCAAGAAGAATCACGACGATACTGTGATGAGATCGTTGCTACCCGACTCTTGAAAACAAAGCTCGATGACGAACTCGCTGGGGTTGATGAAATGAAGGATGAGGCCCGTGAGGAGGGCAAAAGAAAGGCTGCAGAGGAGATTGACTCTCGCCTCGAGGCGGCCGCGGAAGCCGGCAGGGAAGAGGTCAAAAGCATGTTTGACCCATTGATTGCTGAATACGGAGCCCGCGTCCTCATGCATCGCGACTTAACATTCTTGGGTGACGGCTACCTTGAGTCCCTAGCCGAGGCCTGGGAAACTTTGATAAGGATTAGGAAGATCGAGTTAGGCTCCGAAGAGGTCGATGAGGAGGCCCTGGTGAAAGAGTTCCTTAGGGGGAATGAGCCATCGGATTTATCCGCAGCATTGGCACTTTACAACAAAGGCTCTCCCCTTCCAAAAGAGAAAGATGGTGAAGCTGGCCCATCTGGGGTTAATATTACTGCTCTTCATACTACTGCTCAATCTGCTGCCCAATCGGCCGGTCGGCCGACACTTGATCCATTCGAGCAGCATGTTGGTTATGACCCCGAAGACCCTGGGCTCGGTGCTCATGTGCTATCACCTATCCTGGAGGGTGAAACCCCACGCGCCACCGATAGCCAACTGGAACCTGGTGGGAAATTCTTCTTTCTCTAGGAGTCGAAAGATCCCGTCTTTTTTTTAGCAGTGGCTACTCGTTCTAACGCTCATTCTTTATGTTTTCATGCAGGTTGTTCTGACGCCGAGCAAACTCCGAGGAGCGATGACGCCAAGGAGGAGGCAGGGAAAACAAGCGATGCTGTCCACGCGGGAGTACTCCCTGGTCCCGATGCTCAGGTGATCGGGGCGTTGGATGATGATAAGCTCGACACTTCATCTCCTGCCGAAGGGAATGATGAAATTGAAATCACCGGCGCCTCTGAGCATACCTCGCAAATGAGCATGAAGGACCGCCTTGCCGAAGAGGAGAAGAAAAAGGCCAAGGTCAAAGTTGAACCTGGAATCCTGGAACTTACCGACCCGCGGAACAGACCTTTGAAAATCATCCTCCCGGGCAGGTCCAAACCACTAGATGTTCCGTCTCTTACTCCTGGCTCCGCTTCCTTAGCAAGCAAGAAGTCCAGGAAAAAGCGTGAGGGAGAGGAGTCATCGGAAAAGACAAAGGAAGACAAGAAGAAGAAATCGAAGAAATAATCGATACACTCGTTCAACGAGCTTCTTGCTTAAGTCTTGTAATTGCTTTTATCTTCCGTAGCTTGTAGTTTGTATAGACAGGTCTGGATTTTGTAGGAGTGATCATGTAATCCCATTTTGAACTTATCGAATAAAGTTTAGTTTCTTTTTGTTTGAATGATTCTCTTGTCTTTCTTTGGTTTGATGACTAATTGTAGCCATAACTCAAGTTCTTATGAGTTACATTATCTCCCGGTCCATTCTCGTGTTGTTCAAACATTTCTGGACATGGCGTACTTCTCGTCCAGCATCTCTCGAGTACTTGGACTTTTTGCTGACTCTATGCTCCGGGGACTTGGAGACTTGAAACCGTTTATACTCTAGTTCACGCTCCAGGGACTTAGAGTACTCCACTCCGCACTCTGGGGATTCGGAGATTCGTATTCGTTTATACTCTAGTCCGCGCTCTGGGGACTTAGAGTACTCCGCTCCGCGCTCTGGGGATTCGGAGATTCGAAGTCGTTTATACTCTAGTCCGCGCTCTGGGGACTTAGAGTGCTCCGCTCCGCACTCTGGGGATTCAGAGATTTGAAATCGTTTATACTCTAGTCCGCGCTCTGGGGACTTAGAGTACTCCGCTCCGCACTCTGGGGATTCGGAGATTTGAAATCGTTTATACTCTAGTCCGCGCTCTGGGGACTTAGAGTACTCCGCTCCGCACTCTGGGGATTCAGAGATTTGAAATCGTTTATACTCTAGTCCGCGCTCTGGGGACTTAGAGTACTCCGCTCCGCACTCTGGGGATTTGGAGATTTGAAATCGTTTATACTCTAGTCCGCGCTCTGGGGATTTAGAGTACTCCGCTCCGCACTCTGGGGATTCAGAGATTTGAAATCGTTTATACTCTAGTCCGCGCTCTGGGGACTTAGAGTACTCCGCTCCGCACTCTGGGGATTTGGAGATTTGAAATCGTTTATACTCTATTCCGCGCTCTGGGGACTTAGAGTACTCCGCTCCGCACTCTGGGGATTCGGAGATTTGAAATCGTTTATACTCTAGTCCGCGCTCTGGGGACTTAGAGTACTCCGCTCCGCACTCTGGGGATTCGGAGATTTGGAATCGTTTATACTCTAGTCCGCGCTCTGGGGACTTAGAGTACTCCGCTCCGCACTCTGGGGATTCGGAGATTTGAAATCGTTTATACTCTAGTCCGCGCTCTGGGGACTTAGAGTACTCCGCTCCGCACTCTAGGGATTCAGAGATTTGAAATCGTTTATACTCTAGTCCGCGCTCTGGGGACTTAGAGTACTCCGCTACGCACTCTGGGGATTCGGAGATTTGAAATCGCTTATACTCTAGTCCGCACTCTGGGGACTTAGAGTACTCCGCTCCGCACTCTGGGGATTTGGAGATTTGAAATCGTTTATACTCTAGTCCACGCTCTGGGGACTTAGAGTACTCCGCTCCGCACTCTGGGGATTCGGAGATTTGAAATCGTTTATACTCTAGTCCGCGCTCTGGGGACTTAGAGTACTCCGCTCCGCACTCTGGGGATTTGGAGATTTGAAATCGTTTATACTCTAGTCCGCGCTCTGGGGACTTAGAGTACTCCGCTCCGCACTTTGGGGATTCGGAGATTTGAAATCGTTTATACTCTAGTCCGCGCTCTGGGGACTTAGAGTACTCCGCTCCGCACTCTGGGGATTCGGAGATTTGAAATCGTTTATACTCTAGTCCGCGCTCTGGGGACTTAGAGTACTCCGCTCCGCACTCTGGGGATTCGAAGATTTGAAATCGCTTATACTCTAGTCCGCGCTCTGGGGACTTAGAGTACTCCGCTCCGCACTTTGGGGATTCGGAGATTTGAAATCGTTTATAATCTAGTCCACGCTCTGGGGACTTAGAGTACTCCGCTCCGCACTATGGGGATTCGGAGATTTGAAATCGTTTATACTCTAGTCCGCACTCTGGGGACTTAGAGTACTCCGCTCCGCACTCTGGGGATTCGGAGATTTGAAATCGTTTATACTCTAGTCCGTGCTCCGGGGACTTAGAGTACTCCGATCCGCGCTCTGGGGATTCGGAGATTCGAAATCGTTTATACTCTAGTCCGCGCTCCGGGGACTTAGAGTACTCCGATCCGCGCTCTGGGGATTCGGAGATTTGAAATCGTTTATACTCTAGTCCGTGCTCCGGGGACTTAGTGTACTCCGATCCGCGCTCTGGGGATTCAGAGATTTGAAATCGTTTATACTCTAGTCCGTGCTCCGAGGACTTAGAGTACTCCGATCCGCGCTCTGGGGATTCGGAGATTCGAAATCGTTTATACTCTAGTCCGCGCTCCAGGGACTTAGAGTACTCCGATCCGCTTCTGTTCCTCGGTTGATTCTTTTGGACGTGGCTTTCTGTACTGAAAGGTATTGCAGGTGGATAGGTAGATGTTCTCAAGCGGCGCGTTCAGCGGAGTATATTCGCTGTAGCTTGGAATTCTCGACTTCCACTTCCCCGCTTCTCTCTTTTTCCCTTGACTCCTTCCGCCGGACTCCTTGGGTTGCCCAGGCTTGTTCTGGACATTGACTTGGACCTTTCTCGAGCTGTCTCCAGACTGATTCACAGCAATGTTGCTCTTTATTGACTCTTGGACAGGTCCTGGCGCCTTATCTCGTCGTACCCACCTAGCTTCCTCTCTTCTTATGAACTGGTGTGCCTTTGAGTAGAAACGCTCTAGTGTAGCCGGAGGTTTTCCTGCCAGCCAGTCTCCAAACTCAGAGTCTGGATCCACACCTCTCATTACAGCCATCAGAATTGCATGGTCATTGGGATTACTGACTTCAGTTGCTGCTACGTGGAATCTTTGTAAATATTCCTTCAACGACTCCTCGGGATTTTGGATTACACTTGACAGAGAAATCACGTCCTTTGGGCGCGTAGTGTGTATCCTGAACTGCTCAATAAACTTCTTTGCCAACTCCTCAAAATTTGATACGGATCGCGGAGGAATTCGGGTGAACCACATAGTAGCGATCCCAGGTAGAGTAATCGGAAAGCACCTACACTTGGTGGCATCATTCGCTCTAGCTGAATCCATCATCCATTCGTACCTCATGACATGCTGTCTGGGGTCAGTCCTCCCTTCATACGTAGGGATAGTAGGCATACTAAACTTCCTGGGGTACGCCGCTTGCAACACAACATCCGTGAACGGAGTATGACTTCTTGACACTCCCCAATCATCATTCGATAACCCCTGATTTTCCTTCATCAACTGCCTGATCATGGCTGTCAGATATGGTGTCTGTATGGAAGGCGGAAGGTTAGTGTCCGTTCTATGTGCCTGACCATGCTGATGCCTCCTCTCCTGGCGGTCTGCCAATCGTGCGTCTTGAGGTTCGACATCGTTAGCATTTTGATGATCCGTGCCTCTATCCTCCATCTGCACTCCGGTCCTAAAGTTTCCAGCTCTTGCTTGGTCACGGTCTCCAGTTGTTTGAGCAGCAGCTTCTGCTTGTGCAGCGTCAGTCTTGCGGCGTCTGCGCCTGGGAGGTTCATCAGAGGACGTTGAGCTGTTAGATGAAGAGTAAGGAGCGGGATTGCCCCCAGCATTCTGTTGCTGCTGTTGAGTGAGTTGTGCCATCAGGTTGGCGTTAGCTTGCATCTGCTCTCCTAGTTGTCTCCTGCTTTCCCTGAGTTCTCTCATCAAGTCATTGAACTCTATTCGGGTGACAACTGGAGTTTGTTCTTGAGCGGCAATTCCTGCACTCGGAATCGCTGGTTGTTTGCTAGGTCCTGCTTGTTGCACGCTAGCAGTCTCATGGGCATCCACATTATGAGAAGCTGACCTAGTACGTGGTCCTTCCATTGTAGAGTTATCGGTATGAACTCTGAGTAGAATCAATGGATGTCCTATTAGTGAGTCGGATCTTCCTTGGGGGATTTGTTCAATCCAGTAGCTTCAAAGCAGATCCCTGAGTTCAACTCTCAGTGAAAGCACCAAAGTGTTAGCACCAAAATTGGTCACTAACCTCGTAGAGAAAGATTGTGTAGAGATATAAGTGATGAAAGTAAATTAAACAGAGAAGACAATGCTAATCTAACTGCAGAAAGTAAGAACACCAGATTTATAGTGGTTCAGCGTAATTGCCTACGTCCACTTTGAGGTTAAACTTTATTCATCTTCTTTATAGTTGATTACAAATACAATTCGTGGATCAAATGCTTGCATGAAGTTGTTTAAGTAGAGAAGATGAGTCTCGAAAATGGCAGAGTCTCCCCAGTGTCTTCTCCCAAAAAAAAGGATCCCTTTCACTGTGACCTTGCCCCTCTATTTATAGGCAAATATGGGCTGGACTTCCCAAATGGGCTGGATGGCCGAACACTCTAGCCCCAGTACAGTGGTCGCTGCATGCCGATCCTGGTATGCCGAACGCTCTGATGCCGAACAGTCCTTCTATGCCGAACGATACGCTGGATGTGTGGGAAGTGCAGGATGATTGTCAGTTGAGGCCGAACGTGTCTCTATCCGAAGCTCTTGAACGAAAAGTGCACGCTGGCCGAACGACATTGCCTCCTTGAGTAGTTGTGCATACTGAATGTCTTCTGGATGCCAAGTACTCACGTTGCCGAGTACTACGCCGAGTACCTTGGAGTGCCGAGTACTCTCGTTGCCGAGTACTACGCCGAGTACCAAGGGATGCCGAGTGCTCTTGTTGCCGAGTTCTCCTAGCACCGAGTACTAATGATGCCGAACGCTAGGGATGCTGAGCATTGGTTGTCGCCGAGTGCCAGTTGACGCCGAACACTACTTGACGCCGAGTCTCCTGGTCGCCGAGCATTACGGATGCCGAACGCTATGGATGCCGTGTGCTTCGCCGAACACTCTTGGATGCCGGCCACTCTGAGATGTTGAGTCCCACTGGATGCCGTGCGCTCCGCTGAACACTCCTGGATGCCAAGTGCTTCGCCGAACACCCCTGGATGTCGGCCACTCTGAGATGCCGAGTGTCACCTGATGCCGAGCACTAGTTGCCTGGTCAAATCTCCAGGAAACACTTGCCCCCCAAAGTGTATCGCGTGGCCGAACGTGATGTGCTTTGAATCTGGTTCAATTTTCCTTGATGATGCCTTCTCGAGCATGCCTGTGACGGAGGTGCGTGACGAACGTGGTTTGGACGCCGAACGATACGTTCGAAGCCGGACAGCCCTCATGTGCCGAACGGCACTTCGTTTTGATGTCGAACACTCTGGTATTGACCGGTTCTACCGGGTATAGCCTTTTCAACTTCTACCTCCCTCTATATAACCAGGTCCTTCCCGTCCCTTCTCCTTTACCTTTTCATTTCTGTCACTCTTCCAAGATTTGCAATTTTCTCTAGCCGAACAGATTTACAACTTGAACATTCCTTCCTAAGCTCCTAACTGCAATCTAGGTACTGCTCCTCGTATAGCTCGAATAGGTTTCAAATGAGATGGTCAATTTTGTCATGTAGAAAGCTTTCGAGTAGGTTGCCCTCATTGCCGAACGATAATGCGAGGCGAGGAGGAAGGATTTGAGGTGTTTGCACATGCGGCTATCGTATTTAGCTCCATCGCACCGAACCAAAGTCAAAAAAGAAGGAGAAAGAAAACGTTGGAGGTGGTAAGGGTGTTGGATGGCATAGCTATGGTTCGGCGTATGTTGTCATGCGCCGAATGATAGAGGCTGCCGAATAGTATTTCGTCTGAATAAATTAAGGCCGAACACTCGCTAGAACGCCGAACAACAACTTAGCCGAACGAACTCTGGTTGCCGAACACACTTAGACGCCGAACTGTATCAATGTCGAACGTCATAAATATTGAGCAACTGACATGCCGAAACATGTTTAGGCCGAACAATACAATTGCCGAACAGAACTTAGACCAAGCAAAACAAAACCGAACATTGTACTTAGGCCGAACATTTTGAATGCCGAACAGAACCTTTAACTGGACAATGACTTAACCGAACGAGGCCTTTAGCCGAGCAAGGCCTTTAGCCGAACACTTGACAATGACTTAACCGAACAAACATACATGCTGATCTATTCTTAGGACGAACAATGCAATTGCCGAACAACATTTAAATGCCGAACAGTTATAAATGTCAAATTAGACTTAAGCCGGATACTTCATAAATTACATGTTTTCTAGATCTAGAACTATAACCACCACCAGGCGGGCTCTTTGAGACGATCAGCGATGACGGTCTTCGAAGGCAACGATTCGAAGCTCATTTTTATATCTTTGGAATCTTATTGCTTGTACACAATTGCTTGCACTAGTTCACACACCACGTGGAGGGAAAACTCGTGTTGCTAATTCTAACGTTCAACGTTTTTTTAAGTATATTTCTCTCAAGCACTTAGCCAGGTTCGTTATTTATTTGGGATGTCGAGAAAATCTAGCTCCGCCACTATATCCGACAGGCCTGGGCAGTCATCAAGGCAAGGAGCCGTTGATACTTCTAATCCATCGACTTCTCCTGCTCATAACTTGGCACCTGATGCTCTGGAGGCAACAATCTTACTAGATAATCCGATCGATTCACAGGACTCGAAGATCAACGAAGCTGCTCTGCGACGGATATGCTCCATTCATGGGATTCCTTTTGCCGACGTGTTAGTTCCTTCGAGACACGATCGTCCTCATCTGCCCCCAATCGGGTACACTACCTGCAACAAGTTCATGTGTTGGATGGGCAGCGTGCCTCCGTTCAACTTATTTCTCCGGGATGTACTGCAGTACATAGACATAGCTCCGTCGCAGCTGCACCCGAACAGCCATGCATTTCTATATGGGACTTACTTACTTTTCATGGCCGCCTTCTCCAGACCTCCAACCGCTGGTGATATCAGATACATTTATATGTTCAAGAGACGGAAAGACAGTCCTTCCTTTATGTTCCTCGAGCCATACCACAAATGCCAGATCTTGACAGGGCATGTAGTAAATTCGCCCTGTACAAACAGGAATGGTTCTATGTGCGCTGCCCTTCTGGTTTCGCTAGGAGATGGGTTGAAGGCAGTAAGTCTCTCTGCTTAGTCACTATTCGTATTTGATCGGAGTCGTGCTTTTTCTAACTCTTCATTTCATCTTTTCAGGTATCAACCCGCGTCCGGAAGGCCGAGGATATTCTGAGGCTGTTGAAGCCATTAGAGTTCTTCCTGTTGAGGATCGAGACATCCGGACTATCATTTCAAATGAATCACTGTCGGGGTTTGGCTTGCTAGCCCCTGGTCGTCGGATCAGCCTTCCAGAAGGTGTCACCATTCTCAAACCTCCGTCTGGTAAAGGGAAAAAACAGGCCGGATCGTCGTCGCGCCGCACTCCCAATACGCACGGAGTAGGTGAGCGCAAAGAAGACGAAGCTCCTGAGACTCAGGGCGAGAACGTGGGTCTCGCTTGGAATCCGGCAATCGAAGTTCAGGATATTGAGACGTCATCCTCCCCTTCGAAGGGAAAGAAGAAGTTAAAATATACAGTTCAAAAGGAGAAAGTTGGTGGCACTTCAAAAGTTACGCCTATCCCGCCTGAGAAAGAGGCTTCCTCACAACATCTGGAAAGTTCTCTGAGGGGTCTGTCAAACCTGTCCATTCCCGATGATTTACTTAATTACGGGTTCGATGATCCTGAAGCTCTCAAATTTTCTTCGCCCGCTAGAGGAAATGCGGGAGTTCAACTCCCGGTCCTAGGAGACAACACCCCGATTAGTAAAGATAAACGAACTGGTCCGTCGGGGGGAACACTAGGACACACACGCACATATGCATTCCATCATACACTTCAAGTTTTTTCTCATCTCACGGACTTTTCTTAACTCGTTGTTATCTCCATTCTTTGCAGGTGATATAGGGCGTTCTCACGGACTCGATCATCTTCAGGGCTCTTATGTATTTCATCACTCTGGACGGGATTCTGGTTCAGGCAGACGCAGGGACAGAGGCGATTATGAAGATAGGGACAATCATCCCCGCGAGTCGTCTCACCGCAAGAAGGCACATTCTCAATCTTCCCAGTCCCGTGATCTTCCTCCTCCAACTGAGCCGGATAGGGAGAAGTCTTTACAGAAGGGTTACCAATCTGATGCTCCTCGAGAACAACATTCCAACTCATCGAGTACAAGGCAAGTTCGAGAGCAACGGAAAAGAGCGGAATTCTCAAAGCCTCCTCCTCCTACTCCTACGGTGGACCCAACTGTTGCGGAAAAGATGGTCGATCTTAAGGCCAAGTTTCCAAAAATTTGCTTCGATGGTCTGAAGTTCCTCCCGGCCATTCATCATATTCCCGGGCATGTGAAGCAGAGTGCCATTGCCTGCAATAACGACGTCTATGTTCAACATGACGCGTTTGTGCACTTGGTGGAGAAGATCTCGGAAGTATCCGTTGAGCATCAACACGAGATTGATCGTCTGAATCTGGAGGCTGGCAGCGATAAGAAAATCATCAAACTCCAAGACGAAGAGCTTGCTTCGTATAAGTCGAAGCTGGAAGCCGCTGAAAAAAGCGCAAAAGATACTGCTGAGACAGTTACTCGTTTAGAGGCGGCTCACAAAAAAGAGCTTGACGAAGCAGTCCAGCGCAGCGGTGCCCTCGCCCTAGAAAAAGACTCTGTCCAAAAAGAAAGGGACGCGCTCGCCACCCAAGTCAAAGAGCTGAAAGAATTACTCTCCAAGGAGAAGGAAGATAAGGTAGCTGCTCAAGAAGAATCACAACGATACTGTGATGAGATCGTTGCTACCCGACTCCTGAAAACAAAGCTCGATGACGAACTCGCTGGGGTTGAGAAAATGAAGGATGAGGCCCGTAAGGAGGGCAAAAGAAAGGCTGCAGAGGAGATTGACTCTCGCCTCGAGGCGGCCGCAAAAGCCGGCAGGGAAGAGGTCAAAAGCATGTTTGACCCATTGATTGCTGAATACGGAGCCCGCGTCCTCATGCATCGCGACTTAACATTCTTGGGTGACGGCTACCTTGAGTCCCTAGCCGAGGCCTGGGAAACTTTGATAAGGATTAGGAAGATCGAGTCAGGCTCCGAAGAGGTCGATGAGGAGGCCCTGGTGAAAGAGTTCCTTAGGGGGAATGAGCCATCGGATTTATCTGCAACATTGGCACTTTACAACAAAGGCTCTCCCCTTCCAAAAGAGAAAGATGGTGAAGCTGGCCCATCTGGGGGTTAATATTACTGCTCTTCATACTGCTGCTCAATCTGCTGCCCAATCGGCCTGTCGACCGACACTTGATCCATTCGAGCAGCATGTTGGTTATGACCCCGAAGACCCTGGGCTCGGTGCTCATGTGCTATCACCTATCCTGGAGGGTGAAACCCCACGCGCCACCGATAGCCAACCGGAACCTGGTGGGAAATTCTTCTTTCTCTAGGAGTCGAAAGATCCCGTCTTCTTTTAGCAGTGGCTACTCATTCTAACGCTCATTCTTTATGTTTTCGTGCAGGTTATTCTGACGCCGAGCAAACTTCGAGGAGCGATGACGCCAAGGAGGAGGCAGGGAAAACAAGCGATGCTGTCCACGCAGGAGTACTCCCTGGTCCCGATGCTCAGGTGATCGGGGCGCTGGATGATGATAAGCTCGACACTTCATCTACTGCCGAAGGGAATGATGAAATTGAAATCACCGGCGCCTCTGAGCATACCTCGCAAATGAGCATGAAGGACCGCCTCGCCGAAGAGGAGAAGAAAAAGGCCAAGGTCAAAGTTGAACCTGGAATCCTGGAACTTACCGACCCGCGGAACAGACCTTTGAAAATCATCCTCTCGGGCAGGTCCAAACCACTAGATGTTTCGTCTCCTACTCCTGACTCCGCTTCCTTAGCAAGCAAGAAGTCCAGGAAAAAGCATGAGGGAGAGGAGTCATCGGAAAAGACAAAGGAAGACAAGAAGAAGAAATCGAAGAAATAATCGATACACTCATTCAACGAGCTTCTTGCTTAAGTCTTGTAATTGCTTTTATCATCCGTAGCTTGTAGTCTGTATAGACAGGTCTGGATTTTGTAGGATTGATCATGTAATCCCATTTTGAACTTATCGAATAAAGTTTAGTTTCTTTTTGTTTGAATGATTCTCTTGTCTTTCTTTCGTTTGCTGACTAATTGTAGCCATAACTCAAGTTCTTATGAGTTACATTATCTCCCGGTCCATTCTCGTGTTGTTCAAACATTTCTGGACATGGCGTACTTCTCGTCCCGCATCTCTCGAGTACTTGGACTTTTTGCTGACTCTATGCTCCGGGGACTTGGAGACTTGAAACCGTTTATACTCTAGTTCGCGCTCCAGGGACTTAGAGTACTCCACTCCGCACTCTGGGGATTCGGAGATTCGTATTCGTTTATACTCTAGTCCGCGCTCTGGGGACTTAGAGTACTCCGCTCCGCGCTCTGGGGATTCGGAGATTCGAAGTCGTTTATACTCTAGTCCGCTCTCTGGGGACTTAGAGTGCTCCGCTCCGCACTCTGGGGATTCGGAGATTTGAAATCGTTTATACTCTAGTCCGCGCTCTGGGGACTTAGAGTACTCCGCTCCGCACTCTGGGGATTCGGAGATTTGAAATCGTTTATACTTTAGTCCGCGCTCTGGGGACTTAGAGTACTCCGCTCCGCACTCTGGGGATTCGGAGATTTGAAATCGTTTATTCACTAGTCCGCGCTCTGGGGACTTAGAGTACTCCGCTCCACACTCTAGGGATTTGGAGATTTGAAATCGTTTATACTCTAGTCCGCGCTCTGGGGACTTAGAGTACTCCGCTCCGCACTCTGGGATTCGGAGATTTGAAATCGTTTATACTCTAGTCCGCGCTCTGGGGACTTAGAGTACTCCGATCCGCGCTCTGGGGATTCGGAGATTCGAAATCGTTTATACTCTAGTCCGCGCTCCGGGGACTTAGAGTACTCCGATCCGCGCTCTGGGGATTCGGAGATTTGAAATCGTTTATACTTTAGTCCGTGCTCCGGGGACTTAGAGTACTCCGATCCGCGCTCTGGGGATTTGGAGATTTGAAATCGTTTATACGCTAGTCCGTGCTCCGGGGACTTAGAGTACTTCGATCCGCGCTCTGGGGATTCGGAGATTCGAAATCGTTTATACTCTAGTCCACGCTCCGGGGACTTAGAGTACTCCGATCCGCTTCTATTCCTCGGTTGATTCTTTTGGACATGGTTTTCTGTACTGAAAGGTATTGCAGGTGGATAGGTAGATGTTCTCAAGCGGCGCGTTCAGCGGAGTATATTCGCTGTAGCTTGGAATTCTCGACTTCCACTTCCCCGCTTCTCTCTTTTTCCCTTGACTCCTTCCGCCGGATTCCTTGGGTTGCCCAGGCTTGTTCTGGACATTGACTTGGACCTTTCCCGAGCTGTCTCCAGACTGCTTCATAGCAATGTTGCTCTTTATTGACTCTTGGACAGGTCCTGGCGCCTTATCTCGTCGTACCCACCTAGCTTGCTCTCTTCTTATGAACTGGTGTGCCTTTGAGTAGAAACGCTCTAGTGTAGCTGGAGGTTTTCCTGCCAGCCAGTCTCCAAACTCAGAGTCTGGATCCACACCTCTCATTACAGCCATCAGAATTGCATGGTCATTGGGATTACTGACTTCAGTTGCTGCTACGTGGAATCTTTGTAAATATTCCTTCAACGACTCCTCGGGATTCTGGATTACACTTGACAGAGACATCACGTCCTTTGGGCGCGTAGTGTGTATCATGAACTGCTCAATAAAATTCTTTGCCAACTCCTCGAAATTTGATACGGATCGCGGAGGAAGTTGGGTGAACCACATAGTAGCGATCCCAGGTAGAGTAATCGTAAAGCACCTACACTTGGTGGCATCATTCGCTCTAGCTGAATCCATCATCCATTCGTACCTCATGACATGCTGTCTAGGGTCAGTCCTCCCTTCATACGTAGGGATAGTAGGCATACTAAACTTCCTGGGGTACGCCGCTTGCAACACAACATCCGTGAACGGAGTATGACTTCTTGACACTCCCCAATCATCATTCGATAACCCCTGATTTTCCTTCATCAACTGCCTGATCATGGCTGTCAGATCTGGTGTCTGTATGGAAGGCGGAAGGTTAGTGTCCGTTCTACGTGCCTGACCATGCTGATGCCTCCTCTCCTGGCGGTCTGCCAATCGTGCGTCTTAAGGTTCGACATCGTTAGCATTTTTATGATCCGGGCCTCTATCCTCCATCTGCACTCCGGTCCTGAAGTTTCCAGCTCTTACTTGGTCATGGTCTCCAGTTGTTTGAGCAGCAGCTTCTGCTTGTGCAGCATCAGTCTTGCGGCGTCTGCGCCTGGGAGGTTCATCAGAGGACGTTGAGCTGTCAGATGAAGAGTAAGGAGCGGGATTGCCCCCAGCATTCTGTTGCTGCTGTTGAGTGAGTTGTGCCATCAGGTTGGCGTTAGCTTGCATCTGCTCTCCTAGTTGTCTTCTGCTTTCCCTGAGTTCTCTCATCAAGTCATTGAACTCTATTCGAGTGACAACTGGAGTTTGTTCTTGAGCGGCAATTCCTGCACTCGGAATCGCTGGTTGATTGCTAGGTCCTGCTTGTTGCATGCTAGCAGTCTCGTGGGCATCCACATTATGAGAAGCTGACCTGGTACGTGGTCCTGCCATTGTAGAGTTATCGGTATGAACTCTGAGTAGAATCAATGGATGTCCTATCAGTGAGTCGGATCTTCCTTGGGGGATTTGTTCAATCCAGTAGCTTCAAAGCAGATCCTTGAGGTCTGAGAATTCAATTCTCAGTGAAAGCACAAAAGTGTTAGCACCAAAATTGGTCACTAACCTCGTAGAGAAAGATTGTGTAGAGATATAAGTGATGAAAGTAAATTAAACATTGAAGAAGATGCTAATTTAAATGCAGAAAGTAAGAACATCAGATTTATAGAATTGAGAGTGATGGAAGATAGAATTCCTTTGACAGCATTTAGAACAAGATATGGTTCGTATGAGTGGTTACTAATGCCATCCGGGTTAACAGATGTGCCTACTTTCTTCGTAGATTTGATGAACCGGATCTTCTAACAACATTTGGATAGATTGGTGTTAGTATTTATAGATAACAGTTTGATATCTTCTAGGAATGAGCGCGACCATAAGACTCACCTTAGAATAGTGCTTGAGACATTGAGACAGCATCAGCTGAAGGCAAAATTTTCAAAATGTCATTTTTGTAAGAAAGAAGTGAAGTTTCTTGGTCATGTAGTCTCAGAAAAAGGGTTGTCTGTGAATCCAGATTAGGTAGAAGCTGTAAATAATTGAAAGAGACCCAAGAAATAGGTGACTGAGATAAAGAGTTTTCTAGGATTAGCTGGCTACTGCCGGAGATTTATCAAGGATTTCTCTCGTATAGCAGCACCAATGACTAAACTAACAAGGAAGGACGTGAAGTATGTTTGGACCGATAAATGTGAGGAGGCATTCCAGAAGCTGAAACATTTATTGACCAATGCACCTATGTTAGTAGTCTCGGACGGAAATGAAGATGTGGTGGTGTATACTGATGCATGTGGAATAGGATTAGGAGCTGTGTTAATGTAGAGGGGTAAAGTGATTTCCTATGCTTCACGATAGCTCAGATTGCACAAAGTTAAATATCTGACTCATGGCTTAGAGTTGGCTGCCATAATATTTGCTTTGAAGGTGTGGAGACACTATCATTTGGGAGAACGATTTGAGTTGTATATGGATCAAAAGTTGCTAAGATACTTATTCTCTCAGAAGGAGTTGAACATGAGACAGCAGAGATGGTTGGAGTTTTTAGCTGTTTATGATTTTGGAATTGAGTGTGCACCAGGGAATGGAAATAAAGTTGCAAATGCACCTAGCAGAAAACATCAGAATGCGGTGTTAGCAATGATATCGGAGTGGAAATATTTGGAAGCATTAACTACTTGTAGTATGCGGTTAAGATCGGCTGCTAGTTCTAGTCAGAGTACTGCAATGTTATCTTGCTTGGAAGTTTGACCGGTATTGATCGAAAGGATTGCTTTTCAGCAAAGAGATGATCCATTGCTAGCTGAAAGAGTTAAAAGATTGAAAGGTGGAACTGAGATTGATGATTTGAAGGATTTTTATCTTGACCGGAATGAATGGTTGAGAAAGAAGGGACGATTGTGTGTTCCCAATGTTGATGACCTAAGAAAAGAAGTACTTAGGGAATGTCATCGATTGAAGTCTACTATTCATTCTGAAGGAACTAAGATGCATCAGGATATGAAGAGAAGTTTCTTCTGGGTAGGTATGAAAAGGGATGCATGCTTATGGGTAAAACAGTGTCTGAATTTCCAGCAAGTAAAAGCCAAACATCAGAAGCCTAGTGGATTGCTTCAGCCTTTGCATATACCAGTATGGAAATGGGATTCTATACCTATGGACTAGCGAATTCTAGAAGATTCTATAAGAGGTTTTAGGTACCAAGCTCAGAATGAGTACCGCTTACCATCCACAGACCGGTGGGAAAACAGAAAGAATTAACAAAATCTTAGAAGATTTGTTAAGAGCTTGTTTTGTAGATTTTGGAGGGTCATGGGAAGACCATCTACACTTAGTCGAATTCTCGTATAACAATAGTTATCAGACTAGAATAAGGAGTACACCTTTTGAAGCTTTGTATGGAAGACCATGCAAATCACCCACATGTTGGTTAAAGACTAAAGATAGATTGGTTCTTGGTATAGATTTAGTAAGAGAAGCCACAGAAAAGATTGAGTTGATTCGAGCTAGAATGAAGGATGCTCAGTATAGGCAGAAGATTTATGTACATGAGAGACGGAAAGACTTAGAATTCTCATCTGGAGATCATGTTTTCATCAAAGTATCACCAATGAAAGGTGTAGTAAGGTTTGGGAAGTTAGGGAAATTGGGGCTTAGGTTTGTCGTACCATTTCCTATTAGAGAAAGGATAGGGAAATTTGCTTACAGAATAGAGTTACCGAACAGTCTGGCGGGAGTCTATATTGTATTTTATGTTTCTCATCTTAAGAAGTGTGTTCGAGATCCAAAAAATACTATCACTCCGACTGCGTTAGAAGACTTAGTTGCGGAACCGGAGATGAATATAGTCAAGTAACTAATTCATATCGTGGCTAAGGATGAGAAGTAGTTAAGAAACAAGATAGTCAGATTAGTAAAAGTCCAGTGGAGCGACGATGGGAGAGACTGTACTTGGAAGACAGAAGACAGGATTAGAGACACTTATCCTGACTTGTTTGATAGTATGTTTTATGCTTATGGTTATGATTGTTGTTGTGTACCTTATAGTAATTTCAAGGACGAAATTCTTTAAGGAGGAGAGTCTATAACAACCATAATTTTAATTAACATTATTTAGGATATCTAGTTAGATAAATAAAATAAAATAATATAAAAGGGATAAGGAGATTGAGATTTGACAATTAATATGGGCCAAGTCTTAATTAATGAACAAACAAGGTTAATTAGAACAATAATAAGAAGGAGGATATATAAGGAGGGCAAAATAGAAAAAGAGTAAATTTCCTTAATACATACTCTCTCATTCTCATTTCCTTCCTTGCTTCATTCATACAAATGAAAACTAAAAGAGTTTGGGCCGGCCATTAATAAAGGATTTAAGAGAAAGAAAAGCTAGGAATCAAGAGTAAAGCTTAGGGAAAACCAATCAACACTCAAATCTTAACCTTCTTTAATCATTCAAGGTAAACAATACTTATGCATCTCAAGTTTTAATAACTATTTTCGGTTTTAGGTATAAACCCGGATCTTTTGATGTTGTTATGCCATGTTTTAATTGTTTGAATGATATATGCCTACTGATGAATACGTAAATTTATTTATGAAATTAGTTAATAGGTTTAAGTGTGAAAACCTATCATATGATATCTAAATGACTTGAATTTTTGACATGATATTAGAAACATTATTATAGAAGTTCGTTTTAAATTTCATAATTTTCCAAGCAAGTATGAATTTATTATGAATTTTTTAAGTAGATAAAATGGGTTATTTTGGGTTCTAATTATTTTTAGTAATTAAGTAAAGTTTTTGGCCCTGAAAATTTTATATGTTAAAGAAAATAATAAATCTGATTTATTATGATTTTTGGAGATTTTTCTCAAGTATTTAAGATTGATTAATATTAAGCTAAAATGGCTTAATTGTTATATTAAGACATTAATATAAAGGGTTAGTTTGCAAAATATTTTGGGAATGAAATTTTGATCTAAGGCAGTTTTCTTAAAAGGGTTTGATAAAGATAATTATTATCCAATGAGATTTTGACAAACAATAGGAGTTGTTGGAAAAGAACTTCCTTTTACTAGTGTTTGTACCAAAAATGGGCACAACACTCTTCGAAAGTTTTTGAAGAGATAAAAATGAAGAAATTAAATGGAAAAGGAGGATTATCTAACAAAAACTCCAAGAACAGATATGTAAATGATAAAAATGCACAGAAACACAGGAATTTAGAGTGGTTCGGCGTATTGCCTACGTCCACTATGAAATTGATCACTTTATTGATGTTTCTTTGATGATTACAATCTATTGCAGCGGAATACAGCGAATTAAAGTTATGAAATTCGAGTACCACATCAGTAATGGAGTATGAAATCGATTCCGGCAGAGTTTGGGCGTTGGAGCGTCAAAAGATCCTTTTTCTGTTGGCCCTGGGGGTCTATTTATAGGTGTAGGAGGCTGATATTTTGCTCAGATCTCGGGAGACTTCTTCTGGCACGTAAGTGAGCCCACGCGACCAAGCCCGTGAAGTTTCGGCTCGATCCGTGATCGATAAGAACAAATTTCTTATCGATCAAGATTTCGTCCAATGGAGTCGAAACTTGGTGTGAACATTCTTTAGCACGTACGTAAGCTCCTATGAAAATTTCGTAGCATTTGGACTTATGGATCTCGAGTTATGATCGATACGAAATGGAGACTTTCGGCAGTTTGTTTGGTTCGACTCGATCATTTCGACTCGATCTTGTTCGAATCGATGGCTGCGCGTGCCCATGTGATGACGTGGTGAGCATTCTTTGGATCGATCCACTTTCTACGCCGAGTTGACCGAGTCGACCCTTTAAACTTCGCCTCGTTCGTGTCGATGAAAGTGGTGCATTTCGAATCGATGTGGATGGTCCAGCTTGCATCGATGAAAGTGGTGTAGTTTGCATTGATGGAGGTTGGCTTGTTCATACCATGGAAGTTGGCTTGTTCGTAGCGATAAAAGCGCTCCAACTGGATGGATACGAACAGTGATCCACTGATGGATTCGAACAGTGTGAGTCGATGGATTCGAACAGTGGCTAGACGATGGATGCGAAGCCGATCGATACGAACTAGGGCTTGACGATGGATACGAAGTCGATCGATTCGTACAGTGGCTTGACGATGGATACGAAGTCGATCGATTCGAACAGTGGCTTGTCGATGGATACGAAGTTGAGGCTGTTTTCATCCAACTTGCATCGATCATAACGTCATACGAACTCGGATTGACTTGGAATTTGGAATGTTGACTTCCATGGCTTTGCTTGTCGTGTCTTGTCAATTGTAGCTTGATCCGGACTCGGACGAAATTCGTCGATATCCATAGTGAGCCTGCGCATAACCGATCTCCAAGACGAACCGTCATTGGTTTCTGGTCAAGTTCTTGGTGTCACGGCCTTGCCAAAAGGCGGGATAACATTTGCCCCCCAAAGTACGTCTTGTGGAAACATGACGTGCTTTGAAAAGCTGCAGTCTTTATTCTGAACAGTTATCGTCTTTTCGCTGAAATTTGTAATCTTTGACTAATTTCCCCTGTAATGTGAACCATTGATTCTACTGTTGTACCTTGTATTGTTGTAACTGATTGCTGTTTGATCGTGATTAGCTATTTGTCGTTGTAATCGTTATCAGATAAGTATCTGATTCCCGTGGATGTTGAAAATTGAATATTAGTCCGACATATATGCATATATGTTAATCTGACTCTCGTTGATGTTTGCACGTTCACGAGTCGTTGTCAGTTTATCTCGTATCGAATTCCGTATCGATCCTCTCTTGAACCGATGTGAAATTCGAATTGTAACAACGCTCGATGGTTGTTTTTGAATGTTCCTTCGTATCGATCCTCTCCTGAATTGATGTAAAAGGTTGAAACATTGTCTTTGCATCGGTATACATCGTATTGATGGATACGAAATGAACATTTCGCATCGATGGATATAAGATTCGATGGATACGAAATTAACTTTCATATCGATAGTTTCCCGTAGCTCCAGCAGGTCTTTGTAATGCCCTTCGCATCAATGAAGCATTGAGCCATTGGATTCGACTAGCCAGTTCGTACCGATGGGTACAAGTGTTTGGGAGTCGTGATTCGACGGATTCGAACAGTCAGTTCGACTCGATCCGATGGTTGACCTGCAGTGGCCGATCATGTTGACTGGGAGGTGAATCGTTTTCTTTCTGTCCCTGGTTCCATATAAATACCACTGGACTCGGCCATTTTTCACCTTTTCACTTTCACACTGCTTTCCGCTTTCGTATCGATTCGAGAAGAACTAGATCTACGGGAATCCTTCGTCTCCAAATCACTTTGCTACATCGAATCTTCGAACGATACCTTGAAATCAGGTAATTGGACGCCCAATCCATGTTATAGCGATGGAATTCGAAATCGATCACCAATCTATTCACACATGCAATCGATCTACAGGGATGCTAAGGTCAGAATCGGCTCAGAGTGAATTGTCATGGTGCTCGAGCGATTTGGGGAAGAAGAATGGTTGAAGGATATGAATTATATGTTCGCATTGATCGATTAAGGAAAAGGTTTTCTTCGTATCGATCTGGGGATGATGGGATTTTGTATCGATCCGTAGTTGAGAGAATATCATGTGGAGGGATGAAACGACTTCGTATCGATGGCGGTGGCTGGAATTTGTGTCGATCGATACATAATTGACTTCGACGAACGATCCAAAGTTGATTACTTGCAATCGATACGAAATGGGCATTATAAGTTGGTTCGATGCCGCCGGCGTTGATCGATACGAAATCGAAGCCTATGATCGATGGAGAATACATTACCTTGAACGATGCGAAACGTATCGACTCGAACGTGATCGATACGAAGCGTATCGATTCGAACATGATCGATACGAAACGTATCGATGCAAACTTGTCCGATACGAAAATGGATCCCCTTGATCGCTACGAGCAGCTGCATTCCGGACTGTCACGACTTGCATCTCTGGTGATCGATCTATGTTTGAGCCCTGATGGATTCGAAATCTTATACTATCAAATACTTGACTCCGACGAGCTTCAGCTTTGCATAACCGGACTTGACTGTAGAACTGTATATTTGACTGCCTTTTGAAGCTCGTCGATGGAACTATAACTTAACAAAACGATAAGAAATTTTAACTCGGATTGATTGCCAATCTCTGGATGGTACGGTTGTGACGGTCAGCAATGACGGTCATTCCAACTGGATTCTGAAGTTTCGTCGTTTGCATATTTTCTTTAACTCTGTTGAATCTTTTCAAGTACTTCACAGCACTGCACTGCACAACACATTCACACACTAGGGGATGCACGAGCTTACTATCGTCTAATGATGATTTTTCATAAGCTAGTTAGTCATGGAACCTTCAAGTTCACAGCAACAGGAAGCTCAGAGTTTAATTCCTCCAATAATCGAGATACCGGCCATTAAGGCCGAGGTCGTAGATCCAGCTCCGGATGAGTTTCTAGGTGCCAGGTTCATTTGCAGTCCACAAGACTCTGTGCCGTCCGGCATCTCCGAAGATATGCTGGGACGGATTTGTTTAAGACATGGCTTGTCGCTTGATGACGTATTACTGCCAGGGTCCAATGATAGACCGCATGCTCCCCCAGAGGGGTTTACTGCTTTCAATCGTCATGCTTGCACAGCAGGGACACTTCCTCCATTTAATCAGTATATAAGGGAAATGCTGTCATTCCTTGGAATCGCTCCATCCCAGCTACACCCCAATGGATATGCCTTGGTGAATAGCACTTTCATTGTTTTTATGGAAATTCTCTTTCGACCACCAAAGCCGATCGAGATTAGATACCTCTTTAACATTAAGAGCCGTGGAGATAGCCCTTCTTTCACATTATTGGAAGCGGTTAGGAACTGTCAAATAGTAACGGGGTCCTGGGGAAGGCTGAGTTACTTTAAAACAGAATGGTTCTACGTTCGATGCCCCTGGATTCGCTAGGCGATGGTTGGATAGACGTAAGTGTTGCAGTCTTTCTCATGAATTATCGAGATAATAGTAATCGTCCTCAAAACTAGCATACTTCACTTCTTTTACAGCCGCAATCTCACGACCTGATGGTGGGTATTTCAGAGAGTTAGTTTGGATCCTCCAAGCAGTTCCGGGTAAAGAGAGGAACATCGACTCGGTTCTAACCGACAGAAACTTGAGAATTGTCGGGCTGATTGAACGGAAGCAAAGCATAAGGCTGGAAGGGACACTTAGATCGGTCTCGAAGAAGTGGGTGAAACGCAAAGCGCCCGGTGTCTTGATAACCAAAGGGGTTGATCCGGAGAGAACACCCACTAACGATGAACTTATAGCTGGGCCTTCTGGCAGTTTCCAAGACTCAGGAGGAAGAAGAAAAGGCAAGGCAGTTGCTCATAAGCGTTCTAAATCCATAAGATTGAAATCCGTGGTTATGTCTTTGCCTGTTCCTGGAATTAGAATTTCGGAGGCTCCTCCCCTGCAAGTAGAGAATCCTTTCGAAGGGCTTGCTGATATTCCGATTCCGGATTATGTGTCGTTCCAACACGACACCGGGATGGAGGAGCTTGACAGTGCTCTTGATCTGAGCGAGTCGATTGCTATGAGTGTGGCCGACATTTCCGGTTGGTCGGGGGGTTGCACATACATACACTTCACCGCACTACATGATTCATAATCGTAAATCATCTAATCCAAGAGATCACTAACTTTTCTTTCGTTTCTCACTTTCAGGTACAATGTCTGGGAGAGGATCAATGTTAGGGAGCCTTCGCTTGGCTTGAAAGTCTTCTTCTTATTATTATGATTCCCGCAGGAGAGATTCAGATAGAGACCGCGATTGCGGGTACTCTAATCAAGAGAGGTATGAGCGGGACAGGGACATAGAATATAGACACCGATCTAGGTCTCGCTCTCCACCTCCTAGAATCCCATCTCCAACTCCTGTTCAGACTTCACATCCACCCGAGCCTCCGCGACACAGACCATCTTCTCAAATTTCTAGGCCTGAAACTCATCGCAAGAGGGCTGACACCATGGCTCCCATAATTGCAGAGCAGGTCCTAACCGAGCCCACGGGAGAAGGGGCTATTAAAATCACTCAGCTGAGGAAGGAGTTCCCAAACATATGTTTCGACGGCTATGTCTTTCCTCCTCATTTAAAGAGGATCCCCTCGGAAGCCGAAAATACAATGCATGATTACATTCATGACATATACTCCCAGTATAGAGAGTGGGTGAAGGCTGCAGAGAAAGCTTCAAAGGTGGCCTTTGAGCGGGCTAAAGCGATCGAAAAGATGGAGACTGAACTCGCCAAAAGGGACCGAATCATCCAAGTGCTCAATACTGAGGCCGAGTCTTCTCAGAAATCTGAAATTGAGGCCACCAAAAAAGCTGATGAAGCGACTGTGGCAATGGATAGGTTGAGGCAAACACACGTTGCCTTGGTGGAGGAGATGGGCCACCGAAATACTACAGTCACCGCCGAACGGGATGCGGCGGTCAAGGAACTCAATGATTTCAAGGCCAAATTCTCTGACATGGCCAAGGAAAAGGATGATGCGAACAACGCAGCCCAGGAGGCGTGCGAACAGGCTGTCTTGCTTCGGGGTGAACGAGATGCGGCCATGGCTAAGGTTCGCGTGGTGGAAACTGAGGTCGAGGAGAAGGTGAAATCGGCTGAGTCCAGGCTAGAAGTCGATATTGAAGATCTTCTTGTTGTTTACAACGCCAACGTGTTGAGGCATAGGGGTCTAGCCTGGCTCGATGATTACCCGGCACACTTATATAACGCCTGGGGCCGATTGGTTGAGGAGGAGAAAGCGGTGCATCTGGGTGAGTCTATTGATGAGTTTGAGCTCGAGAATCGTCTGCTGAATGAAGATGAAAGGAAGATTCTCCATGAGTCAATGATTTCTTATGAGAAGGAGAGACTCGGCACCCAGCACCTGGAAATAGGAGAAAGCTCTGGGGTTGAACACCACGACGCAAGCCTTGAAATTCCCGTGTCAACCCAGCCTGAACCCGTGCCTGCGGTTGATCCCCAAGCTGTTCATGCCTACAATTCGGATCAGCCGCAGATGTCTCTGGCTACAGAGCAAGTTGCTGAAGCTGTTCAGCCTTCTATAAGCCAAATTGAGGAAGGTATTCTGAACATCCCACATATCTGTCTTAAGTCGGAATCGTCACTCGAATTAAGTTCTAACAGTTCTCTTATTTTTTGTCCAGTGATTGATGCTGCACCGGTCGTGCCTCCTGTCACTCAAGAATTACATCACATGCAGGAGGCTATCATTACTGAAGCAACCACTGTAACTACAACTGCCCCACTCGATGAAACGCAGGGAAGCATGCTTGTTTTTGATGAGCAGATGATGGAGAAACTCTTTCGTCGTCATAGCGATCCTTTTGCTGACTTGCCATTTGTTATGGGTGGAGGCGCTCCTGCTTCAGGCTCTTCGATGCCAACTACTGATGCTCCCAGCGAGGCCCGAGCGATTACTGAAGATGAGATATTGACCGAAATCGACGCTGAGATGGAAGCAGTGGCTCAGAATGATATCTCCTGGTGGTACAGTTTTCGACACTAGTGTGCCCATTCCACCTTCTACACTTGATCATGTTCCTCCGACTCTGCCCGCAGGAAGCATCCCTATTCATTCGAGCTCGAAGGAGGATGTCGAGATCATGCCCTCGCCTAAAGACCGACCACCGAAAAGTAAAGGCTCAAAGAGGAAACGTAGTGGCGGCTCCAGCGGGTCTACACCGAAAAGGAAGCCGAGGAAGAAAAAATAGTAGACATACTTCCTCGGTTTATTTTGACTTTCATTTTGTTGGTCGTGTATAGATGCGGGTTCGGCCCCTGCTAGTAGGATTTTTTGGAGTAAACTTGTATATGAAATTCTTTCACAGAAAGTAGAAATGAAACTCTTCTTTTTTGGCTTCTTCTCAGTTATTGCATATTTGCCTAAGTGTTTCAATATCTGAAGTGCACTTGTGAAGTTTCAGCTTCCGAGTCAAGTTTGTTTTTGTTTGCCAGGTCCGGAAACTGTGGACATGGTTTACGACCGGGAAGTGAGTCGAATATTGACGTCGCACCGCTTCAGTCAATGGTCTATGCTTAAGTCCTGCCCCCCAGCCTTGAGGATGAGTTGTTGATCATCAGCCAGCGATTGCATTTTACTTATAACACGTTGGGTCTAGTGCCGCTGAACAAATGTTTGGGACAAGTGGAGATTGAGTGGTTCAACCCCACTCGTTTAATTATCGGCGATCATATCCGCACTCCGGGGATTCTCATTTGTTCACCGGCGGTCGGTTACGCCGGTTTAAGTTTTAATCATATGTCTGCACTCTGGGGACTTGGAGTTAATATTTATACTCTGTCTCGCACTCTGGGAGTTCGGAGTTTGTATTTATACTCCAATTCGCGCTCTGGGAATTTGGAGTTGATATTTATACTCCGTTTCGCACTTTGGGAAGCCGGAGTTGATGTTTATACTCTGACTCGCACTCTGGGAGTTCGGAGTTGGCGTTTATACTCCAATTTGCACTCTGGGAATTTGGAGTTGGTAAACAGATGGCCAGTCACGTCTGTTGCATGTTTTTGGATTTCGCTCGCACTCTGGGAACGAAAGGAGTATTAGGATCGTGGATGGTCGGATCACATCCACCCTGAGTTAACAAGTGAGGTCGTTAGATGGATGGGTCCAGCCTCCTCAAACTTGGTTTGGATACGGACGAAGTCGTTAGGTGGACGGATCCACCTTCTTCGTAGACGTATTTTTAAGTTTATACTCCAGTTCGCACTCTAGGAATCTGGAGTTAAGCGAAGGATTGTCGTGTATCAATCCTTTTTTGACTTTGGTGTGATGGCTTGTCCCCGAGCATGGGTTTCACTTAGCGAGTGACCGGTTGCATCACAGTCACTCCCTATTTGAATAAATCCCATCGTATGGTGAAACTTAGCTCTCCATGCATGGTGATGTTCATATGAAGTATTTCAAGTAAATCACAGCTCTGGCTCGAAGAGATCGCATTTTATTGCTGAAATAAGAAAATATGGCAAAGTCAGTTGCCTTATTACAAATTCTAATTTCGAAATGCAGAAACAAATTGCAAATGGAAAATAAACTAAATGAATAAACATAGCCTGTTATGTGTAGTAGCGACGAAGACTCTTGCTGTTCCAGGCTCTTGGCAGAGTAAGACCGTCGACGGTCGATAATTTGAATGTGCCATCTTCGAGCCTTCGTTCAATAACGTACGGTCCTTCCCACATCGGCTTCATATGCGAAGGAACCAGATAGATTCTTTTCAGGACGAGATCGCCTAGTTCAAAGGTTCGTGGGCGGACCTTGGCGTTGTACATTCGGGCGACTCAACTTCAATACGCGGCTGCCCTCAAATCAGCCTCTTCACGCTTCTCATCTAGTAAATCGAGAGATTCAGCAAGTAATATAGCATTTGTCTTCGGATCATAGTATGTCAACGATGAGAAGGTACTTCTAGCTCGACTGGAATAACAGCTTCTGAACCATAAGAGAGAGAGAATGGAGTGTGACCGGTCGCGGACTTGTGTGTTGTTTGGTAAGCCCATAAAGCCATAGGAAGTTCATCGACCCACTTGCCCTCGACCTTTTCCAGTCGTTTTTTTCAGAATGGACTTTATAACTTTATTGACCGCTTTGACCTGTCCGTTCGCCTAAGGGTGTGCAACTGCAGAGAATTTCTTTTGAATGCGAAACCGTTTGCAGAAATCTTTAAATTCAACACTATCGAATTGGGTTCCGTTATCAGTAATAATGGTGTGTGGGAGACCGAATCGACAGATAATGTTGCGGACTACAAAGTTGATCACTTTTTTCGTCGTTATGGTAGCACGAGGTTCAGCTTCAGCCCACTTTGTAAAGTAATCAACTGCGACAATGGCGTATTTCACAACACCTTTTGCCAGAGGTAGAGTACCAATGATGTCGATGCCCCATATTGCAAACGACCATGGGCTAACCATTTGCGTTATCTCGGTAGGTGGGGCTCTAGGAATTCGAGCATGCTTTTGACACTTATCGCACTTCTTTGCATAATCTGACGCATCACGACTCACAGTCGGCCAATAATATCCGTATCGAAGTATTTTCTTGGCAAGTGCTTGGCCCCCGGTGTGATCGCCACATTCTCCCTCGTGTACATCATGTAATACTCGTTTAATTTCATCGTGAGTGATACACCGGAGTAAAGGAACGGAATACCCTCTTCTGCACATGACTCCATTCTGGATGGTGAATCGTGAGGCCTTCCGAAGGACTTGTCTCTTTTCACTCCTTCGCTCCGGCAGGGTTCCGTGCTCAAGGTAATTTCTGAATGGAGTCGTCCATGACTCATTATCGGGAACGACTTCACATACCCAATCTATTTCCGCCCGGTCAATGCTTGGGGAAGTTAACGTCTCTACGGGAACGAGTCCCATTTGCTGAGCTTCACCTGTGCTGGCTAACTTTGCCAATGAATCGGCTTTCTGATTGCGTTCTCAAGGTATACAATAGATGGCATAATAGTCAAACTGATGCAGTATTTCCTGAACTCGAGCTAAGTAGGCAGCCAGCCTTCGATCTCTCGCTTGATATTCTCCCCGAACTTGACACACAACTAATTGTGAATCACAATAAATTTCCACAGCGATAATTCTCAAATCTCTGGCGAGTTTCAATCCAGCTAAGAGGGCTTCATATTCAGCTTCATTGTTGGTTGCATGAAAATCGAACTTTAAGGCATAACATATAGATCGGTCTTGGGGGGTTTCAAGTACAACCCCAGCGCCCGAACATCGGTCGTTTGATGCACCATCAGTGTACAGCTTCTAGACGTATTCGGGAGATTCACTGGTTTCGGGCAATTCCTACGGAATGGTAAATTCAGCTATGAAATCGGCTAGGACTTGTCCTTGAATGGCTCACCTTGGAGTATAAGTAATATCAAACTGGCTCAGTTCGATGTTCCACTTGAGTAACCTACCAAACGTCTCAGGCCGCGTAAGGACCTGTCGTAACGGCTGGTCGGTGTAAACAATAATAGGATGTGCCTGGAAATATGGTCGAAGCTTCCTTGATGCAATAACAAGGCAATAAGCCAACTTCTCTAGTTTCGGATAATTCCTTTCAGCTCCAGTCAATCGTTTGCTGATGTAGTATACTGGCTTCTGTATCCTGTCTTCCTCTCGAATTAATGCAGCGCTAATAGCGTTTTTTGATATCGCCATGTAAACGTACAAATTCTCATGATCAATAGGCTTTGACAGGATTGGTGGTGTAGATAGATGCTGAATCAGTGCTTGGAAAGCGCCCTCACACTCCGTGGTCCATTCAAAGTTCCGTTTTCCTTTTCGGATTAGATCGAAGAAGGGAATGCATTTGTTAGTGGACTTTGAAATGAACCTGCTCAATGCTGCTACTTTCCCATTGAGACTCTGGACTTGCTTTATAGTTTTCGGAGTTTCAAGATTTCTGATTGCCCAAATCTTTTCAGGATTAGCTTTGATTCCCCGAGCATTGACGATAAACCCAAGGAATTTTCCGGATGCAACTCCAAAATGACATTTCAGTGGATTGAGCTTCATTCTGTATTCTCGAAGTATGTTGAACATAGTTTCCAAGTCTTTAATATGGTCAGTGGAAAATCGTGACTTCACAAGCATGTCGTCTATATATACTTCCATGGTTTTCCCGATTTGATTGGCAAACATCCGATTGACCAATCGTTGATAAGTAGCCCCGGCATTCTTGAGTCCGAATGGCATAACTTTGTAACAATAAAGCCCCAGATTGGTTATGAAGCTGGTATGTTCTTGATCAGGTAAATGCATTGGTATCTGATTGTAGCCAGAGTACGCATCCATAAAGGATAAGAGTTCATGTCTAGCTGTCGAGTCTACGAGCTGATCGATTCTGGGAAGCATGAAACTATCTTTAGGACAGGCTTTATTCAGATCGGAGTAATCGACACATGTTCTCCATTTTCCGTTTGACTTTCGAACAAGCACGGGGTTCGACACCCATTCAGGATATAACGCATCTCGAATGAACCCGTTTGCTTTAAGCTTTTCTACCTCTTCTTTAAAGGCGGCAGATCTCTCTGGATCCATACCACGCCTTTTCTGTTTAACCGGGACATGCCGCGGGTCAATATTCAGGGTGTGGCTCGCAATGTCTGGCGAGATCCCACACATGTCAGAATGCGTCCAGGCGAATACATCAAGATTCTCCCATAGAAATTCAACCAATTCCTCTTGAGTCTACTGGCTTATCTGAGAGCCAATCTTTATCATCTTTGAATCATCATCATTGTCAATTGGGACATCGATCGTCAGTTCGACCGGGGATGCTTGACTTTCTTTAGATTCTCCTTCGTCGTCAGTTTCTCTTGGGTCAAGATCCCTTTGGAATTGGCTGGGGTGCCCGGGCCTAGGCCCAGGCGTTAATTGTCAATTATCAGTAAAGCGGACGCAGAGAGATTCCTCTACGCCTTTCCTTTCTCCTTTCGCTGCGCCTCCCGCAGCTCGGCAACATAACAGGCTCTCCCAGCAGCCTGATCTCCTTGAATGATTCCCACTCCACGATCGATGGGAAACTTTAAAGTCAAACACCACGGGGCAATGGCTGCCCAGAATTCAGCGAGGGCCGGTCGGCCCAAGAAAGCATTATAAGGGGAGTCTATGTCCAACACAACGAACTGTAACATCCGGACTCTCCTGCGTTCTCCAACTCCCAACTCCACTGGTAATTCTACTACTCCAGGAGGTATTGTAGCGCTCCCGTTGAAACCATGGATTCGAGATTGGCAAGGCTTTAAATCTTTGGCTTCCATTTTCATTTGGTCGTAAGCTCGTTTAAACAAAATATTAACAGAGCTTCCACTGTCAACTAAGATCCTCTTCATCCAAGCAGGACCTACTTGAGCTGAGATGACCAGTGGATCAATAGTGGGGGCTTCGACTTTATCAGCATCTCTGTTTCTGAACACGATGTCATCTGTCATCGTCTTCTGTTGTTTGGCCAGAGCCCCTTCTACAAAACTACTATAACACTCGAAGTCCACATGCCTGATAGAGCTGGCATACGACTCCATTTCCTTCCAGCTTTGGTCTGCTGGATGAGGACCACCACTTATTGTATTAATAACCAACCTCCCGCCAGTTCGAGCGGGTTCCTCCTGCCTTTCTTGATTTGGTGCACGATTCTGATTCGATGGGCCCACACCTCCCGACTGCGGCGCCCGAATATACTGATCCAACTTCCGTTCACGTATCAGCTTTTCAATGAGATCTTGTAAATGACGACACTCATTTCTATTATGGCCATAAATTTCATGGAATCTACAGAACTTCCCTGTCTGGACTTGTCTTTCCATTAATGGCTTCGGGGCAGGTTTCTTGTATTGCATGATATTACAGGTCTACAAATACACATTTTCCAACGACGTATTCAATGGGGTATAATTGTCGAACATGGGAGCTCTACGCCGTGGACCATGATTTTGATCTCGTTTTTTACCTTGATTTCCACTGTCCCTCTGCTGGTTCTGTTTGTTTTGTATATTCAACTGGACTTTTTCGGAACTCTCCCCGGATTGTTTAACTGCGATGTTACTCTGAATTCCTTCAATGCTGGGCCCTGTGTCATCCTGCTTCCTAGACTGTTTCGCATCCTCCCTTCTCAATAATTGGGCTGCCTTGGAATAAAAACGGTCCAACGACGCAGGCGGCTTCCCAGCTAACCAATTTCCGAACTCGGAATCAGGATCAATCCCCTTAGTCAATGCCATCAGGATAGAGTTGTCATTGGGATTGCTTATTTATGCACACGTAGCATGAAATCACTCCAAGTTATGTCTGAATGTTTCTCCGGGAGCTTGAGTGACACTAGACAAAGTATTAACATCTTTAGGTCTTGCCATGTGCATACAAAATTGTTCAACAAACTTGGTGGCCATCTGGTCGAAATTAGAAATGGATATTGGTGGCAAACGAGTAAACCACATAGTTGCAATGCCCCTAAAGAAATGGGGAAACTACGGCATTTGACTGCATCATCAGCTCTCGCAGCATTCATTAGCCATTCATACTTCAGGATGTGTTGATTGGGATCGGAATTTCCTTCATAGACTGGCAAGGTTGGCATCCTGAAGCGCCGAGGTGGTTTAGCGTATAATATGTCATCAGTGAAAGGGGTATGACTCCGGGAGATTCCCCAGTCGTCATTAGGGAGACCTTGACTTTCACGGATCATCTGACGAATCATCGTCGGTATATCCGGCACCCGGATATTTGGAGCATGATGTGCCAAGGTGTGGTCGGATTCCACAGCGCGAGTCTAGACTGGACGCGGTCGACGGTCCGTGCCTCGCCTCCTTGGTTTAACAATTTCAGGGACATAAGGTTCTGAAGTGTGTTCTCGTTGGTTACGATGCGGATCAGCTTAATTTCTAGCATCAACTCCTTGTTCGGTAGTGGTGGTAGTAGAGAGGTTGCCTGTGACATGATAAGGAGTGGCACCCCCTCGGGATGAAGGTCCGGTATGATGACTGGTGGATGGTCCAGTTCTGGGTTGTCCAAGATTCAAGGCAGGTTGGTGTCCTGTGGCCTGGGTGTAGCTTACATCCAACCGTGGGCGTGTGGACCGATGATGATCATCAGATGAGGCTGGACTCTCCGTGGAAGAATAAGAAGCTTGATCTCTTCTGGATCTTCTGCGCCTTTGGAGATTCAGCTGGTTGGTCAACTCTGTGTTGGCGCGCAGTTGTTCGATAAGTTGTTGCCGACTCTAGGTCAACTCTTGAAGCAGCATCTGGAATTCTTGTCTGGTGACCGGGCCTGATGGATCTGAAGGTCCGGCGGCATCTTGATTGGATGGAGGCAACTGTACGGGATTATGTCTATCCCGTCCTTCTTGATCAGCAGCTGTAGAGGTAGTTCGTGTGCTTACCATGATGAATTAACGAAGTCCTTTCCTAGATCTGATGCAAATCTGAATAGGATGGAAGGGCTTCAAGGTTTGAGAACTGGATCTTCTTCTTGGATTTATGCAATCCGGTATCGATAGGAGATCCAAGGAGTAGAAGAAAAATTAGGTTTTTTCTCAGTGAAAGCACCAAAGTGTTTGTACCAAAAATGGACACAACACTCTTCGGAAGTTTTTGAAGAGATAAAAATGAAGAAATTAAATGGAAAAGGAGGATTATCTAACAAAAACTCCAAGAACATATATGTAAATGATAAAAATGCATAGAAACACAGGAATTTAGAGTGGTTCGGCGTATTTCCTACGTCCACTATGAAATTGATCACTTTATTGATGTTTCTTTGATGATTACAATCGATTGCAGCGGATTACAGCGAATTAAAGTTATGAAATTCGAGTACAACAGCAGTAATGGAGTATGAAATCGATTCCGGCAGAGTTTGGGCGTTGGAGCGTCAAAAGATCCCTTTTCTGTTGGCCATGGGGGTCTATTTATAGGTGTATGAGGCTGATATTTCGCTCAGATCTCGGGAGACTTCTTCTGGCATGTGAGTAGGCCCACACGACCAAGCCCGTGAAGTTTTGGCTCGATCCGTGATCGATACGAACGAATTTCATATTGATCAAGATTTTGTCCAATGGAGTCGAAACTTGGTGTGAACATTCTTTAGCACGTATGTAAGCTCCTGTGAAAATTTCATAGCATTTTGACTTGTGGATCTCGAGTTATGATCGATACGAAATGGAGACTTTCGGGAGTTCGTTTGGTTCGACTTGATCATTTCGACTCGATCTTGTTCGAATCGATGGTTGCGCGTGCCCAGGTGATGATGTGGCAAGCATTCTTTGGATCGATCCACTTTCTACTCTGAGTTGACCGAGTCGACCCTTTAAACTTCTCCTCGTTCGTGTCGATGAAAGTGGTGCAATTCGAATCGATGGGGATGGTCCAGCTCGCATCGATGAAAGTGGTGTAGTTCGCATCGATGGAGGTTGGCTTGTTCGTAACCATGGAAGTTGGCTTGTTCATATCGGTAAAAGCGCTCCAACTGGATGGATATGAACAGTGATCCACTGATGGATTCGAATAGTGTGAGTCGATGGATTCGAACAGTGGCTAGACGATGGATGCGAAGCCGATCGATACGAACTAGGGCTTGACGATGGATACGAAGTCGATCGATTCGAACAGTGGCTTGAAAATGGATACGAAGTCGATCGATTCGAACAGTGGATTGTCGATGGATACAAAGTTGAGGCTGTTTTCATCCAACTTGCATCGATCATAACGTGAGCATATGAACTCAGATTGACTTGAAATTTGGAATGCTGACTTCCATGGCTTTGCTTGTCGTGTCTTGTCAATTGTAGCTTGATCCAGACTCGGATGAAATTCGTCGATATCCATAGTGAGCCTGCGCATAACCGATCTCCAAGACGAACCGTCATTGGTTTTTGGTCAAGTTCTTGGTGTCACGGCCTTGCCAAAAGGCGGGATAACATTTTCCCCCCAAAGTACGTCTTGTGGAAACATGACATGCTTTGAAAAGCTGCAGTCTTTATTCTGAACAATAAAGTCTTTTCGCTGAAAGTTGTAATCTTTGACTAATTTCCCCTGTAATGTGAACCATTGATTCTACTGTTGTACCTGTATTGTTGTAACTGATTGTTGTTTGATCGTGATTAGCTATTTGTCGTTGTAATCATTATCAGATAAGTATCCGATTCTCGTGGATGTTGAAAATTGAATATTAGTCAGACATATATGCATATATGTTAATCTGACTCTCGTTGACGTTTGCACGTTCACGAGTCGTTGTCAGTTTATCTCGTATTGAATTCCGTATCGATCCTCTCCTGAACCGATGTGAAATTCGAATTGTAACAACGCTTGATGGTTGTTTTTGAATGTTCCTTCATATCGATCCTCTCCTGAATCGATGTAAAAGGTTGAAACATTGTCTTTGCAACGGTATACATCGTACTAATGGATACGAAATGAACATTTCGCATCGATGGATATAAGATTCGATGGATACGAAATTAACTTTCGTATCGATAGTTTCCCGTAGCTCCAGCAGGTCTTTGTAATGCCCTTCACATCAATGAAGCATTGAGCCATTGGATTCGACTAGCCAGTTCGTACCGATGGGTACAAGTGTTTGGGAGTCGTGATTCGACGGATTCGAACAGTCATTTCGACTCGATCCGATGGTTGACCTGTAGTGACTGGTCGTGTTGACTGGGAGGCGAATCGTTTTCTTTCTGTCCCTGGTTCCATATAAATACCACTGGACTTGGCCATTTTTCACTTGCAGTATGACCTATAGAGGCGATACTGATGCTGAGCTTTATTAATATACAAAGTTTTAATTTTTTGGCTGTATAGCCTGGTTTTGAGGTGCAACCTCTAAGTGATGTCGACATTCAAGAATATTATTTATAAAAACACATATCATGGCATTAATATTTTGGATAAAGTAAAAGGCTATTTCTTTCTTGTTTTAAAGTATGATTTCAAGGGTTAAAACATTTATAAAGAATTATGTTTTCAAGGAAATAAAAAGGGCATTTAACCATTTTGTAAAGAATTATGTTTTCAAGGGAATAAAAAGAGTATTTAGCCAAGAATTTTACCGAAGAGATTATTGTTCTTACCACCTTTAGATAAATTATGATAGGATGAATTAACTCAGAGTTTAAAAACCAGATGGGACTGGTGTAAGGTAGCGCCTTATACTTCAGCTGTTAGCCCCTACCTGATATAAGTCCAAAATTCCAATGTGTAGGGCTTGTCATGGTAAGACTAAAAGTAGGTTTACGCATAGAAAGGAATACATTAAGATAAGATAGGTTATTGGTGAGCCTGCAAAACCATTAGGATCAGAGTGACCATAGAAATAGTAAGCTTTGGACAGATTGTCCAGTTGTCTTCTAACAGTAAATTAGAGAATCTGATATATCTAGTAGGCCCAAGTTAGCCATAAGTTTATAGTTACCCTAAGAAAACTATAATGTTGGGACAGATAGTCCATTGGTTTAGACAGATTGGTCATGATTACTTATGTTGCATGCATGCATGATATTGTTTCTATTGTCTATTTTGACCATTCTGGTCACATAAGTTTGATTGGAAAAAGATATAGTTTAAAGGATATTAGTGAGGATAAAACTCGTTCTGCTCAGCGGCGTGGTCTCACTAGATATCCATAAATCGAGATGGCATATTATTATTCACACCAGGCTTTTTGTCTTACTCGAAGTTTATATTTTCCTCTTAAACTCTCGGATGCTCAAATTTTAATTTAAGTAGGTCAACAGTAAAGGTCTACAAGTTATTTAGATTGGACGAATAAAGCTTTCGAAGATGTGCAAGAGGTAGACCTAGCTATTTAGGAACCTATATATATATATATTAACTGATATGTTGAAATTTCATTGTGTTGTAATGCATGTAATGGCAAATGCCATAACTGCCTAGTAGTAAGCTCTGATCAACCAATGGGGCATCTTCACATGTCGCTCTTCGAGTATTTTGTAATAATTATATTTTATCTGAACATGGGCAACGTTGGGATTATATAACAGGTATGAAATGTTATTCTGAAATGAAAATGTGAAAGTTTACTTCGAAACTGGTTTTAAAAAAACATTTCATATTCTTGTGCTTTAATGTTATTGATACAATTAATATATCCGCTTTTTTGTCATCGAAGATTAATACTATAGATGACTGCAGCATTTGTAGCGGTTAGTTTCGGACCTAAATATGGGGGATGTTACATATAAAATGGAAGTAGAAAACATAACATGCAAAAGAGTAAAATACTTTAATTAGATCAAAGTAGGGAGTATCTTGTATATGACTCTAAGAGTAGCTAAAAGAGACTATGATTCTCTCCCAAGTCACTAATCCCCATATATTACAAACCAACTATATTTTGGAAGGCAAAAATCAAACCTTATTGGATATGGTTTGACCTATGATGAATGAAGTTAAGTTACTTTTTCCCTTAGGGATATGCAGCAAAGGTTGTAGCTTATATATATACCATCTTGTTATAATATATGTAAATAATGAAGTGAATATGCTTTTATATTGTTTTGTTTAGTCCCACATCGTGGGATAAGTTCAATCATTAGCTCTGAAGCCTTTATATAAAGGAGGCTATGTAATGTAAATATATGACCAATCTCTGAGAAATGAATAATATTTCTTCTGCCTCTTTCTCTAATTGCTTCTGCTCTTATTTCTTTATAACATATTCTTAATTGTTTATAACACATCTAATATATGCTTGCGATTCCATTCTTAGATATGGATTGGGAATAAACTGTACCTCAAATTGATTAACATATTGAGTTTTATAACCTACATTAATGAACATAAGCCTTAGTGAACTTGACGCTAAATTAGTTTTGCATAAGTTTATAGGTTATACTAGGATATCAATTTTATCACACTAAGGAACAAAAGTCGTCATTCCAAGAAATTTCACATTTTAAGAGAAGCGGTTTCTTTCTAGAAAAACTAGTGGTAGTAAGATAAACTTGGATAAGATTCAAAATTCTAACAAGCAAACTAATCAAGTAGACGATAACAATTCCATTGCACCCTAAAAAGCCACGACATATTAGAAAGGTCTAATAGAAAATCTTGTGAATGAGAAACTATAATTTTCTTATTAATGGCAAGAAAGAAGATCGTATCATTCATAATGAAAATCCCCTTAGTTTCTAACGATCTTTGGATAATATAGACTCTACTTTATGGCTTGATGTTGTGAAATCAAAAATGGATACCATGTACACTAGCAAAGTTTGGACTTTGGAATGCACTCGAAGGGATGATATCCATCGACTGTAGTGGAACCTTCATTTAAGAATATTAATGTGGATGGAATAGTGTAGACTCATACAGCAAGATTATTAGGAAAAATGATTTCGTCAAATTTAAAATTTTGATTGTGATAGAACCTTTTCATATATCGCCATGCTTAAATCCATTCATATTATTCTTGCAGTTGTTACATACTCTGGATGTTAAAATGGTCTATCTAAATTATGATTTGGAAGAGATAGTTTGAATGTCACTGCCAAAGGTTGTAGAGTTCAGTGGAAGCAGTAATAAAGCTTTTAAACTTGTGTGATATTTCCATGATCTTAAACAAGCATTTATAAGTTGGAATGGGTGTTTTTGTTTTTGACAAGATAATGAAATAGTTTGATCAGATTTAAAGCGCTAAGGAAGCATATGCATCTAAGAAATGAAGGAATGAGGTATTATAACATTTCTAATAAACATGTATGCTAATGACATAATATCAACTGGTAAGGAAGTACCTATGTTGCAAATAGTTAAAGTAAAATTGAATACAAAATTTATTAATGTAGGATTTAGGCGGGTCTATTCGTTATCCTATAGACTAGTTACAAAGATCCATAAATTGGGCTGAGTAGGATGTTGGTTTGTCCTAATTTAAGTACAAAACACCATATTAAAATGTTTAGCATGAAATTCCAAGGAAGGAAATCTTCCTATATGATTTGAAATTATCCTTTATAGAATGGACTCCACATTGAGCATATAAGAAGGATACCTTATGCATTGGCCATAGGATCCATCATGTATGCTATGGTATACTTGAACTAATATCTCTTATATACTTGGTGCATAATCAAATCCAAATGAAAATCATAGGATAGATAGTAGGGATATACAAAATAATGCTATCATAGTGACATCGACAAAATTAAGTTGATCTCAAAGTTCGAATTCAACCTTAACGGAATGATCATAGGTCGGAAAGGGTCCAAATAAGAAACTATAGCATATATAACTGTGAAGGCTGAGTGCATCACCTTGAATGATGTCATAAAGGAAGCAATATTTTTACACAAATTCATTAGAGAATTGAGGAGATTCCTAATTGAAGATCCAATACTTGTCTACTGTGATTTCAATGATGCAACTAGATCATGAAAAAGATCTCTTAGGCTCATAGAAATCGAGACGTATTCATTATAAGCAATGTGTGATAGAAGGGTTTTTCAATTACAAAGAAGCGGTCATCGAACAAATAGATGATAAGTAATATTGCATGTTTATAACAACCCGCACCTTAACGGACCGGAATTTTGACTAAATCGAAACCCAAGTCCATTAGGATATGGATCGTTGGTTTTGGTAACCTGTAATAAACATAAGTATATCAAAGAGCTATCTACATAAACTTGTAATAGAATAGATAATATAATAGAACATATATGCTGACCAAGGCTACTACCTTAGAATCAATATTATTCCTTTAGTATCTGACTGCATCGCTAGTGTCGAGCATTAATGAGAAGACTTCACCATCTGTAGTTCCCGTCTTACACTAATAGCCTATCACTATAAATATATCTTGCAGGCTGTAATGAGGAGGGGTCAGAACAACGTTCTTATGATTGAAAAATTACATGCTTTATCCACAATACTAATTTATGCCGATTGATTTCTAATTAAGTGTTATGTCCATTATTAACGGCTATTCCATGTAATTCCATCAACGCGTATGATATATCTAACCTTCTCCAAGGTAAAACTATATATATATATGCTTATATACATATATATTTAAAAGTTGTACTACCCAAAATAAAACCCGCGCCACTTAATACTTCTTAAATATGGAGGAAGCAGACGCGTCAGCTATTAATACCTAAACCCTGAAGCAGGCCCTCCGTAACATAATTGCTAGTCAATCGGTACTAGCTACAGAGATCGATGATCTCCCGATACAGCTTTATAATTTAATTTCCATATTACTAACACATCTCAAAGACTTATCTAAGGGTTAAATAATCCATGTTTGACAAACAAACAACTAGGTAAATAATTAGGCCTTTGCGTATCCCATATAGATTTTACACTAGTAGGAAGCGAAATCCATCAGGGAATAACCCAAGTCTTTACTAACGACCGTTCTAGACCGTTTGAAACACCCCACACCCCTTAGTATACCCAAAAAGGGCACACTAAAAGGTATGGTGCGTTATAGGTATAGCTAAAGCATCACAGAGACTAAGATTCACAAGACAAATAAATAAAAACAACGAAAACATTTAAAATACTTATCATTAAACTTCATTTCAAAATGAGTCAATAAAACATAACATGTCTCAAAATAACTAAAATACATGTCTCATGAAAATTACATCTTAGTCTTACATAATCAGAGTGCAAAAGTAACAATAATAATTATTATCATAACCCCTCTCACAAGTGCCAAGTCCATAAATGAAAAGGATGAAAACTAGAAGAATACATCTGAAATGAGAGAACTCTGGGAATAGATCTCCAAGCAACCTGAATCTACTTAACTCTGCTGGCCTATGGGGGAAAGGGGAAATAGAGGAGTGGGTCAGACTAAAAGTCTTGTGAGTGAAAGTAATTACTAGCATTCCTAAGCAAGATAAAGATAATAGACTAAGCAACAGTTCTAGTGTAAAAGGAAAATACAAAAAAGGTAAAACTGGGATAAAATACTGTTTCTGATTCTGTTTGACTGTTTGCTTTATTTGTGATTGTTTGCACTTGTCTTAGATTGCTGTGATTAGGCTTAAATCCTAATCCTATTTTAATTAGGCTGAAATCCTAATTCTACCCGTTGATCGGCCTTCTACCTCTATTGTGCCACTGTGAGCTAGTCCAATCATGTTGGTCCCACAACAAAAGACACTTGTTTAGCGCTTGGAACGCAGTAGCGAATTATTTACCCTAATCGATGCCGCACACTCGGTCATCGCCGGTGCACACTAACTGTCGCTCCCTATTTTGACCTCTTATTTACCCTAATTAGCATAAGCGTGCCTAGCTCACCTAATCTATTATGAGACCATCAGTCCTAGTCTGAAAGGGATGCTGCCCAGCCTCAACTAAGTGTTGTGAGACCATCAGTCCTAGTCTGAAAGGGAATGCTGCCGGTACTGGTCCTAACAAACAAATTATAGTTTGCGCCCCTTACCCAAATCCCTAGATTTGAGCCTCTATCTGTTGGCCACTTATTTACCCTAGTTAGCATAAGTGTGTCCCAACCTCACCTAACTATTGTGAGACCATCAGTTCCTGACTAAAAGGGAATGCTGTTGGTACGGGCCATGCTTCTATCTTTGCTTATTAACTTAGTGTAAGTTTTAAAATAAGCCTCCTCTGTTATTTCCGCTCTATTTGCTTATTAACTTAATCTAAGTCTTAAAATAAGCCTTTTCTGTTATTTCTACTATATTTGCTTATTAACAATATCTAGGTTTTAAAATAAGCCTCTTCTGTTATCTCTGTTATATTTGCTTATTAACAAGATCTAAGTTTTAAAATAAGCCTCTTCTGTTATCTCTGCTATATTTGCTTATTAACAAGATCTAAGTTTTAAAATAAGCCTCTTCTGTTATTTCTTTCTTTCTAATTAGTTCTTGCAACTATTATTCTTCTATTTTCCCTTTTTGGTTATAACCACTTATTATAATTATGCTTGCAAATATCTTAAATTTGCCTATTTCAGTTCATCTCTATTTTTATTTCAGTTTTTAATTATTTTACATCTGATTTCTGTAAATTTAGTGTTATTCTATTTTAATCCATATTAGCGAATTCTTCTCTTTTTAATTTATTCGCGTAAAAAGGGATTAAATCTCTATAACAAGAAACTAGCAATTACAGGCTAAATTCCCACTTAAAACGGATGTAAATAACTGTAAATAACTGAATAAAATAGCTGAATAAAAATAGACTGAAAAGAACTTCTGAAATTTACTTAAATACTGACTGTAAATAAACTTATATAAAAACTATCTCAAAATTGTAGAAAAACTACAACTATTGAGAACCCTATTATTTTAAATTACTTAAAAATCTAAAATAATTACAAAACACTCACCTATGGTCTTTAGCTGTATTCTTGGCCTTCCCGGATCCACTTCTAGGGCGTAGAATATTTTTATTAAAAAGATCTCCTCCCAAGAAATAATTTCTTTTTTGGGTCCAACCTCAGGCAATGAACTCAATTGGGAGAAAATCTGAATGAGAAAAATAGCTAGGCCTAGGGTCTATTTATAGTGTAGCTTAGGGATCTCGGACCGTTGGATTTGAAGATTAAATCTGGTGCAACCACATCATAGGCTCACTAGGAACCGTCGGATGGAAGCACGAATGCACAAGATTGAAGAAAAGTGAAAATATGACATAACGCTTCGACCTAGACGTTTTCACATCCAAATACAAAGGTGGGTCGACCTGCATGTCGATCTATAGGTCGACCTATGGCCTTGGGGGTTGACACTTGGGTTGACCTGGCCTAGGTATGGGTCGACCTGACCGTTTGTATTTTTTTTCGTTTTAGTTCAATTCTTGTTTCTCTCGTATCTTCTTCATATTAACTCGGATTTTGACAAACTATATATGGAAATTGACCAGAAAATTACCACAGACACAATGGTGCAACTCCCGTGGCTCAATTTTGACAATTTCACAAACTTATTTTATTATTTAATTAATTCGTTAATTAATTATTATAGCTCAAATATTGGGTTGTTACATTCTCCCCTCCTTAAAGGATTTCATCCCCGAAATCTCCAAGGATAGAAGAATGAAATAAATATTTTCATCCAAATTCTACAACCACATATTCAACCACCATCCATTACATCCATTGTCCTTAAGTTTTCTAATGAAATTTATGACATATGCAATAGTGTAGTGTCAATATCCCTAACTAATGCAAAAGATTAGGCGGTCTACTGATTCAGTTGACCTCCTTTTATGCAATCATGTCTATGCCATGTATCCAAATGAATGCAAATTCCCTAATGACAACTGATAGTTCTATATGAGTGCTACAATCGTCACCCAAATGCAACAATCATATGATAATCATCCATTAATAGCAACCATGAAAATAAAAATAAAAATGCAAATGTGCACACATCCATATGCATATGTTTTTTAGTGACCTAGTTAGGCCGATCCCTAATAGATAATAGTGCCTAGTGTATATATATGCGTCCATTAGCATCCACTAGCAAACACTTGCAACCACTAGCGTCCAACATATATAACTTGTTCGAGTAACATGTTTACATTCAGTCCTATCATCCATAGGTTAAATCCTAAGATCTACCCTCCTAAAGGATACTAAAGGAAAGAACCTATTCAAAACTAAAGATGGATATAGGAAATTCAAGACGTACTATCAAAAAGATGCGGATAAGAGTTACGTATTTTCTCCTCAGCCTCCCACGTAGCGTCCTCAATACTATCTCCCCACTACACCTTAACCAAAGGTACTTCCTTATTCCTAAGCTTCTCGATATTACTACCAACGATCTTGGTAGGAATGCGACGAACCGATACTTCCCTCTGCACTTAAACTTCCTCAACTTGGCTAGGTTCTACTACCTCTGCTGAATCATGTAAGCACTTTCTCAAGTGCGAAATATGAAAAAGATCATGCACTCCCGCGATCCTCTCCGGTAGCTTTATCCGATACGCCATCTTCCCTACCCTTTTCACGACGGGGAACGGTCCTATGAATTTGCGAGCAAGATTCCCACTTGATCCAAACCTCGCTACCTTTCTTAGTGGAGATACCTTAATGAAAACCAAGTCTCCTACCTGGAACTCAATATCCCTTCTCCACTTATCTGCATAGGATTTCTGTCTATCTTGGTCGTCTCCATTCTCCTTCTAATCAAATCAATCTTTTCTGAAGTCTCTCTAACCATGTCGGGACCTAGTAGCAATCTCTCTGTAGACTCTAACCAACACGAAGGCAACTTGCAAGGTCTTCCATAAAGAGCTTCGAAAGGTGCCATTCTAATGCTAGCTCGAAAAATATTATTATATGCGAACTCCACTAAAGGAAGATGCTCCTCCCAAGTTCCTCAAGAATGCACATCCTCAACAAATCCTCAAGAACTCTATTAACTCTCTCTGTTTGGCCATCCGTCCGAGGATGATAGGCCGTACTCAGTCTAAGCTGTGTCCTTAAAGCCTCTTGCAAGCTTCTCCAAAACTCGCTAGTAAAGATAGGGTCTCTGTCGCTCACTATGCTAGAGGGAACTCCATGAAGTCCTACTAATTTGTTTGTTCATAAATTTTGGCGTTACCGTCCCTTTTCCATTTCAATCTCCTTGTCCTATGATATACTACGCTACTAATTATAACTAATATGAATATCGTCATTTATTATGCTATACGAATATATATATATTCGATAGGCGCGATTATGTGTGTGTGTGTGTGTATTCCTATTTATAACTCATTAACTCCTACGCATTGGAATTCCAGAACATACACTTATACGTACATCATGTAAGGAACATTTATTTCAAAATTAATATATTAGACCTATCCTTCCCAAAAAGGATTACCATTATAACTTTCCATAAATTACCCAAAAGTGAGACTTTTGCTATGTTTGAAATTACAAGGAATTATCTCTTTTCTTTTATTGAAATAGACAATGCAAACTACAAAGAAGAAAATCTATACTTTACACATCTCTTTCCTTTTTGGTATATTCCTGATTATTTCCAACGAAGTACTTCTTATACATAGCTGTGGAATTGGATAATTTATGGAAATTACGTGGAAATAGATAAAATTGTAACCACAACGCTCCCAATAAACTAAAACATAAAACCATTCCAAGTCAAATTAGACTAATCTAAATTAATACTAATAATTTACAACCCAACCATCATGGATCTGGGATAAATCTTACAATCTTATCAACATTCCACTTTCACAAGTTTAGGGACTGATTTCCACATTTCTAGATTAGGATGTAGATACCGTTCCATTCCAATTACCTAACTTTCAGAATATATAGGCGAGATTTCAGTTGAATATGTTCTTTCTAAGCCTACAACTCCACGGATCTTGCATGTACATAATAATCAAATAAAATTCAATGAGATAAATTTCAATATTATATATAAGTCGGATAATTTCCCACTCACCTTTCTAGCTTTCCAAATCTCCCAAATCCGAATTCAACCCTTTTAATTTGACTCCTTTTTCCTTTCCAATCCAAAAGTGTGTATAACAAGATTTACACATACTATTAGAATTACAGATCTGAGAAGAGATTTAGGTTAAGTGGAATATAGATTTATAATTATGAAATTTACCTTTTTCCATAATATCGATTCGCTCCTTCTCTTCTTCTCTTTTACTTTCTGCCTTCTCCAATTATGTATATATGTAATTGTAACAACCCTAGCTTTGGTGATTACTTGTAAAATTAAATTATAATGGTGGTTATAATTTAATATTAAAGAGAAAAAATAAATTGGAGATATAATTTGTTGAAATTGTTTATTTTAATAAACAATGGGTTTTTAATGTATAAAATGTTGAAATAAGGTTTTAAAAACTTTATTTTGGTTGTTTGTGATAAAAATGAACATTCCATGGTTTTAATTTGGTAAAATCCAATAAATTTGCAAATTATTGACAAATGTTGAGTTTTGCAAATTTTAATGAAGTATTAAAATTTTATATGATAAGTATGGTAAATAAAAAGGAGGAATTTTGTTTTAAAACAATGTTTGGATGTAAAAATAATGTTAATATAGTTTGTTATATTTAATTATATAAGAAAATGATTTTTATGTAATTTTTGGTGTTAAAAATAGAGTTTTTATGTAAATTTTAGTGTAAATTGTGTATTTAATTAAGAATAAGAGTTTTTAATAATGAAAATAATTTTTAAGGCTAAAATAACTTTTTATTTGTTTTAAAATATTTTTGTGAACATTAAAACATGTTTGTTTGATTTTTAAAGTGTTGAAATCATTCAAAAAAATAAGTTGTAGTTATGCTAATATTAAACTTTTAGTATTTTTGAGTGTTAATTGGATTATAAACTAATTTCTTTCTTAATTGGGTCTAAGCCCATTACTACTCTAACCAGAAAAGAGAAAAGCTTCTCTTACTCAACCTGTACGTACATTTTGTTTACTGTAAAACAAAAGAAAAGAGAACTAGAAACTTTCCTCTTTCAAAAACCTAAACTCAAAATCTCCAATTAATCCATTGCTTTGCTGAATTTCTATCAAATTGAGGCACTAAATTAAGGTAATCAATTCCAAAACAAAGATTAATTCATCAATTCCAGAGTTTGAGATTTTTGATTGTCTGTAATGTGAATTTTTCTTTCTGCATGCCTCTATACTGTTGTTTCTTAGGTTGCTGAAGCTATTTCAAGCCTAAAGCCTTTAACTTTCTCCGGGTTTGCTCAAGTTTAATCTGCAAATTGCTAAGGCGAGTTGCAAACTCACAAATTCTAGCTGAAACAAGGCTTTGCTAGCTAAAAACTATGCAAAAATTAGCTTACAATAAACGTTTCTGTTGATTTATAGTTTACAGTATATACTTGATTTGGGTTGCTTCTTTGTGTGATCATATCTTCTTATTCTTAACTCGAACTGCTATCGGAATTTTTCCGGATTGTAGCATGTATGTTGTAGTTTCTGCATGTCAATTTTCATAGTCTAATTTGATCGGGAACTGCTTGAAATTCTTATGCAAAAACTAGTCGAAACAAGGCAGAAACTGCCTTTAGCTTTTGCGTGCTACAGGTCGACCATCAAAGTACTTAGGTCGACCCTAGGGTCGACCTAAGCATCCATAGGTTGACCTGGGCCTTTGAAATTTTCCTAGGTCACTCCTTTTGCTTCATGTGTCTTGTTTTGATCAATTTGCAACTTTCCAGTAGCTTTCTTGACTTGATTTCGTGATATTTTTGAGATGTTATGATGGCCAAGAAGCCTATCAATAGGCGAGCCAAAATTTTAGTGAATTCGTAATTCGAATTGAATCATTTTTGGGATGATTTTGAATGTCGGTTTCTTTGGAAATTTTGATGATTTTCCTTGTTTTCGAGCATGGATTTTCTAAAACAATTTCGAAATGATTTTTAAAATAAAATGGCTTCGAAATAAATATTTTATAGTATTTATAAATTATTTTAAAGCTATTAAAATTATATATTCTCTATAATAAAGAGAAATTTCAAAAGTTGGTTTTCCAAACGATTTCAAAAAATTGTTTTAAAAACAAGTTTTCTCAAACAAATTATTTTCTATATATAATACACGTTTTTGCACCCTTCGAGCGTACGACAAAGTGAATTAAATGATTTAGTAAAACATCTGGTATGGGACACATGCGTTTACTTTTTCGGTTAATTCCAGACTTGTCCATTCGAGGCAAATATTTGCGATTTAAATGATTTTGTTTTCTAGTGTGGCATTGGCTAACAGTTAGTAAACCGATAAGTGAGAACATGTGTTATGGGACGCATTGTTAACACTTTTCGGGTTCCTTTCTAAGAGTTTGTGACATATTCACAAGTTATTGCCAGTACCGGACCTTTGGGTCATTTGTCCTTGGGGATGTTGTCCTTCGGGAAGTTTTTTCCATTGAGACGTATTTGTCCTTCGCGATGTGGTCCTTCGAGATGTTTGTCAATTTGAAACGTGGCGCCTTATTTTGAGAGGCAGTACTTGGCGGGCTTCGGCCATTTTTTAAGCACGTACTATGTTTTGTGATGATTTCATGTTTTATTCTGACTTTCCAAATGTATCGCCATTTCGAGATTATTTGGCCATTTGAGCAATTTGAGACACTACTATGTGGCGGTTACATTTTGAATTTTGAACTCTTTATTGAGTTCTATACTTTGAGATTTGTGATTGCCAATCTTTTGGCGTTTATTTTGAGATTTATAATCTCCTTTTAGGAGATATATGTGATTGCCATTATTTTGGCGTATTTTGAGATTTGGGATTTCCTATTTTAAGGAATTTATTTGGGATTGCCATTCTTTGGTGAACATTGGGTTTTGTGATCTCCTATTTAGGAGATTGCGGTTTATAAAAACCATTATATTGGCTTTTGGTGTTATGCCGATGATATGTGGCGATTAATTGAGTTTAATTGATATTGTTATTCTTGCCTCTTTTAAGATATCCTCTTTGGATACTTAGTAGTGATATATTTTGAGATATTACTTCACTTGAAGTTTTGACATATTCATAGTATTACATCTTCTCTTTCAAGAAGAATCATTATCCTTTACCCTTTACTTCACCTAACTTTTATTAATCAGTTGTTTAAGCTAGACTGACCCGTGTATTTTTATATACTCGGGTCAGACCAAGTTGTTTCAGGTTAGACACCTGCTATAGGACTTTGCTATGCTGCTTCTGCTTTGGATATCCACTTATCACCTTTTTTTAGTTTTGTAGAGTTTTGTAAACTCTGATATGTATCTATTATTTTGACTCGATGTATATAGTGTGGTCCTTGTACCACTTCTGTTGTATCATTTTGTATTGTACTAGGATGTATCTGTGTATATGTATGTATATGTTTGACTATTGTGATGTGATGTGTTGTACATATTGTTGTTATATTTTGTTCTGGTAGATTCATTAGCCACTGTAGTTTTGTATTGAGCATTTATTGAATATGTCGATCCACTTGAGAAAGAAAAAAATTTAGAGCACCAAATCGACGTATTTAATAGATGTTTAAGACAAAGCTATGGATGGTCACTCCTAACAAGCCATATTCTCCACATTAGCAGACAGTATTACCCAGTAATACTATTTGTTAATGTGGGTCTTGGGGTGGGGCATCACAGCTTGGTATCAGAGCTGAGTTCAGAACAAAATATGATAAACACAGAACATAACATATATTACGGTACATCCACGTGTAGTATTAGTGTTGCATATTCCTTAATCATCGTGTCCCTAATCTTTTCGTGTCCTTGGGGGTAGATATAAGTTGGGAATACGTCTAGGAATGCATTTTAATTCCGTAGAATTCCATAATTGAATTAATGATATCTACCCTATGAATAATCCTTATCTTATCTTAAACTTTCAGCTTATGGATGGAAGAGGCAGAGGTCGTCGTTCTGATGCTGGGCCGTCCAGTGGCTCACATCCAAACGGTGTTTATATGTCTGCCGATCAGTTCATGGAGTTATTTTGGAGATCTCAGCCTCCAGCTCCTACTCCATCGTCTCCTCCGCTCAAGTCTGCTTTTGTGCGTATGTGCACTGATTTCTCTCATCTTGGAGGCAAACCTTTCAAAGGCTCGGAGTCTGTTCTTGATGTCTAGACATGGCTTCGTAGATGCGAGCGTATCTTTACTCGCATGGATCTTTCCAACCATCACCGAGTTCTTGTAACATCGAGTATGTTGCAAGAGCGTGCACTTGATTGGTATGAGCTTCTTATTACTGAGCTTGATGAGTCCACTCTTACTTGGATCTAGTTTAGGGAGCGATTCGAACTTAAGTTCGTTCCCGAGTCCGAGAAAGCCCTTTTAGCCCGTCGCTTCCTTGAGTTGAAGCAAGGGAAGTCTTCATTTTCTGAGTATGTTTCTTCATTCGAGGCCTTGTCCAAATATGGTCTCGAGTATATTAGCACATCTTATAAGAAGAATCTCAAGTTTGTTTTAGGCCTTAAGGAATATTTGAAGAAGTCTTTGGTGCTTCAGCTTAAGCTTTCATTTGAGGAGTTGGTTGACTCGGCGCTTCATCTTGAAGCAGTTGAGAAGGAGAGAGATAGTAGTGATGAGACTGAGGTTCGTAAGAACCCCAATAAGAAGAAATTTCCTTTTCAGAAGTCCAAGTCCTTTACTCATAACAAGAAGAAGTCTGTTGGTTCTAGCTCTCAGCCCAGTAGAGTACCTCCTCGTCAAAAGGGGTGTTTCAATTGTGGCTCCTCTGATAATTTGATTCGAGATTGTCCCAATCCTCTTGTATGCCGTTATTGCAAGAAAGAGGGACATCGGGTTTCATCTTGTCCCATTGCTCCTAGTAATACTAAGTCAGGCAAGCTTAATGTGGTGGATGCTTCAGGTGCTTCTTCTCAGTCCAGAGGTACTTTTCCTTCTATTCTTGAAGGTTCTATATTATTTCATGACCATTCTATTCGAGTTTTCTTCGATACGAGTGCTTCACATTCATTCGTATCAAAGGAGCTTGTTGATGCTATACCATTGGATGTTTCTTGCCTTGTTACTTCTTTGAGGATTGCGAATCCTATTGGGGGATCCGCAACCCTTAGCATGTTGTGTGAGAATGTTGAGATTATTCTTTGTGGTTTTTCTTTCCATGCGAATCTGCACGTTATTCACTATCTTGGATTTGACATGATTTTTGGGATGGATTGGCTTGCATGTTATCAAGCCCAAATCCTATGTTCTGAAAGGATCCTATATCTTAGGCATCCTGAGTCGGCTGATCAGTTATCCCTTGTTCTTCGGAATGCTGATGGTGATTCTGAAGCATCTTTATTTGTCCTTGAGTCTCGAGATGATGATGATGTATCTCGAATTCCAGTCGTTTGTGATTTTGCTGATGTATTTGAGCCTGTTTCGGGCTTGCCACCCAAGCGGGCAATTGAGTTCCATGTTGACCTCATTCCTGGTGCTCAGCCTATTAGTCGTCCTCCCACGAGGATGTCCACTAAGGAAAATGAGGAACTCAAAAAGCAATTGTTGGAGCTTGAAGCCAAGCAATTTATTCAGTCCAGTTCTTTACCGTGGGGTGCCACGGTTATCTTTGTTAAAAAATCTGATGGAACTCTTAGGCTTTGCATCGATTACCGCAAGCTTAACGAGTTAACCATTAAGAATAAGTATCCATTGCCTTGGATCGATGACATGTTCGATCAATTGAGTGGTACTAAGGTCTTTTCTCAGCTTGACTTTGCCATCGGTTTTCATCAATTACGAGTTGCGGAGAATAGCATTCCTCTTACCGCATTCCGCACTTATTATGGTTCTTATAAGTAGCTCGTTATGCCATTCGGTTTAACGAACACTCCAGCTTATTTCGTCGATCTTATGAATCGAGTATTCCGAGAATTTCTCAATAAGTTCGTCCTTGTATTCATTGATGACATCCTTGTCTACTCTAAGTCTAAAGCCGATCATTCTCATCATTTGAAGATTGTTTTGAATACTCTTCGTCGGCATCAACTTAAAGCCAAATTCTCCAAGTGCCACTTTTGGGAGAATAAGGTGAAGTTTCTTGGCCATGTTATATCTTCTAATGGCATTTCTGTCGATCCATCGAAGAAAGAAGCCATTCAGAATGAGAAAAGGTCAGAGAATGTCTCTGAGATTCATAGTTTCCTAGGATTGGCGGGTTATTACCGTCAGTTCATCAAGGACTTTTCTCGCATCGTGCTTCCTCTTACTAGCCTTACCAGAAAAGTCGTTTGATTTATTTGGTCTGATAAGTGTGAAGCTTCTTTTCAAAAATTGAAGGAGCTTCTCACTAATGCTCCTATTCTTGTGGTTCCCAAAGGGAATCAAGATCTTATTGTCTACACCGATGCTAGTCGATGTGGCCTCGGTGCCGTGCTTATGCAGAAAGATCGGATAGTTGCCTATGCTTCTTGGCAATTGCATCCGAATGAAGTTTGCTATGCCACCTACGACTTAGAGTTGGCCGCCATAGTCTTTGCCTTGAAGATTTGGTGTCATTATCTTTTAGGCGAGCGCTTCATTCTTTATATCGATCACAATTGAAATATTTGTTCACCCAGAAAGAGCTTAATATGCGGCAACAGAGTTGGCTTGAGTTCCTAGCCTCTTATGATTTTGATATCCTGTACGCTCCTAGAAAAGGGAACCGAGTTGCGAATGCGCTAAGTCGCAAGCAATCAACTGTTATTTCTATGATGATAGCTGAGTAGGATATGTTGGAGACTCTATCTCTTTATGATATTCGTGCTCGTGCTCCAGCTTCATATTCTCCTATCTTATTATTTAGTTTGGAATCTCGTCCTAGCTTATTGGATCGTATTATCGATGCTCAGCGACAAGATCCAGTTCTTGTGCGCCTTATTCAGCTATGTAAGTTTGATTCCCGTGATGATGAGTTGAGGGATTTCAGCATTGATACCCATGGTTGTCTTCATAAGAAGAATAGATTGATCATGCCTTATTTTTCTGATCTTAGGCAGGACATTCTTGATGATTGTCACCATTCTAAGTATACTATTCATCCCGGAAGTAGCAAGATGTATGCCGATATGAGACACTTGTATTATTGGGAAGGCATGAAGCGTGATGTGGCAAGTAATGTGAGTAATTGCATGACTTGTCAACTCATCAAAGCCGAACATCAGCGTCCTAGTGGTCTTCTTCAGCCTCTTGAGATCTCACTGTGGAAATGGGATTAAATCTCTATGGATTTCATTGATGGCCTACCTCGTTCGAGATTGGGCTATAGCAGTGTTTGGGTTATTGTGGATTGCCTAACTAAGTCTGCTCATTTTATTCCTATTAAATCTAATAGGACAGCTTCTCATCTATCTAAGCTATATATTAAGGAGATCGTGAGACTTCATGGAGGGATCCACTTTTCACCAGTAATTTCTGGCAGAGTCTTCAGAAAGCTTTGGGTACAAAGCTTAATTTCAGCATAGCTTATCATCCACAGTCTGATCGACAAACTGAACGGTTGAATCTTGTTCTTGAGGATCTTCTCCATGCATGCATTCTGATTTTGGTGGTAGTTGGGAGGACCACCTACCGCTTGTTGAATTCTCGTATAACAACAGTTTTCAGTCCAGTATCGGTATGGCTCCTTTCGAAGCCCTATACGGGAGGCCATGTCGATCACCTTCTTGTTGGTTGGAATCCAGGGAGAAGTTGATTTTAAGCCCCGATTCTATTCATGAAGCTTTAGAGAAGATTGATCTTATTCGTTAGAGAATGAAAGAGGCACAGAGTCATCAAAATCCCTATGCGGACAACCGTAGGAAGCCTCTCGAGTTCTCTATTGGTGATCTTGTTTATATTCGTGTATCTCCCTTGAAAGGGGTAATATGTTTCAGTAGGTCCAGAAAATTGGCTCCTCTATTCATAGGACCATTTCCTATTACTGAGCGTATTGGCCCAGTTGCTTATCGAGTATCACTTCCGGCTCATTTATCTGGTGTTCATGACGTGTTTCACGTCTCTCAACTTCGGAAGTGTCTTCATGATTCAGATTCCGCCATTGATTCTTCTTGTCTTCAAGAGCTTGAGATCTCACCTAATATATCTATTGTGCAACATCCAGTTCGTGTACTTGCTTTGGAGGTGAAACGCCATCGAAATAAGGATTTACCGCTCGTGAAGATTCAATGGTCCGCTAATCCTAATGACTGCACTTGGGAAACCAGAGAATTTATCGAGCAATCTTATCCTGGTTTTCTATCTTCTCGTGTTGAAGGTGAGAATTTTAAACTCAAGCTATCTATTTATTTTGCTTGATGAAATAAATCATGGTGAATACAGCTCTTCTCTAGAAATTGCGAGGATGCAATTTTTATAAGGGAGGGTCTGTAACAACCTTGGTTTTGGTGATTACCTGTAAAATTAAATTATAATGGTGGTTATAATTTAATAATAAAGAAATAATATAAATTGGAGATATAATTTGTTAAAATTGTTTATTTTAATAAACAATGGGTTTTTAATGTATAAAATGTTGAAATAAGGTTTTGAAAACTCTATTTTGGTTGTTTGTGATAAAAATGAACATTTCATGGTTTTAATTTGGTAAAATGCAATAATTTTGCAAATTATTGCCAAATGTTGAGTTTTGTAAATTTTAATTAAGTATTAAAATTTTATATGATAAGTACTGTAAATAAAAAGGTGGAATTTTGTTTCAAAACAATGTTTGGATGTAAAAATGATGTTAATATAGTTTGTTGTATTTAATTATACAAGAAAATGATTTTTATGTAATTTTTGGTGTTAAAAATAGAGTTTTTATGTAAATTTTAGTGTAAATTGTGTACTTAATTAAGAATAAGAGTTTTTAATAATGGAAATAATTTTTAAGGCTAAAATAACTTTTTGTTTGTTGTAAAATAATTTTGTGAATATTAAAACATGTTTGTTTGATTTTTAAAGTGTTGAAATCATTCAAAAAAAACAAGTTGTAGTTATGTTAATACTAGTGTGAACCCATGCTTCGCACACGGGTATGACAAAAATTGTTTTATTGTAGTTAGAAAATTAAATTATTTGAAAAAATAAGCAGAATATACTATTTACATGAAGGAATTAGAAATATAATAACAATATTAAATATAAGTGTTAAAATTAGTATACAATCCTTATTGAGTCAATCTAGTAATAAGACCGAATGCTCTCAAACATATATGTAGGTGAAAAAATTAAAAGGGCAAAGTGGACTTGTCAGTAGTAAAAAAAGCAGCAAATGGACTATGGTGAAAACGAAAGCATTAAAAACATGGATCCTAAAAAATAGCACAAAGGCATATCATAAAATAATGTTTCCACTACACATTATATTGTTCATTAAATAGAATCATATTTTAATGCAACAGGCAAAACATGACATATATTTGGTTGTGTTAACCTTGTTCTTTAATTGTTTTTATAACATAGACAGAACAATCAATGTGTGATCTCTCGATATACATGATAAGTATTGACAAAGAACCAGGTTTACTAAATTAAATATTAATAAATATATCTATCAAAGTTGTTATAGCAAATATATAGTTGTCTACATCGTTGTCTACTTTTATGACAGTAGTATGATAAAAAAATGAACGTAATAATTTTTTGGTAGAGCAAACTTTGGTAAATAAAGAAGCTTGCCTTGAGTGTTAATACCTTAATAATATTTTAAACGCTTTATCTTCGCCTGACACTTATAAAGCAATAGTACAAAGATAGAAGTTTTGGTTCCAACTAAATTCTTTCGGTAACCATATTTTAGGATAGGAAACTCAAAGTTGTCTTAGGATTTATTTAGTCCATCCATTAAACATTGTGGCTACAGGATAACAACATCCAATAAAAATTTGGAAACTTTAATTTAGCAATGAGGTATATATATTTCTATCTAAAAAATTCTGCAAATGTCAAAAATTAAAAAGCCAAAAATATAGATGGGAACATGGTTTCAGTTAAATCCAACATTTAGAAGTTATAGATCCACCCTCTATTATATCAAGTAAACATAAAATCATCTGCTAAAGCTACATAACTTTTCCAAATAGGCATGCTTCCCGCAGCATCAAACTTTTTCAAACAGGAATGCTTCCCGCGGCTTCAAAAAAATAACAAAACAATAAGTAAATACTTTGAAATTATGAATATTTTCAAGTAAAATACATTAAAATTTTATGTGCGCACATAATCTATCCAAGCTTATCCATTCAGCTTAATATACTATACATAAAAATATTAAAGTTGCCAAATCTATTTATTAGTTTAGACCATCTGTAAAGTTCTCAAATAACCTAACAACCTTGATCCTTATATCAAATCGTTAACTTTTTAAATAATTATATGCACACCAAATTACCCTTGATGATAACAAAATAGTGACATAATCATGGAGGTCCTAATAATTCGGTAGGAAAAAATGGCTTACTACTTTAACTTATAATCTTATTTACATATTACAATCTTTAGCACCTTCAAGTCAGAAATTACTTTCATGATTTAATTCTTTTGCCATTACCATCATATGGAAACAAAGTATATACATGAAAATTCCATATATAAACCATACTACGTGTTCTTAGATTATGATTATTCCTTAAAAGTGCTACAATATACAAACATTATTAGAATATAAAGAGATCGCCTAATTCATATGTTTTATTAATAAAAATTTCCAATAAAATAAAACTAAAATAAACTATTGTTAGAAAGATCTCTATATCCCTTACATAACCATCAATAAATTCTATCATAATGCCAAATCAAACCAACTGTATGCCAGCTGAAATAAGAAAATCACAAATGCCATCATTGAAAAATAGCAAAACATGTGTATAAAGGGAAAGAAATTGGATTAAATTCACGTAGTCTATCAGTCACTTCAAAGTTTACTCTTAGGCAACACCAACACTTATAATTTAATTGATTTTGGATGAATTTCTAACAAAAGTGCCTCACCTGAATCTATATTAAAATATCACATAAAACATTCTATTTAACACCCATTAATACTATTATTAACTAATGCTAAAAACTCTTCAACTGGACAAACAATTAATATTCATTTCAATAGCATCTTCTCCTTTAACCTATAATATAATTTTCACTATGTTCAATTTCTAATAACCACCTTTTTTTATCAATAGTCAATAGTAAAAACCATTCAAGGTGTAATCCTTCTTTTACTAAACAATTTTAGCCTAGCAAGGAAGTCGTCGATCTTAATCAGTTTTGTTTAATATTATAATAGTTACAATTAAGACTGATATTTGTAAAAATATTTGCATGTCTACACACATCGTACCTAGAAGTTATATATATTGTTTCTTGAAAATTGCTGGAAGTTCAACAAATTCTCATAAACCCAACATGAAGAAGCACATCCATAACTAAAAAGAATACATTAGATGATAATACCCTCCGGTTACCAGTATTCAGAACAAAACATAATACAGTAAATGATAATAGTGAACTTCTAAGAAAGGAGGAGTACATAGGGATATGTCACGTTTGTTGATATGTAAAACAATGGACTGCAATATGCAAACAATATCTTCTTCAATATTTGATTGTAAATGGAAATGCATAAACATGCATTTATCTCCTTCATTGCTCTACGCATAGAAGGATTAGGTATAATGTCAACCATTAGTATTTGGTCTATGTTATAGCCATAGGCTCCCATATCCTATTTTTCAAGAAAGATAACTCTGCATCACATAATAACTTCTCTTATGCTGCTTTTCAAGAAACTCCTGTCTCGCTTCATCAATATTGGAAGCTATATCATTGATAGATTTTATATCCACTACACAGTTCTATGTAACACTACACAACTATAAACTGCATTTATCTATGTATCACACTCTATGTAAGCTTCTCTTCTAATTCTTTGTGATGTTCAACGTTTAATTCTATGTAAACTATCTAACCATCTTACTAATCATTTATAAGAAAACTCAATATTTTTATTTTTATGAATCAACAAAATCTTTGAAAATAGATAGCACACAAAGCAAGTAAAAACTATATTGATTACCTTTAGATCAAACTTCTTCAAAAGATCGTGACGATAATATTATCTAAGTACGACGATGTACTAACTAACCTCGATCGTACTACACCACCGGTTCCTCTATTTCGAAGAATGAAAGGAGATTAAGAATGTGGAAAAGAGAATTTCAATGCAAATGTTTGGAAAAGATAATGTTACTAAATTTCTTATCTTAGAAATTATTAGTACAAGAATTGGCGACTTGATGGGGAAGGAAAATATAAAGGTTAAGAGCCCGTTCCAGACAATTTATACGGTAGAAGAGCTTGAATTAGCACTACAATTTTGCTTGATAGAATAGCAAGGAAATGCGTGTCAGTAGTATTTGTTTACACTTAAAAAAACTATGTAACATATTCAACTAACTGCTCAAAACTGTTAACACTGCACTTTTGCTTAAATATCTTCGATAACTACAATCTTTTTTAGAACTACTTATTTATTTGTTGCACTACAACTTGAACAACCATCTAGTCAATGATTTTAAAAGCAAGATGCATTAACGATTTGATATAATTCTTTTTAAATAATAAAATGATATGAACTTAAACAAAAAAAAGCAGTGATAACTCTATGTTTGTTATAGTTTCAGATAATGTACCTCAACTTTCGTAAGCTTGGTAGCAGATTAAGAATACATTGACAGTAGTTCTCAACCATCTCATAGCAATATGTACGATTTATTTCCACCAAGATTGCTTCTATCTGTCCCAAAAAAATAAAATAGCAGAAAATAAAACAGCACACGTTAATGATACCTAATAATTCACATTCTAGAAGCGAGAAAATGAAAAAGGAAAAAGGCATAACTTATGAATTACTGAAGTATGTTTCAAAGAAAGCATTAAAAAGTATTTTTAAAAGAACTACATGTTGTATTTTGAAGAACAACAATTTATCTACCAGTTCAGCCTTAATATTGTAACATGACTTTGGACTGTATTATAGTACCGTGCCCATGATTTGTATTCACCAATCCCAAAAGCCCAAACTATTAGCGGTTTATACTGCATGACGATTAGCGTTAGCAGAAAATATGACTTTTTACATATCATTTAGTTTTATGAGTGATTGCAGTGCACAAGAAGCTATGCCAAGAAAAATCAGTTTTGAACATTTCAAAGTTTGGATTTGGGATATTTAGAACCAAAAATGAGAAACAATCAAACTGGTTACACAGCCTATTACAATCTAACCTCAGTCCACATTTCATCCGTCATCATGTACACACAAAATAAACAAATGGATTACATTACAGGTTAGCGTTACTAAATGGATAATAGATGGTCTACATATCAATGAATTTCAATCAAGATGTCTTCATTGGTGTGTTTCTTAAAGATGTTTTGTTTGCTTAATGCCTGTAGTTGTTGCTTAAAAGATATTTTGTTTGCTTAATGCCTATAACAGTTAATTTCCATTTAATGTATAATAAATGTAGATCTTAGTTAGTACTTTGTTTAGTTGCAAGAACACAAATGGTCGAGTCACTGAAGGTCAACTAAAATTAACTATTAGCAAACAATGCATGGGAGGGATATTCCATTAAGAGCCCGTGAGGGATTTTCTTTTAAGAGCCTTTGTAGCAGACATAAAAAAGTTCTTTAATATAAAGTAATTTTTTGAAAATAAAATACACTTATATTTAAAAAACAATAATATATGGTACAAAAACATAATTAATATTAGTTAGAAGTCGCGAAACATTGATGTATTTGAAAATCATTATTTTCGGCCATTAAATAGATATTTCAACAATATTCATTTAAAAGCAGGAAAGTCAAACTTTGACGATAACATTCACCTTTAACAATTGAAATAATTACTGTCTTTCCTTGTACCCTTTCATCGTAAAACACTATTAGCACATAAAAAGGGAACCTTGGTTATAACTACCAAATGATAGGGTATTTCCCTCATTCATTGATCGTTTAGTGTTTGGACTTTAGGCTAAATAAATGGATTTATTTATTTATATATAATAGTTTTGTGCTTTAGGTTTTAGCACAGAAACGAACTCATGCTTACATGGACTTCACCTAATAAATAAAATGTTTGTGTGTTTGTTGAATTATCATTGCTCGTCGCAATGTGTACCGTTTTATGTTTTTTAGTTGTCACTCGTATATGAATAATCAATGGGAAAATGTAATATTCAAGCACCATTTTGACACGGAAATATGTTTGAATACAAAGCAGTGGAAGGGTACAAATAACCTGCATCATGGTGGTTTCCTACCTTTGGTAAAATGCAGTGAAGGTCATAATTACAAAAACAGAGAGAGAGATGTGCACAGTTAATTCTATTTTCACAACTTCAAATCAATGATACGTACATGTGTTAGCAGGCTAGTTCTTGACGTATCTAAACTTGTACTCTTGTAGCATGTTACATATAGAGATATCATATTATGAAGGACAGATTTTAATATTGCTGCTATTGAGCAGATTTTAATGATCAAAGCGTATGTAACATTGGTTTAGTCGTAAAAAAGTGTAACATGTCCTGTTAAGATGCATATTTTTTGTACGAAAACAATATAAATTAAAATATCCTCATTGATGTTGAGAAAAATGCTTTTTTTTAATCAAAAGTGCAAGTCGAGAGATGGATATGTGATCCACGAACTGAAGTCCGCATGTAGTGTAGAGGATGTAATATTAGTAAATAATAACATAACATGCTTGTGTGATAGTGACATAAAAAAATGCATACAGTTACAATAAGAACCTTACCCGAACTTTCCATAGCACAAAGATTTCTCCACATTATTTCCAACCGACTAATTATTTTATTTATGTTACACACCTCAAAATTTATTTCATCATATCTTGTTCACATTTTATCAGCAAATCAATGTTGACATCTTGTTCATATTTTATCAGCAGATTAGTGTTGAGTGCCCATAGATTATCACTCAAACAAACAAATACTGAGAAAAGATGTTATTTTTCTCAAAAATGGATCAACAACCCGATAAAGAGAAGAATAAGCCATAATAAAAAAAATTCATATATAATGATCATTAATTCTTCCTGTCCACTTGAAAAACCATGTTGTACTCATGTCAAACACAAAATAATGGAAAATCCATACTCTATATTTCATTCTTTATAATCTTTGTTCATACTTCATAGGCACAATTATCTTTATCAATGATATATGCGCATGTTTTTCTTATAGAGGTCAAAATATAAAGCTAGTTTATGCAATAAATATTTTGACAGTACGCTTTTAGTTAATAGATTTAAAATCAAATACTACATGTATTTCTTAAAGTTCTGACTATTGTAGAACATAAAGACCCACTCTACTGCATTATATATCTTTAAGTCCAAAACAAAATAGCACAATAGCAAGCAAATAATAAATCCATGCTATGATTTCATATATAATTTTCTGTCTCGATTCAGAATAGGCCAGAAATTATCTTGAAACCCCACCACAAATTTGTACTTGGAACTTCATGTGTATATAGAGTTATTAGTGAAAATAACTATGCATGTTGTCATGAAATACAGAGATTATAGTTTAGTTCAATAGGACATACATTAATTTGAATTGGCATTATTATTGAATCAGTTCAAAAGTACAAAAAACCTCTACCGAATCATCAATAGTAGAGAACAAAATGACGTTGAAGAAAGAATTATTCTATTTTGTGCTGGATTTACCAAATGAGCCACAACTATAATTGTAGTAGAAATTATGAACATGACATATCAGTATACATTACATGGAAATAAACTGTCAAATGATCAGCACATAAAACATATTTAATACACATGCCCATAAAAAATACTTGAAGAACAAAAGGCTAAATATGGGATACGAATGGGCTGGTAAATGGGATCAAACTGATCACAGTAAGAAAATTTTCATTAGTAAAGTAAAACGAATCTTTTAATCTAATAGGATTTACTATGCAAAGAAAAAATTAAAATAAAATCTATAAATGAGGGAAAATGTAAAATTGAGAGGAGCGATACAATCAAAATAAGCAAATTTGAACAGAACACAGTAGGATTATAAACTGCGGCTTGAAACAAAAATTGAACCAAAGATAAGAAAATACGTAAAAGGAGAGGGCAAAAATTACCTACTCGCCGCAATTTTGGGAGAACGGTTGATAGAGCATGGCACCTGAAGTTATCAGACATTAAGATTTGGCTTTTTATCAAGAGGAAGTGGAATGGGGACGTGAAAATGTAGGGTTTGGAGGATAAGGAAGAAGGGGAGAGTTGGGGATGAATATAAGAAAACAATAAACGCACCGTTCATTTCAAAAAATAATCAGGGTGCTTGTGCGCTCTTCAAATGTAATGGGTAATAATATAATAATATAGATTAGATTTTTAGTGTTTTTGAGTGTTAATTGGATTATAAACTAATTTCTTTCTTAATTGGGTCTAAGCCCATTACTACTCTAACCAGAAAAGAGAAAAGCTTCTCTTCCTTAATCTGTACGTACATTTTGTTTACTGTAAAACAAAAGAAAAGAAAACCAGAAACTTTCCTCTTTCAAAAACCTAAACTCAAAATCTCCAATTAATTGCTTTGCTGAATTTTTATCAAATTGAGGCACTTAATTCAGGCAATCAATTCCAAAACAAAGATTAATTCATAAATTCCTAAGTTTGAGATTTTTGATTGTTTGTAATGTGAATTTTTATTTCTGCATGCCTCTGTACTGTTGTTTCTCAGGTTGCTGAAGCTATTTCAAGCCTAAAGCCTTTAACTTTCTCCGGATTTGCTCAAGTTTAATCTGCAAATTGCTAAGGCGAGTTGCAAACTCATGAATTCTAGCTAAAACAAGGCTTTGCTAGCTAAAAACTGTGCAAAAATTAGCTTATTGTAAACGTTTCTGTTGATTTATAGTTTACAGTATATACTTGATTTGGGTTGCTTATTTGTGTGATCGTATTTTCTTATTCTTACCTCGAAACGCTGTCGGAATTTTTCTGGATTGTAGCCTGTATGTTGTAGTTTTTGCATGTCAATTTTCATAGTCTAATTTAATCGGGAACTGCTTGAAATTCTTGTGCAAAAACTAGTCGAAACAAGGCAGAAACTGCCTGTAGCTTTTGCGTACTACAGGTCAACCATCAAAGTGCTCAAGTTGACCCTAGGGTCGACCACTAAGCATCCATAGGCCGACCTATAGGTCGACCTATGGGTCGACCTGGGCCTTTGAAATTTTCATAGGTAACTCCTTTTGCTTCCTGTGTCTTGTTTTGATCAATTTGCAACTTTCCAGTAGCTTTCTTGACTTGATTTCGTGATATTTTTTAGATGTTATGATGGCCGTGAAGCCTATCAATAGGCGAGCCAAAATTTTAGTGAATTCGTTATTCGAATTGAATCGTTTTTGGGATGATTTCGAATGTCGGTTTCTTTGGAAATTTTGATGATTTTCCTTGTTTTCGAGCACAGATTTTCTAAAACAATTTCGAAATGATTTTTAAAATAAAATGGCTTCGAAATAAATATTTTATAGTATTTATAAATTATTTTAAAGCTATTAAAATTATATATTATCTATAATAAAGAGAAAATTCAAAAGTTGGTTTTCCAAAAGATTTTAGAAAATTATTTTAAAAACAAGTTTTCTCAAACAAATTATTTTCTATATAAAATACACGTTTTTGCACTCTTCGAGCGTACGAGAAAGTGAATTAAATGATTTAGTAAAACACGTGGTATGGGACACATGCGTTTACTTTTTTGGTTAATTCCGGACTTTTCCATTCGAGGCAAATATTTGCGATTTAAATGATTTTGTTTTCTAGTGTGCATTGGCTAACAGTTAGTAAACTGATAAGTGAGAACGTGTGGTATGGGACGCACTGTTAACACTTTTCGGGTTCCTATCTTAGAGTTTGTGAAACATTCACGAGCTATTGCCAGTACTGGACCTTTGGGTCATTTGTCCTTGGGGATGTTGTCCTTTGGGATGTTTTGTCCATTGAGACGTATTTGTCCTTCGGGATGTGGTCCTTTGGGATGTTTGTCCATTTGAGACGTGGCGCCTTATTTTGAGAGACAATACTTGGCGGGCTTCGGCCATTTTTCAAGCACGTGCTATCTTTTGTGATGATTTCATGTTTTATTGTGACTTTCCAAATGTATCGCCATTTCGAGATTATTTGGCCATTTGAGACAATACTATGTGGCAGTTACATTTTGGATTTTGAACTCTTTATCGAGTTCTATACTTTGAGATTTGTGATTGCCAATCTTTTGGCATTTATTTTGAGATTTATAATCTCCTTTTAGGAGATATATATGATTGCCATTATTTTGGCGTATTTTGAGATTTGGGATTTCCTATTTTAAGGAAATTATTTGGGATTGCCATTCTTTGGTGAATATTGGATTTTGTGATCTCCTATTTAGGAGATTGCGGTTTATAGAAACCATTATATTGGCTTTTGGTGTTGTGCCGATGATATGAGGCGATTAATTGAGTTTAATTGATATTGTTATTCCTGCCTCTTTTAAGATATCCTCTTAGGATACTTAGTAGTGATATATTTTGAGATATTACTTCACTTGAAGTTTTGACATATTCATAGTATTACATCTTCTCTTTCGAGAAGAATCATTATCCTTTACCCTTTACTTCACCTATATTTTATTAATTAGTTGTTTAAGCTAGACTGACCCGTGTATTTTTATATACTCGGGTCAGACCGAGTTGTTTCAGGTTAGACACCTGCCATAGAACTTTGCTATGCTGCTTCTGCTTTGGATATCTACTTATCACCTTTTTGTAGTTTTGTGGAGTTTTGTAAACTCTGATATGTATCTATTATTTTGGCTTGATGTATATAGTGTGGTCCTTATACCACTTCTGTTGTATCATTTTGTATTATACTGGGATGTATCTATTTATATGTATATATATATATATATATATGTTTGACTGCTATTCTCTGATGTGTTGTACATATAATTGTTATATTTTTTCTAATAGATCCGTTAGCCACTGTAGTTTTGTATTAAGCATTTATTGAATATGTCGATCCACTTGAGAAAAAATAAATTAAATCACCAAATTGACGTATTTAATAGATGTTTAAGACAAAGCTATGGATGGTCGCTCCTAACCAGCCCTATTCTTCGCATTAGCAAACAGTATTACCCAGTAATACTCTTTGTTAAGTGGAAATTATGTTGAAGGGCTTCTATTTTCAGGGTAATAAGTTTTAAGGACAACACTTCTAAATAATTAGTTTTAAGGACAATTTACAGGATAATGATAAATTCATTTATCTTTTTAAGTTATACAGGAAAATGATAAATCTTTTTATCATTTTTTCTGTATAACTGAAAATGATAAATTCTTTTATCTTTTTCCTGTAAAATGTCCTTAAAACTAATTTTTTAGAAATAGTGTCCTTAAAACTTATTACCTGCACAAATAAGCCCTTGAAGTGAAAATCCCCCTTTGTTAATGTGGGTCTCGGGATAGGGCGTCACATTAATATTTTATAATTAATAGAAATAGTGGAGAAGCGAAAATGATAGAGCTCCACTGCTTTAATCGAAAATATGAGAATAAAAGTGAGGGACTAGGCCTGTATTTATAGGTGTTCGAATCAATCGTATCCGTTAGATTTAAAATAATTAAATCTGGATCGTTCGACAAAGGTTTAACCCTAGCCGCCACCTTCCAAACCGGTTGACCGCTCCCTTATAGGCGGTCGACCTACCTAGGTAGGTGGTCGATTGGTAGGGCCTATGTGGTTAATATAATTTATTACATTTTTATTCCTATCTAATAATTTTCATTCCGAAAACTTGAACTTTAATAACTTCTTCGGTTGAACTCCGATCGCAAAACCATCGTATGAAAGTTGCTCAAAAAATCGCCATGAACACAATGGTACAAGTTTCATGGCCAAATTCTGACGTTCGCTCAAATTCAAATTTTGAGCTTTAAAAATTATTTATTAATTACCTGTTAATTTTAAGGGGTGTTACATTCTTTCTTCCCTTAAAAGAATTTCATCCTCGAAATTGGACAAGGGTTGAATCATGTAACACAGTGTGCAACCATTTTAAACTATCCAATCAATTAGTGTACAACCTATTTTTTTAGCCAAATGGGTACAAGTGCATGATGTATATGATATGCATGTTAAATAATTCTAAAACGGTGCCTCATAAATGAATCCATTCTTTTAAAAATATTTTGATAATATGATGCAAACAACCTATATATACTAGTAGTTCTATATGTATGCAAGTTTTCAAAAATCAAAAATACTTTTTCACACAATAATTTCCAAACTCCTAGGAATAAGAGTATGATTCAACCAATTTGCATCCAGTCTCTACCGTCCAATAGCTAACACACAATTTCTAACATCCAAAATTTTAAAAATCCAATTTTCTAAAATTTGTACTCCTATGCCGGAAAAGGAATTTAGATGGAAAGTTTCACATTTTCACCCTTTTTTTAGATACCTATTATGTTAGACCTTGGAACCTTCTCTTTTGCCCCCAATTTTTTTCAACTTTTCTAAGTACAATTTATATGATAGGGTTTATTTTTGGTTGTTAAAATGGAATTATCTTAAACACAAGTTTTGTTCACTATCAACAAGGTATGGAAATAGAAATTTCATAGTTATAACAGCTTTTTCCGATGATATTCCCCGTGTTTTGTACACTGTCACCCTTTACCGGACAGTGAAATTCATATTCACTAACACATCAACCCTCCTTACACTAAGCATGTGACATTTTAAAATCATAAATTCTCTTATTTCCAAAAAAACCTTTTCCCCTTCCAATAAAACATGCAAAATAGTATGAAAAGTTAAATTTCCAAAGCATTTAACACTCTTTTAAAAAACATTAAACAAATGTTTTTTAAAAGCATTTTAACACAACTTTCAAAAGCATCTGAATATAATTTTTTAAAAGAATTTGTCTTTCCATCCTTATAACAAACCAAGCCACATCTTAACGTAATCTGGACTCAATCAATGATTTAATATACATGATTGACCCTAGCATTTTATAATTAATCCTAGATTTCGAGAACCTTCCCTCTTATTCGAAACAACAATAACACACGAGCCTATTTATAAATTTAAGCATTTAAGGCATAGGGATAGTGACCCATGATTTCGTAACAACGTTTCCCCATCCTTCACTTGCTTAAATGTATGTTTCTCAAAATTCTTAAGTTTTTAGGATTAAATATTTCTTTATTTCGAGTGGTTAATCTCATCTAAAAAATCAACATATTGATAAAATAGGAACATATCTCATACCATATCATACGATTTTCCAAGAAGGGAGACAACTAACAATTACAACTCAAACAACCTAAAAGAAACAATTGTTGGAAGCTATCATTCATCATCAACTATTGTTAATGATGTTGTGACCCTATCACTCCTTACTCAATTAAGATGGATATTTCTAATATATCACTCTACTATAACCCTCATGCCTTAACTCACCATCTTAGATTCTAATAAATACGGTCCATCCATTACTTCAATCATTACACTCGATTATGGGACAAATTGTGCACTCCCACTCCACGGTGGGTAAGAAATATAAACTATGCACATTTTGAATAATTTATCGGAAAATTATCATGGTGGAATAACTTTCCTACCTCCTATCTTGCCTTCTTTAACCTTGAGCCAACCAACATACTTTATGTGTGTTTGTCATCTCATTACCCTCTTCTCCAATCATACTACTATCTTCTTTCAATCAAAATCTCTTGATAGCATTCTCAAACTTTGGTATTTGCTTTCTTTATCCTTGATCTTTTGTGCGAGTATATCCTAGGACTCGCAAAAAGTGTACTTTGATACCATTCCCCGTTCCTTCGAGGGTTCCTCTTATGGCTTTGACACATGCCTAACAAAACATCTCTAGATTCATACCAATATTCCTTATATTCAAAGAGATTCTTTGTTGCTCCCTGCGAGCATTCATAGCTATTTCATTTGTAGCCGTGACCTTTACCCCGTCTTACCAAGATAGTCATCCTTATGTACCCTATATCAAAAATTGGTTTGGCTTTCACCACTTTTTTTTAAAAAAACTTTAGAATCATAAAGTACTTAATCCAAAACTTTTATATTTGAGAATATAAACTTAGAAACATTTTTATTAAATTCAAAAACTGTTTGGTTTTCAAAAGGAGCCATGAAAAATTTCTCATTCTACCCAACTTTCCATTTTCAAAGATTTCTACAATAAAGATTTACCTCTTCAAAAGTAGAATTTTTAAACTCAAAACATTTATCTGCGTTCAGAAACCCAATTGTCGTACCAAACTATTTTTCAAAAACATCTTCTATAACTTAAAAAAATAAAAATTGGAGTAGACAGGGATAACTTTCATTCTATTATTTTCCTATTACTCATGCTATTTTTGCTTTCAACCTCAGCGGAGATTCTAATAGCACATGAGGGGGACTTCTAAAAGATATGCGCATTTATTGCACATATTCATGGAAATTATCCATTCTTTCTACGCTTTGCCTCTAATTTCCTTCATCGTTCCTAACTGGATTACTAACATAAATTCCTAACGTTATTCCTATTTAAATTTCCTAGTGTTGCTACTATTAAAATCTCTCATACCTAAATTGCCTTCAAGTGACTTCCCCATACATAGCTTTTTTCCTCTTTAATTGTTTTTCCCCATTAACTCATTGCAGTGTGTACGCCTATTGCTTTAATTATTGGGCTTTTCTTCATTATCATGACAAGAGATATGTATAAATCTATTTCAGTTTTTCTTCTCCATATTTTCCTTATACGGGAATATTCTTCCTTATCGAGCATTCTTACCTTTCTATACTTTTTACCCTATTTCAATCAAACACCATTTCCATTCATCCATCCCTTGAAAAAAATTTAAAAAGGAACTTCCAAATTTACAAAAATAGGAAAAATCATCGAGCCAAATATGCGCTCCCTTTTCCATTCATTTCAAAAATGAAAAACCCCTTTACCAAAAGCCTTTAAATTCACCCAGCCAATTTTAAACTTCACTAGAAATCTCTAAACAGCCCTTTAAAAGCTCCCAAATTTTCTTGCTTTTTCAAAACCACTTTTCAATGGTTGGGTCCTTCTATTAAAACAAATCCCTTGACAAACCATTCAAAATGTTTCAAGAAGCTTTCAAAATCTTTTTGTTAAATTCTTTCACAAGGGATCAGACTCAAAAATAGACTTTAATTATCCTTACTTTTGTACTTTTCTTTTCCCTTTACTCTTAACCCCTTCTTATTAAGAGTATATATAAAAATCTAGCTATCTTCTTGTGGCGATTAATTAATGCCTTCTATAGGAACTTGCTCAATCCCTTTTCATATCTTACTTTCGGATGCTTGCATCATATAGGCTCTTATTTCTCATCTATCTAGATGAAATATACATCTTCAATCAGTAATCCATTGGAATCCAATCAATCATAAGGCGACATAGACTCAATAAAGGAGTTAAGTATCATCCGACTTTCGAGGTCCTTCTATATGTCATGCTCATGCTCTTCTCTGTCAATGCCATGCGGTACAACCAACACTCCATGGGATAATCTAGGTAAGTATATAAATTTAACTCTATTTATTGTTCCAACTCATAATTACCTCGTCCATCTTTTCAAGATATGATCGCAACTACTTCTATAATTGGAATCCATAGAGTTTAGTGCATAATATGTGTGTGTGTGTGTGTATATATGATTGTAGGTAAAAAAACAAATATGTTCTCTCAGTGTATCCTAATTCCTATAATCTACTAACCTAAGCTCTAATACTAAATGTAACAGCCTGCACCTTAGGCCAGAATTTCAACTTAATCAAAACCTAAGTCTATTAGGATGCAGATCGTTGGTTGTGGTATCCTATAATAAACCTAAGTATATCAAAGAGCTATCAACATAAACTCACATCGGAATAGAAAAGAACATATATGCTAACCAAGGCTACTACCTTGGAATCAATATTATTCCTTTAGATACTGATTGCGCTGCCAACGCCGAGGATGAATGAGAAGACTTCACCATCTGTTGTTCCCATCTTGCACCAGTAGCATATCCTTCTAAATCTATAATGTGGGTTATAATGAGGAGGGGGTGAGAACGACGTTTATGTGATTTGAAAATTACATACTTTATCTGTAACACTAATTTATGTCGATTGATTGTTATTTAAGTGTTTTATTCATTATTCATGGCTATTCCGTGTAATTCCGTCACACGTATGATATATCTAACATTCTCCGAGATATAACTATGTATTAATATATATATATATGCCTATATACATATAAATTAAAACTTTGTACTACCCAAAAGGAAACCCTGGCCACTTAATGCTTTTTAAATAGGAAGGAGGTAGACCCATCGGCCATTTAATACCTTAACCCCAAAGCGGGCCCTCCAAAATGTAATAGCTAGTCAATCGGTTCTAACTATAAAGACCGATGACCCCTAGATATAGCTTTATAATTTAATTGTCGTATTACTAACGCATCTAAGAATTAACTAGCCCATCTTCAACAAACAAACAACTAATTAAATAATGAGGTCTTTGCATATCCCATACGGATTCTACACTAGTAGAGAGCAAAATCTATCAGGGCATAACCTATGTCTTTGCTAACGACCGCTCGGGACTGCTGGCGGACATAGCCTATATGTCAGTGTTACTAATATATATCGATCCAATAACACTGACATAGCCCACCAACCTCCCACAGCCGAAATCACGTTTAGGCTAACCTAGTGTAAGTCAAGGAAAATACCCATCTAGTTACTTAATACCTCTTGTTAGAAATAAAGCAGTCCCCATTTCACTATTAGGTACCTTCGTAGGTTATTTAAGACTTCTTATATGGGAAGGAGGCAGACCCAATATGCATTTAATACCTTCCACACCAAAGTAAACCACTTGACATCTTTAAAGGTATCGAGTCATTTAATACGTCAAATTCGAGGTGAGCCCTTGGTATATTTTCCCCTACCTATACGCAAACACATATCACTTCCTCACAGGTCTTATGGTTGGAGATGTCCCGCATCCGTAGAGTATACACAACTGTTGGTAGCCTCTAAGTGAAGGGCATACTTCTATTGTGTAACTCTACTGACCTCGCATCACTATCCTTACTAATCCAAACCAATTATCATATGCCTAAATATTGGGCTAGGCCCACTAATTCACACTCGTCCTAAATGTATTATTAAGGTTTTATAATTTCCTACCATGAAAATTATACTACCTTCTAGCATTTAATTCTTATCTAATAAGATTATTACATATATTTTCTATTTTACTCTTACGTCGCATAAATGTCAATTGTCTGTAATAAAGGGTCATTATTATTCAAATTGGACAACCAATAATGACATTTATTTATTAATTTTAATTCAATCTATCATGTCTATTTCATTTTCCTATAAATGTCATATTATATTCTTTAGTAAGTTCAAAATGCATTTACGTCCCTATTTAATTCCTTTAACTCCTATTAACTGCACATTTATTACCCTAATAATTTGCTTGTTCATAAATTTTGGAATTACTATCACTTTTCCATTTCAACCTTCTAGTCCTATGATCTACTACGTTACTAATAACTAGTCGTCCTAATTATAACTAATACGAATATCATCGTATATTATGCTTTATATATATATATATATTAAATCGGAAGGCATGCTTATATGTGTGTGTATATTCCTATTTCTAACTCATTTAATTCCTATCCTTAGGAATTCCTGAACATACATTTATATGTACATTCTGTAAAGAATAATTATTTCCATATTTTAATATATTAGTGCTATCCTACTCGAAAAGGATTACTGTTACAACTTTCCATAAATTACGCAAAAGTGAGACTTTTGCTCCACTTAAAATTACAAGGAATTATCTCTTTTCTTTTATTGAAATAGACAATGCAAACTACAGAGGAGAAGATGCACACTTTACACATCTCTTTCCTTTTTGGTATATTCCTTATTATTTTAAATGACGCACTTTTTATACATAGTTGTGGAATTGGGTAATTTATGGAAATAAATAGAACTAAATTGTAACTACAATGCTTCCAATAAATTAAAACATAGAAATTCACATTCCAAGTCAAATTAGGGCAATCTAAATTAATGCTAACAATTTATAACCCAACTACTGCACTAAATTTACAATCTTATCAATAGTCTACTTTAATAAGTTTAGGGTCTGATTTCCAAATCTCCAGATTATGGTGTAAATACCATTCTATTCCAATTACCCATATCACAAAATATGTAGGCGAGTTTTCAATTGAATAAGTTCTTTCTAAGCCTACAACTCCACAGATCTTGCATAGGCATAATAATTAAATAAAATTCAACGAGATAAATTTCAATGTCATTTATAATTCATATAATTTCCCACCCGCCTTTCTGGCTTTTCAAATCTCCCAAATTCGAATTCATCCCTTTTAATATGACTCCTTTTTTCTTTCCAATACAAAAATATATTTAACAAGATATATACATATCATTAGAATAACAGATCTGAGAAGATTTGGATTAAGTGGAATATAGATTTATAATCATGAAATTCACCTTTTCCGCAGTATCGATTTTCTCCTTCTCTTCTTCTCTTTTATTTTCTGCCCTTCTCTGATTGTATGTATGTATAATATAATGTTTTATAATTAATAAAAAATAGTGAAGAAGGAAAAAATGACAAAGCTCGGCTGCTTTGATCAAAAAATATAAGAAGAAAAGTGAGGGGCTGGGCCGGTATTTATAGGCACTCAAATATATCGTATCTGTTAGATTTAAAGTAATTAAATCCAGGCCATTCAACCAAGACTCAACCCTAGCTGCCACCTTCCCAACCGATTGATCACTCCCTTATAAGCTATCGACCGCTAGTGGTCGACCGGCCTAAGTATGAGGTCAATTAGTGGGGTCTACGCAGTTAATATAATTTATTACTTTTTATTCCTATTTAATTATTTTCGCTCCGAAATCTTCAAGCATTAATAACTTTTTTACTTGAACTCGTAAAACTCCATATGTGGAAGTTGCTTAGAAAATCATCTTGAACACAATGGTGTAAGTTTCATGGCCAAATTCCAATGTTTACTCAAATTCCATCTTTGAGCCTTAATAATTATTTATTAATTACCATTAATTTTATGGAGTGTTACAATGTCCACCATCTAAGGCACTTTCTCAGTCTACTCCAAGAAGACTAATTATGGATTAAGACACCATAATTGCTCCAACTGCAAGTGGAAGGCTAATAAAGTTGAGGTTATGCCCTAGGGACAACTATGTAACTTTTATTACAAAATTTTACACTCAACTCATATGTATGAATCCTTTTCAAAATGAAAGTATGTTTTTTGTTTCTATTTCTATTGTATGCGCATACGGTTATAATTAAATGTTGATGATTACATTTTAGACATACAATAGGAAATTCATAAGAGTAAGTATTTAACCAATTGCAGTTATGAATGTATTAGTAATCATGAGTAATGAATCGGTATATATAAATGATACTTATCCTGAAATGTTTCTTATCACGGTGATTCGAGAAAGGGATATCCATTCACCAATGAGAAAAATGTACTTAATGCCCTCCATATGATGGATAGTGAATTAATCATAACCGTTAAGGACACCAAGAAGTTATGTAATTGTAGTTGTTTTGGATAAACATCAGAATTACTCACTGAGTGTCTTCTATAGGTTAGTTATATCTAAGTCAAAATAGAGGATGTTACATGACATGGGAGTATTGTGGATCTTACTTACCAAGTCCCTACTTTGATGATGGTGAATAACATGCTATGAGTTCATGCTAAGACCATAGTTGAGTACGGTATTAGATACTTAAAGTGAAGCACTACTCAAGATATGATTCGTCTCCTTTAATATAGAAGGCAAATGTCACTATAATTGGTTTTTGACTCGAAGTTAGAACTCTCCGCCAAGTGTAAATTCAGTTAATCAATAGTTGTTATCAATGGAACTAAGTAACTTTAGAGCTCAACTTCCCAATTAAATAAGGAAATCATTAGTGTTTTGAATTATGACCCAGTCCTAGATGTTTAAGTGATATGGTTTTAGCGAATAGAAAAGCATGCACAAATATCGTTGCATATATGTGCAACATTAAAATATTTACGAAGTAGGCCGTCACTTAGATGATCGATTAGCATATGCTTCATGCCTTTACTATGCTTTAGGAAAGTCCATGCATGTTTTGATATTTAAATAGTTTAAATATTAACCAAGGACCAATGTCGCACCAATGAGTCAAATAACAATGAGTGTTAGCATTGGACTTAAAATCTATAATATAATGATTTATAATTGTTACAGGTTATTATGGAGATTACATATATATAACTGTTATGTGTATATGTGAATAATTTATTTTTTTTAATTACCAAAATAAATCAAGTTAAATATGCACAACTATTGTATATATTCAACTTAGTTTAAATGTGTAATTTTATTCAGTAAAAGGCATAACATAGAATATATAATATATACATTTTACGTCATGTATTGATAAATTAATATATATCAATTGATTTAAATATCATCGCCCCTATGATGGTAAGAGGAAGGGTCAAATGTGTTTTAGTCCAAAGGAAGAAAGAAATGATGATCTAATATATATGGTCATATCAATCGCCGAATCAAATAAAAATAAAATTTGCATTTATCTTGTATATGATGGTCGGGCATACAGGGGAAGGGAAGGGTCAATTATGGTAGACTAAATAAGTTGTATTTCCTACAACAAATATTCTCATAGTCTCTCATTCTTCTAGATCAAATTCATTCGATTTCTAATTAGAAAAAAAATAGAAAAGTGCTCTTTTTTTCTCCTCCATTAAGGAGAAAAGATCACTTTTTCATCTCCTCCATTAGAGCACTTCAAGGTAAGCCTTGTAGAGTTTAACTAGAAACAAAAAAGGAGTTTCCGAAGGTCTCTACAAATTCTAACATATACGATTAGACACTTTCATCATAATATTTTCTTAATTATTGATTAAGTATGTCATCTAAAGCTTATTTATATGTTAGGTACGCTTATTTATATTTTAGGCCACTAAAAACAATTTTCATATATATATATATATATATGATTATTTAATATATTTATATTAAATTTCAAATAGCGATTTTCGAACATTAATTTATTGATTTTCATTTGAAATTTGATTCAATCGTTGATTAAAACATTGATTTTCATATTTATGTATGTATAACTGTCTAATACATTTATATTTAATATATAATTGTTTAATGTATTGTTGATTTAATGATTGACTTTCATTTAAAATTTAAACTAGGAAATAGGATTTAGTTTGATCATAGATTTAATTAATTGTTATGATTAGATAAATATCTTCAAGGGACTTATTTTATAACTTACAATATCCAAGTAGATATTTTTCACAGGTAGAATATTTATTAATATTTATATAGATACACATGTTATATATATATGCATATTATATTATATACACATAATAATTGAATCAATTTGCATATTAATATAATAATAAAAGGAAATACAATCATACTTTGTGTAATACGTGTTTGTCATAAAATGCATTAAACATGTTGCTTATGGTATTATTAAATGCCTTCAATAAGTTTGTATATGGAATAATTAATTATGATGGTTATACTAATATATATATATATATATATATGAATTAATGTATATGTATATATTTATATACAAACATATATATATATGTATGTATGTATGTATATGTATATGTGTGTGTGTAGTTTCCATTATAATATGCATTTATATTAAATACCAAATATATTTGCATCTAATGCTTGCTATTAACATATTTATATATGGTAATAAATCCCAATAATTTTGTATATACATAATACCATCTATACATATATATGTGTTTCTATTATCATATTGTTAAGCATTAAACTTGCTTAAAGGTTGAGTATATTGATACTTATGTTCAAAATTAAATTTATTGTAACGAACCTGGATTTTCGAGCCATGAAAATCGACATCAATACATTCACTATATAGCATACTGAGCAATCGAGTGCCGAAAATACCAGATCATTAGGGGTGAAGAAGAAAAAGGGATAGAAAAAAATAGAAACAACAACATAGAATCTCACAATCACAGCGGAACAATATATAATATATAATAACTGATCTTTATACAAAAAGAAGCTGTAATAATTAATATTCATACAATCATCAGAGTACAACAAATAATCAGTCAATATGGGCAGTTATTATAATTTGTCCTCACAAGTGCTGAATATACAACATACACACATAGTAGAATATAATCAAATACGTAGAATACGCCTGAGAATCCTCCAGCTCGTCTCCTGAGCTCCATAGCATCCTAACCTAAATCTGTAATACTCAGTCTGACTCGAGTATTATAATAAATAACACCCGAGTCATTCTGGAAAACGGCCAGCATGAGAAAACACACTCAATTTGAATTATTACTATTTTCAAAGTCCTTTGAAAACATAGGGTATCTCGTAAGACCACACCACACATAAATACGATGGGTTTTTACCTTACGATAACCAAAACATTTTATATCAAAATCATCTGATATTATAATAGTGTCTATATATAGTAAATTAGAAAATAGTTGAAATGCTTGCATCTCACGTTTCAGCATAGTTGATATACAATCAAAACCGTACAGGCTCGTAGTGGATATTGGATTCCATACAATGACTAGGGTACTGGGGTACCCCACCATAGTACACCTCTAGAAAAATGTACCGAGGACTTCGCCTGGATCCCCTGCCAACATAGGACTAGCCTACCCCTGACCTGGATAGTACCGAATATGTTATCACCCCGGGTGTTCCCACCCTAATCGAGCGCTCTCTTTTCCATGCACAACCATATCCATAATTATTATATTATATCCGAGGGTATCTAGAAAAGTGATAACATACCCTACTTGGGTGCGACCCACTTAGCTCTGCCCCATCTCCCTTGTTTTAGTCATTCCCAGTTGATGAGGCTTGACGCTACATTTACCTTTAGAATAGCATTCTTACTTGGAATGCTAACATTGCATTCCAGGCAAGCAATGCAATGATAGCATCCATCCATACTAGTTGTCTTGGGTCTGGACAAACCGAATCTCCAAATCATCATCTTTATTATCTTCATGATATCGCAATTCGTAACGCACAAATCAGATCAAAGTGGTTTTCGGATAATTTAATCTGATCCTGGTCTCTTCGAAACGATCAACGAATTTGGCCAGATTTTGATAGTCGGTTATTTAACTATCAAATAACATCCATAAGGAGTCACTAGGCCCAGATTATAAATCTTTCAACATCTATTTAAAAATATCTTTACAAAGATATATATATATATTTAATCCCTTCCAGTATTCCAATATTTGAAAACGATTTCAAGTTCTTATATCCATAACAGGATTTTTAGCCTATATCAACACTTAGAAATATTTCCAAATCCAACTTATAATTCATTACTTAGAAAATATTTCTATATAAATCATTTCATAGTTAGAATATTTCCAAAACCATTTAATTCCAATACTTATGAATCTTATTTCACAAATCTCCGGAATTTTAATAATTCCCTTTTCAAATTTCCAAAAATTATCGATTATACTCATTTATAATCCAACTAACGATTTATAAATCCTTTAACGAATTCAAATTCATTTTCAAAGTTCCCAAGTCTAACTATTTTGGAAAATTTCCTTAAACTCCCAGAATTCTTATTATAACATTTCACTTATACAACCACATCCGTTCAATAAAATCCAGTTCACAATCTCGAGAGTATTTATAAATAAATTCCAATTACTTGCTTTTTAAATTCTATATATATTTATATAATAATAATTTCAAAAATATGGTTAAATAATTATTTAAAATATCAAAGCACTTTTAAAATAAACATCAATAACTAATTCCACTTTAATAATAAAATTCTAATCGATTTACAAAACTTGCTTATAACTTAGAATTTATTCAACAAATTTAAATATTTAAATAATCAAATTTCTGAAATATTTTAATCCAATTAATAGTTTTAAACTACATAGTTTAATAAATTTTAAATCCTCTTTTTAAAACAAACTTAACTTCTTGTGAAAACCATTTTAAAATTCAACATATCCAATTTATTGCTTATAAATCTCTCTCGATTTATCACAACTCGATTCACATTTCTAATTCCATAACTGTTCCAAAATTTCAATATAGAATCCACTATTTCTCTCTAAACCGATTTCTCGACCTCATTATAAATTCTCACTGTGAATTTTATATTCCCAATTTACCAAATGAAAATCACTTCACTTCATTATAAACATCGTTTATAAACTTCAAAATCTCATTTCCAATTTACAACGGTTTCATATCATTTAAATTCATTTATAAATCAATTTCTAATTGAAATTCCATTCATAAATCTATTTCTCAAATAATCCAAACTATATTCCGAAACCAATCAAATCTTGATTTCTACTTCCATTTCGTAATTTAAAAATCTTATTTATAAATCCTGTATAACCAATTTTATATTTATTTCCAAATTCCCTTTATTCTCCCAAACTATTTAAATCTCGATTTTTAAAACCCTTTTTTATTTAAACAAACATCACTTAAATTTATTGTTCAAAAATCTTTTGTATACATTATTTTAAAATCTCTATTTAAATTATTTTACGAAATAGTTAAGTATGAATTTAAATCAAATCATTTATTTTATCCAAAACAGTACCTCTTTAAATAATCCCTAAACTCAATATAAATATTTCACTTTCATAATCCCCTTTTAATTTCTTTCCAAATTCAAAAATAATATTTGTGGTATTTTAAAATACCAAAATCTAGGCCAGTGCTACTATAGCATTCAATAATCAAATCACACAACCATCCATAACAGATTTATTAATCACATCATATATCACTATATATGAAAACCATCACTATAGCTTTGAGGAATCCAGTTGGATCCCTCCAACCTGTTTCCCTGCATCCACAGATGTTAGATAACATAAAAATACCAATCCCGCTTCGAGGCGGGATATCGCGGTAATATAGGGTCATCCGCTATTATGTGGGGCGCATAGTGTCTCATCCGCTCCAATAGGCGGGAAATATATCCAACTACTAATATACATACTAATATGTATATATATATAATATAATATCCAACTGATAATAATAATTATCAATTCATCCAATCAATCAATAATGATTTTTAATATTTCAAATTAAAAACTAGCAATCCAAATGAGTGAGATTTACTCACATTGATTTTTATTTGCGATCCGTTCCAATTTTAAATTAAATTGAACATCGTTCAATTTAATTTAAAATTCCACTTACCTCCAAAAATCTCCAAACAAATTAGCCTATGCCATCACGAATGCATCGCCACCTGTTTCGTGATTTTTAGACCTCGTATGACAAGTAGTTGCATTAATAAGCATTCGAATAATTAAAATTTTTAATTAACTTAAATATAAACTTATTAAATAATTTAAGCTTTACTGTAATTAGATTAATTACCCTTAATCTCGCAATTCCAGGCTCCCGTTCGACCTCGCCTTCGACAATCACTGCCCTAGGCTTGATGAGAAGCCGTCGTTGCCTTCAAGTCGCAACAGCCAATCGAATCGCCTCATCGCCGTCGCTTGGGCTTCGATCTTAACGTCACCCACTGATGGCCACTTCCCCCCTCACCTGAACATGCACACGCGTGCTGTGCGACTCCACTGCCTCCGGTCTCCACGCATCATCGCCTTTCGCTTCTTCTCCGCGCTCTACCAGAAATCATCGCGCAACCCAAAACGAATTCGAACCCCATCCAGTTCCTTACCCTAGCGAGCGCGTCTCCTCCACCACGTGCCACTTCACTTCAGGTTGCCTCGCAGCCTTCGAGTCGCGGCCAACTCCTCTTCACGCGTGGCAACCAGGCGATTCGATTGAATCTTTTTTTATAATATGAATTCGATTTCGATTTTTATTTTGAACGAGGAGGAAGCGTGCATGAGTTTTAAAAATATGAAGGCGACTCAATTCAGAAGTAGGGTGGCGCGTTTTCAGGGGTAGGGTCGCTCGAGTATAGGTTAGGGTGGCTGTGATTTAACATTTATATTTTATATTTAAAAATATCTCATATTGGGTAACTAATAATCTACAATCCCTATCAAGGCATGCCGCCTGGCATTCCTAATGTTATACCGCTATTCTGAACCCAATGGAACAAGTCTCGAGGTCTAATTCGATCGTATGGAGAAGATAGCTTTTTGAACCCAGTTAAAATATTAAATTTTCGATATTAACTTCTATGTGTTTCTATCCCGTACGACCAAATGGTAAATCCAATCGCTACGAAATTTGAAATCTGATAATAATACATTATTACAGATCCAAAGGAATTAGTTTCATCAAAATCCGAGACTGTGCCCCGGATCGCTATTTTAACGCGTCGATTAAATCGATGATTTCAAAATTGACGAAATCACTTGAAATTCCCAGTTTTAAAAATTTACTAACTCAATTCTAATTCAAATAGAATTTATATCAACATTAGAAATCGGTTTGATTCATATACAACTTAAATTCCAATTATTCACCATTTCCGTTTTTCGATAATTCGCTATTTTTGAAATTTAAATTCATTCTATAATTTCCACCAAAATCTTTCATATCCAAAAATCAATTTATATACCAAATCCAATATTTAAAATCATTTAAATATTCAAAATCAAATGACAAAAAATCTGGGTCGTTACATTTATTAACAAATAATTTTTATCCAAATCAATATTGGATTTATATTAAATATGATTTAATATAATTTCCACATACGTTCATAACACAAAATTGATCTTTGGGTAAATTAAGTAAAAGGAAAATTTTGAAATCAACCCTTTTAATATAGTACGCAACCGTCAAAATCCAACAATGTACATTAGTCTCAACATATGTATCAAATATCCTTTTCTTGATATACCTTGACAAGGTACATTTAAGGATAAGTATTTTAAACACACAGTTCAGTACTCATGGTTAAAAACATATTCATAATTGTAACTAATTAAATAACATTCCTAAGGATTTTCTACTTACATATATTTAATGTTTGTAGATCATTACTTATATCACAATATAACAATACATATAATAGAAAATAAAACCAAATGCTTACCATATTTTGAACAAGATTCTCATACAAGAGTCAAGTTACATAATAAATTACACAATTGCTTCTAGAGCACACCCTTAACTCTATCAACATCCCACTTGCAATTTGGGCCAATTATGGTGCCTCATGCCCATACCCTTGAGCAGTTTTCCTAATAGAGTAAGAAAGGGCTTTAATGAATATATGCGATCTTATCTTTGATATCTACTCTGTCAATCACTACTTCTCTATCACTAATAAACCATCTTAACATGTGAAGCTTATGTAGAATGTATCTCCATGATTTATGAGCTAGCAGTTTTCTGATAATCAATGTCTCTATATTATTGTCACGATACTTTAGCATCTAACCTTCAATGTTAGGGATCATTCCTAGCTCTTTAATGAATTTTCGCATCCACACAAATTCTTTTACGGCATCATTTAAGGTGATGTACTCAACCTCTGTAGTTGTTCCATAATTTCTTACTTGGAATTTTTCCAACTTATAGCCCCTCCATTGAGGATTAATGTGACTCCCCAAGATCAATTAACTATCGTCGAAATTGGTTGAAAACTTGAATCCTAGCAATCACTTCATAAGGACCTAATTGATTCCATAAATTAGGAACAAATCCTTAGAATTTCTCGAATAATTTAGGGCAACCTTGATTGTTGTCTAATGATTTTCACCTAGATTTGATTGGTAACAACTAACTGCATTAAACACAAAAGTAACATATGGCTTAGTACATAGCATAGTGCATATGATGGATCTTACTGCCGAGGCATAAGGAATCCTACTCATATGATATCTCTACTCAATTATAGATGAGGAGCCTTTCCTAGAAAGAACAATGTTGCATTCAAAAGTTTTGCGCTCGGAATTTTCCATACTAAACCTTTTTAGTATGGCATTTATGTACATTGATTGAGACAATCACAATATCCTTTTAGATCTATCTCTATTAATCTTAATACATAGTATTAAGGATGCATCTCCTAATTCTTTCATCTAAAGGTTATTGAACAACCAAGCTTTTACCAGTTGTATCATTGGTGCATTGTTACCAACTGTAGTAAATCGTCAACTAATAAAACTAAAAATGATATAGCACCTTTTTGATCTTTCCTATACACACACACACACACATCCTTTGTGTTCTAACTGAAACCAAACTATTTGATTACTTTGTTAAAACATTTATTCCAACTTCTTGTTGCTTGCTTAAGACCATAAATTAACCTTAAGAGCTACATGCCTTGTCTCTGCTTTGATTGATTTCAAAATGCCTTGGGTGTGACATATAAAAAGTCTCTTTTAAATCACCACTTAAAAATGTTTTTAATGTCCATCTACCATATTTTGTAGTTATTAATGAGAAACGACTACAAGTATTATCCAAATTGGTTTAAGCATAGAGACAACGTTTTGTTATAATTAACACCTTGAATTTGATGGAAACATTTCACCACCAACCTTGCTTTATTGATCTTGACCTTTACATAATCATTTTCTTAACGATCCATCTACAATCGATGGGTTTTATTTGAGTACCATTTCCAAACTCCAAACTTTATTCCTAATTCCTATACATGGTTTCCATTTCTGGTCTCTTCCAATCAGTGATGGTTTCAATCTTTGATGGATTAACTGCTAATCCATTCTCTAAAACAACATGTCCAAGAAACTTGACTTCTCATTTTCAAAAATGACATTTCGTAAACATAACCGTCAACTTATGCTGTCTTAAGGTCTCCAAGACCAATCGAAGATGGACTTCATGATCTTGATCATTCTTAGAATATACCAAAATATCATCAACGAAGACCTCCGCAAATCTAACCAACTGATCGTGAAATATTCAGTTCACAGGATCTACAAAGAACGTAGGGGAACCGATCAGTTAAAGAGGTCAAAGAGCATGACTAACTACTCATATGAACCATACATATTTCTAAACATGATCAAAGAAAAAATATCCTCAGTTACCCTCGGTTGATGGAATTCCATTATCAAATCTAGCTACGAGAATACTCTAACTCCACTCAACTAAACAAACAAGTCGTGTATCCTAGGCAATAGATAACGATTCTTCACAGTCAACTCAGTCAGCTTTCGGTACACATCCGATTGATCCATCTGACTTCTTCACAAATACCCTGGATGCTCCCTGTAGTGAAAATACTCGGTTTGATGAAACATTTGTGCTCAAGTTCCACTAGTTGCTTCTGCAACTCCTCCATCTCCTTTAGCAACGTTCTGCTAGGTGATCTACTAACAGGTCGTACCCCTATATCAAAACTATTAGGAGTTCAATTTCTCTTCTAGGCGGTAATCCCATCACTAGTTTAAAAACATCTACAAATTCTCGAACCACTAGTACTATATTAATCTCGTCTTCCTGAGTCTCCATTGCACACAACATAGGTCCCGACTTTTCCTTCAACGTATCTAATTCTACCATAATCCTTTTACCATATTTAGGGCTTTGCAAAGAGGTAAATCTATCGGCATAATAAATTCTTATGTCATTTTGTACTAGCTAATCCATACCAAAAATTACCCCATAGCCTATGAAGTCAAACACAAATGGGTCATAAGCAAACAAATGTTCACACAGAACAAATTTTAAATTAACACACCTTAACCCGAGAGTGGCATACCCACCGATGGACTAACCACTTGCAAAGACGTATTGAAATAAGTGACTTCTAAGCCCAACCCATAAACCAAATCTTCCGAAATGAAAGAATTTGTAGCGACAGTATCAAACAAAACTCTCATTGAAATACAGGAAATCAAAATCGTACCTTCAAGCACCACACCTTTTCCTTTTTCATCAGTAGATGGTCCAGCTGCTGGTCCCTTAAAGGCAAACATCTTTGCTTATTTCAGATCAGGACAATGCTTCTTCTTATGTCCTAGCTTATCGTAATTGTAATACTTGACCTTGTTTATCCCAATCGGATTCAAGCACTTGGATGCATAGTGCCCCATCTAACGATAATTATAACAAGTGATTTCAAAAACAACCTTTCGTGCTCCTCCTCCTTGAGACTTTCACTTCTGTTGCTGGCCCTTCTGGTGTAGGGGAAACTTCTTCATCTTATCAGCCTAAGCCTTCCATCACACATTCCTCCTCTTAGTGTACATCAGCTCATATTATCTTGCCATATCCACTACTTCATTAAATAGGAGTGCTAAGTAAGCCATCATCCTATCACTCCTAATAAACATCTCAAAGTCCTGATCAAATCCAACCCATATTTGGAGAAAGCATTAAACTTCTAAAAATACTTCGGCATAGTCATACTTCCCTGTTCTAGCTGCACGAATGCTCAGAAGTCAGAACATTGCCAACATCTCCGATCTGGGGATAAATTGTTCCTTAAACATCTCCTTGTACCATTATCAAGTGATTTCTTGCTAGGGAACATCTGCCCTATAGTCTCCTATAAGATACTAGATAATCCTTTATGTTGTCCAGACACTAACTTCACCTTTTAAGTATTGGTAAATTCCAAATCTCCACAAATATGATCACACATCCATAACCAATCACTTTATTCCATAGTCTACCTCGTTCCATCATAAATTTATCCTCTCATACTTCGAAATTCCTGGTTCATCTTATCAAAATTTTCCCTCGCAGCCTACAACGACCCCCATGGAAAATTTATGGCTTATAGAGGTACTTGCTGCTGAGCTTGCTGTTGCATTGGATTTGCAAAAAATGCTAGAAAAGCACATTCATATCTACATTTCCCACTACCGGAACTGACATCTAGATACCCTTCTACTCCAACATTCGAGGATATCTCCCCTCCTTAGCCATTAGTCTGTGTATTTGCAATTCCACCACTAGTGTTTGCCATAGCACCTCCTAGCATCAAATGTCTGCTTTAGGTTTCCATTCTTGCTTTCTACATAACCAAGCACTCTTAAGAAACGAAAGTAAGAGAGTGAAAGCAATAGTAGAGGGATAGATATATTCACCTGTATATTTATATCAAATACAAGTACGCTATATATGGAGCATATACCTTTCCTCGAGCTATTAAATTTCTACTATCTAGTTTCTACTTAACTCTGTTATACTTAAGTGTCCCCTAACCTAAGAACGATACCAAGTTGTAACATCCCCCATTTATAGATTCGAAAATGAACGCCGATGATGCTGCAATCATCATCAGAATTTTCTTCAAGTGACAAAACAGAATTTGTTTTTTTCAACAATATGAAGTAAACATAGTAGCTAAATGAATTTCCATTACATAAGTTGTCGTTACATTCTACATATCCCCATATGTGCCCACGCAGCGGTAAACATAATAAAAACATAGATACTAATGTCATGCCCGATATATGAAGATGCAAACATGAACACCTAACAAGTTTTATAATCTGGTTTTACACATCACAATTAAAACAAACTTCATTATATACTAAGCCTCCTGCTTCGCATTCGGAGTCCTTTATCTGTCCTTAAGCAAATATGTCTAAGCCTATAAACTCGACCTACTTAAATGAGTACCCTTGAGTTTATGAGAAAAATAATAATAAACGCATGGGTCAGACATAAAACCTAGTATGAGTAATACTTGATAAGGATAAAGGTACGCCCTAAGGGCAATAAGGTAATTTGTTGCATAATCTAACTAGAGAGCCAATCTTGTTTAAAATAAAAGGTGTTTTTTTGTTATATACTTGTTATATTATGATATAATCAATTAAGTAATTAATTTAACGTATGTTAAATAAAATTTCCTTAAATGGTATGTTTCGTGATAGCAATTTTAATATGTTATAATCATCAAAAATCTATCACATTAAAAACAACATATTATTTTAAATATTTCTAATCAAGATGTTTCGAGATGGGATATCACATCCACTGAGACTGGAGTGTGTAATGCTCTCTAAATATTGGACAGTGCATTACTCATGACTGCTGGGGGCACCAAGGGGTTATGTGCTAATAGTTATTGGATAATTATAGAATGACCCACTCAAGGGTTTTCTATTGGTTATGTAATGAAGGTCAAACAGAGAATTTTGAAGTGATGATATTACATAGTTCTCTTAACTTGAGAATACCATTGAACTTCAATAAGGATACTACACTTTGATTATAGTGAAATCATGGCATGACGTCTATTGAACGATAATAGTTGGGTTTGAGTTGAAGCATTGGAAGTGAAACACTAATCGATACAGATTTCATCTCCTTGGTTATATGGGTTAGTATCACGAACGATTGTAGTCGGCACAAATTCAAACCCTATGGCTAGAGCAGTACATTAATAATAATTTCTTTATTAAACCAATGACTTTGTGTTTGGACAAAAAAAGTTGAATGTGGACGATATTAGAATTTTGACCAAAACCAAATTCCATAATTCCTAATATGATATAGTGTTGACAAAAGGAATTGGTGTGAATAATCATTACTATAGGGTACAGTTGGGTATTGTCAAAAAAGACGTGTAAGCAATAAATTGAGCCAAAATATCACACCACTAGTTAAGGTAACATATAAATGTTAATATTTGAATTGTTCGATATTAATCACTGATTGAATTTACACATTTTAGTCGCACAACCGTAATGGTGAATTGATTAATTTATAATCATTGTACATTAAGTAAATTAATTAGTATTTATGAAATACTAATTATTAAATTTTATTTAATGTTTGAATACCATTAGTATTTAATGAAATGCTTATATATAAAAGTTATGCATACGCATATCGATATACGATATCAGTAGAATATTTAAATTAGACTTAAACGGAATAAATACTAAATGGGTTTGGAAAATTTTGAGGCCTATTTTATCTCATGCTATGGCTGGCCAAGGGGGAAGGAAGAGTTTTCAATTTTAATTGAATAGGCTAAAGAATAACTAAAGGAAGGTGAATTAAATAAAATAACTAATTAAAAGTTAATTAATTAAAACATATATATATATATATATATATATTGATATACATGTATGATTATAATTGTTGTAGTTATTTATTTATCCTACATTATTGATGATAAATTAAATAAATTTTCAAATTAATTAAAATATTTAATTAAATAAAATTTTATAAATAAAATTAATTAAAAGTTAATTAACTGAAATGTATACATATATTGATTCATACACATAAACAAGCTATAAATATTATGGTTGTGTTATCCAGCACTTAAACTAAGCGACATCTCGATGGATGTGGACTTTAAGATGATGAAGAGATGGACAAAAAAAACTTATTATATATCAAGCATGATGAAGAAATGGAGCATAAGAAGTTGGCGAAGATTGTCATAAGGAAAATCATGTCGATACCAACATGATTGATCATGTTGGTACCGACCTGCTTGGTGAGGTAGGACCTATATTGAACTATATATGAAGTTGCCTTGTCTTTGAAGAGAAAGAAAAAGACTCGAATAGGAAAAATCATGTTGGTACTGACATGATTTGATGGAGTAATTTTATTGGCAAAGATTAGAAGTTTGAAGACTTGAACAAGTATGATGAAAAGATGAAGATTCAAGTTCGACAAACATGTCAGCACCAACATGATAATGTCGGTACCTACCTATTATGGATGTGGAGTTTTACTCGCTCTTCATGTTTGAAAGATTGGATCACAGATTTTACATGTTTTTTTGTAAGCTAACGATTTTGACAAATGAATTCGAGTATAAATATCCATCATTTGGCAACGAAATGAAAACTTTTGGACTCTGGAATCAATATCTTGTTTTTTTCCATGAAGTGCTACTGAACTCGAATTTCAATAGATTTCTAGATTTATGAACTTTGTAATTCAATTGTACTTGTGCAAGAACATTTAAATAAAGCTAATAGTGGATGTAAGCAATCAAATTAAGGCCGAACCACTTTAAAAATCTCGTCTTTCTACATTCTATTTTCATTTTCTATTGAATTCATCTCATTTTTTTATTTGGGGTGTTGTATCATTCTTGGCGCAACATTTTTGATGCTTTAACCAAGAAAGAAGAATATCGGGTGTAGATCTGTGGTTTCACTTTGAATTTGAAGAGTCTAAAAGCTGGATCTAGAACTTGTTCATTGAAGGTTTGTGGTTTCTTGGATTTGTGAAGAATCTACCATCAGATCTAAAAGATATGACCCTAAGGAAGACCATATTTGGTGTTATTACTAAAGGTAATGCCGAAGGAGATAACCATGCTGAATATGAAACAACTCAGCCTTTGACTGCTCTACCAGCATCATCATTCCAACCGACTGAAGTTGTGACAAGAGCTGAATTGGAGAGGATGGTGATGGACATGATCATAAAGATGCAAGAACAGATAGTTCCCAGATTGAACTGATGAAAAGTATGTATGAGCCATTGATGGCGTTGGCCCAGCCTCATCAAAGGGTTGAATTGCAAAAGTGAAGGAGAACTAGAAGGGAATTGTTGTCTTCTGATTCCAGCAAAGAAAGCTTACCTTTAGCTGAATAGAACAGAAGAGACAACAAACAACCAATACAAAGAGGGGATAAGGCATGCAGCAAATCAGACAACAAAAATACTTATCAGTACTGAGATTACCCATCAGGTCGGTACCAAGATTTTTCCCGAGGATCTGAATTTGTCTGATAGCAAGGAAGATTTGCATGATGTTGATGCTGGTGAAAGGCAGTGGTGCTAGGATGGGTGGTGTTTAAACCGGTGTGCTTAGACGACTACCGTAGAACCATCTAGGAGAGAACATAGTCCAACAAATAATCGATGGAGTAGGTCAAGATGAGTGGTTCCTATAGAGACATGGGGACCTAGACGTCATGCAACTAACTGAGAATGTGTAACATCCCCCTACTTAGAGTCCCAAAACTAATGGCTACGGATGCTGCAGTTATCCATAGTTATTAATCCTCGACGACCAAATACAGCGGTGTTAGATTTATTGATACACAGAAACACATGACTATGGAAAAAATTTGAAACAACAGAAAGTGTCAACATTCCATTTCAAAATATTTAAAATCATTACATAATCCTAGTACGAAAACCACGTTCAGATAACATATAATTAATAAAAAATACGCAAAGAGTGACATATGAAGATGCCCCCTTGGATGATCAGAGTACATAATAAGGCACTAAAACAATTTTCCTTTACAATCAAACACACAGCGGAAATAAGAACTTTAATAACAAGCTTGCCTCCTGCACGTCCTCGGAAGCTTTATTCGTCTAAAAGAGAACCTGGAAACCTTAACTCCCAACCTACTCAAAATCAATTGAGTACCCGAGAGTTTAAGAGGAAAACAAAAACTTCGAGTCAGACATAAAGCCTGGTGTGGATAATAATTTACCATCTCAAACCATTTAGATATCTAGTGAGACCACGCCGCTTAGCGGAACGGGTTTTCCCCTCACTAGTATCCTAAAACATTTATGAAACCATATACTGTGCTCCTGCATCCACAATGGTTAAAGCATAGTATTTCAAAAAATTATGATGATATGCAAAACAAGTAAATCAAAACTAGATTATCCATCCCCATTCATTCTGACTATCTGTCTCAATTATAGTTTCTTGGGTTACTATTAACCTATTAAATGTTTATGGACTATCTATCCAATTTCATAGTTTTCATGGGATTACTAAGAACCTATTGGTAACTCAAATACCTTTTCTATTATCCTAGTTTTCATGGGCTAACTAGGAACCTATTAACTAACAGTCAATATCTTAATCCAGATATAGTTTTCATGGGATAACTATAAACCTATTGGCCCTTGCCAATATCAATCATAGTTTTCATGGACTGACTTTGAACCTATTGGCCCCTGCCAATACTTTAATTAAGATTTTTAACATTTCTCAAGTTATATTCACTACTGGGTCAACCTAACTGGTTATTCTGCCCTTCCCCAAAATACTATTATGGGTTAATAACAATGTGAATAAGTATTTGAAGAAGTATACATAGAAACAATAATACCAACACCTGTGGTTTATAATCCTTGAATCATGTATATTTATCCTAATTAAACCCTTTAACCTTTATGATAAATGAAAACTTCTTCATTTCAAAACCTTTTATTTGCTTATGCCATAGTTATTCCTTTAAATTGAGGTTGGGTTTATGTTTTGAAACCTTAAAACATCTCTTTATAAACCTTTGGATGACTTCCGTCGAAAGCAGAAACCTCTTTTCAAAACATAATACACATACCTTTCGAAGCCCTTGATAAATATTCACTTTCGAAAGCAAACACACCTTTCGATGGTATCAAACGTCCTTTAAAACATATCTTCGAAATAAATGAAAGTGCCCCTTTCGAAAGCATTGGGTTTACTCTTTGAAAATATCGTTTGGGTCAAAATTGTTATATACGAAAGTAGCTCTTTCGAAACAAATTATAAAATTGTTTGGGGAAAAAGTTGATGGTGTCGGAACCATCTAGTCGAAAGCATAAACCTTTAAATTAAAACTTTGAAGGATAGATTCGAAACCACTTTCCACTCCATTGCCTTCAAAACCCTTAACCCCTTTCGAAAAGATTAAGGAAGTGGATTAGCTTAAGTTAAAACGGAGATGACCTTTCAAAAGCATTGATGGCTTTAATACACTCGGAAGTAAAATAGCGGCTGGGTTTCGTCCAATCCTTTCGAAAGCTCTTATTTAAAGAAAAAGGTACCCCTTCGAAAGCTAATACTTTAACATAATAAAGCAACCTTCTCTGAAAGCTATTTATATGAACCCTTTCGAAAGCATATCTTTCGACTGTGTCGAAAGCTTTTAGAAAAACAAGGCAAGATCTTATCTTTTGAAAACAAAATAGGGTTTCGACCCCATCGGAAGCAATCCTTTCGAAACCATGGCTTCCGCCTTCCTTCCAATCCACTATGTACCATCTAAGTGATACCTTGTGTATTGGTTTCGACTATGTGGGTTTTGACAGTGTGGGTTTCGACTGGGATGGTGCGGAGTTAATGGAGTCAAAAGATGCTGCTATTTTAGGCGGAACCAACTTTTCTGAATTAAGGGCTAAAACTTAGCCACTTTAGTAATTGCTTTGTAACTACTTGCCTATTTGTAAATCTTTGATTGGTTGCCTCAAAACTTTTCAAATACTTTACAATTAAAACTGCCGCATTTAATCCAATCTAAATTAAAGAAATTATAACATTTAAGCCCTTCCATTTAACCAAAACCAACATTTGTAGAAAAGTCTCTCTTTTAAAATGATTTATTTTCCCTAATAAATCAACTGGGAAAAATCCCAAAAATCACAGAAAATCCCTTTCATCATATAATCAAACATATTAAAATTTCAGACCCAATTACTTCCTGAAATTTTCAAAATAAATTTTAAACCCAATAATATCATATTTCACTTTAGAAATTCACAATAAGTTTTCCATAGCTTGGAAAATTCTGAAAATTAAAACCCATCTCCAAAATCATATTTTTCTTGACATAAAATTTTTCCATGGCATTCTAAAATCAATAACCCTCGGTTTTTACCCTAAAACAATACGAATTTGCATATAAATGAATTGTTTAAATCAAGCAATCAATAACTTAAGCATATCATCATTCAAAATATCATATAAACGAGATTAAGTCTTAAATCCAAAATCATATGATTATAAAATAAAAAGAGATGGAATGATGTATTATTCACCTTAAATATGATAAGGAATTTGAGATTTGTTGTTGATTAATCCTTCCTAGCTTTGATCCTTAGCTTTAGATTGAATTCTTCCTCTTTTCCTCCTTGTTAATGGCCGGCTCTAATTTAGGTTTATGGTTTTCGTTTCTGAAAGTGAGAAATGAAACGTGAATGGGCAATTACAAAGGAGTATAGCCATGTATAATAAAGTGGCTATATACTAATATGCTCATGTGTAAATTTGATTAGCCTATAAACCAATTTAAGCCCATTTAGTTTATTATTAAGCACGACCCTATATATAATTTATTCAAATCTCAATCCCCTTATCATCATTATTCTATTTAATTTATCTAATTAAATTTCCTGAATAATGTTATCAAAAATTTGGAATGTTACAGGCTCCCCCCCTAAAGAATTTCGTCCTCGAAATTCAGTAAGGATTAAATACTAAACAAAGCATATCATCTGTAACAACTCCTAACAACCATAACAATCATTCTAGCCTATCTGACTGACAACTATCTATATAAATCTAATATAGACATACCATCAAAGTAGATCAGGATAAGTATCTCTAATATGTCCTATGTCTCCCAAGTACAGTCCTTCTCGTTGTCGCTCCACTGAACTTTCACCAACCTGACTGTCTTGTTCCTTAATCTTTTCTCATCTCTAGCTACAACCCGAACTGGTTGTCTAACAATAGTTAAATTAGGCTCTACTATCAAGTCTTACTACCTAGTTGGAGGAATAGTAGTCTCTGGATCATGCACATACTTGCGAAGATGAGACACATGAAATACGTTATGGACACCTGCCATAATGCTTGGTAACTCTACTCTGTATGCGATCTTTCCAATCCTCTCTATAATCTAGAATGGACCAACATATCTCGGGGCTAACTTTCCTGACTTTCCAAATCGCACCACACCCTTCTTAGGTGATACCTTAATGAAAACCTTATCTCCAACCGAGAATTCTAGGTCTTTACACCTCTTTTCTGCGTAACTCTTTTGTCTAGACTGAGCTTCTTTCATCCTTCCTCAGATTAACTCAATCTTTTTTGATGCCTCTCGAACCAAGTCTGGACCTAAGACTAATCTGTCTCCAGTCTCCAACCAACATGCTGGTGATTTGCATGGTCTTCCATACAAAGCTTCAAAAGGCGTCATTCCTATACTAGTCTGATAACTATTATTATAGGAAAACTCAACCAAATGTAGGTGATCCTCCCAAGATCCACCAAAGTCTAATACACAAGCTCTCAATAAATCCTCGAGTCTCTTATTGACTCTCTCTGTCTGCTCATCTGTCTGAGGGTCATATGCAGTACTCATGTTAAGCTTGGTACCCATCACTTCCTGTAGACCCTTCCAGAATTCACTAGTGAACAGAGCATCTCTGTCACTTACTATACTACTAGGAACTCCATGCAGTCTAACTATGTTCTTCAGGAACAACTTAGCTAAAACAGGTGCCGTTCTGGTTGACTTAACTGGAATGAAATGGGCACTCTTGGTCAATCTGTCTACTATAACCCATATACTTTCATTACCCCTATTTGTCCTTAGCAACCCGTCTATAAAATCCATAGATATCGAAACCCACTTCCAGACTGGAATCTCTAAAGGCTGAAGCAACCCACTCGACTTCTGATGTTCGGCTTTCACTTGTTGATAGTTTGCACACTGCTTAACCCACAAGCCAACATCCCTCTTCATACCTTCCCAATGGAAGCTCGTCTTCATATCCTGATACATCTTAGTCCCTCCATGATGAATCGTAAACTTGGGCCGGTGACATTCTCCAAGAACTTCTTTTCTCAAGTCCTCAATATTCGGAACACAAAATCATCCCTTCATTCTCAACCATCCTCTTTGGTCGATGCTAAAATTCTTTAGATCATCGATCTAGTTCCAACCTCAAGCCTTCTGATCCTCTCAGCCAACACTGGATCCTCCTTCTTCTTAGAAGCAATTCTCTCAATCAATACTGGTCGAACTTCTAAACAAGACAACCTGGCGGAACTCTGATTAGAACCAGCAGTCGATCTTAACTGCACATCACAACTGACTAAGCTTCTAAATCTTTCCACTCTGATAACACAACTAACACCACATTCTGATGTTTTTTGCTAAGAGCATCTGCTACCTTATTACTTTTTTCTGGTGTATACTCTATACCAAAGTCGTATGCAGCCAAAAACTCCAGCCACCTCTGCTGCTTCATATTCAACTCCTTCTGAGAGAATAAATACCGTAAAGACTTATGATCGGTATAAAGCTCAAACCTCTCCCCTAAGAGATAATGTCTCCAAATCTTCAATGCGAAGATCACAGCTGCCAACTCCAAGTCATGAGTAGGTTATTTAACTTCATGTGGTCAAAGCTATTGTGAAGCATAGGCAATGACTTTATCATTCTGCATCAATACTGCTCCCAATCCAGTTCCGCATGCATCATTATATACCACCAACCCTCGGTTTCCGTCTGGAACTACTAACACGGGTGCATTGGTCAACAAATGCTTTAACTTAAGGAATGCTTCCTCACATTTGTCGGACCAAACAAATTTTACCTCCTTCCTGGTTAGTTTAGTTAAAGGTGCTGCCATCCACGAGAAATCCTTAATGAATCTTTAGTAGTAGCCAGCAAGTCCAAGAAAACTCCTGATCCTAGTCACTGTCTCTGGTCTCTTCAAATTATTCATGGCTTTGATCTTATCTGGATCAACTAACAATCCTTTCTCTGAAACCACGTGACCAATAAATTTAACCTCTTTTTTCCAGAAATGACACTTGGTAAACTTCACCTTTAGCCGATTCTTCCTCAGCATCTCAAATATCACTCTAAGATGAACTTCATGCTCTCTCTCATCCTTAGAGTAAACTAGAATGTCAGCTATAAACACCAATACAAACCTATCCAAATATTCTCGGAAAACTTGGTTCATCAAATCCACGAAGAAAGTAGGTGCATTCGTTAGTCCAAATGGCATCACCAACCACTCATATGAACCTTACTTAGTTCGAAATGCTATCAAAGGAATACTATCCTCCGCCACTCTTAACTGATGGAAACCTGTCGCCAAATCTAACTGGGAAAACACTTTGGCTCCACTTAACTGATCAAACAGATAATCTATTCTTGGCAAAGGATATTTGTTCTTAATTGTCCTTTCATTCAACTTACGATAGTCGATACACATCCTTAACGACCCATCTGGTTTCTTCACAAACACCGCGGCTGCTCCCTAAGGCGAACTACTTAGTCTAATAAAATTCCTTCCTTCTAGATCCACTAGTTGCACCTTAAATTCCTTCATCTCAGTCGGTGTCATCCTACTAGGTGGTCTACTTACAAGTATAGCTCCTGGCACAAGATCTATTCTAAACTCAATAGCTCCTTTCGGTGGTAGTCCAATGACTAGCTCAAAGACATCTGCAAACTCACTTGCTACCCGAATCTGACTTAACTCATTTCCTACCTCCATAGCATTAAGTAAAGTACTAACACTCTGGTCAGTATTCTCTACTGAGAATATCACTCGGTTATGACTAACAGGGTGCCTCAGTGATATTTCCCTCTCCTGGCTAAATATTCTAGCCTCATACCTACCCAACAAATCCATACCCAAAATGATTCTGAAATCATTAACATGCAAACTGCATGCTAACTTTTGACTTAATAAGTTAAGCTCTAACTGGTCACGTCTCAACCTTAGAGTTGCATACCCTCCTATTGGATTCACAACCCTTAAGGAAGTAACAAGGTATGTGGGTTCTAAGCATAACTTGTCAATTAAACACTGAGATATAAATGAATGTGATGCACCGGTATCAAAAAGTATCCTAACTGGTATATTCTGAATCAAAAACATACCTTCCATCATAGTCTTTCCTTTATCAGTTGCAGTAGGCCTAGCTGGTCCAATAGCAAAAACTTTTCCTTTATCCTCCCTAACTGGCTCTAGACACTGATTCTTGTAATACTCAACTTTATCACAGTTGAAGCACTTCATATTCTTCTTATTTGCAGCTTTCTTCCCATTTCTTAACCGGCACTCATTCGCAAAGTGACCCTTCTTGTCACATTTATAGCAAACTACCTCAACCTTTGACTTCCTAGTAGTATCTCCCTTTTGGACTCCCTTCTTTTTAAAGAACTTCCTCTTCTTCCCCTGAGAACCCTAAAATTCCACTGGTTTCTCCTTAGCAAAATCAACAAGTAACTCCTCATGGCAAATGGCCATCTCCACCACCACATTACAAGGATCACGGACATGTCATGGTCATTCTAGTAAGCTCGGGCCTCAATCCCCGAATGAACCTCTCATTCCTTCTGATGTCAGTATCTATAGTAGCATATCCATATCGAGACAACTCTTCAAACTTAGTGGCATACTCGGCTACGAACATCTCTCCCTAAACTAGATCCAAAAACTTCCTCATCAGTTCAGACTTAGCAAACTCAGATACAAACTTCTGCTCAAATCTCGTTTTAAAATCAGCCCAAATTAACTGCTCTTCCGGGACTTCGACAGTGACACTATTCCACCAATGTAGTGCTGACCCCTGTAACTATCTGGAGGCCAACCTTCTCTTTTGCCCATCATTCAAACCCAAATCAATAAATATACGCTCGCAATGCAACAACCAATTCTAAACCTCTATGGCACTCTCCGTTCCCAAGAATGGCTTCCCACCCAAACTGGTATAATCTCTACTCAGCAAAACATAATTATTCCCAACTGGAGCCATAGGATTGCTCCTCCTACATTTCCAGCAACACCAGTAGCAGCTCCTTCTTGCATCAAACCAACAAAGAACTGATATATCTCCCCCATATCTACTAGTGGATTTCCAACACCCACATTGGCATCAGTATTTTGATTACTAGCATTAGCTGGTCGACCCGAGTTCCTCCTTGTAGTGGGTCGAGCATTTCCTTTAGTTGTGGTGCTTCCTCTACCGAGATTTCCTCTTCTGTTTCCTACGTCTATATCTCTTTTCTCGTAAATCTGCATACAAGCCTTAGTAAGAAACAGAAGAACGGTCTAAGAGAGCAGGGAATACACACTTATATATACTATATATATCAAATACAAGTACGTTACTATAGCGTTAACCTAAACCCCAATCTTATTATCTGATTCATTGGATTATGTAAAAATCTTTTTGGTTTAAGTCTCTTTTAAAGTTTCATTAACTTATGCTCTGATACCAACTGGTAACATCCCCCTACTTGGAGGCCTAAAACTAACGGCTACAGATGTTGCAGTCATCCATAGTTATTAATCCTCGGTGATCAAATACGGCGGTGTTAGATTCAATTATACACAGAAACACATGAATATGGAAAAAAAATTAAAACAGCAAACAATGTCAACATACCATTTCAAAATATTTCAAATTCATTACATAATCCCAGTATGCATACCACGTTCAGATAACATATAATTAATACAAAATACACCAAGAGCGACATATGAAGATGCCCCCTTGGATGATCAGAGTACATAATAAGGCACTAAAACAATTTGCCTTTACAATCAAACATACGGAGGAAATAAAAGAACTTTAATAACAAGCTTGCCTCCTTCATGTCCTCGGAAGCATTATTCGTCTAAAAGAAGACCTGGAAACCTTAACTTTCAACCTACTCAAAATCAATTGAGTACCCGAGAGTTTAAGGGGAAAACAAAAACTTCGAGTCAAACATAAAACCTGGTGTGAATAATAATTTACCATCTAAAACCATTTAGTGAGACCACACCGCTTAGTGGAACGGGTTTTCCCCTCACTAGTATCCTAAAACATTTATAAAACCATATACCGTGCTCCTGCATCCACAATGGTTAAAGCATAGTATTTCAAAACATTATGATGATATGCAAAACAAGTAAATCAAATCTAAATTACCCATCCCCATTCATTTCGACTATCTGTCTAAATTATAGTTTCTAGGGTTACTATTAATATGTTAAACGTTTATGGAGTATCTGTCCTATTTCATAGTTTTCATGGGATCACTAAGAACCTATTGGTAACTCCAATATCTTTTCTATTATCCTAGTTTTCATGGGATAACTAGGAACCTATTGACTAACTATCACTATCTTAATCTGGATATAGTTTTCATGGGCTAACTATAAACCTATTGGTCCATGCCAATATCAATCATAGTTTTCCTGGGCTGACTATGAACCTATTGGCCCCTGCCAATATCTTTAATTAAGATTTTTAACATTTCTTAAGTTATATTCACTATTGGGTCAACCTAACTGGTTATTCTGCCCTTCCCTAAAATACTATTATGGGTTAATAACAATGTAAATAAGTATATGAAGAAGTATACATAGCAACAATAATACCAACACATGTGGTTTATTATCCTTGAATCATGTATATATATCCTAATTAAACCCTTTAACCTTTATGATAAATGAAAACTTCCTCATTTCAAAACCTTTTATTTGATTATGCCATGGTTATTCCTTTAAATTGAGATTGGGTTTATGTTTTGAAATCTTAAAACATCACTTTAGAAACTTCTGGATGACTTCCGTCAAAGCAGAAAACTCTTTTCAAAACATAATAAACATACCTTTCAAAGCCCTTGATAAATATTCTCATTTGGAACCAAACACACCTTTCGATGGTATCAAAACAACCTTTAAAACATAGCTTCGAAATAAATGAAAGTACCCCTTTCGAAAGCATTGGGTTTACTCTTTAAAAACATCGTTTGGGTCAAAATGGTTATATACGAAAGTATCTCTTTTGAAACCAATTATAAAATTGTTTGGGGAAAAATTTGATGGTGTCGGAACCATCAAGTCGAAAGCATAAACCTTTAAATTAAAACTTTAAAGGATAGAGTCGAAACCCCTTTCGACTCCATTGCCTTCAAAACCCTTAATCCCTTTCGAAAACATTTAGGAAGTGGATTAGCTTATGTTAAAACAGAGATAACCTTTCAAAGGCATTAATGGCTTCAATACACTTGGAAGTAAAATAGCGGCTGGGTTTCGTCTAGGTCGGAACCAATTCTTTCGAAAGCTCTTATTTAAAGAAAAAGGTACCCCTTCAAAAGTTTATACTTTAACATAATAAAGCAACCTTCTCTGAAAGCTATTTATATAAACCCTTTCGAAAGCTTTTAGAAAAACAAGGCAAGATCTTATCTTTTGAAAACAAAATAGGGTTTCGACCCCATCGGAAGTAATCCTTTCGAAACCATGGCTTCCGCCTTCCTTCCAATCCACTATGTACCATCTAAGTGATACCTTGTGTATTGGTTTCGACTATGTGGGTTTCGACAGTGTCGGTTTCGACTGGGATGGTGCGGAGTTAATGGAGTCGAAAGATGCCGCTATTTTAGGCGGAACCAACTTTTCTGAATTAAGGGCTAAAACTTAGTCACTTTTAGTAATTGCTTTGTAACTACTTGCCTATTTGTAAATCTTTGATTGGACTTTTCAAATACTTTACAAATAAAACTGCCGCGTTTAATCAGATCTAAATTAAAGAAATTATAACATTTAAGCTCTTCCATTTAACCAAAACCAACATTTGCAGAAAAGTCCCTTTTTTAAAATAATTTATTTTCCCTAATAAATCAACTGGGAAAAATCCCCAAAAATTACAAAAAATCTCTTTCATCATATAATCAAACATATTAAAATTTCAGACCCAATTCCTTCCTGAAATTCTCGAAATAAATTTTAAACCCAATAATATCATATTTTCCTTTAGAAATTCACAATAAGTTTCCATAGCTTGGAAAATTCTGAAAATTAAAACCCATCTCCAAAATCATATTTTACTTAACATAAATTTTTTCCATGGCATTCTAAAATCAATAACCCTCGGTTTTCACCTTAAAATCGTACGAATTTTTCATATAAATGAATTGTTTAAATCAAGCAATCAATAACATAAGCATATCATCATTCAAAATATCATATAAACGAGATTAAGTCTTAAATATGAAATCATATGATTATAAAAAAAATGAGATGGAATGAAGTATTATTCACCTTAAATATGATAAGGAATTTGAGATTTGTTGTTGATTAATTCTTCCTAGCTTTGATCCTTAGCTTTAGATTGAATTCTTCCTCTTTTCCTCCTTGTTAATGGCCGGCTCTAATTTAGGTTTATGGTTTTCGTTTGTGAAAGTGAGAAATGAAACGTGAATGGGCAATTACAAAGGAGTATAGCCGTGTATAATAAAGTGGCTATTTACTAATATGCCCATATGTAAATTTGATTAGCTTATAAACCAATTTAAGCCCATTTAGTTTATTATTAAGCACGACCCTATATATAATTTCTTCAAATCTCAATCCTCTTATCATCATTATTCTATTTAATTTATCTAATTAAATTTTCTGAAAAATGTTATCAAAAATTAGGGATGTTATAGAATGTTTGCGGAGCCAAACATTCGGGGGATTTCCTAACGACTGTCGTCTAGCCTCCGAAAGCAATAAAGAGTATATCTCTAATATGGTTAAGAGACCATTAAGTGAGAGCCATTATAGTAGGGACGAAGAGTGGATTTCATCACTGAGTCGGACCCCATTCACAGAAAATATCCTTGAAGTGAAGTACCCGAAGAAATTCATAATGTTGATTATGCTAGCTTACAATGGAACAACTGATCTAAGGCAGCATCTGTTGAAGTACAAATGGCATATGGATAGTAATCATGCAACATGCACTATTAGGCGTAGGACTTTTCCAATATTCCAAGATGGAATAACAAAGACATGGTTCATTCAGCTCGCACCAAGGTCCATATCATCGTTTGATCAGTTAGCTAGAAAGTTTATGAAGCAATTCTAGGTCCGCACTATGTGATCCAAAGATGTTATGTCATTATCGAATGTGCATCAAAGTTCCAGAAGACTTTGAAAAACTTTTTAAAGAATTTAATGTTGTAGATACTTAGGTGAGCAACCCTAAAGAGGGGATTGTGTTAATGGCACTAGTCAATGGGGTTCACCAAAAGACGGATTTTGGTAGATGGCTCAAGAGAAATCAATAGTCTACTATGGAAGAGTTTTACCGAAAAGCATTCCAATTTTTACACTTAGAAGAGGCAAATTTGGCTGTAACGACCCAGATTTTCCGTCGTTTGATTTTAAATACTTAAATGGTTTTAAATATTTGATTTGGAATATAAACTGATTTTTAAATATGAAGATTTTGGTTGGAATTATAGAATGAATTTAAATTTCAAATATTGTGATTTATCGTAATACGGGAATGGTGAATAATTTAAATTGAGTTGAATATGAATCGAAATGATTTCTAATGTTGATATAAATTCTATTTGAATTAGAATTGAGTTAGTGAGTTTCTAAAACTGAAATTTCAAGTGATTTCTTTAATTTTTGAAATCGTCGATTTAATCGACGCGTTAAAATAGTGATCCGGGGCACAGTCTCGGAATTAGACGAAACCAGTTCCATTGGATCCATAATAGTGTATTTTTATCGGATTTCAATTTCAGTAGCGATTGGATTTGCCATTTGACCGTGCGTGCTAGAAACATATAGAAATTAATTTAAGGAATTCGATTAAAATTAATTGATTTTGAAAAGCTGTCTTCCATATACGATCGAATTAGGTCCCAAAAACTTGTCCCATTGCATTCAGAATAGGGGTATAACATTAGGAATGCCAGGCGGCATGCATCAATAGGGGTACAGGATTTCGAGGTACGTAAACGAGATATTTTTGAATATAAAATAATAAATCTCAAATCATAGCCGCACTTGAGCCACCCTAAACCTGCATATGGCCGACCTACCCTCTGATTTGTGCTGCTCTTTTAGTCGCGTATTTATCCCTTTCCTCTTCAAAATCATGGCTCGAACAAACGAATGAAATAAAAAAAAATTAGCAGATCGAAAGAAAAAAAGGGTAAGCGAAATCGCGATTCCGATCTGGGCAAGCACGAGTAGGCGGAGCCGCGAGGAGCGCGATGACGTGGGATGGAGCGGCGGCTCTGGAAGGAAAGGTCGTGTTCGACTTCTACTGTTTTAGGGTCTGGGCGCAAGGAGTTCGCGCGAGTGATGGAGCTCCGGTGGTTGTGTGTGGAGGCGCAAGCAGGCGATGCAGGCGGTGGTCACGAAGGTGTCAGGTTGGGGCAGTTCGAGGAGGCGCATGCGATTAAAAAAAAAGAAAAGAAAATGTCGCGATGGTCCTGTGGCTTGCCTGGAAGTGTTGAAGCGACAAAGTCGCGACTGGCATTGTTGCGGAGGATTAGGATTAACCTAGGTAATTAATTTAACTAATTTCTGTAATTAGGAGATTGGTATTATTTTAAAAAAAATCCAAATCTTATAAATATAACTTTTATTTCGAGGTCAAAATCGAACAAAGCCAGCGACGTTGGATTTGTAGCTGCAAAATATACAACCTGGAATTTATTCGAAGTCGATTAGAGATAACTGGAATTTTAGATTAAATTGAACGGTAGTTCGATTTAATCTAAAATGAGCATTTGGCAAATTAAAAATCAAGGTGAGTAAATCTCACTCATTTTGGATTGCCGGATTTAATTTATAATAATTAAAATTTTATTATTGGATGATTGGTTGAATTGATATATTATTATAGTTGAATATTATATTATATATAGTAGTATATATATTAGTCGTTGGGTATATTCCCGCCGTCGGAGCAGATGAGACACTATGTGCCCTGCATAATAGCGGATGACCCTATATTACCGCGATATCCCGCCTCGAAGCGGGATTGGTATTTTATGTTATATAACATCTGTGGTTGCAGGGAAACATATTGGAGGGATCCAACTGGATTCCTCAAAAACTGTTGATTTTAATTTCATATATATTGATATATGATGTGTGTGAATATCCTATTATGGATTGTGACATGTTTGATTTATTAGATGCTATAATAGCACTGGCCTTAAATTTTGGTATTTTAAATACCATGAATATTATTTTTGAATTTGGAAATAAATTAAAAGGCGATTTTGGAAATGAAAATATTTATATTGAATTTTGGGAATTATAAAATGAATTTGATTTGGATAAAATAAATAATTTGACTTTGGATATTTATTTATCTATTTTGGAAAATGGTTTCAAATAGAGAATTTTAAATTGAGTATGTTTAAACAATGGATTTTAAATGAGATTTCTTAAAATATGAAAGGGAAGGCGAAAACGAGATTTTGAATTAATTTGGAATATAATTGGGATTTATTAAGAAGTAGATTTCTAAATGGGTTTTAAATAGAAATCGATTTATAAATGGATTTAGTAGTATGAATCTGTTATTTACAGAGGAAGAACGGGAAATGAGTTTATAGATTTATAACAATGTTTATAAATAAAGTGAAATGATTATCATCAGATAAATTAGAAATATAAATTCATAGTGTGAATTTATATCGAGATATGGAAATCGGTTTTTGAAAAATAGTGGATTCTATTTTTGAAATGTGGGAATGGTTATGAAATTGAAAATGTAATCGATGTGTTATGAATCGAGAGATATTTATAAATTGAAAATAGTTATATTGGAAATTTAAAAATAGATTTTTTTTCTTCTAGAAGTTAAATTTGTTTTAAAAAAGGATTTTTATGGATTAAACTATGTAGTTTAAACTGTTTTTGGTACTGGTATATTTCGGAAAATTGGTTAAATCAAATATTTAATATGGGTTGAAATGAATTATAGTTTTTATAATAAGCTTTGTAAATCGATTAGCATTATTTACAAATAATTTGGAAATTAGTTATTGTCGGTTTTTTAAAAAGTGCTTTGATATTTTAATAGTTACTTAATCATGTTTTGAAATTAAATTATCATTCTTTAAAAATATTTATTATTATTATATATATGGTTTAAAGGTAAGTGATTGAAGTGATTTATAAATACTCTCGAGATTTGTAATTCATGTTATTAAATGGAGATGGTTTTGTAAGAGGAATTTTATAAACGAATTCTGGAAACTTGAGAAATCTCCAAAATGTTTTAGATACGGGAACTTCGAAAATGAATCTAAATTAATAAAAGAAGTTATAAATTGTTAGACGGGATTATAAATAAATATAATCGGTTTCGAAAATTATAAAAAGGTATTAATAAAAAATCCTAAGATTTACGAGATAAGTTATAAAATATTTCTTAAGTGTCGATATTAGAAATGATTTTGGAAAATAGACTTGCAATATTTTCCTAAGTATTGAAATAGAAGGCTTTGGAAATATTTTAGCGACGAAATGATTTGTATAGAAATATTTTCCTAAGTAATGAATTATAAAGGGGATTTTGAAATATTTCTAAGTGTTGAGATGGTTTGAAAATATCCTGTTATGGATTTAAGTATTTGAAATTGTTTTCAAATAAAAAAATATGGAAAGAATTTGAATATATATCTTTGTAAAGATATTTTGAAATGAATATTTTGAAAGATTTATAATGTGGGCCTAGTGACCGTTTATGTGTGTAGTTTGGTAGTTAAATAACCGACTATCAAATCTGGCCAAATTCGTTAATCGTTTCGAAGAGACCGGGATTTGATTTAATTATCCGAAAATCACTTCGATCTGATTTGTGCGTTTACGGATTGTGAAATATCGAAGATAATGAAGATGGAGTTCTTGAAGATTCGGTTTATTCAGACCCAGAACAACTTGTATGAATGAATGTTATCATTGCATCATTACCTGGAAGGCAGTGTTAGTATTCCAAGAATGAATGCTATTCCTAAGGTAATACGTAGCCTCAAGCCTCATCAACCGGGAATGACTCAAACATGGGAGATGAAGCAAGGCTATGTGGGTCGCTCCCATAGGGTATGATCATCACTCATCTAGAGTGGACATTTATCACCATCACTATCTATCATTTATTGTGTTTTCAGGGCCCACTAGTGGTGATCATATTCGGTACTATCCAGTAAGGGGTATGCCGGTCTTGTGTTGGCAGGGATCAATAGGTTCGATCTCGGTACAATTTTCTAGAGGTGTACTGTAGCGGACGGTACCCCAGTAGCCCTATCATTGTATGGAATCCAATATCCACTACGAGCCTGTACGGTTTTAGTTGTATACCAAATTTGCCGAAATGTGAGATGCAAGCATTTCAGCTATTTTATAGTTTACTTTCTATAGACACTATTATAATATCAGATGATTTTGATATAAAATGTTTTTGTTATCGTAAGGTAAAAATCCGTCATATATATGTGTGGCGTGGTTATACGAGATACCTTTGTTTTTAAAGGATTTTGATAACAGTAATAATTCAAATTGAGTGTGTTTTCTCACGCTGGTTTTCCAGACTGACTCGGGTGTTATTTTATTATAATGCTCGGGTCAGACCGAGTATTACAGATTCAAGTTAGGATTCTATAGAGCATAGGAGACGTGCTGGAGGATTCTCAGGCGTATTCCACATATTTGATTATGTTCCGCTGTGTGTGTAGGCTGTATATTCAGCACTTGTGAGGACTAGTTATTATAACTGTCCAGAATTGATTTGTTGATTGTTGTACTCTGATGATGGTATGTATAATAACAGTTATAGTTCATTTTGTATAAAGATATGTTATTATCTATTATATATTGTTCCGCTGCGGTTTGTGAGATTCTATGTGTTGTTTCTGTTTTCTTCTATCTTTTCTTCTTCTTCACCCCTAATGACATGGTATTTCCGGCACCTGAAAAATCGGCATGCTATACAGTGAACGTATTGATGTCGATTTTCGAGGGTTGAAAACCTTGGTTCGTTACAGTGGTATCAGAGCGCAAGGTTAAGCGAGAACCTTAGATTTTGTGAGAATTACTCATTAGAGATAGGGTCAGTAGTACCCTAGAATGAGTCTGAGTGTATTATAGGTATGAGCACGTATTTGTTAGTGAATATAAATTGATTTATATTGTGTTGACTTATCGGTTGAATGTTTATAAATTCTGGTCGGTACGGTCTGGACAACTGTATCGATAAGGGTTTCTAAACTCTGAACACGTTAAAACGACATAGTATTGTTTTAAAGTGGGTAAATGAAATAATTTTACCAAATTATATTTTTTGATATAAAAGAAATAATTTTCTAAAATTAATATAGTATATTGATGTGTTTGGATGTTATTATTATAATCAAAACAAGATTATAAATTAGAATGGTCGTATATAACCAAATTAAAAGGTATAAGTATGAATTATACAAATGAGTTAAAAACTAAAATTTGATTCAAACCAGAATTTGGAAATTTAAATCCCGGAAATTTCAAAAATGTTTCGCAAGTGTTTTTAAATGAATAATGATAATATTATTGTTGGAATGTATTTGAATAAAAAATGCTTTAAATTGAATTTTGGAAGTGATTAAGCACTGAACTCACTTCAGCCACTAGAAAATAATCCTGGTGATGACTGCAGCATCAACAATATTCATTTTAGAGTTTCTAAGTGACGAATTGCTACCATAGTAATTTGATATGGAGATTTTTGTTTAGTAAACAGGTGTTGTTTTGGAAATACCGAAGGTATTGTTTTGGATAAAACCAAGTTGATTTTGGAATTTGGTTGAATTCTAGGATATTCATTTAAAGTTTTTGTGAAACCGGAAAGAAAATAAGTTTTTGAACTTATAAGTTGAGAATGATATAATAAGGAGAGAGATTGTGAAAACTGAATTTTGGAATTGAATTTTAACTTAAGTAAGTTAAAATGAATTGTATGAATTGAAATTTAACTTGAGATAAGTTAAGTAAATTTGAATTGGATAGGAAATGATATCAAATTAAAGTGAATATAATTTTGAATAGTAAAGTGGTTATATAACTATAAGTTATGATTATTGAATAGAATGAACTCCAGCATGGAATTTATGAAATTGTGAATAATAAGTTGTATAACTTATAAACCTAAGGAAATGAAAAGTGGAATCCAAGTTAGGATGGTTAAATATTTGGTTTGAAAGAAATGAAAATCTGAATTTGAATTATATAAACGAAGTTAACTCGGGTCGAATTAAATGAGATGATTTTTTTGAATTGAAACTTAAGTTAAGTTAAGTAAAATGGAAGTAAACTAATTAGATAAATTAATTTGTGGATTTGATATTGAAATATAAATTGGTTTTTGAAAAATGGGGCTTGAGTTATAAATAAATTCAACTTAAGGGATAAGAATGGAAATTCAACCTAAGTGTGAACAAATTGAATATGGTTTAAAGGATTGATTGATAAAATTTGGATTTTAAGTAAGTGCAAATGAATTAAATTATGTTTTGGAGTATTGCTTCATTTAAATCAAGTAGGAATTTAAGTTATAAGCTGAATATGAACTTAAGTAATGATATGAATATTTATAATAAACCTTAAGTGATAATTTTAAGAAATGGTTTATTATTGAATTAACATGGAATGAAATGTTGTTCAATATAAAATGGATTGTTTGTAATTTATTTGAAATTGGATAAATGGAATTCGACTTATATGTAAGCAAATTAAATATATTTTGGAATGTTGTCGAATAAAATAAGAATGGATTAAAATGGTGATGACTTAAGTTATAAATTAATTCAATTTAAGTGTAAATTGAATATGGGTGGGAATATTGTTGATAAGAATGAAATTCAACTTAAGTAATTAATTTGTGAGATGATTCATAAATAAATTGGCATGGATTGGTTTGTTGTTGAATATAAAATTGAGAAAACAAGATTTTGTGAATAAATTGAATGTGGATTAATAAAAAGTTGAAAATTTTATTTGGAATCAATTTAAAATAGCTATAAACTGGAATGGTTATTTTATTAAGTAAATATCATCGAATAGCATGGATTGAACTATCATTCGACATAAACGGAAGTAAACAAAATTTGGTGAATCAATAGAAAGTGAATAAATTGATATAGAATCAATTGGGAATGGATATGAATATATTGGGTATGAATATGAAATGAATACAAATGAATTGTTTGTGAATCACTTGGAATTGAATAAAATGGTATGTAAATCGACTGAAATAAATAATCGAGTGTTGGAACCTTGTGATTATTGATAAATTCATGCTATAACATGTTTGGTTATGGAATTTTTGTGACTAACTAGTTAAATGAATGGAAGTTGTTAAATTTCATATATTTGGTACTTATGTGTTTTAAATTGAGTAAGTAAAGGTACAAGAAGACCATTTGGCTTGATTTTGGTTGCGCGATTGCATATAAATTGAGCTCGCTTGCTTAATAACGCTAAAATAAGGTACGCTTACGAATTTAGCGTGCGAAAAATTAAAATCTTGATATATATTGTGTTTTCCGACCTGAGAGTCGATGTATATTGTTTTTGTCATACTTGTCATATTGCAAAAGGCTCTCCGTACAAGGGAGACTCTGCCAAAAAATTTCAGAAAATTAGGGTGTTAGAAAAAATTTTGTTAGCCAAAATTTGATTCCGAATTGGAATTTAAATAAGGGATTTTGGTTTAAAAATGGAAACTAAATATTTTGTATGGAACTAAATGATTTAGGATAGTGAAATATCGAGTTTTAACTAAGTAGGTTTTGAAAAGGTAATGGGTTTGGAGCACTACCTTAGCAATTTCGGGGACGAAATTCTTTTAAGGGAAGAGGAATGTAACGACCCAGATTTTCCGTCGTTTGATTTTAAATACTTAAATGGTTTTAAATACTGGATTTGGAATATAAATTGATTTTTGAATATGAAGATTTTGGTTGGAATTATATAATGATTTTAAATTTCAAATATAGCGATTTATCGTAATACAGGAATGGTGAATAATTGAAATTGAGTTGAATATGAATCGAAATGATTTCTAATGCTGATATAAATTCTATTTGAATTAAAATTGAGTTAGTAAGTTTGTAAAACTGAAATTTCAAGTGATTTCATCAATTTTTGAAATCGTCGATTTAATCGACGCGTTAAAATAGCGATCTAGGCCACAGTCTCGGAATTCGATGAAACCAGTTCCATTGGATCTGTAATAGTGTATTATTATCGGATTTCAATTTCCGTTTGACCGTGCGAGCTTGAAATGCGTAAAAATTAATTTTAGGAATTCAATTAAAATTAATTGATTTTGAAAAGCTATCTTCCACATACAATCGAATTAGGTCCCAAAAACTTATCCCATTGCGTTTGGAATAAGGGTATAACATTAGGAACGCCAGGCGGCACGCCTCAATAGGAGTTCAGGATTTCGAGGTACGTAAACGAGATATTTTTGAATATAAAATAATAAATCTCAAATCATAGCCGCACTTGAGCCACCCTAACCTTGCATATGGCCGACCTACCCTCTGATTTGCACTGCTCTTTTAGTCACATATTTATCCTTTTCCTCTTCAAAATCACGGCTCAAACAAACGAATGAAATAAAAAAATTAGCAGATCGAAAGAAGAAAAAAGGGTAAGCGAAATCGCGATTTTGATCTGGGCGAGCACGAGTAGGCGGAGCCGCGAGGAGCGCGATAACGTGGGATGGAGCGGCAGCTCTGGGAGGGAAGGTCGCGTTCGACTTCTAGTGTTTTGGGGTCTGGGAGCAAGGAGTTCGCGCGAGTGATGGAGCTCTGGTGGTTGTGTGTGGAGGCGCGAGCAGGCGATGCAGGCGGTGGTCATGAAGGTGTCAAGTTGGGGTAGTTCGAGGAGGCGCACGCGATTAAAAAAAATGTCACGATGGTCCTGTGGCTTGCCTGGAAGTGTTGAAGCGACAAAGTAAAGACTGACATTGTTGCGGAGGATTAGCATTAACCTAGGTAATTAATTTAACTAATTTCTGTAATTAGGAGATTGATATTATTTAAAAAAATTCCAAATCTCATCAATATACCTTTTATTTCGAGGTCAAAATCGAACGATGCCAGCGACGCTGGATTTGTAGCTGCGAAATATACAACCTGGAATTTATTCGGAGTCGATTAGAGCTAGCTGGTATTTTAGATTAAATCGAAGGCAGTTCGATTTAATATAAAATGAGCATTTGGCAAAATAAAAATCAAGGTGAGTAAATCTCACTCAATTTGGATTTCTGGATTTAATTTATAATAATTCAAATTTATTATCGGATGATTGGTTGAATTGATATATTATTATCAGTTGAATATTAAATTATGTATAGTAGTGTATATATTAGTAGTTGGGTATATTCCCGCCGTTGGAGCGGATGAGACAGCATGTGCACCGCATAATAGCAGATGACCCTATATTACCGCGATATCCCACCTTGAAGCGGGATTGGTATTTTATGTTATATAACGTTTATGGTTGCAGGAAAACAAGTTAGAGGGATTCAACTGGATTCCTCAAAAACCGTTGATTTTATTTTCATATATATTGATATATGATGTGTGTGAATATCCTGCTTTGGATTGTGACATGTTTGATTTATTGGATGCTATAGTAGCAATGGTCTTAAATTTTGGTATTTTAAATACCATGAATATTATTTTTGAATTTGGAAATAAATTAAAAGGCGATTTTGGAAATGAAAATATTTATATTGAATTTTGGGATTTATAAAAAGAAATTGATTTGGATAAAATAAATAATTTGACTTTGGATATTTATTTAGTTATTTCGGAAAATGGTTTCAAATGGAGAATTTTAAATTGAGTATTTTTAAACAATGGATTTCAAATGAAATTTCTTAAAATATGAAAAGGAAGGCGAAAACGAGATTTTGAATTAATTTGGAATATAATTGGGATTTATTAAGAAGTAGATTTCTAAATGGGTTTTAAATAGAAATCGATTTATAAATGGATTTAGTAGTATGAATCTGTTATTTACAGAGGAAGAACGGGAAATGAGTTTATAGATTTATAAAGATGTTTATAAATAAAGTGAAATGATTATCATTGGATAAATTGGAAATATAAATTCACAGTGTGAATTTATATCGAGATATGAAAATCGGTTTTTGAAAAATAGTGGATTCTATTTTTGAAATGTGAGAATGGTTATGAAATTAAAAATGTAATCGATGTGTTATGAATCGAGAGAGATTTATAAATTAGAAATAGTTATATTGGAAATTTAAAAATAGATTTTTTTCGAGAAGTTAAGTTTGTTTTAAAAAGAGATTTTTATGGATTAAACTATGTAGTTTAAACTGTTTTTGGTACTGGTATATTTCGGAAAATTGGTTAAATCAAATATTTAATATGGGTTGAAATGAATTATACTTTTTATAATAAGCTTTGTAAATCGATTAGCATTATTTACAAATGATTTGGAAATTAGTTATTGTTGGTTAAAAAGTGCTTTGATATTTTAATAGTTACTTAATCATGTTTTGAAATTAAATTATTATTCTTTAAAAAATATTTATGTAACGACCCTGAAATTTAAATTTATTTAAATTAATAATTTAAATGAAATATTGAATTAAATTGACAATTAAATAAATTTTTGAATAAAAAATTGTGAAATTAAATTGATTTAATGGAGCGAGTTTCCCCGATATCCAAGTATATTCTGTATAAATCATTTGAGATTAAAATATTGTAAATAGTGTATATGTGAGTATATGTGTATATCTATTTAATGTATATATATATTTAGGTATATACGAGTAAATTTAATATATATATTTGAATTGATGGTTAAAGATGGTTTGAGTTTATAAAATAAATATAAGACAATAAATATTAAGTAAATAATGATAATTAATATTTGAACTAGAAATTGAAATTAATATAAGGTAAGTTGTGATAAAAATAGATTGTTAAAATCTAACAACAATTTAAAGTAGAACTTCTTTACATTTCAAAGTAGTAAGAAACATAGAGAAAACAAATAAACGTAGAAATGGTCATTTTTAATTCTTGATAGATATATATGTACGTAAACAAAAGATAAAACAAAATATCTCCAAGCTTGAAGAATAAGATAAAGTAAATATACCTAAAAGTAAGCATAACCAACTAATGGTTCGAATAGGAGATGCAAGCCTGAGAAACAAAAAGAATTAAAAAGCAAAGTAAAATATGTGTGCAAATAAACTAAGTACAACTAGGCAACTCAACCCAAAACAATTATCTCATATGTTGTAACAGCCGAATGGAAGAAAAGAAGAAAATAAATGTATATTTTGTACAAGCCAAATTAATATATCTGGTACAACTAATTAATGCAAGCACACCAACGATTCACTTCAGCCTCCAAAATGGAAAGAAATATCTCTGATGATGGTACAAAACAATATTAACTTGTACCACAATTCATCCCAGTTTACACAATGAATAACAACACCCTGTAGCTTGTTTATATCCATCATCTTCCTCATTTCTTTTCGTTCCTTAAACTCAAACCAAAGCTTCAGTTTAAAGAAAATTTAAAACAACTCTACAAACCAGATTTATCAAAGATTTAAAGGAGAAGCTTCAACTTGAAATGTTCAAGCAGTTTCAAAGTGGAAGCTCTGTTCTTTCCCTGTTCAATTCTTGTTTACAGGTGAGCAAACTTAAAATTTTAGACCAGTTTCTTTTGAATCTTATATGAAGATGTTGATGGATGTGAATTTGTTGGCTGGTTTATATGAACATATATATGTGAGTAACTATTTCTTTTAAAAATTATAACCTAAGTGAAAATATGTTTGAGTGTGTTCTTTGTGATAATATGTATGGTTAACATACAAGTATAAACTGCTGTGAATAATTTAGTTGTAAGTATATGCATGGTTCACTGTTGTAAAATCTGAGAAGCCCTGTTCTAGTTTTCAGGCTTAAACTTGGTTCAAACTTTATTTGATCTTGATTCAAACCTTGTTAAGATTTAAGCCTTAAACAAATGTGTTATTTATACCATCAGCTTTAGTTTAAAATTTTGTTTTAAGTAAACAAATGTGAGTTATCACCGGGAAGAACTTAAACAACAGACCATCTTTATATATGTAAATTTTCGAATTTCTTGATTTATAAATTCGTGAATATAAATGGAATTCGTATATAAAAATATGAATTTTAAACTAAAAATTTAAATTTTTAGTGATAAGAATGGAGAGCAGTTCGTGATTCTTTGTTTTTGGGTTTTCGAGTCACTGGGGTTGGTCGAGTTGATCAGAGGGATCGGCGATTGGTCTGGAGGTGGAGGAGGCTGCAGTGGGTCGGGGAAAAATGGTCTGGAGGTGGCCGGAGCACTGTGGTGGCAGCGGTGTACTTTTCTTATTTTTAAACCTAGTTTGGTGAGGTTTGATATTCTCGTCTCGTTCTCCGCCTACGAAGTATCGAGTGCCACACGACCTTAGGGTTTGGTAGAGGGGATGGAGACGAGTTCACGGCCGGAGTTGGGTAGCCGCTGGTGGTCGGACCGTGGAGCAATCGGTGATGACAGGTTTTGGTATGAGGATGGGTTACTGGTTCCAGGTTTCGAAATAATACTCGAATTTCGTTTTCGATTCGATGAGGGTGGGTTGTTGCTCGAGTAGGGATGTTTGGTGATGGGTGGTTCGGGAAGATCATCAGAGATGATCGGCGAAGTGTATCTTTGTGTACGTACACCGTGCACAAGCTCTGGCGATTTTGGGAAATTTCGAAAAAAGTTGGAGGAAGCAGGGGTTACTCGAGTTCGTCTCGAGTAATTCAAGTGTTTGCTCGGGGATTTCCCTCTGTTGACTCGAAGATGTTGTGGAAGAGGAAGTTTTTGAGGGACGAAGATGCTCGAAGTGTTACTTGGGAAATTTGTAATCTGGCTCGAGAGTGGGATAGGGAATTTGGAGTTTAGGCCGAGTGCTTTAGGAAAGGAAAATTCATTTAGCAAAGGTTTTTAATTAATTTATTTGAAAGAAAATTTAAGTTATTTAATTTTGTAATCATCATTTATAAATTAATTCTTAAAGTATAATGTGATTTAAAAAGTAAATTAAAATGAAATGTTGTTTTAATTAATCTCAACTTTTGGAACTAACTTATGCGTTAATTGTGATTAATTATGAAGCTTATAAATTTAAGATTTTGATGATAATTGAGTGATTAATTAAGATAAATGATTTATCTTTTAAAGTATTTATGTGATTAAAGAATGATTTAAAGTTAATTTAATCTTAAATCAAAGCTTAATTAAATTTGTAATTGATGGTTAATAAATTGGTAAAATCAATTAAGGGATGATTATTAAGTAAGATAATTAATTAAGGAATTATAAATTAATAAAGGTGATTAAGGAATGAAAATTAATTGAGGAATAATTAATTGAAATAATTAATTAAAGATAATTAATTAAATGGTGAATTTAATAGTTAAAGGTTAATTATTGAATAATTAAAGACTGATGAATTATAAGTAAATGTTAATTAATTTATAATTAAAAGGTTAATTTATAAATGATTAAGGGTTAATTAATTTAAAACGGTCTAAAATAAATTTATGATTAATTAACCAAGATGTGTAGTTTATTCATAAGAAATTAATCTGGTATAAATTAATTAAAATCAGATATAAATTGACCTTACTTATTGATGTTTGAATTCTACTGGATGATTTGATTGTTGATATTCCCTGATATATGACGCTTTGTGGTATATCCTGATTTATGTTGTGACCTGTAATTTACTTATCTGTGATATTTATATATATCTGTGATCTGTGCAGGAACGATAAGCGTTATAGTTTATATCGCTTATCAATTATATCCTGTATTTTATATCTGTGATGATTGATGTTGCACTACTGTGTGAAACCCTTGGACTACACCTTTACACACACAAATATGGATTTCACGTGGAAATCGGTTAAGTCACAGATAATTTAAATTTGATGTTTTTGAAATTGAAATTTTAATTTCAATTGATTTTGAAATTAGAAATTTAGGTTTAAAGTAAAAAGCTTTTGAAATGGAATTTCAAAGATAAAAGTTATTTCGAATAACTTAATCGAGTTTTGAAAATTTAAATAATTAGATTTAAATTTGGATTCAAGTTTGAAATTAAGCTATGATTTGGAAACTAGGGATTAAAGATGATATAAATGTGTTTATATGAATTTAAACCATTTTAAAAATATAAGTTGGGAATTTGGATTTAACCCAAGAACCTTAACTCGTATAAATGAATCAGATTTCCAAATTTAAAACTGTTGTTTTAAAAAGAATAAAAGATTTCAGATAAGAAATGAAATTCCAATTTAGGTAAAGGAATTTCAAGATTAAATTGAAAAATGATTTTTCCAAGTTATAAATGAATTCTTTTCGAAAGCTATGAATTAAATCTGTCTATTTTTAACAGATTTAAAATGATGATTTATTTAAACCATTCGAAATGAAATTGTTTTGAAAACTATAAGTTAAATCTTTGATTTAAAGATTTAACGAGTTAATTAAACTGAAATGGGAATCGATTTGGAAAATCTGTGAATGAGTCTGTGGAATTAAGTGAACTTTGTGAATTGAATCTTTTTATTTAAAAAGATTAAAATGGTAATTTGTTAAACCATTTGAAAAGAAAGTTGGGTTTAAAATTGTGACTTAATTGAAATCCCAATATCCATATGTTTTTAAATATTTCGCTCACTATTCGGGTTAGCCGGGAAAAGACATCTGTGTCATATAACCCATTCCGAATAGTGATACGTCGTATATGGATAACATTTGAAGATCGGTGTTGAAGACCGGATATTTTCGAAAATGAAAGGACAACCTGTCGAATGTCTCTGCACTGGGTAGCTCCCGGTATAGAGATTTATATCACTCTTTTGTGATGGGAAGTCTGGACGTGATTTGAAAATTATCCGGATTTGCAAGGGCTTCGTGAGAAGTGCCTTCGGTTCTGTTCGAACCCGGAACAGACTTGTATGGATACATGTCTGACATTACACTTTGAGATATAAAGCCGATTTCTTTCAAATACATTTCTGTTGGTGGCGGAGAATTTATTCTCTTAGCTTAACACCCTTCTCTGAGACGTACGAGCTCAGAGGTTATGTAGTTGAAATTTATCAGCGATATATCCCAATTTGGTAATGTGGCATGCTAAGTGCTGCTGTGTGATGATCAGTGTTTGATCATTTGTGATATGATCATTTGTTTGATCTTATATCTTTGTGATCATAGGTTGATCATCTGTTTGACCCGAAGCATGGCTTTGTGACAAAGCGTAGCTTTGTGGACGAGACTTCGTCGAGCCTCACACCCCGGAAATGGTCGAAACAGGAAGAATGCGGCAAGGTTCTAGGGAGTAGCGCCCCTTAGTGTATGTCATTCCTTCTGGATAAAGGTGGTATCATGGTATGGAGCCCAGATACTTAACCTCTGTGGTTGCTGCAAAAATTTATTTCTTTGTGGTTTGTTGCGAATCGGGGATCCTCGGGAAGATCGGTGACGATCGGGGGATGGCATACGCGTGTCAGTAGTTACCTATTTTTGCAGAGGTAACCCGGCCTTGTGTTGGCAGAGATCCGGTTAGGTTCTCGGGTCGTCTATTCCAGGGACGTACCCATCGTGGATAGGAAGTTCCTTAGCCTGACCATTTGTTGGAAATCCATCTTCCAATACGAACTTTGTACGGTATTAGTTGTAGAACCTGCCATTTACTTATGGTGGTCACCACTGTTTAGATGGTAGCTATAGTAGGCATAGTTCGGAATGTCTATGCTGGCTAAGATTTATATTCTACTTTCGAAATGTTTTCTGCACTATGCACTAGTAATAATATCAAAAATGATTTGATTTTACGTAGTAAGCATCTTTGACTATCATAAGAAGAAATCTCCTCCAATTCTGCGTTTGCATTGTGTGTGTGGCGGGAGGTCTTATGGTAGTTTCATTTTCCAAAAGCATTGCGGATTTCAATGTTTAAAATTCTTTTGCTGTTATTTAAAGATAAACTGTTTTTGTTGCTCACACCAGTCCCACGACTGATCCGGAGTTTATTGTTTATTTCCTAAACTCTGGGTGCTCATAATTTTCTACACGAGCAGTCTAGAGTTGGGTTTTTCAGATAGTCAGGTTCAGTAGATTTTCTGGAGCTAGTTCAGTCTTTGGATCGGACTGCACTTGCTTATCTTGGTGTATCGTTATTGGGAGTTCAAGCTATTTCTGGATTAGTGCTTTGAAGATGGAGATTATCCGCTACTGATGTTATCGTTTTCTTTTCCGCTGCTATTTGTTGTATCATATCTCTGATGTATATTGATATTCATTGTATCATTCTGTTGTATCAGATATTGTATATCAATGTATTATTCATTTATTCCGCTGTGTTATTTACTTAACTGTGTTATAAGCTCCGGCGACTCGGATTTGAACGATCGAATCTGCGGCATTCGAGTACGATGTAAAGTATGGATGTCGATTTTCGAGCGGGCAAAATCCGTATCGTTACATTTGGTATCAGAGCTAAGGTTGAACATTAGCTCAGGAGTGTAACACATTAAGTAGCTCATTAGAGATAGAGTGAAGTAAACTCTAGAATGAGTGTATCCTTAAGATATCCGTCTGAACGTCTCAGTAAATTCTCTTACTATCCACTGATAGTGAGTATGAGTGCAAGAAGAGGACGAGATAGGGGACAAGGGAATACGACTATAAAAGGTCAATACCCTGCAACAGTGGAAACAATCTTTCCTATCAATCTTCTTTGATTCGTTTTCAAATTCTTTTGATTGCTTCGTATTAGCTCCAGAAGAAGTTTCGATGTGATGATGGCTCTACGAACCGTTGTAGGAGATTCTTGCCTCGTATCTTCATCGGTTTCTTATCAGCTTGTTGATTTAAACCTGAATGAATTTGAAATTTGGAAATTTAAATTGAGTTAATTTGATTAATAAAATATGAGGGTAAATTGAATTGAATCAATTAAAACGATATCGTTTAAAACCGAATTTGAAATTCTATTGTAATTTCTTGTGAATACCAAAGTCCGAAGAGGGACAAATTGGTATGTATTCTGAGATATTCCGACTTGAGTTTGGAATTCGTATCTTTAGTTTGAGGAATTATAGGAGATCGAATCTATCTATCTTCGTTGTTTTCGTGCCTGCGAATTTCGAGGACGAAATTCTTTTAAGGGGGGAAATTTGTAACGACCCTGAAATTTAAATTTATTTAAATTAATAATTTAAATGAAATATTGAATTAAATTGACAATTAAATAAATTTTTGAATAAAAAATTGTGAAATTAAATTGATTTAATGGAGCGAGTTTCCCCGATATCCAAGTATATTCTGTATAAATCATTTGAGATTAAAATATTGTAAATAGTGTATATGTGAGTATATGTGTATATCTATTTAATGTATATATATATTTAGGTATATACGAGTAAATTTAATATATATATTTGAATTGATGGTTAAAGATGGTTTGAGTTTATAAAATAAATATAAGACAATAAATATTAAGTAAATAATGATAATTAATATTTGAACTAGAAATTGAAATTAATATAAGGTAAGTTGTGATAAAAATAGATTGTTAAAATCTAACAACAATTTAAAGTAGAACTTCTTTACATTTCAAAGTAGTAAGAAACATAGAGAAAACAAATAAACGTAGAAATGGTCATTTTTAATTCTTGATAGATATATATGTACGTAAACAAAAGATAAAACAAAATATCTCCAAGCTTGAAGAATAAGATAAAGTAAATATACCTAAAAGTAAGCATAACCAACTAATGGTTCGAATAGGAGATGCAAGCCTGAGAAACAAAAAGAATTAAAAAGCAAAGTAAAATATGTGTGCAAATAAACTAAGTACAACTAGGCAACTCAACCCAAAACAATTATCTCATATGTTGTAACAGCCGAATGGAAGAAAAGAAGAAAATAAATGTATATTTTGTACAAGCCAAATTAATATATCTGGTACAACTAATTAATGCAAGCACACCAACGATTCACTTCAGCCTCCAAAATGGAAAGAAATATCTCTGATGATGGTACAAAACAATATTAACTTGTACCACAATTCATCCCAGTTTACACAATGAATAACAACACCCTGTAGCTTGTTTATATCCATCATCTTCCTCATTTCTTTTCGTTCCTTAAACTCAAACCAAAGCTTCAGTTTAAAGAAAATTTAAAACAACTCTACAAACCAGATTTATCAAAGATTTAAAGGAGAAGCTTCAACTTGAAATGTTCAAGCAGTTTCAAAGTGGAAGCTCTGTTCTTTCCCTGTTCAATTCTTGTTTACAGGTGAGCAAACTTAAAATTTTAGACCAGTTTCTTTTGAATCTTATATGAAGATGTTGATGGATGTGAATTTGTTGGCTGGTTTATATGAACATATATATGTGAGTAACTATTTCTTTTAAAAATTATAACCTAAGTGAAAATATGTTTGAGTGTGTTCTTTGTGATAATATGTATGGTTAACATACAAGTATAAACTGCTGTGAATAATTTAGTTGTAAGTATATGCATGGTTCACTGTTGTAAAATCTGAGAAGCCCTGTTCTAGTTTTCAGGCTTAAACTTGGTTCAAACTTTATTTGATCTTGATTCAAACCTTGTTAAGATTTAAGCCTTAAACAAATGTGTTATTTATACCATCAGCTTTAGTTTAAAATTTTGTTTTAAGTAAACAAATGTGAGTTATCACCGGGAAGAACTTAAACAACAGACCATCTTTATATATGTAAATTTTCGAATTTCTTGATTTATAAATTCGTGAATATAAATGGAATTCGTATATAAAAATATGAATTTTAAACTAAAAATTTAAATTTTTAGTGATAAGAATGGAGAGCAGTTCGTGATTCTTTGTTTTTGGGTTTTCGAGTCACTGGGGTTGGTCGAGTTGATCAGAGGGATCGGCGATTGGTCTGGAGGTGGAGGAGGCTGCAGTGGGTCGGGGAAAAATGGTCTGGAGGTGGCCGGAGCACTGTGGTGGCAGCGGTGTACTTTTCTTATTTTTAAACCTAGTTTGGTGAGGTTTGATATTCTCGTCTCGTTCTCCGCCTACGAAGTATCGAGTGCCACACGACCTTAGGGTTTGGTAGAGGGGATGGAGACGAGTTCACGGCCGGAGTTGGGTAGCCGCTGGTGGTCGGACCGTGGAGCAATCGGTGATGACAGGTTTTGGTATGAGGATGGGTTACTGGTTCCAGGTTTCGAAATAATACTCGAATTTCGTTTTCGATTCGATGAGGGTGGGTTGTTGCTCGAGTAGGGATGTTTGGTGATGGGTGGTTCGGGAAGATCATCAGAGATGATCGGCGAAGTGTATCTTTGTGTACGTACACCGTGCACAAGCTCTGGCGATTTTGGGAAATTTCGAAAAAAGTTGGAGGAAGCAGGGGTTACTCGAGTTCGTCTCGAGTAATTCAAGTGTTTGCTCGGGGATTTCCCTCTGTTGACTCGAAGATGTTGTGGAAGAGGAAGTTTTTGAGGGACGAAGATGCTCGAAGTGTTACTTGGGAAATTTGTAATCTGGCTCGAGAGTGGGATAGGGAATTTGGAGTTTAGGCCGAGTGCTTTAGGAAAGGAAAATTCATTTAGCAAAGGTTTTTAATTAATTTATTTGAAAGAAAATTTAAGTTATTTAATTTTGTAATCATCATTTATAAATTAATTCTTAAAGTATAATGTGATTTAAAAAGTAAATTAAAATGAAATGTTGTTTTAATTAATCTCAACTTTTGGAACTAACTTATGCGTTAATTGTGATTAATTATGAAGCTTATAAATTTAAGATTTTGATGATAATTGAGTGATTAATTAAGATAAATGATTTATCTTTTAAAGTATTTATGTGATTAAAGAATGATTTAAAGTTAATTTAATCTTAAATCAAAGCTTAATTAAATTTGTAATTGATGGTTAATAAATTGGTAAAATCAATTAAGGGATGATTATTAAGTAAGATAATTAATTAAGGAATTATAAATTAATAAAGGTGATTAAGGAATGAAAATTAATTGAGGAATAATTAATTGAAATAATTAATTAAAGATAATTAATTAAATGGTGAATTTAATAGTTAAAGGTTAATTATTGAATAATTAAAGACTGATGAATTATAAGTAAATGTTAATTAATTTATAATTAAAAGGTTAATTTATAAATGATTAAGGGTTAATTAATTTAAAACGGTCTAAAATAAATTTATGATTAATTAACCAAGATGTGTAGTTTATTCATAAGAAATTAATCTGGTATAAATTAATTAAAATCAGATATAAATTGACCTTACTTATTGATGTTTGAATTCTACTGGATGATTTGATTGTTGATATTCCCTGATATATGACGCTTTGTGGTATATCCTGATTTATGTTGTGACCTGTAATTTACTTATCTGTGATATTTATATATATCTGTGATCTGTGCAGGAACGATAAGCGTTATAGTTTATATCGCTTATCAATTATATCCTGTATTTTATATCTGTGATGATTGATGTTGCACTACTGTGTGAAACCCTTGGACTACACCTTTACACACACAAATATGGATTTCACGTGGAAATCGGTTAAGTCACAGATAATTTAAATTTGATGTTTTTGAAATTGAAATTTTAATTTCAATTGATTTTGAAATTAGAAATTTAGGTTTAAAGTAAAAAGCTTTTGAAATGGAATTTCAAAGATAAAAGTTATTTCGAATAACTTAATCGAGTTTTGAAAATTTAAATAATTAGATTTAAATTTGGATTCAAGTTTGAAATTAAGCTATGATTTGGAAACTAGGGATTAAAGATGATATAAATGTGTTTATATGAATTTAAACCATTTTAAAAATATAAGTTGGGAATTTGGATTTAACCCAAGAACCTTAACTCGTATAAATGAATCAGATTTCCAAATTTAAAACTGTTGTTTTAAAAAGAATAAAAGATTTCAGATAAGAAATGAAATTCCAATTTAGGTAAAGGAATTTCAAGATTAAATTGAAAAATGATTTTTCCAAGTTATAAATGAATTCTTTTCGAAAGCTATGAATTAAATCTGTCTATTTTTAACAGATTTAAAATGATGATTTATTTAAACCATTCGAAATGAAATTGTTTTGAAAACTATAAGTTAAATCTTTGATTTAAAGATTTAACGAGTTAATTAAACTGAAATGGGAATCGATTTGGAAAATCTGTGAATGAGTCTGTGGAATTAAGTGAACTTTGTGAATTGAATCTTTTTATTTAAAAAGATTAAAATGGTAATTTGTTAAACCATTTGAAAAGAAAGTTGGGTTTAAAATTGTGACTTAATTGAAATCCCAATATCCATATGTTTTTAAATATTTCGCTCACTATTCGGGTTAGCCGGGAAAAGACATCTGTGTCATATAACCCATTCCGAATAGTGATACGTCGTATATGGATAGCATTTGAAGATCGGTGTTGAAGACCGGATATTTTCGAAAATGAAAGGACAACCTGTCGAATGTCTCTGCACTGGGTAGCTCCCGGTATAGAGATTTATATCACTCTTTTGTGATGGGAAGTCTGGACGTGATTTGAAAATTATCCGGATTTGCAAGGGCTTCGTGAGAAGTGCCTTCGGTTCTGTTCGAACCCGGAACAGACTTGTATGGATACATGTCTGACATTACACTTTGAGATATAAAGCCGATTTCTTTCAAATACATTTCTGTTGGTGGCGGAGAATTTATTCTCTTAGCTTAACACCCTTCTCTGAGACGTACGAGCTCAGAGGTTATGTAGTTGAAATTTATCAGCGATATATCCCAATTTGGTAATGTGGCATGCTAAGTGCTGCTGTGTGATGATCAGTGTTTGATCATTTGTGATATGATCATTTGTTTGATCTTATATCTTTGTGATCATAGGTTGATCATCTGTTTGACCCGAAGCATGGCTTTGTGACAAAGCGTAGCTTTGTGGACGAGACTTCATCGAGCCTCACACCCCGGAAATGGTCGAAACAGGAAGAATGCGGCAAGGTTCTAGGGAGTAGCGCCCCTTAGTGTATGTCATTCCTTCTGGATAAAGGTGGTATCATGGTATGGAGCCCAGATACTTAACCTCTGTGGTTGCTGCAAAAATTTATTTCTTTGTGGTTTGTTGCGAATCGGGGATCCTCGGGAAGATCGGTGACGATCGGGGGATGGCATACGCGTGTCAGTAGTTACCTATTTTTGCAGAGGTAACCCGGCCTTGTGTTGGCAGAGATCCGGTTAGGTTCTCGGGTCGTCTATTCCAGGGACGTACCCATCGTGGATAGGAAGTTCCTTAGCCTGACCATTTGTTGGAAATCCATCTTCCAATACGAACTTTGTACGGTATTAGTTGTAGAACCTGCCATTTACTTATGGTGGTCACCACTGTTTAGATGGTAGCTATAGTAGGCATAGTTCGGAATGTCTATGCTGGCTAAGATTTATATTCTACTTTCGAAATGTTTTCTGCACTATGCACTAGTAATAATATCAAAAATGATTTGATTTTACGTAGTAAGCATCTTTGACTATCATAAGAAGAAATCTCCTCCAATTCTGCGTTTGCATTGTGTGTGTGGCGGGAGGTCTTATGGTAGTTTCATTTTCCAAAAGCATTGCGGATTTCAATGTTTAAAATTCTTTTGCTGTTATTTAAAGATAAACTGTTTTTGTTGCTCACACCAGTCCCACGACTGATCCGGAGTTTATTGTTTATTTCCTAAACTCTGGGTGCTCATAATTTTCTACACGAGCAGTCTAGAGTTGGGTTTTTCAGATAGTCAGGTTCAGTAGATTTTCTGGAGCTAGTTCAGTCTTTGGATCGGACTGCACTTGCTTATCTTGGTGTATCGTTATTGGGAGTTCAAGCTATTTCTGGATTAGTGCTTTGAAGATGGAGATTATCCGCTACTGATGTTATCGTTTTCTTTTCCGCTGCTATTTGTTGTATCATATCTCTGATGTATATTGATATTCATTGTATCATTCTGTTGTATCAGATATTGTATATCAATGTATTATTCATTTATTCCGCTGTGTTATTTACTTAACTGTGTTATAAGCTCCGGCGACTCGGATTTGAACGATCGAATCTGCGGCATTCGAGTACGATGTAAAGTATGGATGTCGATTTTCGAGCGGGCAAAATCCGTATCGTTACAATTTATTATTATATATATATATATATATATATATATGATTTAAAGGTAAGTGATTGAAGTGATTTATAAATACTCTCGGGACTTGTAATTCAAGTTATTAAATGGAGATGGTTTTGTAAGAGGAATTTTATAATGGAATTCTGGAAACTTGAGAAATTTCCAAAACGTTTTAGATACGGGAACTTCGAAAATGAATCTGAATTCATAAAAGATGTTATAAATTGTTAGATGGGATTATAAATAAGTATAATCGGTTTCGAAAATTGTAAAAAGGAATTAATAAAAATTCCTGAGATTTATGAGATAAGTTATAAAATATTTCTTAAGTGTCGATATTAGAAATGACTTTGGAAAATAGACTTGCAATATTTTCCTAAGTATTGAAATAGAAGGTTTTGGAAATATTTTAGCGACGAAATGATTTGTATAGAAATATTTTCCTAAGTAATGAATTATAAAGGGGATTTTGAAATATTTCTAAGTGCTGAGATGGTTTGAAAATATCCTGTTATGGATTTAAGTATTTGAAATGTTTTCAAATATTGAAATATGGAAAGAATTTGAATATATATCTTTGTAAAGATATTTTGAAATGAATATTTTGAAAGATTTATAATGTGGGCCCAGTGACTGTTTATGTGTGTAGTTTGATAGTTAAATAACCGACTATCAAATCTAGCCAAATTCGTTAATCGTTTTGAAGAGACCGGGATCAGATTTAATTATCCGAAAACCACTTCGATCCGATTTGTTCATTTACAGATTGTGAAATCTCGAAGATAATAAAGACGGAGTTCTTGGAGATTCGGTTTGTTCAGACCCAGAACAACTTGTATGGATGAATGCTATCATGGCATCGTTGCCTGGAAGGTGGTGTTAGCATTCCAAGAATGAATGCTATTCTTAAGGTAATACGTAGCCTCAAGCCTCATCAACCGGAAATGGCTAAAAAAGGGAGATGTAGCAAGGCTATGTGGGTCGCTCCCATTTGGGTATGATCATCACTCATATAGAGTGGACATTTATCATCATCAGTATCTATCATTTGTTGTGTTTTCGAGGCCCATTAGTGGTGATCATATTCGGTACTATCCTGTAAGGGGTAGACCGGTCTTGTGTTGGCAGTGATCGATAGGTTCGATCTTGGTACATTTTTCTAGAGGTGTACTGTGGCGGGCGGTACCCCAGTAGCCCTGTCATTGTATGGAATCCAATATCCACTACGAGCCTGTACGGTTTTAGTTGTATACCAAATATGCTGAAACATGAGATGCAAGCATTTCAGCTATTTTATAGTTTACTTTCTATAGACATTATTATAATATTAGATGATTTTGATATAAAATGTTTTGGTTATCGTAAGGTAAAAACCTGTCGTATTTATGTGTGGTGTGGTCATACGAGATACCTTTGTTTTTATAGGATTTTGATAACAGTAATAATTCAAATTGAGTGTGTTTTCTCACGCTGGTTTTCCAGACTGACTCGGGTGTTATTTTATTATAATGCTCGGGTCAGATCGAGTATTACAGATTCAGGTTAGGATGCTCTGGAGCATAGGAGACGTGCTGGAGGATTCTCAGGCGTATTCCACGTATTTGATTATATTCTGCTATGTGTGTAGGCTATATATTCAGCACTTGTGAGGACTAGTTATTATAGTTGTCCAAAATTGATTTGTTGATTGTTGTACTCTGATGATGGTATGTATAATAACAGTTATAGTTCTTTTTGTATAAAGATATATTATTATCTATTATATATTGTTCCGCTGCGATTTGTGAGATTCTATGTGTTGTTTATGTTTTCTTCTATCTCTTCTTCTTCCTCACCCCTAATGATCTAGTATTTCCGGCACTTGAAAAATCGGCATGCTATACAGTGAATGTATAGGTGTTGATTTTCGAGGGTCAAAAACCCTGGTTCGTTACATTGGTAGTGGATTGGCTGCTAACAATCAAGAGGGGCTGAGTAGTGTGATGTAGAGCAATGTTTTTACCAAACAGATTAGCGACAGCGACAGCACTGGAAGTGTTGCCATGAATGTTCTAGATAACAATAACAATAAGAGAAAGAATCAAGGTATTGGTGGAAAAAATCAAGACACCAAAAAGTGCATGAGATACACCAGACTAGGTGATTATACTCTGCCTGATACAGTTGAAAACATATACCTTGCGGCCCAAGGTACTGAGCATCATAAGAAACCACCTTTGAGGCAAGCAACTATAGAAGAAAAGTATTCAGGGAAATATTGTCGCTTCCATGAGACTCATGGCACAATATGAATGAGTGTAGGCATCTAGGAGATGTCATTAAATATTTGATACATAAGAAAAAGCTGCAATGGTGTGTCAAGATGTGACGACCGCCCATGACCCCTGCTGTGAATCTTGAGATATAGCGCTGTAAAGTGTGCCAGGCGACCATGGACGATTGTCAAGGTAAGATTTAAAACAAAAGAATCTATCGTATTACTCACAGCGCATGGACAAAATACAATAGAACATATGTATAGTGAAGCTTTACAGAACAAAATGACATCATATAAAACTCCATAATAGTTGAATACAAGCATCCACATAGTCAATACATCAAGCCTCACTACATATCTCTCAGAGAATACAAAACAGCGGAATATCCAGTACATATAATAAGAAGATAATATGCAACCCTCCAGCTCGTCTTCGATATCAGCATCGTGAGAGGAGAACAGCACCTGTCACCTGCTACCTAGTCTGCCCGTCCCAAAATGGACGAACAGCCCAAGGCAATAAGAATTAAAACATAAAGCCTTGAGTCAGACAACAGTCTTAGTGAGCAGTAAATTAACTAACAACATACCAAAAGAGCATAAAGGAAAAGGAATAGGAATACAACCCTCCCACTCCAACCTCATTCTACAGTGATAGCCCCCAGACACACACTAAGCAGAAGCAAACATAACAGAGCATACAATTTAAAGTAAAGCAATTGTCACTCGAGTCAAGAGCGATGTTTTCCAAGTACAAATCCCAAGGTCTAAAACCAAGGTCAGATAAGCACCCAGGAAATACCGCTCTTGAGACCGAATGACGATACAACCAAACATCCATGACTCGGCTATCACTGTTATCATTGTTGCGATATCACCGTTAATTGAATGACCGGCACATTCTTTCAGCCGTCCGTCAAGGGCTAATGGTAACCCCGGTTCTAGACATAACTCCCGCACGTCATCGTGACCCGTGCCTAGGATTATCGAATCTACCCAGAGTACTTGACCATCAACTTAGTCTTTTGGGCGTCCCCATGTACTCTTGCTTAGAGCATGCTAGAACCTTCAACAACGATGAGATCTCAACCTCCTAGTCATCCTCCTCGACGACTATTGCCATACTAGCTCAAGCGCCTCTCGAGCATCCATTATCCTCAACTCGAATCATATCACCGAGTTATCAACATGCTTGGAATGACCCTGCCTGGATTAGACCAAGTCTTCATCATATGATGCCTTGCTTCATTACATCCTCGCAAAGCTTCATCTCAACTTCACATCATCAAATCTATGCATAGGAGCTTCATCATCCCGCTACATATGCCACGAGCAACTTTTCCAATTCAAGAGCCTTTCCCTTAGCTTTTGAATCACCTTCGATCTAAATCTAATCATCAATCATCTAGTTCATAACAACCAATCAAATCAAACATCAATCCAAGCAATCAAGCATTCAAAAAAATGATCTAAGTAGACAATTATAACAATAATGGCATTTTCGTAATTAAAGAGTTGAAAGTCCAATAAGCATGAAAACATGGATTATATCTCTACAAACTTGATGAATGAACTTGCATAGGTTAACATATGATAAAATGGATGCAACATCATCATGAACAATGGATCTACATGGATCTACACATAGGATGAAGAAAATGCATGGAAATCACTAATTTAACACCAAATCGAGCCAACAATCCGATCTACTCCTTTGGATCCGTGTGAGAGATAATCACCACTCACCAAATCACCTAAACAATCCCAAATCAACACACTTCAGATCTGGACAGCGAAGGATGAAGCTAGATCTACCACAAATCCGCTTCAAATGAAGAAATCTCTCTTGAAAAGATGAAGATCTTCAATCTAAGCTCTTGAATCTTCAATCTTGATCTTCGATTAGGATGGATGGAAGCACTAGATTAGAGTGGAGAAAAGAAGTGAAGAAGTGTAGATGTCGAGCTCTCAAAATGGCAGCACTTCGTCGCTTCAAAATCCGGATCCCAAAAAGTGAGAACAACCCCTCCTATTTATAGCTGAAAACTGCCCTTAAGTCGTAACTCGGCAATCTTCTTAAGTCGGTGCCGACCTAACACTTAAGCCTCTGCCGACCTAGCAACCTCCGACTCAACACATGCGCATATACAAACCCTGTCTACAACTTAATGCGCACGCGCCTTAACTAGTTAGACGACTTACGACTTACTGCTATGCCGAGTTAACCAGCCTATACGACCTAACGACTTAACTACCTCGCCGACCTACGACTTAATCATAAGACCGACCCAACGAAGCAGACTCATCATACTGCCGCAAAACCCAAGTCCTAAGTCGGTTGACGACTCAACAACTTAACACAGGAGACGACCTACCGACTCATAACTCAACACACACTGCCGACCTAACACTTAACACCCAAACACTTAGGTCGCTCACAACATGTCCTTAGGTCGTTGCCGACCTAACTCTACTCCAGAATACTTAGGCTGCCTACCATTCTTCCTTAGGTCGCCCTAACCTCTTAAGTCGGTCAACCCCACTTCCTTAACTCGGCAACGACTTAACAAATAACTTGTCAGACATGCTAACTACTAGGTCGCTCCAAAATACAAGTCTCCTTAGGTCGTCTACGACTTAACTGCTATACGACCTAAACAACTGCCGACTCAAAAGCTCACTTAACTTCTAACTCGGTCACGACTTAACACAGCAGCTTTGCCGATCTATCAGGATAAGACTCAACTACTAAGTCGTCCAGGTCTTAAGTCGACCACTATCTTAACTCGTCAGCCGACTTAACACTTAACTCACCACTATCCTTAAGTCGGTCAACCACACTCCCTTAACTCGGCGAGTTCCTTGAGTCGGCAACTCGACCCAGACTAGTTGCTTAACTCGTCCAAGACTCCTAAGTCGGCTACGACTTAGGACTTAAGCAAAATTCTGCCAAAACCAGAAATGACCTAACAACCATACAACCAAAGGTAAATCATTTTAGAATGTTTTGATCCGTAAAAAATACGGGTCGTTACATTCTCTCCCCCTTAGGAATTTCGCCCCCGAAATTCCAAACAAACAAGGCAATCAAAGCTATTCTGTACGCCTATCATCCATAACAATCAATAAACCATGCATCCAATTCTAGCTTAGAGTACAGAATTCTAAGACTTAGAACAAGTTACAATTTCGTTAGATGACACGACACCTTAGGGCCATACCTTGAAGAGTTCAGGATGAGCTGCTTTCATCCTCTCTTCCACCTCCCACGTACAGTCGTTATCATCATCACTCCATTGTATCTTGAGCAACTTAACTACCTTCCTCCTAAGCTGTTTCGTGTCGGTTTCAACAACACGAAGCGGCTTACGAGGTCTTCTATCAAATGGATCAACTTCTAAGTCTTCACAGCCATCAGCAGAAACTACCATACTCGAGTCGTGCACATACTTCCGTAGATATGATACGTGAAAAACATTGTGCACACCCGACATCTTCTCCGGTAACTCCAATCTGTAAGCGAGCTTTCCAATTCGCTCGATGATCGGGAATGGTCCAACAAATCTCGGAGTCAATTTTCCTTTCTTCCCGAATCGAATAACATTCTTCAGTGGAGAAATCTTCACAAAAACCATATCTCCTACGTCGAATTCCAAATCCTTTCGACGCTTATCGGCATAACTCTTTTGACGATCTTGGGCTGCCTTCATTCGTTGCCGAATGATTTCTATACAATCTGAAGTCTGACGAATCATCTCTGGCCCAAGCATCAGCTTTTCTCCAGTTTCCAACCAACATGTTGGAGAGTTACACGGTCTTCCATACAATGCCTCATACGGTGCCATACCAATGCTTGACTGGTAACTGTTGTTGTACGCAAACTCCACCAAATGAAGGTGATCTTCCCATGATCCTCCGAAGTCCAAAACACATGCTCTGAGAAGATCTTCCAAAACTCGGTTGACTCTCTCGGTCTGACCATCTGTTTGGGGATGATAAGCTGTACTCAAACACAACTCGGTTCCCAAGACTTCCTGGAAGCTCTTCCAAAATCCACTAGTGAACAATGGGTCTCGATCGCTCACTATACTCTTCGGAATACCATGGAATCGAACTATCCACTTAACATACAACTCAGCCAACTTTGATGCAGTCCTAGTCAATCGGACAGGAATGAATCGTGCACTCTTAGTCAGACGATCCACAATGACCCAAATCCCTTCATTTCCCGTTCTGGTTCTAGGCAATCCATCGATAAAATCCATCGACACTTGTTCCCACTTCCACGTAGGAACTTCTAATGGCTGAAGCAATCCACTTGGCTTCTTCTGTTCAGCCTTTACCAACTGGCAGTTCATACATTTGGAAATAAAATTTCCAACATCCTTCTTCATACCTTCCCAGTAGTAGGTTCTCTTCATATCCCGATACATCTTGTTTCCACCTGGATGAATTGTCAACTTCGAGTGATGACTTTCCTTCAGAACTTCACTCCTCAATTCATCTATATCGGGAACAACTAGTCGTCCTTGCTTCCGAAGCCAACCCTCTCGATCGACCTCGAATCCTTTATCCTTCTCTGGATCCAATCCGGATTCCAATTCACGGACAATCTTGACAAGCTTATCATCTCGCTTTTGGCCCTCGCCAATCCTTTCCACAAGAGTGGGTCTTATCGATAAGTTTGCCAACATCTCAGGTTCCAATTCACATCTAGGCCTGAAGTCAAATCCAGCTAAATACTCGAGACTCTTCCATTCTGAAAACATGGCTCCCAATCCTGCATGTCTTCGACTTAACGCATCTGCCACTGCGTTACCTTTTCCCGGAGTATAAGCTATACCAAAATCATATGATGCCAAAAACTCTAGCCAACGTTGCTGCCGAAGATTCAAATCCTTTTGGGAGAAAAGGTACTTCAACGACTTGTGATCCGTAAACAACTCGAATCGAACTCCCAACAGATAATGTCTCCACATCTTCAGAGCAAATACAATCGCCGCTAACTCCAAATCATGAGTTGGGTAATTCCTTTCATGCGGCTTCAGTTGTCGACTGGCATACGCAACAACTTTATCCTTCTGCATCAGAACTGCTCCAAGTCCCGTACCACATGCGTCGGTGTAAACCACCATCTCATCATTTCCACTTGGAATAGTCAAAACAGGAGCACTCGTCAATCTCTCTTTCAGGATTCCGAAGGCTTGCTCACACTTAGCATTCCAACTGAACACTTGGTTCTTCTTCGTCAATCCTGTTAACGGTGCAGCTATCTTGGAGAAGTCTTTGATAAACCGTCGATAATATCCCGCTAATCCAAGAAAACTTCTCACATCGGATGCATTCTTAGGTCTAACCCAATCCTGGATTGCTGCCACCTTAGCGGGGTCAACCGCTATTCCATTTCCAGAAATCACATGGCCTAAGAACCTCACTTCACTCTTCCAGAAGTGACACTTCGAAAACTTAGCCTTCAGCTGATGTTTCCGTAAGATCTCCAAAACAATACGTAAGTGCGTCTTGTGCTCTTCTTCCGTTCTGGAATAAATCAGAATATCATCCACGAACACAAGTACGAACTTGTTCAACTGATCTCTGAACACTCTATTCATAAGATCCACAAAATATGCTGGCGCGTTAGTCAATCCAAACGGCATTACCAGCCACTCAAAGAAACCGGATGGTGTCCTAAAAGCAGTCTTCGGCACACTATCCTTAGCTACTCTCAACTGGTGAAATCCCGTTGCCAAATCCATCTGAGAAAACACTTTTGCTTCGTGAAGCTGATCAAACAAGTCATCTATTCTCGGCAATGGATACTTGTTCTTCTTGGTCACCTTGTTCAGCTCACGATAATCGACGCACAATCTCAACGACCCATCTGCCTTGGTTGCAAACACAACTGGTGCACCCCACTCGGACACACTACGCCGAATGAATCCTTTCTGCAAAAGATCATCAACTTGCACCCTCAACTCCTGCTGTTCCCTAGGCGCCATCCGCCTAAGAGGCATCACAACAGGTCTGGCTCCTTCAACTAGATCTATACGAAACTCGATCTCTCTATGCGGCGGCAACCCTTTGACTTCGTCAAAGACATCCTCGAATCTATTTGCGATCGGCACTAAAGACAGTCCATCCCGTGGAACAACTAGCGAATACATGAAGCTCATGAAGACGCCTTCCTCATGCTTACATCGTATCACAATCTTTCGCCCTTCCACATTCTCGACTGTCACCTCCAGCCTCTCACAATCAACCTTAGCCGCATATTTCCTAAGCCAGTCCATACCCAAGATAATTCCGAACCCCGCAAAGTTCAGAACAAAGCAATCACAAACAAAAGAGCAACCATGACTCGACACAACTAGACCACGGCATAACATACACAAACAAGACGAACCCCCAACTGGATTAGTCACAACCAATGGCCTATCAACAATATCTGGCTTCAAATCTAACCGGCCCACTAGTTCATTACAAACAAATGAATGCGACGCTCCAGTATCAAACAGAACTCTAACTGGAACACCACATAGAAAAAGAGTACCTTGAACAACCACACTCTTTCCCTTCTCTTCAGCAGTAGGAGCTTTCGAAGACGACGGAACAGCTCCTAAAGCATAGGCTTGCACAATCTGCCTGTCCTTCCTCGGTTCTGGACAATTCTTCCTGAAATGCCCCGGCTTGTCACAGTTGTGACACTTCATCGGCACCTTAGGATTCTTACAATCCTTAGAGAAATGGCCCTTCTGCTGACAATTGTAGCAAGTCACCTCGCCTTTCGGCTTCTTCTGGCCATCCTTACCTTTCTGCTGCTGCTGCTTCCTCTTCTGGTTTCCACCCTGCTGTGGTTTAGATTCTCCCTTGGTAACAGTAACAACAGGTCCTTCCTTAGGAAACAGACTCTCATGCCTGAGAGCTTTCTCCACAAGCTTCTCAAATGAATCGTCCAAATGATCCACCAACTGTCTCCCAAGATAACTATCCAAGCCGGTCACAAACTTCTCATTCTTCTGATAAGCAGATTCAATATATGACCGAGCATACTTGGACAAAGCTTCAAACTCAGAAACATACTCAAGAACTGATCTTCCACCTTGCTTGAGCTCCACAAACCTCTTGAACAGAACAGACTTCTGAGCTATAGAAATGAACTTAGCTTCAAATCTAGCTTGGAATTGCTCCCAAGTAATCTCTTCTTCCGGAGTGGTGATGGTAATAGAGTTCCACCAATCAGAGGCTCTCCCTTGAAGCTGCCTTGATGCCAACTTCCTCTTAGTTGCATCATCAATTCCCAAATCACCAAAGATCCTTCTACAAGCATCTATCCACCTCTGGACCTCAATGGTAGATTCTGTTCCCAAGAAAACCTTCCCTCCAAGAGCAGTATAATCCTTGCATAGCTTAGCAAAATCCACTGGTTTCGGAGTTTGGACTTGAACTCCAACATCAACTGCCGCCCCCGGAACTGGTATCCTTCTCATGATCGAAGTCATCATAGCTTCGAACATGGCTGCATAATCAGCAGTCTCTTCAGTAGCACGGCCTTCCCTAGCAGCTGGTCTCCCTCTTCGACTCATTCTCAATATCTATAAAAAGGAATGATTAGAACATCTAGAGAAACAACTGCATAAAGGACTCAAACCCTACTAAGCTACTATATTATATATAGTATTCATCCATCAAAATACAATTACGTCTCTCATACGTAGTTACTTCAGCGAGCGTTGGGTAAAATCGATTAACCAATGCTCTGATACCAAATGTGACGACCGCCCATGACCCCTGCTGTGAATCTTGAGATATAGCGCTGTAAAGTGTGCCAGGCGACCATGGACGATTGTCAAGGTAAGATTTAAAACAAAAGAATCTATCGTATTACTCACAGCGCATGGACAAAATACAATAGAACATATGTATAGTGAAGCTTTACAGAACAAAATGACATCATATAAAACTCCATAATAGTTGAATACAAGCATCCACATAGTCAATACATCAAGCCTCACTACATATCTCTCAGAGAATACAAAACAGCGGAATATCCAGTACATATAATAAGAAGATAATATGCAACCCTCCAGCTCGTCTTCGATATCAGCATCGTGAGAGGAGAACAGCACCTGTCACCTGCTACCTAGTCTGCCCGTCCCAAAATGGACGAACAGCCCAAGGCAATAAGAATTAAAACATAAAGCCTTGAGTCAGACAACAGTCTTAGTGAGCAGTAAATTAACTAACAACATACCAAAAGAGCATAAAGGAAAAGGAATAGGAATACAACCCTCCCACTCCAACCTCATTCTACAGTGATAGCCCCCAGACACACACTAAGCAGAAGCAAACATAACAGAGCATACAATTTAAAGTAAAGCAATTGTCACTCGAGTCAAGAGCGATGTTTTCCAAGTACAAATCCCAAGGTCTAAAACCAAGGTCAGATAAGCACCCAGGAAATACCGCTCTTGAGACCGAATGACGATACAACCAAACATCCATGACTCGGCTATCACTGTTATCATTGTTGCGATATCACCGTTAATTGAATGACCGGCACATTCTTTCAGCCGTCCGTCAAGGGCTAATGGTAACCCTGGTTCTAGACATAACTCCCGCACGTCATCGTGACCCGTGCCTAGGATTATCGAATCTACCCAGAGTACTTGACCATCAACTTAGTCTTTTGGGCGTCCCCATGTACTCTTGCTTAGAGCATGCTAGAACCTTCAACAACGATGAGATCTCAACCTCCTAGTCATCCTCCTCGACGACTATTGCCATACTAGCTCAAGCGCCTCTCGAGCATCCATTATCCTCAACTCGAATCATATCACCGAGTTATCAACATGCTTGGAATGACCCTGCCTGGATTAGACCAAGTCTTCATCATATGATGCCTTGCTTCATTACATCCTCGCAAAGCTTCATCTCAACTTCACATCATCAAATCTATGCATAGGAGCTTCATCATCCCGCTACATATGCCACGAGCAACTTTTCCAATTCAAGAGCCTTTCCCTTAGCTTTTGAATCACCTTCGATCTAAATCTAATCATCAATCATCTAGTTCATAACAACCAATCAAATAAAACATCAATCCAAGCAATCAAGCATTCAAAAAAATGATCTAAGTAGACAATTATAACAATAATGGCATTTTCGTAATTAAAGAGTTGAAAGTCCAATAAGCATGAAAACATGGATTATATCTCTACAAACTTGATGAATGAACTTGCATAGGTTAACATATGATAAAATGGATGCAACATCATCATGAACAATGGATCTACATGGATCTACACATAGGATGAAGAAAATGCATGGAAATCACTAATTTAACACCAAATCGAGCCAACAATCCGATCTACTCCTTTGGATCCGTGTGAGAGATAATCACCACTCACCAAATCACCTAAACAATCCCAAATCAACACACTTCAGATCTGGACAGCGAAGGATGAAGCTAGATCTACCACAAATCCGCTTCAAATGAAGAAATCTCTCTTGAAAAGATGAAGATCTTCAATCTAAGCTCTTGAATCTTCAATCTTGATCTTCGATTAGGATGGATGGAAGCACTAGATTAGAGTGGAGAAAAGAAGTGAAGAAGTGTAGATGTCGAGCTCTCAAAATGGCAGCACTTCGTCGCTTCAAAATCCGGATCCCAAAAAGTGAGAACAACCCCTCCTATTTATAGCTGAAAACTGCCCTTAAGTCGTAACTCGGCAATCTTCTTAAGTCGGTGCCGACCTAACACTTAAGCCTCTGCCGACCTAGCAACCTCCGACTCAACACATGCGCATATACAAACCCTGTCTACAACTTAATGCGCACGCGCCTTAACTAGTTAGACGACTTACGACTTACTGCTATGCCGAGTTAACCAGCCTATACGACCTAACGACTTAACTACCTCGCCGACCTACGACTTAATCATAAGACCGACCCAACGAAGCAGACTCATCATACTGCCGCAAAACCCAAGTCCTAAGTCGGTTGACGACTCAACAACTTAACACAGGAGACGACCTACCGACTCATAACTCAACACACACTGCCGACCTAACACTTAACACCCAAACACTTAGGTCGCTCACAACATGTCCTTAGGTCGTTGCCGACCTAACTCTACTCCAGAATACTTAGGCTTCCTACCATTCTTCCTTAGGTCGCCCTAACCTCTTAAGTCGGTCAACCCCACTTCCTTAACTCGGCAACGACTTAACAAATAACTTGTCAGACATGCTAACTACTAGGTCGCTCCAAAATACAAGTCTCCTTAGGTCGTCTACGACTTAACTGCTATACGACCTAAACAACTGCCGACTCAAAAGCTCACTTAACTTCTAACTCGGTCACGACTTAACACAGCAGCTTTGCCGATCTATCAGGATAAGACTCAACTACTAAGTCGTCCAGGTCTTAAGTCGACCACTATCTTAACTCGTCAGCCGACTTAACACTTAACTCACCACTATCCTTAAGTCGGTCAACCACACTCCCTTAACTCGGCGAGTTCCTTGAGTCGGCAACTCGACCCAGACTAGTTGCTTAACTCGTCCAAGACTCCTAAGTCGGCTACGACTTAGGACTTAAGCAAAATTCTGCCAAAACCAGAAATGACCTAACAACCATACAACCAAAGGTAAATCATTTTAGAATGTTTTGATCCGTAAAAAATACGGGTCGTTACACAAGAACTCGCAAGCTGGCGGGCATACGATCAGTAGCCCCAAAGGGTAGCCTACCCAAGTGAACCGGGTTAGATCCACTAAAGATGGATCAGATTACCTGCAAGATGAACTATGATTAATACCATCTTTAGAGGTCCTCATCCTGCATAGAAAAGCAAGAATGAGATGGAGCACTATGGTAGCTCGTTGAGGCATGTGCCTCAAGAAACATGTTTTTCCTTAGAGGATGGGACTCCAACAAAGCAACAAAGAACTAATAATGATGATATTGTATTTTGAAACCAAGATGCCGATGGGGTCCAATCGTCGACGCTTGACCCTATTTGATTATGGTCGCGATTGGGCCAGCTATAGTGCATCAAGTCCTTATTGATTATGGGAGCTTGATGAAAATCTTGTTCAAAAAGACTTTTGATCAAATGTGACTCAACGAGAAGGATCTGAAACCTCATAAATCTCGTATTCAAGGATTTACCAAAGAGGCCAAGGAACATGTTAGCTGCAAATAGTTACCTGTTGAGTTGGATAAAGTGTAGGATTGTGTACTACCCTAGAGGCAATGAATGTGGTATTAAAAATTATTTTGTACAGTCACCGAAAAAATATAAAATAGAATATAGAAGCGTAAATGCAGAAATTAAAAAAATATAAGATATATACTGCTTCTGCCAAATGCCTATTGCTACCCCTAAAGTTATTTAGAGTTAAATATTCAAATGTTCACAATCGGTAAACTTGTAGACACTTCTAACAAATATTATAACTCTATGTTTAATATGTTTGCCTGAACTCCGAACTCGGTTACCTAAGATCAGAATGCCCGAACTGCACCACTCAGTTGAACACAAAATACTACAGTTCAAATTGACCTCCTCATAAAACCTTCAGACCTGACTCCTTTTGTTTATTTTTTTATCTCCTCTTAAAATTAATAACTCCTCCTTCAAAGCTTTACAAAAAAAATTGGATGCTCCAATAAAATCTGACGCATGTACTTTTATGCCGCAACACTCCTTCACCCGCTACCAACGTTGCTACCTAGACCTGAAGTCGATTACTTTCGAGATTTGGAGTCGCGTTCGATTTGAGTCGCTGCCTAGAATTTAATCGCCGCTCGGAATCGACTAGTTTCCATTTTCGACCGCAACCAAAATTATCCACCACAAATCTACTAGCTCGCCAACATCTAAAGAAGCATGCCTGATCTGGAATGTGGCCTTGGTTTGTTCAAGCTGCTTGTGCCAAGATCTGGGATTTGGAATTTTCTTTCGTTGTTCTATTGCTGCCTTGAGTTTGAAGCCACGACCTAGTTTAGTGATGAACTTTGTCAAGCCTTCTGTTTTTACATACGGAGAAGGATGAGATGATTTCTCTTTGTCTTATGCTTGGTTGTGTTTTGATGAAGTTGACCAGAGTTTTGAGAGAGATGGTGATGTAATGGCCTAGGCTATATCGATGTAATGGCTGAGGTGGTGATCGATGAGGGGAGGAAGATGATCTCGTGATTGGTCGTGTGAGTATGGGAGGAGTTTGATGTTGTATGCGAGTTGTGGTTGTATGCGATCGGTTGCTTGGGTCTTTGCAGCTGTGGCACGGGAGTTGTTTGCGTCACTGAAGATGAATGGTGTTGTTTGAGAAGATTGATGAACAGGGAATGATAAAGTTATGGTTTGGTTGAAGTTTGTTGATACCGAGGTCAATGAATATCAATGAAAAAGCGACCAGATTGATTTTTGTTGTTTTTTTCAGTTGAAAGTAATAATGAATATTGAATCTGATATCTTTTCCATGGACGTAGATGAGTTTATATAGGCTTACAGGGGAGGTGTATACATATGGAAAAATATGTGAGAGAGGATATGTAGAGAAAAATAAAATCCATAGAATAGAAAATAAATTCTGTTGTATCTTTCAGAATATATCGTTTGATTGTGGATATATTCTTTGCTTTCGATCTTTATTTATACAGCCTTGGATTGTATATATATTTCCTTGTTTTTAATCTATATTTGTTTCACTTTCTATACACACACATACAACCTCTGGTTGTGTAATGATATATTTTCTGCTTCAGATCTTTATTTGTTTCCTTTTCTTTATACATGCAACATTTTGCTGATGAAAGGAAAACTTTTCCACAACCAGTATTTTATAAAAACCCTGTAAATATACAACACTGGACAAACCCATTAGATGAAACAAATGTTTATGAACATCAAACAGAGATCGTCTATTTCACTATTCCACATAAAGCGGACTACAAGGTAGTGCGGTTGCTAATTAATGTTTGTGGTGGTCGATGGATTTTCGGTCTACAATGCTTTCTTAGGCCGATCGACCCTTGCTAATTTCAGAATTGCGCTTGCTCCTTGAGTCTAATGATGAAGTTCTCCCTCGAGAATGGAGCAGGACCAATATCGTGCAACCAAAGTAGTGGTCGGGAATGCTACATCGTAGAGCTCAGAGAGATAAAACGATGGCGAGAAGGGAAAAGGTATAGAGAATAATCTCTTATCAAGTCTTCCGATGCATAATAACTACTGCCTAAATCTTAGCTTGGATCTAACAACAAATGCCATAAACCCATGGACCCATGAAAGGAGTCAAAAGATGAGAGGGTGGCACCGATGAAATTAACAATAGCCTATGTTAGACTTGTGATAGCCAATTTTCCTTAGAAGTGCGATCGGACTTACGTTAGACATGTGATAGCCCATTTTCTTTAGAAGTGCGATAACACCTAAGCTAGACATGTGATAGCTTAGACATGCGACAACTTAGAAGTGCGATGTCACTTAAGATAGAACTGTGATAGCTTAGACATATGACAGCTTAGACATGTGATTGCTTAGATTTGCGCTAGCTTAGATATGTGATAGCTCAGATGTGCGATAGCTTAGACATGCAATAACTTAGACCTGCAATAGCTTAGACTTGCAATAGGTTAGACATGTTATAGCTAGCCTTGTGATTGCACTAGATTTTCGGTAACTTCAGCAGTGTGATAGCACCAAGGCTAGATATTCAATATCTATTGAATGAGACATGTGATGGCTATTGTGTTAAACATGCGATAGCTATTGAATGAGACATGCGATAACTATTGAATTTAATATGCAAAATATATTCAAGTTAAATGTGTGATAGCCAACTTGGGTATGCGATAGCTATATGTGATAATAAATACGTTATTTAAATGTCATAATTTTTGTGGCAGTTTGGAAGACAATTTCCAAGCTGTTTTATTTGAATTTGATAGGAATGAAATATGGATGAAAAATTATAAGTTAAAATGTAATAACTTATGTGAAAATGATAAATGGAGCTAAGCTTAGGGAAGCTAAAAACGATAAATTATATCATTTAAAGAGAAATAGTAAAATGATTTCTATAAAGAATTGATCAATTTTGATCTAAGCTTAGTATGGAGGATAGTGTAAGGTTAATATAGCAACCTAATGTTAAAATTTTAATATTAAGGAAGGATAAAGGTGTAAGACCAAAGGGGTAATATATAATGTTAAAACACAACATTATTTGCAGAAGCGATAGTGTAAGGCCTGAGTGGCAATCGAATATCTATTAACGACAATATTGGATAACATTGGTTAAGGCCTTAGTTACAACCTAAATGTTTGTTCATGACATTGTGCGAAGGCAATGGTATAAGGCTTGAGTGGCAACCTAAAACGTCAAAACTCAACATTAATTAGGAGCGCTAAAGTAAGGCGTGAGAGGTAACGAAAAGGAAATGACTTTAAAAGCTAGCCACAATGTAATAGTTTGTAGGACACACTTATGGATGAAAGGTTGCTTTCTAATAATGATTCATATTAAGGTGTTCAATCTGGTTGATATGATTAAATTGATGACATTAGATTGGTGAGGGGAAAATCATTCCATTAGGCAGTGTGATCCATTATGTTTTATGTTTAGGGTATAGTATTGAAGGAATCGGGCTAGTCAAAAGCGGGTGAAATAGGTAGATTTCAAAAAATAATAATCATATTTTGGATATGTTGGGCCTATGAAGTCTAAAGTGGAATATAGATCCAATCTTAAATATTTTAAATAAAGTATTTTTTTTATTTTATTTGTAATTTTTTATAATGTTATAATTTATAAGTATATTAAATACACTATTTTCTGTAAAGTGCATATGCTATAGATATGAAATATACATGGCCAATGTGACCGTATGTAGGTATTGAAATTTACACCAGAACAAACCCATTTGTCCCTTTATATATGCATTTGTTGTCCACGGTTTATATTCAAATAGATGTATATATAATGAAAGATATATAATTAATGAAAGGATTAAAATTGAATTTTATAGTTTTACAAAAAAAGTCGATTTTATAATATTTGAGTTAAAATAGCGTACATGTACACACGTCCATATATAAATAATTGTAAACTATTTCTTTTTTTAGCAAAGCTAGGCGGCTTTTGAGTGGGCCGTGTCACTGTATAAATAATGGGAAAACAGGTGTTCTGCACATGCATAGAACAACTAAAGGGAAAAAAGCCCAAAATACAAAGATAAAAAGCATAGGAGCTAGACAAAGGGGCCTAAACTACTATAACAACGTTACTAGGCTCCCTCAGAAGAGGAAGAACAATCACGGCCAACATCCGATGATGGACCAATAACATGGGAAAAGTCCGATAAAAGAGTAGCCAGATGAGGATCATAACCTTCTGAATCACGAGAGTATATAAATTTCCTATCCAAGGTGACATCATAAAACTTACTTTTGTTCTCCTCACCAATCTCACCAACTCTAGTAAGGCACAACCCATCTCCCTCAATATGGTAGATAAGAAAACGACTCTCGCCCCCAGTGTCACTGATAAAAGCATAAAAAGTGTCAGTCTCAGGCGAATATCTCATATCAGAAGGAGCGTGAACCCAAGCCCATTCGTCAGAATTCCAGGATATTACATCGGACGCAGAAGGAACCACATCCAGGGCCGGAGATGGTAAACTAACAAATGGAGCTACATAAACAGGAACGACGACAATGGGAGCTACAGGAGCATCAACAATGGGGGCTACAGGAGCAACCTTCGGAACCCACTTTCAGACAGGAGGACGAGGCAGAGGAATCCGGACAGCTAAGGGAACAAAGCCTGCATCTGCCGATCGAGCACAAGCATCCGAAAGATGCCCAAAAGACTGACATGATGTGCAAATATCAGGTTTCCAACTGTAGCATACTCTGACGTCAGCAAAATGGCTCTCATCTAGTCTGACTTTTAACACCGAAGGTAAAGATTTGGCAGGAGTAATCTCGGTCAGAGCTTTGGCATAGACTAATTTCTTTCTAGCCATAGTGTTAGCGTCATATCATATCACCTTACCAACTAGACCTGCTAGCCAGTCAATCCCGATAAAAGGCTGAAGAACAAATGGAATGTGAGAAAAGTTGGTCCAGACAGGAATAGATAAAACTTGGTCCTTGGCTCGATCCACAGACGGACTCCATGAAGATTGCAATCTAATATTTACAATCTAACTAGTCCAACTTTCAAATCACTACACCAAAAAGTACTTTTGGTGGCGCACAAAAAACGCAACCATAACTTATGGTGGTGTTTTAGAGAACGCCGCCATACGACATGCAACTAAAAAACCAATATTTTTGGTTGCATTTTTGTAAACGCCGTTATAATGTGCCTTATTGCGGCGGCAAAAAAACGCCACCGTAAATCTTTTTTTATAGCATGTTGAAATGCCACCAAAAGTCATGTTTGGGTTACAACTTAAACCCAAACCTTATAGCTGCGTTTATTATATGTCACAATATATATTTCGCCGCAACAATATTTTTTTTCGTTGCGTTTTTTTTCTGCCACCATATTTTTTGGCAGCGATTTTTTTCAACATATTTTTACCGTAGCGTTTTCTAAACGCCACTAAATAGACGCTGTTATAGATTGATCACTCTCCAATTCACTTTATTCATAATTTATATTAAACAGTAATAATAAATAGTTCAATAATAAAAAAAAATACATGAACAAATGAACTACCATAAACACAAGTAGTACATTACCATACATAGATACAGAAGTAGTACATAACCGTACATAGTTACACAACTAGTACATAAATACAGTAGTTTCAAGACAAAAGTTAACATAAAATCCATACGTAGAGAAGTTTATACAACTGAAATACCAGAAACAAAATGAAATAAACAACTGAACTACCGTAAAATCCATACGTAGATGACTAGCTAAGCAAATACCATAAACAACTAGCTAAGCAAATACCATAAGCAACTGATAATTTCTTCGGAGTAGTTCATCCACTTGTAGACAAGTAATAATCAACAATAAGGATCTAAAACTTGAATATTGGAATAAAAAAGGTATAACCATAATTTCTAGTGTTCTTAGCTACCCTATTAGAAATGTACAACCACTGCAAAAAGGACCAGACTTAACTATGTGCAAGTCCAAAGATTCATCTGCAAAATTCAATAAAAGCATTGTTATCTTTGTACCCCAAAAGAAAATGTTAAACTGTAAATTTTTTTAAGAAAAAACCCCTTGCACTCGTAGTATACCCAAATAGTCTCATTTTCTTTTTTGTGCACTAGGCAAAAAAATTTTTAATGGTCTCATTTTCTTTCTTCTTTATAACTGCTTCATATTAAGAAACCATACGTTAGTCGTTGATCTTCCTAGTTTCTCATAAGTGGACAAAAATATCAGCCTTGCTTTCTAGTATTTGTATATTTAAGCATAAGTGGACAAAATTTCAACTCTAATTTTTCGCAATAATCCTAAATAGATTTTTCATTATCTTGGTATATTAGAATTTTCATACACCAATTAGAAGATAAAGTATTGATACTTCATGTGGTTATGTGCCACTGCTAAACATGTCACTTGGCCAGAGTTTTTGTAAATTGGAACACTTGTAAATCGAAAGCATATTTTATCATGGACGTTTGAATATAAAACATTCAGTTGTGCAACTTGTGTAGAACTTTATCGACAAATTAGTGCTTAGTTCACCATACCGTTTGCCGTAAAAATCAATTATTTAGCAATATTACACAATTCTAGCTATAGAACAACATTCTACTAGAGATAAGGCATGCATTGAAATAGAACTTGGGATAGCTATGAAAAATTATGACTTAAGAAGAATCAAATCATCACTTCCTAGATGCCTCTAGCTCCTAACTGAATTTCACTAACCTGCACTATTTTTTTGAAGAACTTTACAACTTCACTCATTTCCATCTTCTATCAAATGTCCAGCTAGACATTTGTCAGCAAACTTTGTAACATTGTGGTCAAATCTCAAGAAAACAAAAAAAGAAAATGGTAATGGAGTACAAAAATAAAGATATAATGATAACAGTCCATTGACAGCAGTCTTACCAGCAGCAAGTGTTCATCATTTGATGGTGGATATTCAAGGTTCTGTACGTTACATCATAGAACATCGATATAACAAAGGATGATTAAACAATGAATCTGTGGTAGAAGACAGAAAATTATCTGTGTTATACCTATTATAGACTCTGAATTACAGGTTCGGTGTGTAGAAAATATTTCTGGCCTATCGACACAAGCAACAACAAAATCAGTCGACTCATTATCAACTATGTGACTGGTGTCTGGTAAAGGAACCTACAAGCCTTCTATACAAAATAAAGAACTGTAACCATTTAACGAAGACAAAAGTTACTAGTTAAAAAATGACCCGAATTACTAATCCTGCATGCAAATGAGACAGGCCTTTAGCTGCACCCAAGCAATTTGCAATCTTAAATTCCATGATTAAATAGATGGTCTTTTAAGATCTTATTTGACATGAATTTATTGATAGAACAATGCCTTATCCGTTTAACTAAATTTAGGTTTCTAGCTCTGATTTATCAGTAAGTGGCCGTTATTCAAAACACATGAATCGAACTGATTTATCACTGTCCCCCTGTATTAGAGCAAGGAATTCAAACCTCTGGCTATGGGATCGCCTCTCCTACCCTGAATTTTTTAGAGCAGGGTACACCGATAAATTAGATATCTCCGTCTTAAATGGAATAAACTACAATAATTTATCAGTGAGTGGTTGTGACTTATTCAGGACACGTGAATGGAACTGATATATTGGTGCACCTATTTTGGAAAATACAAAGCAGAAGAGCCAAACCCCTAACTGCAGAATCAGTTCTCCTTTGAATTTTTCAGAGTAGAGGTATATTGATAAATTAAATACCTCCATCTTGACTTGAATAAACCAGATTCATTTATCACTGAGCAGCTGATGTATTCAAGACATATGGACTGATTTATTGGTGTGCCTCTGTTTTGGAAAATTCAGAGTGGAGAACCGAATCCCTAACTACGGAATCATCTCTCCTACTCTGAAATTTTCAGAGCACGAGTACACTGATAACTCATATGCTTTCATCTTGACTTGAATAAATCAGTCATTTATCATTGAATGGTTGTGCATAATGCAAAGGATATGAATGGATCTGATTTATCATTAGACCTCTGCTTTGAAAAATTCAAAGAGAGCCTACAACTGAACCTACTGTTTATAGAAGGTGAATTGTTGTTGTAGAATCCGTTGCAGAAAGTCTTTCCTACTGTCTTGGAGACACTGTTGCTATTCCAAGATTGAAAAGGACCCCTGCCGGCAAAACAGAGATAATATTCTTATCACTTTCACTTATAAGCCAAATGAACCTGTGTGTTACTGACAATTACAATTGTTTAGTCGTCCAATATTGACTACTAGACCTGAAAGTTCAAGAACTAAGATGAACTTCAAAAATGATGCAAACTCAATGTTTATATATGGGGTTTTCAATGATGTTGATGCAATAGCATTATGACTACAAAAAAGTAAAGAAATTAACAGAACATACAAACACACCTTAAAAATACTTGACGACCAAGAAACCAAAAGATAACAGATATAGAAGTAAAAAAGAAGAAAATGTACCTAAAATTTCCTCAAAATGTTGAACATGGTACCCTAGCCTCGTGAATATGGTATAAATCTGCAGCTTTCACATATGAAATTTTAACAATGCAAACCGAATATCCACAAAGCAGTTGAAAATCATTTCATATTTGAAAATAGAAATGAAATGTGACGTTGTAGTTTTATTTATTATGGAGTTATGACAGTATAAATAGACAGAATCTGTTATCTTAGAACTTGAGCAATCTTATTATTTACTTTTACTCCAAAGTATAACTATCAATATTGTGCTTGTCTGTGTATGACATAAAAGTAAAAATTTCTTGAGCCTGCAAAAGACTTGAGGAATTCCTGCATTATAATAATTATGATATAAGAAGTGCGCAATCAGTATAACTTTTTGTCAACTTACTTCAAGCCTTGTGTAACCAGAGCATCTCTTGCTATATTTCCAGCAGCAGCAACAAGTTTTAGTGTTTCCAAAGCTAGAGTACAACCACCTTGCCACCCAATTGCTTTCATGAGCAATGGTATAAACTGCTGGAAAGAGGTTAGAATCTTATGAAAATGCAATAACATAAAGCTACAAAAGAATCAAGTATGAAAGCATTAATCAATTTTTTCCATGCAAGTTCTTGGTTACTGCCATTTTAATACACTTGACGCCAAGAACGAACTCACATATATGATAATTTAACTTCACTGTATCTTTATATCTTCACTCTAAATATAAAAAAATAAACGCTCTTACCAATATGCCATTATGGACAATATCTAAAACAATACACTAGTTCCATGCACACATGACCGCACAAATAAATTATTTTCAAACATTAAAGACCACAGGTATAGTGGCAAATCTATTGAATGTTAAGATAAAAGGATTTAAAATTGAATGTTCAAAAATGCTTATAACCAAACTTCAACAATAAAAAAAGAAGCTTGATAACTAAAACAATAGTATAGAATTATTTAGTTGCTCAAATTCCACTACCCGAGTCCCTGCACATGTGGATGTTATAGCTTCAGCATATGTAGTACTTGATGCCAACTAATGTAGGACACACATACAACTAAGATGAATATGCTCTTGGGTTGTCTAGCTGTGTGTCTCCTCATTTTTACTTACACTGAGTTCATCATCAGAATGGGTGCAGTATGATTCTGAATGCTTGTTTTTATTCTAAAATAGAGGAATAATCAATCAAAATGGCAAAAACATATTTTAAGTGAAAATTTGGAAAATCAGAGTTGGGATTTTATACAAGAGAATTGACATCAAAGCCAAAAAATTATTTGTTAAAGTTATTACCAATTTGATATTTAATCTAGAATTAATGTCCTCAATGTCAATATTTGTGAAACATAATGAAATTAAATGCAAAAGCTTTCTGTAAGCTTTGTTGGTAATTTAAAATACACAATATCTAACAAATCATCCCTTTAAAAAAGGAAAATATACAAAAATGAAACAAAGTCTAGCAAAAAAAATAAAACCTCTTTTTTTCACCAAAAAAATTAAAAATTGAGAGATAAGAAATCACCCATTGTGTTAATTTCTTGGTTTCTTTCATCCAACCAGAGCATGATGGTTCATATTTCTCCAGTTTTTCTTGCATGAATCGAATGTACTCTATAACCTGTAACATTTTAGAAAATTAGAGATAAATGAAACCATATGATTTTAATTTATAATAATTCACAGAACACAAAAATTTTCAAACTTGCCACACAATACAATTCCAACAAAAATCTACCTATGAGATTCAATAATGCCTGGACAAATTTGCATGGATACGATGAAGTTGTGCATCAAAGCTGGCACATTTAAGTTAATGGTAATCTACCTTTTGTTTTCTTGTAAAAGCTCAAGTCGATCAAAGTAGCACTTAAAAAATGGAATAAGTCTTTTGTTAATTTTGATCAGTTATGCAATTCCACTAGAGAGAGAGATGCAATGACTTATATAAGAAGATTGTAGACCATCCTAAAAATACTATTTTAACTGAGTAGTATAAGAAATGTATTAATCTTCTTGGAGATATGCACAAAATCAGATCACTCATGGTCAACAGTTAATTAGATTCAGATGGCTTACAAAAGATGATAAAACCACAAAATACTTCCATTCTTAATGTCAAAGCCTAAGTCGGATGTAAGGTTCAAGCATTTACTTGATGAACATCAGAACATTGCTCAAACTGCTAATAATGTGGCAAGGGAACCAATCTCTTTCTATGCCAATTAATTTAATTGTCTTTCAATAAATCATAATTTTCCACATGTCACATGCCAAAAAAAATTAGCTGCTCATGTTCAAAAGTCATAAGTTCAGCCTTTTTCTATAGAAGAACTCAAGACTGTTGTTTTTCAAATTGATAAAAACAGCAGCCTTAGTCTTAATAGCATTACTTCTAAGTTTTATAGATAACATTGGAATTTAATAAGCACGGATCTACTTAAAGTTATAATGGATATTACATGCTTTGGGAAATTAATTAGTGAAATAAATAATACCTTTCTCTGTCTTGTTTCTAAAGTGCATAATCCTAACACATTATCGGATTTTATGCCTATTGCATTATGTAATGTGTTGTACAAAGTGTTGAATAATCTACTTTGCAATAGGATAAAGCACCTTAGGAATGGACTAATTTTTTATAACTAACACTTTCATCCCTCTTCTGATCAGTGTTGGTATGATATCTCTAATCATCTTAAACCTATGTTTATTATATAGATGTCCATAAGAGTCACAAAGTGCTTATCATAATCAAATGAAGATATGAATAGTACTGTTGTATTGATATGAGTTTTATACTTGCCTACCATTAATTTTACTTCTGCTTCTTCGTTTAGTAGCTGAATGTTTTGACCTTGGAGTTGTAAGCTTCCGATGGTTTCCACCTTTCCTATCAACTATTGCATTAATCAACTCTATTAAAATAGATTACGTATTAGAAACCTACATGTAAATGTAGGCAATGTACAATATATATGTACAAAAACTAATGACAAATCAAATTAAACAAAATAATACTTGAGAACCACATAAATTAACCTACTCAACAAACAAACCTAAAAATCACAATGATGAATCAAATACATTGTGTTTCTAATTGATTATAGTTGAGTATTAGTATTTTACATATATCAAATTGACCAAGAGAAGTAGCAATTTAGGGTTTGTAAAATTGACGTACACGAGTGCTAACTAGGGTTTGTAAAATTGACGTTGACAGACAGAGATTTAGGATTTGGGCAGACATTCATCCAGCACCATATAAAATCCAAATAGAATTAAAAATTCTGTATATAAAATCATACTGATTTAGGGCTGTAAAATGGACGTGGGAGAGCAGTAAATTGAAGGAGGAGTCCACCGACTACGGTAAGAGGAGCATAATGACAAAGAGGAGCAGCGCGAGGACGATGAGGGAGGAAACATTATTGGGCTTGGGGAATTTATGTAAGTGAAGAGGAAAAAAAAGGAAGACTTCTGGAATGAAATAAGTGTTTTAGCATTGGCGGGAAGGCGGGAAATTTTGGTAGCGTTGAAAAATAAAGTGCAAAACAATAATAGTTGCACTTACCTTTGAAACGCTACTAATAAGTGCAACTAAAAGCATAATTTCTTGTAGTGAATTAGGAAGGAATAAATTGATCTGAGATTTTGCATAAAAGTCCACTTATGGGTTTTTAAATTGAAATAACTTTTACGCTTATGTAATCAAACAAAATATATTCAAACAACAACCATGAAACACATGTATTCACTTTAAAGGTGAACTCAAATAATTAAAGTTTTTTTCAACCTAAAATTGTTTTCAGTCAAAATTAATTAAAAATTAATCAAAACTGTTTTCGATCAAAATTGTTTGAATAACCATGTTATATATATATATATATAGTATTCAATTAAAAAATGATTCCAAAACAACAACAAAATGGATTGGATAACCAAGGCATATATAAATTCATAATAAAAGGTTTAGAATCAAACTATACATATGGATAAATAATCAAATGAAATGAAGGATCCAATTTATATTATCTATGGAGCATATTATCAATCAAGGAATAGTATAAAAGGGATCCACATTAAATCAATGATGATGAACAACTAATGAATTGTGGTGTGGCAAAAGGGGATCTGAATTATATTACAAGACAAATATATAAACGTTTGGTTTTGGTCCAAATTCCAACATTGTCCACATTCAACTTTGTAGGTTCAATAATATTTATTATTATTAACCATACTGGTCTTCTAGAGACTTTGACTTTGATTTCTTTACAATTGACCATGGTAGTGAGTTGAAGCATTAGAAGTGAAACACTATTCAATAGAGAATCCGTCCACTCGGTTATATGGGGCTATTACCATAACTGAGTGGACGGATTCTCTATTGAATAGTGTTTCACTTCTAATGCTTCAACTCAGACCTAACTATAGTCGTTCAATAGACATAATGCCATGATTTAACTAGCATCAAAGTAAAGTGTCCATATTGAAGTTCAATGGTATTCTCAAGTCCAGAGAACTATATAATATCGCCACTTCGAGATTCTCTGTTTGACCTTTGTTATATTAACCAACATAAAACTCTCAAATGAGTCATTTCATAGTTATCCAATAACTATCAGTACGTAACCGCTTGGTGCTTCCAATATACATGAGTAATATGCTGCACAACATTTGGAGATCGTTACGCACTCTAGTCTCAACGGATGTACTAATATCACATCTCTATGTTTTGTAGTGCCATAATATGGGAATCTAATTAATAATAAAATTTATTAAATGGTAATTAAGTGAATTTAATTAGTGGAATTACTCAAAGGGAAATTATAAGTATGGGATGATTAAAAGATTAATTGGGTAACTAAGGGTAATTAGCATAATTAAAATTCGTCCATAAATAAAAGAAATAGAAAGGCAACTTTATATTAAAGGTATTAAGGAATTAATATGTGAGCCCTACCTCTATACTCACACTAGCCAAGGACACTACAGGGTAATGCCATCGACTAGCGCGAAGAATAAGGCCGTTGAGGAGCGACCATCTGTGTAATTGCTTTGTGCGAGTATCGATATGTCGGATAATATAACTTACATTTCATTTCAAGAGGAAATCCGACATATCAAATACAAACTCAAAGCTACCACACAGTGGCTATGTGGACTTTGGAAACAAATATAGAAATAAGCATAACACAAATCAGTCACATATATTCATATCACAAAGGCAGAAACAGATATGAATATAACACATAAAAGTGTACATCAAAATAGTGGTCAAACTAGATCCACTACATCACAAAAGAATAGATACAAGTGCTAGACAAAAGAATATGTATACAACAAGGAGTCTCTATCTCAAATGTATACTAACAAAAACTACTGTGCTAAAGTAGTTAGCCAAAAGTCATGTGACGGACCCTGATAAGAAGTCAAGCAGGAGCACCTGAAATACCTCGGTCTGACCCGAGTATTATTTAAGAAGAAAATAATAAACGGATCAGTCTAGCTATAAATATCAGATAAAGTGAGATAGGATAAGAGATATGACAAAAACGTATGATAACAATAATGCCATACTACGACAGGTATACATCAAATAACAACAAAAATCATACAATATCCCAAATCAACTCAAACATCCAAAAAGAATCGCATTCTTTAAATTATTCACCAAAAACACAAATAATTGATAGAGCTCATCAATGCCTATCATCAAAATTGGTGAAACACAAATTCTAGAAATCATCAACTAGAAATCCAGAAATCACAAAGAGGGGAAGGCCTATCACAAACGGGAGCATGAAAACTCACCAACACGTGCATCACAAACGGGTCGCTAACCCATGGTCGCTAACCATAGAGCCGATCCAACGACGTAGTACAACGGTACGCCCGAGGAACCTGAAACTCAAACAAGCCGAAACAAAAACGTAGTACAACGGTACGCCCGAGAAACCAACTCCATAAAACCCATAGGTCGCTAGCCTATAAAAATGAGACGAAGCTTAACAGAACGGAGTACAGTCCCCCACGCGGACAAAGAGACATCGCATATCGCTAGTCTAAACCACAAAACGATCATCATCAATCATCAAGAAGTGTCGAATAGACTAAGCTAGTAAATAAATGAGTTTAGCTTCATGTCCCATAACCATTGGCTTAACTTAAATATTTACGAACAAATTGTAGATTTACACTCGAAAATTGTCACAAGATTTTCAATCGAACAAGTCCAAAAATTAACCGACGAAGTAAACGCAGGTGTTTCATGCCACTTGTTTTGCTAAGACGTTTAATTAGATTTCTCATACGAATGAGGTAAAGGTTTGTATGTACTAATAGGTTGGAAAATCGTTTTATAAACGAGCTTTGTATTAAAAATAGAGTTGAAATCATCTTTGTGAAAGAGTTTGAATATTTACTACTAGTATAGAAACCTTTGCATTTTAAAGTGACAAACCACAGAAATGATTGTAGAAACAATCAATCACCAAAAATTCACATACGAAGACGTGAATCAAATCCATAGAAATCGATACCGAATCCATCAAAATGGATATTCCCAAAAATCCCAAAAAAGAAGTCATCGAAGTCGATAAATGATAACAACAAATCAGATCATCAAGAATCGATCAAAAATCGAAAACCCACACAAAACTGCCTAAAATAGGCAAAAAGCACATCTCCCAGATTCAGTCGACTGGACTGTAGGGTCAGTCGACTGATTCGTGCCTAGAAACTCTCGGGTTCTAGGTTCAGTCGACTGACTTAGCAGTTCAGTCGACTGATACAGGGACAGGAACTTTTCTGTCCCTAGTTCAGTCGACTGAATTGTATGGTCAGTCGACTGACACAGGGGCAGAAAATTTTCTGCTCCCATATTCAGTCGACTGACCATCTGGTCCAGTCGACTGACCATCTGGTCCAGTCTACTGACCATCTGGTCCAGTCGACTGAACTGTCAATTGCAGTTTTTTTTCAGTCTAGCCCAAGAAGGGGCAAAAATCCAAACGGAAGTGATCGAACGAGCAACGGAGACTAGAGATTTATGCCAAACGACAACCCAGCCTTATAGGCTCTTCGTTACACCCCAACAACATGTTCAAACATCAAAGACAGGATTTTTAAAGATTTGACTTCAAAACACCAAAAATTGGAATATTCATCAAACCAATTCAATTCAAAGGGAAATGGACAAGGAATAGATGTTAGGAATTACTACCAAACAACATTCAAAGATATAGACATAGATGTGAGTTCAAAAACTCACCTTTTAAACCCAAAACAACAAATGAGAAGCTCTAGAACAAGCAAAGATTGATTTCTCTTCAACAATACCTCTAGAATCTTCAATCTATTATCAAAGGTGAAGTTTTTCCTAAGTTAGGTTATAGGAACTTCTGAAATTGAAGAGAGATTGAAATGGAGAAGATGAAGAGGATGCTTACCTAAGCTTCTCCTTGATTTCTAGCTTGAAGTTGATTTTGCTTAAGAGAATTAGGGCTTAGGAATATCTAATTTCTTTTCTCTTCCCCCATTTTTACTTTAGTTGGAGAGTATTAGGAAATGAGAATGTATGAAGAGGAGAGGGGGTGGAGTTAGGGTATTATGTTGGGTTGGTGGGCTGAAACCAAAACACAAAGCCCTAAATGAAAATATCAAAATTTTACTCAACTCCAAACATATCGATGTTTATACTCAAAAAGGTCGCAAACGCCATTGTGACAACCCATATTTTTAATCAATATTTTAAACTACATTTATTTGAAACTTTGATTTTTAAATCATTTAAAATTGAATTTTTGGAATTTTCCAATGTAATTTTGGATTTTGTTTGTAATTTATTTTCCAAATATAATAAAATAATTATTTTCTGGAAATTTTATATTCTGGTCAACTTTGGTCAAACTTTGACTTACAGTTGAAATTTCTAAATTTGAATTTTAAATTTCTAATCTTTTTCTTTGAAGTAGTATTTGTTTCTAATATTTGTCCTGCTTTTCGTTTCGTCAAATTCTGTTTTAAACTTTTCAAAATGTGATAAATACAACATTTTACATGCAATTATTTTCTGTAATTCTGTCTATTTTTCTATGTCTATTTTCCTATGTTCATGTCTCTATTTTATTTTCTATTTTATAGTTTAGACTTCTATTTTATTTATTGGATTTTTAACTTGCTTTATTTTGATTTTTGGCTTTGGAAATTTCAAGAGACTTTGGTTTCTTTTTCTTAACTTTATGACTTTTCCTTTCCTAGCCTTTCAAACCTTTTAGCCGTACAAACTCCCCACCTTCTCACTTCTTAATTCACGTACAAAACATCCCATTCCTCATCTCACTTCTCATTTTTATTTCTTGAAAGAAATTTGCAGTAAGTTCATGGCTTCTCCTCTCCTTTTATTCTTTTCTTCCTCTTTAATTTGCAAGTGTGTTCGGCCTCCCTCTCCTATAGCCGATTCCTCCACCATGTCCTTCACCACCACCATCACCTTCCATGGCCAGCACCACCTCATCACCTCCCTTATGCCTAGCCGTGACCAATAGATCCAATTCCATCACCATCCATGCTTGAAAACCATAGCCGAACCCTATGTATACATCACCTTCCTCCTTACTAGCATCGGCCACCCCTTATTCCTCCATCCCCATTGCCTTTGTCATGACCAGAACCATCTCTGGCCGTGACCTGATGTGACCTGACCCAAGCCATAGCACCCAGGCCGAGCCAAACAAGCCATGGCCGAACCATATATGTTGCTTGACCTTCCATTTGCTTGACTTTTTGCCTTCCTCCATTTGTAACTTTCCACTCCTCTTCATTTTCCCTTGATCATAGCTGTGCCTACATAATAAAAGACCATCATGGCCGAGCCATGTATTGATGCGGTCGAGCCCAAAAGTGATGTAGTTGAGCCCATTTGTTGGTTAGAGCAAAGTTATGTCATTTTGTTTCACATCTTTACATTGTTTTAATTTCTATTCTTTTGTATGTTGAATCACATACTTATGTTTATGATCTTGTGTTGTTTACAAGATTTGGATTTTGGCTCTCCTATCACTCAAGTTTGAATCGTGCTTTGTCGTGCCTTGTCGTGCTTTTCGGAGTTTGTTGTGTATCTCCAGTTGTCAATTCTAGCTTTAAAAGGTGAGTTTATCACTCCCGACATTCGTACTTATATAATTGTGAAACAATGACGTGTGAATTGTAGAAATTAATATGCTATGTTCATATATGTCTGTGATATGATTATATGATGTTATATATTGCTTATATATTTGTTACATCACATGTTATGATATGTTATGCTATACTATTTATTTTATTTTCTGTATCTCACACTGCAAGTTCCCTTTTCACTATGGGTTGAAATGATACATACCCGAACGGACTTTAGAATAGGGAAAAATCATTATGAGCTGAAATGATAGGCTCGAGTGATTTTTATTGTATTTTATTTGACTTGGGATTGCGAGTTTGAAATGATAGAACCCGAATTTTTTCTTTTTAAATTACGGATTGAAATGATACATATCTGTATCACTTGACCTAGGCTAGAAAATATTATACAGACCCATGGTTATATATTTAATAATATTTTCTTAAATTTTTTAAGTATTTTTAAGTTTTAAGATATATGAAAATTTTACTTAAAAATTTGATTCAATGATTTTAAATATATGGAATTTTATAAGTCAACAAGTGGTTTGATTTTAAATTATAAAGTTATATTGGTTTTCTATAAGTTGGAATCTTTATATATCAATAATTGGTTTTAAATTGCAATTTAAAGATCTTTATGGATAATAAATAACTTAATAATTAAATTTGATTTAATGTGGAATTTTAAATCTAACCTAGTGATGGTAATAGATTTTATTTTATGAAATAAATATGTTTTGTAAGATAAATAATTATGATTTAAAATGGTAAAATGTATCATAAATTATGACTTAACTTTATAATGGAAATTTGGTTTTCAATTGGAAATGTGAAGTTTGACTTATGAAAAGAATATTTTGTTTATGAAATGGGTATTTTAAATAAAGTGTTAATGTAACGACCCGCATTTTAGACCGTTCAAGTCGACAAAGTAGACACACATGCCGACTCAACCAATCCAAAATACAGATAGTTATTGGGGGTTAAATAAGAAAAGAAAAGAAAGAACAGAAACAAACTCAGAATCTCGCAGCGGAAGGAACAAGATATAATAATAAAATAACAGTTCATGAAGCTGTTAAATAAATAAATTTGATTATTATTATACATCATAAATCAGAGTTACATACATATCAGAGATAATACAACAATGCAGCGGAAAAATAATACAGTAGTAGAATACAAATGATGTAATACCAAACTCCGTCTTCGTCCTCCAGAATAGATCTTCAACCTTATCTGAAATGCTCAGGCTGACCCGAGCGTAATGAAAAGATAAAACACTCGAGTCAGGACTAAAATATCTCATTTAAGTTAAATCGAATAAGTAAATATGAGTGTGACGGCGTCAGAGATGTTTACGGGTTTTAGACACCTCCTATCCAGTATTTAACGTGCGTGCATTAACTTAAGAGATGTTTGGGATTTCCATCTCCTAAGGATCCGTTAAACTATCTACTATATAATAGAATACGCTATATACAATAATGTCTATCATAAAGTAAAATATCAAACTAGCGTTAAGCCATGGCCCATTCCACCCTTAACACATTTTTATTCCCAAAAGCATATACAAGACCGTAGTTTCCCCAAAACCGAAAGTCACCAAAGGGCAATCCATATACTAAAGGTACAAACCAAAACGTAGTGGTCGCGAATAGGATAATCAGTATGACAAGGTACATGAGGCGATACTAACTAGGATACTAGTAGTTGCGTCATCCGGACTGATGTTGGGCATAGCAGCTACTACCCCAACACCGCGAAACAACACTCCCATAATCGAGGGGTGCACCCAAATCGAATCACAAAAGTAATAGATATGGTAACGAAGAAGTGTGTCTGCTAGAGGTGGCGAACCTCAATGGCCCGGCAGGGCTCCTGTTTTAGTCATGTCAGGGGTCATCCAAAATCGTTCTCTTTCTTCAGTCAACGCGTTCATCAAAACCATCCACTTTGTTCTGGATCAACACTCCGCGTATATTAGTTATTAAAGTGGTTTTCGGTATCGACAGAGAGTATGTCCATATCCGATCCCGGTCACTTTAATAACTACGTGTTATTACACCGGTGGCTCCTTTACATTTCCAAAATCAATTCATAATTGATTATCAAAAATATCATATTCGCTTCAAAAAAATCAAATCCATTTCAAAATCATCATATCTACTCAAAATATATAATTTCATTTCAAAATCATTTTCGCCTCAAATTCCACAAAACGATTCACATAAACTCGAAATCCAAAATTTAAAATTTAATCAAATCTTAAATCATCAATTTCAACTCGATTCAACTTCTCAATAAACCATTTCAAATTATCAATTCCAAATACATATTTGAACCACAAAATAAGCCATTTCAATTTCCATATATCTCAAAGCTTTAAATATTCACATTTCAAAACTAAATTTGATAATTCCATTTATATCTCAATTTAATTTCATTATATATTTTTTCTGAGATATTTCTTTAATCATTTCAATACATCTAAATACGACTTCAATTTAAAAATTTAAATAAACAAAATATCCCATTTAAATTTATATAAGTTTGAAATATTCATTTAAGTCACTTTTAATCAAATTCAAGTTATAAAACACATCTCTCAATTTTCAAATTTAATAATTTCAAATCAGCCTCGTTTAAGAAAAATTCTTAAATAAATATAATTTCAAATCAATTTTATCTTCAAATTTAATTCAATAGTTTCAATTTAGTTCAATTCACAAATTTATTTAAATTTCAATTCAATTCCAAATTAATTAAATCTCAATTTCAAATAAATTTTCAATTCCAAACTCAAACTTGAAATATCATTTCATATAAATTTTCTTAGAAATATTCAGAGTTCGATTAAAAGTCCAATCCTTTAAAACAAATCAACTTTCGAAAATTTACGCCGTATTTCAAATTTTTCTTAAAAATCTAAACTTCGAATAATTAAACAATTTCATTTACCAAGTTTAAATTCCAACATCTCGAGCTTCAATTCAAAATAATTCAATTTCATAAATTGGATTTTATTCTTAAAATCAATTCATTTAAATAATTTCAAAACAACTTTTAAAATCATTTAATTTAACCAACCCGGTGTCCGTATATAATTTTCTAACCTATGGCCAAGTGGATAATTATTTCAATTTTAATTTCAAGGATGGATATATATCATTTCAATCCAAATAGATGTCATAGGTATATCATTTCAACCTATTTCTTAATTTATTCGAAATGATTCAGTTTACAGTTTTATATGCAATAAACAATATACATGATGATAGCATGATATATCAAAATAAATAAACAACCAATATCGACCAATGGCATCCATCACAACCAATCAACCATAAAGCCAATAACATTCACAACAATTTTATAATTATTAATATCGAGTAATATACTGCCAATTTAAATTTAAATTTATTTTAACGGTCAATTTAAATTCTATCAATTAATTCATATATCAATACAGATGATAATTAAACCTACCAAACAACAGCCAATGAATTTCATATCACTTCAGAATATAAATTTAACTAACAAAAAAATATTTTAGTCAATTGTGAGCGTATAAACACTCACCTTTTGAATTTAAATTGAATTTAAATTCAATTTAAACTCAAAATTTGACAGTCTCAGAATTCATCCAAACTAGCGTCATCAGGTCCGGAATTTCAATACGATCCTAACAAAAGAAACCGCACGTGAATTGGTGTTCGTATGCAAAAGATATAGCGATAATTGCATTAGAATTTCAATAAAAAAAATTTAGAAAAAGAACACATTACCTCCTATGCCACGTCATCCTATCACTCACGCAATTCCCTCCTAGGCAACGCACGTACCCACCTTCCAATGAACACAGCACGCACCCAGTAGCTCAAACCGCCGCCCTCGATCACGCGCCACCTCCTGGCGTTCGCCGCCGCTCGCCCACGGCCGCCAATGGCCAGCGCGACCACGTGGCTCCCCCCATCACGTCGGTCAGAGCACGAACGCGCCATAGCCGCCGCCTCCACTTCTTGCCTTAATCGAAATTTCTGCCACATCTAACCGTTGATTCGCCAAACTAACCACATAGATCGACTCCCCTCAGTCCCCTCTGCAAAACCCAGAAAGGAATTTCCGATCCGACGAAGTTCATCGACGCACGATGTACGGCCGAGAATAAACGAGCCAATTTCGGCTACACAGAAACTCAGATCCAAAAACGAACTGCAGATCTGAGATGCGTACATCAAGAGTTTCGATATATAATTTTTCTGAATTTTTTTGAGAAGATTGAATTTTTGACTTTGGATTGAAATTTGATTTGTGTTTGGATCTAGAATCTGTTTGTCTGCCATTGAGGAGGAGAGATAGTTGAAATATACGTATAGAAAAATGAGAAATAGGAGTAGGCTAGGGTTTATAACCGGTTATTTATAGATAGGGTTGAAATAGAATAGATGGATCCGATTGAATATACGCGCTAACGACAAAGTGGCCCAAAAAGCCCGTTCTGACTCCGGAATGAAATTGGGTCAACCCGTATATCAAAATAGGTGTTTTAACATATTTTAAACGCGATGGAATAAATTTCAAGTCCAAATTCCATCGTATGAAAAATTTATGCTAAAATCAATAATTTTTCAAATTGATTTCAATTGCATTTATTTCAAGGCGTTTCGAGTCTGTACGATCAAACGACAAGTCCGATCGCTACGAAACTTGAAATCTTACAATAATTCACCGTTACGGATCCGATGAAACTGGTTTCGTCGAAATCCGAACAGTTGTAAAATGGCTATTTCTACTGTTTAATTTCAATATAAAATTCCCAATTTTAAACTATTAACTTTTAAATCAAATTTCAATTGTTCACAAATTTCATTTTTTTTATTTCACAGTAATTAACAATCTTTTACAATGCAGTATTCTATTATAAATCTAGTACAAAAGATTACATTAGATTCAGCGTTCAATTATTGTAATTCAAATTCAAGTTATTTAATTCCAATTGAATTCTTTTATTTCGATTTACACTTTCATTATTGAATCAACCATTTACTTATATATTATTATCAATAGTTTATAATTCATTTACTTTCATTTTCTTCAGCTATCATCTTATTTAAATTCACAGTAATATTAAATTACATTCATTTACGTTGATTTCAATATTATAACTTCAATATTAAATGTAACATTTTATTTATTTCGTTGTTTACAATCAAATTCAATTCGTTTCAATTACTTGTTACACTCAAATTTAAATCTTTACTTACGTTCAATTACAAGTTAACATCTTTATCAAATTACAGTTTCAGTTATTATCTGATTTCAATCAACTGTAATATTAAGTTACATTTATTTATATTAGTTTCAATAACATAAACTTCCACTATTAAATCTACCATTTTATTTATTCTTTGTTTACAATCATAACCAATTTGGTTTACACTCAAATTCAATTCATTATTTACATTCAATACAAGTTAACATCCATATTTAATTTACAAATAAGTTATTTCAGAATTCAGTTTTGTATTTTAACTTGCACTTCACATTTAACAACACAAAATTTTATTTCCTTCGGATTTTTATCCAAAATTTTTATTTTAATTCGTATTTTTAAAGTGTTAAAAATACGGGTCGTTACATTCTCCCCCACTTAAAACTTTTCATCCTTGAAAAGGAATGGAGAAGGGGAAACCATCATTTAGATATAATTCATTCAAAATATACGAATTATTTGCAAAATTTAGTTATAAGATTTTTAAAATCTCAAAATTTTCTAACTCCCGGATTTTTGAAAAATTTCGGCAGCACCTCCTTTGCGCGGCTAGGACCAAAAAATTTCACAGTGGTAATAATTGCATGATATACATCTCATTACAAGAATGAGGCATCCCATAACATGGGGAACGCAATAATATACCACAACATAAACCGTAATCCGAGAACGTACCTTTTATTAAGCGTTTATTAGCATTTTAACTTACATTTTGCATTTAGCGCAGAAGCGAGCTCCACAAGCGAAGCGCAACCCTTTGCTACCTACTAAAATATTCAACAACCAAGTGAGAATCATGCATATGAAAATAGATCGATACGCTTAGCATATACAACATATATATATAACGTATTTAACTTCAAAACTGAAAATTTTAAATTCGGAACAGCGAACAAATCCCAGTTTTTGGTCACCTAAACGATAAAATTTTAAAATTGAATCTAAATAAAAGTTGTTGCATTCGTTGCAGGCTTTCCGGATTGTCCAAAATCATCAAATTCGGACCATCCGTTCAAAAGTTACGGCCGTTTTACTAAAAGAATACGTCTCAGCCTGGGCAATGAGTAGCGCAGGTCAGCGACGTTCACTCCCCTTTTCGACCATCTAAATGACAGCAAAACACAAAACACTTAAAGCAAAAGTTTTAACTTAAGTTCTTAGCTTTCCAGAAATAGCAAGATCGTCAAAATCCGATAAACCAGTAAAAGGTTATGGTGAAAATACTAAGGGTATATGCTACTGATTTTGCTTCCCTTTTTACACAGGCTAGCAAGAAGATTCAATTTTTTAACTAAGTTAATGAAGGAATTTCTCAAGACACTCTAAACAAAAGTCATGCTACAGATTCTAAGCTTTCCTAAAAGTCTAAGATCGTCGAATTTCGTCCAGCCATTTAAAAGCTATGGTTGTTTTCGTTTCAGCATATATTGGACAATTTTGGATTTTTCCAAAAATTTGCTTTTATTATTTCAAAGTACAAACCATCAAACTTCAAATTTTATAAAGAAACAATCATAAACACAAAGTCATTTATTTTCTTATTTATCCATGAAATAATTTTACATTCGATTTTTTTCCGATTTTTTTCAAGTTTGTTTCATTCATAATTTAAATTCAAGTCAATTTGCTTCAATTTAATTTGAATTCTATTATATTTAATTAACACAATATAAAACAAAATATTAATTACAGATTTACAAATACAATTCAAAATGTTTTGAAGGTAAGTTGGAAACAAAAGACAAGATGATTAAATAACAAAGTAGGGAGATGGGTAAGCTTAGATAACCGCGGACAACCTTAACCGGGTTAACCGTGAGTTAAAGAATAAGATCGATGTGGATTTTCCTGGGACAAATCTATGTTCGATCTCAAGAGATAGAGTTTGGAAAAAAAAAATATTAGCATCTAAACCAAGGATAAATATAAATCTCTGGTGAATCGATGCTGATTGTAAAGGATTTTCACCCATTTCCAAGAAAATTAGAATATTGGCGAGACCGCCAATTTAGTATAAAGATCATTCGAAGTGGAGTTATGTGATACTCCAAAATCAAAAGAAGATGAATAGTGAGGGACAAGAATGAATTTTGAAACCGTAGGGAACGTTCCAAAAATTCATAGGAAATTCGAATCAAGAGGAAAAGATTCAAACTCGAACGAAAGTGATTCTGTAAATAAATCTACTCCATATGCTGAGTTTTGCCTCAAAGCCAAAGCTCTGATACCAACTGTAACGACCCGATATTTTCAACCATTCGCATCCATTATAAGTGTATAGGTAGACACTCATGCCGGAGTTGAATTGCTCAAAATACCGCGTTGTAATTAAAATTTGGCAAATCTCAGAATATACAGTAAATAAATATAATCACAGATCACAGACACAGAGTAAAATAATGCAGCGGAAGTAAAAGAAATAGTAGTTCATGAAGCTGCTATATAAATATATCAGAGTACATAAGATACAATAGAAGAAATAGAGTACAACAGAAGTATAAATAAGATAACCAAGTACAAGCTGAACAGAGCAACATAACTGAAGTAGATAGAACAAGACTAGCAGATAATCTCCAGCGATTCAAATCTCCAGAAGGTGGAAATCCAAATCTGTGAATACTCAGGCTGACCCGAGCGTAAAGCAAAACACAAAACACTCGAGTCAGGACAATATATACTTATATAATATAAACCAACTCAAGTGAACTGTAATAAAGATACAAGTAACTTAAAGAATGCTTGGGATCGCCCATTCTTTAAGGATCCGTTAAACTATTTACTATGTAGTAATATACGCTATATACAGTAGTGTCTAATTAGTAAAGTATAATCATATAGAAAATAGCGCTAAGGGGATGGAGAACCTTAACACGGTCGGATCTTAAAATCATAATCGTAGTAAAGCTCGATATGGTAGGTGACACGGCACAACTAGGCAATGCCAGGGTAGATATACCAATTACGCATCCGGACTAGTGGTGACGCATAGCAGCCACTACCGCCCACCTCGAACAACACTCCCAATCAAGGGTGGCCACCAAATCAATCACAAGTAATAGAATGGTATCAAAGAAGTGTGTTCGATCAGAGGTGCTACCTCATTGGTCCGTCAATCGCTCCTGTTTTAGCCACCTTATGCCAACTCACGGGAGTTGGGTCCACGTATATACCTTAGGATCGTCGCCACCATCCTACTTCATTCTGGAATCTCCACCGCGTACACGGTTGTCAAAGTGGTTTTCGGTATCGACAGAGAGTATGTCCATATCCGATCCCGGTCTCTTTGCCAACCAATCGTTATTATAACCCATGGTTATAACTTTTAAAAACAATACTTTACTTCAAAATAAGATATCATTTCAAAATCATGTCTTTATCAAAATAAAGATTTATCATTTCCAAATCATTTCAATATTCTAAAATATCGTATCCTTTCAAACTTCTTTTCAAATCATTTTAATACATCAAAATATTATATCTTTTCAAACTTTATTTCAAATCATTTTTATATATCAAAATATCATACCTTTGATAGTTATACTTCGAAACCAAAATCATTTTATTTCAAAACTATGTTCATTTCAAAACAACATCATTTCCATTTCAAACATATATTCACCTTTCAAATAGTCTATACTTTCAAAGTTATAACTCTTTTGAAACAAAACATTTGAAATCATTATACTTTGAAAATCACAGCATTTCGAAATCATATATTTAAAATCATCTTTTAATTCTATACATTTACAAACTTATTAAATTCAAACCATCAAATTTCAATTCAATTACAGTTTACCAACAAACCATTTCAAATCTTATAAATTTCAAATATAGGTTTAATTCATAAAATACAATATTCAATCTTTAGTATATTTCAAAACTTTAAATCTCCCACATTTCATAAATCCAATATCATTTAAATAAACTCAATTAATATATACTTCAAATATTCATTTATCAAATAAATTAAATAAGTCAGAAATCAAGTATCATTTCAAACTCATTTCACAATATCAAAATATTATTCAAAACACCATTCATTTTTATTCATTTAAATACCATTTAAATCCATTCATTTTATTAAATTTAAATACCATTTTAAACTCACATTAGAAATCAAATTCTTCCACTTAAATATCTCTTCATTATCTTTAGAAATTTAACATTTAATTTCCCAAAATTATATCATTTTCCAGAGATTATTTTTCATTAAAATTAATTTAAAACAACAAAATATAGTTTCTGTAGCACTTATAAAATGCTACGTAAAGTTATAGTTTAAAACAGTTAATTAACAAAAGACAGCGTTAAATGCTGTAATAGATTTCTTTTAAGTTTCAATTAGCTTACATGTTAAGTTTAACCACTATTGCACTTACAAAGTGCTATAATAGCCTTTATTTCAAATTAACCTTTTAGTTCATTTAAAACACTACAACATTTACAAAATGTTGTAATATCCTTTACATTACATTTCAAAATGCTGTTAAATCATATTCAGAGTTTTATTTACAATTCCACAAATAATTAACTTTTAATATAAATCATTTTAACTTATAAAATCATATATTTCACATTTAACACAATCATTTAAATACCTTTATTTCTATGATTTTATAAAGTCAAATTTCCATACAAAAATCAAATTTAATAACAATTAAATTTTCATTTCTTTAATTAAATTATTAACTTAACAACTAAGTTTAAATTTCCAAAAATATAGCTTATTTAATTTGTAGAAAATCACAAATACTTTATAGAAATCATTTTAATGAAATTTAAATCAAAATACCATAATATTTACATTAAAAAAAGTATTTTAAAAATTTCAGAAAAATATATAAACCACGGGTCTGTATATAATTTTCTAGCCTAGGTCAAGTGATACGGATATGTATCATTTCAATCCGCAGTTTACAAAGAAAAACCGGGTTTTATCATTTCAAACCCGCAATCCCAAGTAATATAAATAAATAAATAAAAACCGTTCAGGCCTATCATTTCAGCCCATAACGATTTTTCCTTATTCTTAAGTCCGTTCGGGTATGTATCATTTCAACCCATAGTGATTCTAATCTACAGGGAACTTGCAGTGTGATAAACTGATATAAATAAACAGAATACATGAGATAACAGTAATAGATGATATAACATATGTAATAACAGAGGTAAACATTATATGATCATAATATAACAGTTACAACAGGATGATATAATTTTACAGATTCAAATGGTGTCAGTTTACTAGTTATATAAGTACACATTGTCTGGTGAGAATTACTCACTTGTTCAAGCTGGAGATGACAACCACAAACGCACAACAAAGATTTCCAGAGGCACGAGAGCACGATAATTATTTGAGTGTGGGAGAGCCAAAGCTAATTGCCTTGTCACATTCAAACCAAACAATTACAAACAACATAAGATTTCAACCCAAAAATTCAATAAACAATGCTAGAAATGGATGCATAAACAAAGTCAAAGTGTTTGCACTTGCTTCCTACCACCTATGCTTTAGCTCCAGATCTGAAATGGCATGGCTAAAGGCATGGTTTGGCTCAGGTATGGTCTGGAAAAGGTGTGGCTACAAGGTGATGAAGGTGAGTGGAAGTTACAAGGTGTTGAAGGCAATGGAATACCAAAGGGTTTCAAGGCAAAGTGTGGCTTTTGTTGCACCATAGGGTTCGGCCCCTTGCTGATGTGGCTTGGCCATGGTATGTGGTGGTCAGGTGGTGGCTGGAGTGTGGGCCAGAGGTGGTGGAAGGTCAGGTCAGAGGTGGTGGTGGTGGAGGTAGTGGTGGCAAAAGGTGGTAGAAGGAGGAGATGACAATTCTAGGTCATAAGTGATAGTTTGTGATGGTTTTTGGTGGATTTTGTGTAGATCTTGGACTTGGATTGGTTAGGCCTGAGGAGGAGGGTTGCTAGGATGGGTGATGGTCAGAGGAAGGGGGTCGTGGTGGTCGGCCAAAGCCTGGAGGAGGAGGAACCAAACTATGAAGGTAGAGAGCATATGCAGTTTCCACAGAAAAAACATAGAAAACAAGGAAGAAAGAAGGAATTTTTACCCAAAATTTTGAAGCCATGGCCGTGATTTTTTTGGAGGAGAAAGAGAAGTGTTTGCATGAAAAAAATGAAAAGAAGTCCGCTGAAAAGAATAGGGTATGCATGGCCAAAACATTGAAGAGAGGAGTTGAGAAAGTGAAAGGTCGGGAGGTGAAAAGCCATAGGAATTTCAATAGTTTAAAACTTTTCATATTTCCTCTAATTTCTTTTTAAGTTTTATATAACTGAAATATATAGATAAACTCAGATAAAATACGAAAATTTAGTAAATAAACAAAAATAAATTAATTAATTATTAATTATATAAAATTTAATTAAGTAAAACAGCAAAAATTGCAACTAGTCTTGAAAATATGAAAAATAAATGCAATGAACTTTGGAAAAAGTTTATGGACTTGTAAAACATTTATAAACAAAGATAATAACATAAAGTAAAAATTCATTCACAAAATGAATAAATAAATTTTAATTAAATATAATTTAATTGAAGAAAATAGCAGAAAAATGGAAACTAGCCTTTAAAAATAGAAAATAAATTCAATACGCTTTGGAAAAATTATATAATCACTTTAAATTATTTAAAAGACAAAATTATACATAAAATAAAATACTAACACATATTAGAACAAAATATGACAAATAAAATATAATTTAAAATAGACAATATTGCTAAATACATCAGTTTACACACAATATTGAAATATACATAACTTTCACAATTTAACTCCGTTTCCAACGAAACGAAAAGCTGTATCCATGGAATTAAATATATTTTCATAATAAAAGATAAAATTTAAGAATTTTAAATATTTAAATTTAAAGTTCAAAAGTCAAAGTTTGACCAGTTTCAATAGAAATTCACTTTTCAGTGAAATATCCAATTTATACTAGTTTGAACTATAAATCACTTAATAGTCAACATTTATATTTAAAATGAAATGTTTGAAATAGAACAAGTTTAAAATAATTTAAAATAAAATAAAGTCAAATTTTAAAATATAGGCCAAAATCTAGGGTTGTTACAAAATTTGAATTTGATTATTTAAAAATTTTATTCCATTTATTCAATTCCATTTACACTAATGAATTCTATTTAATCAATTACCATCCATCTAACAACCAATGCATATCAAACATTAACATCCATCCAAGATCTACACTAAATCAATTATACATTTCCAAGTCAAAATTTTAATTTCATACACTTCCAAGTTTATTAACATTTAGTTTTATTCAAATTTAATTAGTTTCTATTTACAAATTTTATATTTAATTAATTTTAAATTTAATTCATTTTACAACTTAAATTTCCTTTATATTTACAACTATCAATAGATCTTCACATTTTATTATTCGCAATCACACTTGTATATTATTCATTTACTTATCCTTATTAGCATTTTAAACTTTTTAAGTATTTGGTAAGTTATAGCTATGCAAATAGAATGTAGTTAAACAATATACAACTTCTTTTCATTCAATTTGAGTGTTATACCTATTAAATAAATTTCCAATTTATTATTTTCCAAATTAAGGGTTACTCCTACAATTTTAATTAATTTTTTTTCACTTAAATTCAATTTCACCTTTTCAATTCATAAGTTTCTAACAATTCAAGATTTACTTTAGTTTAATAATTAAAATCATTCCTTATTAGAGAACTTAAGAATTTCAACTCCGGATTCGATTTAAACCATTTTCAAATCATACTTTTTAGAAGAATTTTAATCAGCATTGAAATATATATATATATATATATACTTATATACTTATTTTCATTTCATACGTTAGAAAATTTCAATTCAATTTCTATTTAATCCAAAAGAGTACAGAAAACTTTTAAGTGGTCTCCCCCACTCAAACCCTTGAAAAATAAACGTCGATAATACGTGCACTCATTACCGAAATCATTTCCCAATGACAAGAGGGGAATACACCACTTATTTCTTTTCAAATCATTTGCAAATCATTTCGATTCAAATTACTTTCACATAAGAATATATTATTTTCAAACCATTTACCAAAAATTTCAAAGCATCGGAAATTTAATTCTCAAATCCAAAATTATATTCATTTAATTTCATTATCAACTATATTCACAGAGTTTCATTTTCTTTTTCATTCAATAGTCAATAGTTTAGAAATATTGACTAATTAACCAATGGACGATGATAATCTAATATTATCATCTCCTAACAACCAATAAAGTCAATATATATATTCATAATTATATTTATATATAAAATATAATTCAAAACAATATTATGTCAGTTTGTTCTATTCGAGTGTTTAGAAATCCCTATCGATGCCTTGGCGTCCCAAGTACCGACCAGAATTCATAAATACTCAACGGAACAAATTAACACAATACTAAACCATTTTATATCAAAATTACAAATACGCTCTCTCATATACACTCAAACTCATTCATAAGGTTTAACCCTATTTCAATGAGTTATTCTCCACTAGAGCCAAGGTAATCTAAACCAAAGCTCTGATACCAACTGTAACGACCCGCATTATAGACCGTTCAAGTCGACAAAGCAGACACACATGCCGACTCAACCAATCCAAAATACAGATAGTTATTGGGGGTTAAATAAGAAAATAAAGAACAGAAACAAACTCAGAATCTCGCAGCGGAAGGAACAAGATATAATAATAAAATAACAGTTCATGAAGCTGTTAAATAAATAAATTTGATTATTATTATACATCATAAATTAGAGTTACATACATATCAGAGATAATACAACAATGCAGCGGAAAAATAATACAATAGTAGAATACAAATGATGTAATACCAAACTCCGTCTTCGTCCTCCAGAATAGATCTTCAACCTTATCTGAAATGCTCAGGCTGACCCGAGCGTAATGAAAAGACAAAACACTCGAGTCAGGACTAAAATATCTCATGTAAGTTAAATCGAATAAGTAAATATGAGTGTGACGGCGTCGGAGATGTTTACGGGTTTTAGACACCTCCTATCCAGTATTTAACGTGCGTGCATTAACTTAAGAGATGTTTGGAATTTCCATCTCCTAAGGATCCGTTAAACTATCTACTATATAATAGAATACGCTATATACAATAATGTCTATCATAAAGTAAAATATCAAACTAGCGTTAAGCCATGGCCCATTCCACCCTTAACTCATTTTTATTCCCAAAAGCACATACAAGACCGTAGTTTCCCCAAAACCGGAAGTCACCAGAGGGCAATCCATATACTAAAGGTACAAACCAAAATGTAGTGGTCGCGAATAGGATAATCAGTATGACAAGGTACATGAGGCGATACCAACTAGGATACTAGTAGTTGCGTCATCCGGATTGATGTTGGGCATAGCAGCTACTACCCCAACACCGCAAAACAACACTCCCATAATTGAGGGGAGCACCCAAATCGAATCACAAAAGTAATAGATATGGTAACGAAGAAGTGTGTCCGCTAGAGGTGGTGAACCTCAATGGCCCGGCAGGGCTCCTGTTTTAGTCATGTCTGGGATAATCCAAAATCGTTCTCTTTCTTCAGTCAACGCGTTCATCAAAACCATCCACTTCGTTCTGGATCAACACTCCGCGTATATTAGTTATTAAAGTGGTTTTCGGTATCGACAGAGAGTATGTCCATATCCGATCCCGGTCACTTTAATAACTACGTATTATTACACCGGTGGCTCCTTTACATTTTCAAAATCAATTCATAATTGATTATCAAAAATATCATATTCGCTTCAAAAAAATCAAATCCATTTCAAAATCATCATATCTACTCAAAATATACAATTTCATTTCAAAATCATTTTCGCCTCAAATTCCACAAAACGATTCACATAAACTCGAAATCCAAAATTTAATATTTAATCAAATCTTAAATCATCAATTTCAACTCGATTCAACTTCTCAATAAACCATTTCAAATTATCAATTCCAAATACATATTTGAACCACAAAATAAGCCATTTCAATTTCCATATATCTCAAAGCTTTAAATATTCACATTTCAAAACTAAATTTGATAATTCCATTTATATCTCAATTTAGTTTCATTACATTTTGTTTCTGAGATATTTCTTTAATCATTTCAATACATCTAAATACGACTTCAATTTAAAATTTTAAATAAACAAAATATCCCATTTAAATTTATATAAGTTTGAAATATTCATTTAAGTCACTTTTAATCAAATTTAAGTTATAAAACACATCTATCAATTTTCAAATTTAATAATTTCAAATCAACCTCGTTTAAAAAAAATTCTTAAATAAATATAATTTCAAATCAATTTTATCTTCAAATTTAATTCAATAGTTTCAATTTAGTTCAATTCACAAATTTATTTAAATTTCAATTCAATTCCAAATTAATTAAATCTCAATTTCAAATAAATTTTCAATTCCAAACTCAAACTTGAAATATCATTTCATATAAATTTTCTTAGAAATATTCAGAGTTCGATTAAAAGTCCAATCCTTTAAAATAAATCAACTTTCGAAAATTTACGTCGTATTTCAAATTTTTCTTAAAAATCAAAACTTCGAATAATTAAACAATTTCATTTACTAAGTTTAAATTCCAACATCTCGAGCTTCAATTCAAAATAATTCAATTTCATAAATTGGATTTTATTCTTAAAATCAATTCATTTAAATAATTTCAAAACAACTTTTAAAATCATTTAATTTAACCAACTCGGTGTCCGTATATAATTTTCTAACCTATGGCCAAGTGGATAATTATTCAATTTTAATTTCAAGGATGGATATATATCATTTCAATCCAAATAGATGTCATAGGTATATCATTTCAACCTATTTCTTAATTTATTCGAAATGATTCAGTTTACAGTTTTATATGCAATAAACAATATACATGATGATAGCATGATATATCAAAATAAATAAACAACCAATATCGACCAATGGCATCCATCACAACCAATCAACCATAAAGCCAATAACATTCACAACAATTTTATAATTATCAATATCGAGTAATATACTGCCAATTTAAATTTAAATTTATTTTAACGGTCAATTTAAATTCTATCAATTAATTCATATATCAATACAGATGATAATTAAACCTACCAAACAACAGCCAATGAATTTCATATCACTTCAGAATATAAATTTAACTAACAAAAAATTATTTTAGTCAATTGTGAGCGTATAAACACTCACCTTTTGAATTTAAATTGAATTTAAATTAAATTTAAACTCAAAATTTGACAGTCTCAGAATTCGTCCAAACCAGCGTCATCAGGTCTGGAATTTCAATACGATCCTAACAAAAGAAACCGCGCGTGAATTGGTGTTTGTATGCGAAAGGTATAGCGATAATTGCATTAGAATTTCAATAAAAAAAATTTAGAAAAAGAACACATTACCTCCTATGCCATGTCATCCTATCACTCATGCAATTCCCTCCTAGGCAACACACGTACCCACCTTCCAATGAACACAGCACACACCCAGTAGCTCAAACCGCCACCCTCGATCACGCGCCACCTCCTGACGTTCGCCGCCGCTCACCCACGGCCGCCAATGGCCAGCGCGACCACGTGGCTCCCCCCATCACGTCGGTTAGAGCACGAACGCGCCATAGCCGCCGCCTCCACTTCTTGCCTTAATCGAAATTTCTGCCACATCTAACCGTTGATTCGCCAAACTAACCACATAGATCGACTCCCCTCAGTCCCCTCTGCAAAACCCAGAAAGAAATTTCTGATCCGACGAAGTTCATCGACGCGCGATGAATGGCCGAGAATAAACGAGCCAATTTTGGCTACACAGAAACTCAGATCTAAAAACGAACTGCAGATCTGAGATGCGTACATCAAGAGCTTCGATATATAATTTTTTTGAATTTTTTTGAGAAGATTGAATTTTTGACTTTGGATTGAAATTTGATTTGTGTTTGGATCTAGAATCTGTTTGTCTGCCATTGAGGAGGAGAGATAGTTGAAATATACGTATAGACAAATGAGAAATAGGAGTAGGCTAGGGTTTATAACCGGTTATTTATAGATAGGGTTGAAATAGAATAGATGGATCCGATTGAATATACGCGCTAACGACAAAGTGGCCCAAAAAGCCCGTTCTGACTCCGGAATGAAATTGGGTCAACCTGTATATCAAAATAGGTGTTTTAACATATTTTAAATGCGATGGAATAAATTTCAAGTCCAAATTCCATCGTATGAAAAAGTTATGCTAAAATAAATAATTTTTCAAATTGATTTCAATTGATTTCAATTGCATTTATTTCAAGGCGTTTCGAGTCTGTACGATCAAACGACAAGTCCGATCGCTACGAAACTTGAAATCTTACAATAATTCACCGTTACGGATCCGATGAAACTGGTTTCGTCGAAATCCGAGACGGTTGTAAAATGGCTATTTCTACTGTTTAATTTCAATATAAAATTCCCAATTTTAAACTATTAACTTTTAAATCAAATTTCAATTGTTCACAAATTTCATTTTTTTTATTTCACAGTAATTAACAATCTTTTACAATGCAGTTTTCTATTATAAATCTAGTATAAAAGATTACATTAGATTCAGCGTTCAATTATTATAATTCAAATTCAAGTTATTTAATTCCAATTGAATTCTTTTATTTCGATTTACATTTTCATTATTGAATCAACCATTTACTTATATATTATTATCAATAGTTTATAATTCATTTAATTTCATTTTCTTCAGCTATCATCTTATTTAAATTCACAGTAATATTAAATTACATTCATTTACGTTGATTTCAATATTATAACTTCAATATTAAATGTAACATTTTATTTATTTCGTTGTTTACAATCAAATTCAATTCGTTTCAATTACTTGTTACACTCAAATTTAAATCTTTACTTACGTTCAATTACACGTTAACATCTTTATCAAATTACAGTTTCAGTTATTATCTGATTTCTATCAACTGTAATATTAAGTTACATTTATTTATATTAGTTTCAATAACATAAACTTCCACTATTAAATCTACCATTTTATTTATTCTTTGTTTACAATCATAACCAATTTGGCTTACACTCAAATTCAATTCATTATTTACATTCAATACAAGTTAACATCCATATTTAATTTACAAATAAGTTATTTCAGAATTTAGTTTTTCATTTTAACTTGTAATTCACATTTAACAACACAAAATTTTGTTTCCTTCGGATTTTTATCCAAATTTTTTATTTTAATTTGTATTTTTAAAGTGTTAAAAATACGGGTCGTTACAGTTAAGTTATTTGTTAAAATAAAAAGTTAAGTAAAATAATGTACTTTTGACTTAATAAATGAATTATAGTTAATTTGGATATTTCAATTATAAAAAGTTATTTTATTTAAATCATAAGTTAAATGATATCCAAATGAATATTTTTGAAATGTAAAGATATGGTTATAAGTTAAAATGGTTAAAAATTGAAGTTTTAAGGTTTCTGAAATGTTATAATAAATCTGGAATTTACATTGGTAGCATTTCCAAAATGCTGTTGTTTCTGAATTCGAAATATGTTTTGAAATACTAATATAACTGCTGTAGCACTTTGTAAGTGCTGCTGTTGCTGAAATCAAACCATGTTTTGAAATGCCAATATAGCTACTGTAGCACTTTGTAAGTGCTGTTGTTGCTGAAATTTAACTATGATGTGAAATATTAATATATCTACAGCACTTTATAAGTGCTGCTGTTTTGAATTTGACAATGTTTTTGAAATGTTAATATATTTACCGTAACACTTTATAAGTGCTGTTGTTGCTGAAATTACAATGAACTTTGGAAATGAATATTATTTTGGAAGATTTTGACATTGAATTTAAATGGTTTAAATGAATAGTTTTGAGGTGAAATATAAACCATTTTTGAAATTTATAAGTTAATACAATGTTTTCGAAATTGGTATAATTGAACGAATGAACCTAAAAATGCTATAACTTTGGTAATGAATATTATTTTTAAGGGTGTTATGATTTTTCTAAATATTATGATTTCCAAATGATAACATTTTAAATTGATATGGTTTTTAAGTATTATGGTTTCAAAGTGTTTTGATGTCGGAATTGTTATAACTTTGAAAGTACTATGACTTTTGGCAATGAATTTATTTGAAATAGTATTTAATTAAGAATTGTTTTGAATATATTGATTTGCAATTGAAGATTAAAGAATATGGCTTTATAAAGTGGTTTTGGTTTAAGATGATTTAAAAAGGAATATTTCAAGTTTAAATAAATTGAAGGAAATATTCAGTGATTGGAAATTTGGGTTTATTCATATGATATTTTTGTTTTGAAGTATAAACTAGTTTTGAAATGGATATGATATTTGGTTTTGAAGTATAAACTAGTTTTGAAATGGATATGATATTTTGGTTTTGAAGTATAAACTAGTTTTGAAACAGATATGATATTTGGTTTTAAAGTATAAATTATTTTGAAATAAATATCCATGGGTTATAATAACAGTTGGTTGTTAAAGAGACCGGGATCGGATATGGGCATACTCTCTGTCGATACCGAAAACCACTTTGACAACCGTGTACGCGGTAGAGATTCCAGAGTGAAGTAGGATGGTGGCGACGATCCTATTGAGGTATGAACATGGACCAGACTCCCGTGAGTTGGCTTAAGGTGGCTAAAACAGGAGCGATCTCGGGCCAATGAGGTAGCCCCTCTGATCGGACACATTTCTTTGATATCATTATATTACTTTGTGATTGATTTGGTGGCCACCCTTCGATTTTTTATTTGGGAGTGTGTTCCAAGGTGGGCGGTAGTGGCTGCTACGCGTTACCACCAGCCCATGTGCGTAATTGGTATATCTACCCTGGCATTGCCTCGTTGTGCCGTGTCACCTACCATATCGAGCTTTACTACGAGTTTGGTTTTGTGCCGTAGCTTGTGGAGTATTTAGGGTAGCCTCCCGATCTGGAGGTACGCTGATACTGGATAGACTACTGGGACTATTATGTGTTAAGGGGAATATTGGGTCACTCCTTAATGAAAATTTAAAGTAAGTTTATTTTACTATTAAACATTATTATAATAGCGTATATTATTACATAGTAAATAGTTTAATGGATCCTTAAAGAATGGGCGATCCCAAGCATTCTTTAAGTTACTTGTGCATTTATATTATAGTTCACTTGAGTTGGTTTACATTGTATAAGTATGTATGTCCTGACTTGAGTGTTTTGCTTTACGCTCGGGTCAAACTGAGTGATACAACATTCGAGACTCACCTTTGGAGTTGGAGCTTCGCTTGGATCCATCTATTGATTCTGCTTTCAGTCATTCAGTTGATTTCAGTGATGTATTCAGATCTTCTTGTATTTGACTATTGTATTGAGACATCTTTGTATTCGTGATCTCTGTTGTATCTTGTTTAACTCTGTTATATATATATATATAGTAGCTTCATGAACTACTATTTCTTGCTTCCGCTGCATTGTTATATTACTCTGTGTCTATGATCTGTGATTTATTTACTGTATGTCCTGAGTTTTGCCAAATTTATATTTACAATTCGGTATTTTGAGCAATTCAAGTCCGGCATGTATGGATGCGAATGGTTGAAAATATCGGGTCGTTACAGCCATTTTGGACTCAATGGAAGTGGTCTCCAGTTCTAATTCGGCTGTTTGCAAAAAGTGACATTTCGGACTTTAATCCGACTAACGATGCTATATTTAAATAAAACATTTAAATATACAATTGAAAAATATGCGGGTTGTTACATAATAAATCTAAGTTAGTAAAGGATTTTAGCACAAGCCTAAAATCAATAACCCTTGCATCCTCTAACCATATCATTCTCTCAATTCCTATTCTTTTTTTGGGATACCAAGAGTGTTACTTAATTTTAAGCTGATCACTCATTCTCTTAATTTCTTTTCATTTCATAAAAAAAAATTTATACAAAACCAAGGCCGCCCATAAGGGAAAAGGAGAAACTAAAACAAGGACCAAAGCTTTCATTTAAAGAAGAAAGAGGATTTTCATCGAACCCAAATTTAGGTGAGTAATACTACCCCTAACTCTTATTCCTGTCTATTTAGATTCAAATGTAACTTGTATTTACTATTTTAGATTGTAGACGATGATCATCATATTTAGATGTTAATAGAATTAATCTCTATATGTTTGGGTGTTAAACATCATTTTTTATGCGTTTAAGAGTACAACGTGAATTAAACTTCTCCAAATGCTTTGAAATTTTAATATATTGTTTATAACTTTAGAACACAGATGGGTTTTGATTTTCATAATTTTTTGAAGAGGATATTATTTAATATGAATTTTCTAAATTGAAAATGGGTAATTTTGGCTATAAAATAATATTAAAAATACTAAAATTTAATATTTTGATCTAACATTTTTACCAAAGGTAAATAAAGGGTTTTCGAATTTCTACGAATTTTAGGAAATTTCCCCATGATTTTTGAATTGTTATGAATTATTGTGCAAAAAGTTGGCACAATACCTAAATATCATATTAAAGCACCAACAATATAGATCTATCAAAATAAATAAAGGAAAGGACACAATTTTTATAGTACTTTGACAAATTGTCCGGCCTACAACCACTTTGACCTTATTATCTTATGTTTTCTCCCCCGAATATAAAGATTACAACTCAAATCTGAACACAATACAGTAGATCTCATATTGGATACGGTTTGGGGAAGAAGAAGATAGAAAGGTTTCTAAGTACCAAAAGTCCAAAAGAAAAGTCCCCTCCAAGTTTCTTTAGGTCTTTTATTTATAGGAAAGTCGCCCACAGAAGTCGTTGGACCACGAAATACCAGGTCAAACTCCAAAGCCGAGAAAGTAGGAAGTAGGAAAAATCCCGCTATCCAATAAAATCATATTAGTACTAACCAAAATCAAGTCTGCTAATTTCAATCACTCACTCTGCCTTTATTCCATCTTCTAGCTTTGATTCGTCAAGTTTCAAATACATTTTTCATAGAAATTAGGTTGTTGCCGAGAAGTTCTAATGCGTCTAGTACTTGTTCTTTTCTATTGAGATTTTTTGAGTTGTTCAACTATTCCTTCAGAAATGGGCCTCAAGACGATCACTTTAACTAACCATCCATTGTCCATCCTTCTAAAATCCATGAGTGAGCATGAAAAGTGATCTGTACCGACCTCTTTTCATGTCGGTACCGACCTATTTTCCTCAGTGCAATCAACTCAAAATTTCTTGAAGTCTTTTCCATCATCATTCCAAGCTTGTTTCTAAGTCTCTGGATCCATTCTTTCATCATTCTAAAGTCCATTCTATATGTACGTGACTTTTCTAAGACTATGGAAAATTTGGCTGTAACACTTGCCATCCAAGTACACTTTATGGATGTAAGGTTTGCTTCGCTCAAGAAAAAGTTCCAGAAATAATCAATCATTTATAGTGGAGCTCTCTGGCTATCCGTCAATCCAAATTGTGGTGAACTATCCGGTTACTTTGGATTCACATGCAAATCAAAGGTCGTTCTAGACCATTATAGATAAGGACTCTAGTCCTTGCTAAGTGTTAGTCGTAAATCCTAATCATTCTATTTTCATCTAAAGTTATCATATCAGATATCATTATCAAAGCCATCCCGTGTTTGCTCAGGGTTTATGTATCTTAGGTTAATCATAAGGGTGCATTGCCATCGATTAGAATGTTACTTATAAATCATTTAGTATCATCTAGCATCCCATTATAAGTAAGTCCAACCGAATCGAGGCAGTGACAATCATTCATCAATAAGTTACCATTCAAATCATAAGGCATTCAAATCCTAAGTCAAGTCTGGATCCCTCCGAACCGCATAATCAATGTCTAATCTAAGGGGAGGTCTCCCCGGACCATACAATCAACGTCCAATCTAGGGTTTGATATCTCCGGATCGTATATTCATATTGAGTCCAATCCACTCGCTCTCTGGCAATGGGACCGAACTAACAAGCAAGTACATCCACTAACTCTCTGATGAGGGGGACTTGCTTTCCTATACAAGTCCATCCACTCGCTCTTCGACAAGGGGACTTGTACCTTATGGTTCATTGCTCCATCTCTCCGATCAGGAGAACCATGTCCAGTCAGTTTATATATCAATTATCATGTTAAATAATTTTCAAAATCAATCATTTGTTTATTAAATCTAAATCAAAGCAATAAGCAAATATCTTATACATGCCTACTATCGCTGACTACTACTAGACATCCAACTCAGAGCATGCCTAAGGATCAACTGAGGTCCCGTATACGTGTAAGCGGTCTGATAGCAATCTATCTTATTTATTTGAAATTAAAAAGAAAACAAGGGAATCGAACCTGACCCCTACCCATCCCTATCATGGGATAATCATTCTTGAACCAGATCTAAGGTCGTATCCTGATGTATTTTCCATAGATCAATGCTGCGCTTGATGCACTGCTGCAGTTTGGTTCCTCATGTATTGTTGCGGCCGGTTGCTCCAAACCTGCTCTTCTATTAGATCTCGCAAATGCCTGCATTCATTTGTTTCATGCCCATCTAATTCGTGGAAATTGCAAAACTTTCCAGACCTTCTCTCCTGATCTATGGGTTCCTTTTTGGCTGGCTTTCGATAGGGGATCTGACCCCTGAGTTTCTAAGTAAATCCTCTTCGAGTTTTCAGTTAGGTCAGTGTATGAAGATAATTTCGGTTCCTTCCTTTACTACTTTGGTCCTCCAAAGTTTGCATCAGCTTTCCGCATTTGTCTTTACTATATCCTACTCCGGACAGTCCTCCATCATCTACAGCATTAACCTCAACATTTTCTGCTTCAACATCTTTCTGGCCTAGAGATCTCTCAGCCTCATGTTAGAACTCTGTAAGATCCATCGGCGGATCCCTTTCCAAAGTAATTTTGAAGTCAGTCTTATTTGCAACTCCAGGCATGGCCGCGATCAGAACTATCGCTGGATCCGACATATGAACAGCAGCGGTTACTGCATTAAACCTAGTCAAATAACTTCTTAGGATATCTCCGGCCCTCCGCTTTATGCTCAAAAGCATCATCACATTCTTTGGTCGAGAAGTATGAATTACAAACTATCCCAAGAATTTATCTACTAATTTAGCCCACGTGCTTATGGACTATTCTCTAACTGGCTGAACCACATTGTTGCCAACTCTGTTAAGTACAATAGGAAACATAGTCCCATTACCTTCTAAGAAGCACCCAACACCTTCATATGTCGGATGTATCCCATCAGATGAATGGTCAGATATGTCCTCTAGTTGTACAGTTCCAACATCAGTAGCTTGAAATCGGGTGGATTCCTGGCATACCGGATGTTAAGGGTGAATGGATTCTATTCACATCCTTCAAACTCTGGTCTGGAGGTCCACCTCTCACTAATCTCCTGATCATTTCAGCTATTTAGTCATTGTGATCTAATCAAAGTCTCTGATCCATAGGTTCGTTTTGCCTCCCATTCTTATGTTGAGCTTCTAGTTCAAACTCTAGTTTTCATGCATCTACATTCTGATCTGCATTTCCAACTCCAATGTCATCCATTCTCAGCATCCCAGCTGCCCTAAGTTTAGATCCATTGTACACCCTTGTAAATTCATATCGATAGCGACTTGATTCTGGTCGGTATCAATATGAATTAGTTATGAGCTCAGTTCGTTTGCTCTATTCAAACTCTAGATGTTCCTGCATTGGTTTCTAGATTCTGGCTCTAAGTTTCACCTGCTCCAACTGTTCCTTGCTGTCCCATCCTTGTGGAAAGTCATCAGCATTTTCTACCGTCGAGCTATCATTCCATCTTGCATCTCTTTCATCATCATTTCTATTTTTTCCCCGGTCATATAGATAAATGGATTTGAACTTGAGGACTTCTCTTAGCTACTCTAATGCTCTAGTTGACTTGGTCCTGTGATTTCTCTAGTAGAAAGCTTCTTCATCGCTTCCAAACATCAGATCCAAGCTTCAAGTCTTCAAATCTAGTCCTCTCTTAGTGAAAGTACCAAAAATGTTGCACCAAAAGTTGTCACAATCCCCAATATCAGATGAATGCATGAAAAATATAGATCTATCAAAATAAAAAAAGAAAAGAACACAACTTTTATAGTGGTTCGGTAAATTCTCCAACCTACATCCACTTTAATTTATTGCCTTATATTTTCTCTTTGGAATACAAAGATTACAACTCAAATTCGACCATAATCTGGTAGATCTCAGATTTTATATGTTTTGGGGAGAAGAAGATAGAAAGGTTTCTAAGTACCAAAAGTCTAAAAGGAAAGTCCCCTCCGAGTTGCTTTAGGTTTTCTATTTATAGAAAAATCACTCACCAATGTTGCTGGATCATGAAATACCAGGTCAAACTCCAGATTCAAGAAAGTAAGAAGTAAGATGAAGCTCCTTGTCCTACAAAATCATATCGGTACCGACCAAAATCAAGTTGACCGATCTGATTTGCTAATTGCAAATCATATACTCTTCCTTTATTCCATCTTCTAGCTTTGGTTCATCAATTCCCAGCACTTTTGCCTTAGAAATCTGGTTATTGCTAAGATGTTCTGATGTGTCTAGTACTTCTTTTTTCTGGTGAGCTTTTTGGAGTTGTTCAACTATTCCTTCAGAAATGGACTCAAGATGATCACTTTAGCTAACCATCCATTGAACATCCCTCTAAAAGCCATGAATGTGCACGAAAAGTGATCATTACTGACCTCTTTTCATGTCAATACTGACCACTTTTCCTAAGTGTAATCAACTCCAAACTTCCTAAAGTCTTTTCCATCACCATTCCAAGCTTGTTTCTAAGTCTCTGGATCCATTCCTTCATCATTCTAAAGTTCACTCTATATGTTCGAGTCTGTTCAAAGAATGTGGAAATTTGGTTGTAACATGAATTAAATGATATTGTAGAAAATACACATTCTAAGTGACCCATCTGAATTTTGTGAATACTATGGCAACTCCCAATGGTGAGCTACTTGGGCGAATGTAACTTTCCCTTCTAGCTCCACTGATTCCACCTAGAATTCCTTCATTTTGGTAGGTGTCATCCTGCTAGGTGATCTACTTACAAGTTCGGCTCTTGGTACGAGATTAATCAGAAACCCAATTGTTCGTTTTAGTGGTAGTCCTGTAACTATCCTAAAAACATCAGCATTTTTCATTACTATAAAAACTTGATCAATTTCATCCTTTGCATCACTTGTAATGCACAATAATGCACATATATCAAAACTCGATACAAGTATAAGATTCGATATGGCACTTAGGGTGTCTTAATGATGTTATTGTGTCTCGATAGAATATTCTAGCATCGTATAGGCCTAACCAATGCATACTCAAAATTATCCCAAAACCCATTGTTGATGATATTTTTCATCTACCTCGGAGTTTTGATAATGCGTTATAAAGAGCAAAGGTTACTTTCTAATATCTAGGTTTAGTGATGGAAAAAGAAGGGAAAATAGTATTTAAAGGTAAATGACATAAGAGGTGAAGTGGTTCGGTGAAGCTGCCTACGTCCACTATGAAGTTATCTTACTTCATAGCTCTCTTATAATTACAAGGAATTTCAAAAAAGTAATAAGAAAATATAAATTCATCTAAGACCAATGAGGTTGCTAATCTCAAGAAGGTGTGGTATTAGGAGATTTGAGCGGCAAATGATAGGTTCCAACCATTCGGGTCCTTACCTGTTGGGTCCTAACCGTTCGGGTCCCAACCTCTTTGAAGTGGTCATGTAGAGGGTTATTATAGTAGTTGAACTAATGCTTGAATGTCTAAGATCGTGCCTCCAAACAAGCGTGAAGTGGGATTGGCCATTGATTTGTTGATTGGACTTGATGGGAGACAACTAGCATAAGGAATGAATGCATGGCTAAGATGAAGGCCAATAGGAGAACTATACCGAGGTCATGCATTGTTATTCTTTGCCTTAAACATGCTTGTAATAGCAGTATGCATGTAGAATATGGAACATGTTTCTTGTAAGAAGTAGGTAAACCTGGTTGTACCTCTTGTTGCCTTGCTCCCGCATGCCTAGGTGACAAGACGTGCTGAGCTGCTGAGACTATGAGGATAGGGAAATAACAAGAGCGAATGTCATGCAAAGCTGGATGAGACAAGATGGATTGCAAGTCGTAGGCTACGGTATCGAAGCTAGATCAATGATGGGTCGTCCTTGAGATAGTCCCAAGCTATGTCAAGTTGAGGGAGAGATGCTTGAGAAAGCAGCTGGCTTGGAGCCAGGTTGCAAGCCGGTCGAAGAGAGGGTCATATGGCTAATGAGAGATGGGTCTAGCTTGGCTTGGGCCTTGTCTTGACAGATGAGCCGGTCGCTGGGGATGCTGCACGGGGCGGCTCGACTAGTAGAAGGATTTATGTGCAATTGAGAAGAGAAACCGACGCGAATATAGGTTGGATTTGGGTTATCATCAAATATAGGGAACCTAGTTGACCTTCCCTCAGTCATGGGTGCCTTGCGAGCTGACTTGGACCAGTCTTCCTGGATTGGACCGGCCAGGCTAAGATAACTTGATTAGTATTCCTCTTACTTATGAAAAATTTAGGTAACATTTTGTCTCTCAAGTCCATGCCCTAAGCAGGCACGGGCTTGTAAATCATAAAGACTCCATCGATTCATGGTTCTGCTATGCAATTAATGCACTGCCCATATAGCATTGCACCGTTGGCTATGATAGTTGTGTATCTTAAGGCATATTAGGGATGTGTCGTTTCACCCATGCACATGGTCTGACACAACACTTATCACCCTTGAATGGTTGAGATCCTTTTTGATTTTTTTGATAATAACGGTTGTAATTGAAGGAGGAGGTATATAAATACCCATCTCTTCTTACCCTTTGAACTCATGAGGCTATTGCAAAGCAATTTCTTTAACAACTCAAAACTTTGAACTGTTTCACATTAGTAAAAACGGATAAATTCGTCTTCCTTTTTCTCTCTCATCGCTCTTGAGTGCTTGGGCTTTTATCAAATTTAAAGGAAGGAGGCAGCTTTTTGGGTGCCAAGCTGTGCATATCGATTATAATTCAGACAGCTGCTTGGATTTCTGCTTCTTAAGATGGATCTTACCTTCAGCTTGGACTCGTGCCTCTTGGATAAAGTTATAGAAAGGATCAAATATTGGTCTCGGACTAATGACCTAGGTGAAGCTAAGGGGCTTCCCTGCATTGATGCTCAAATATCCCGACCTTGGGTTGGTTTGGATGCTTCAACGCCTTGTTGTAAAGAGTAACGGTTGTCGCCTCTACATCTTCTACCATGGGTGATGCCTTAGTTTGCTTCTTGGAAAGGTTTTTTGGAAGCTTTTTAAGGTCTCTTGCGAGATCCCATGTGGAAGGCTTTGAAGATGATAGCATACTCAGTTTTCGTTAACAAGTTCTTGATCATCGAAGTGCTGAGTGAGTGTCATCGATGCAGCCGAGCATGGTCTGGAAAGTGATAAGAGTGCGGATTGGCATGCCTCAGATGAGCGCTATTAGTGTGCTTCTCCTTCTCCTTTTCTTCTTTTCAACTAATTAGCGATTGAAAAATCTTTGTAGGTTTAGCGGGTCAAGCATTATGCCCCCGCACTCTTTTGAACTGAATAAGAAAAAATCTTTCGGTTGGAAACTTGTTATCTATGAAACTAGTAGTTCTCTTTGATTGCTTGTTTGTGACTGGTAGGATAGCGTATCTTGGATAGCTAGCAAAGTCCCTTGCACTACGTTAACCAATTTGTTTTAACTGATAAGCCGAGGCGGTCAATGGACTTAAGAGCGAGCATTGATCGAGTAACCCGGTAGTTCATCAAATGCTGATGCCGGCAAATGATAACTGAGCTTCACTATGCTGCTTTGTTGAAGGATGGTCCCAGCATGAACCTAAACATTGAGTGGCTCGAGGTTATCCTAGGAAATACGCGGAGAGGAGGAATTCTTGCATTACTTTTAAAAAAAGTTTCTTTTTTAAGACATGCTAAGTAGTAACATTGCCATGCGATGGGACAAACCCAGGCACTGATAAGAGCCAAGTTCTGACCATGTACCAAGTGGTAGGTGGCATTGACGTATAGTGGAAGTGCATGCTGTCCCAAGGGTTCTCCTGTGTGACAAGTGGTCATATGTAGTGTGGCAGATGGGCCTGGCTCGAACCTGAGCGCATGGGGTTCGAGGTTTCTTCTAGGTGACACATCGCCTATAGCTATCGTTAGATGACTGCAGGTCCTGGCTTAAACTAGGGAGCATAGCTGGCTCGAACACTCATGTGATGACCACCCTACACCTCTAGTATCTAGTATACCTATATATTGCGCTGTGGAGGATGCAGCCAATGTAGGATAGTAGCCAAGGGTGTAAAGTAACAAAATTCCAAGCATAGAACCCGCAGAACATTTCTCGGTGCACAGACAAAATATAATATAATAATGTAGATGTATAATAGGCAAGACAGTGATATAATAAAATAAACCATAAATAAGAACATCTGAGTGCAATAGGGTCAAAGATTATACAAAAACTGAAATAGTAGAGCTTGTACATCACAAATCTCCAAAATAAACTCTAAAACTATCTCTAAGGTAATACAAGTATTGGTATAGCTCTATAGTACTGCATAATGGAATATAAGTGATAGTAAGCTCTATATATAGATATATGAAAGCGCAGCCTCCTACTCATGCTTCGTACAGCTCCATGCGCTACCCAGGCCTATTATCCATAATCTACCTATTTAAGAGTACCCAAGATAATAAGAAGCAAAACATAAAACCTCGGGTCAGACAACAATCTGGTGCGGGCGATACATCATATCAAAATACTATAAAATCGTATACAGTAAACATGGTATAAGGTATGAATAGCGATACCTGACCTGTCCCTACATTCAAAGAGTTAACACATAAACATGTTATATGCTAAACTACTATCATAAGTGGAAAATATAGGGTATAAGGGTATTACACAGCAAATCAGGCACACATCAAACATAACATGACCTGTCCCTGTATCTCCTCATTAGGGTGCTCGCAATACGCTCACCATCATATGGATGAATGCTACTTGCACCTTTAAATCATTAGCTTTCCTAGTGAACCTTCCATCCTTAGCTTCCAATGTAGAATTCCCAGTATGCATGTCCATTCTTACCAACTATAATAAGAATGATCAGTCTCTCATAGAGGAAAACTACATCAATGGTGCTCATATGTGCAATGCAACTTACTATCATATAATACCATATAGTTAGAAAACCAAAATATAACAAATACTCTCTCTCATATTTTGTTCAAATCATTTTAAAGCGATAGCTCCTTCCTTATCTATAATGGATCCAAGTATCAACTTAGGTCGTCTATGCAACCTAAGCTTTGATACCAAATGTGATAATCGCCATATACCTCCGGTACCCAATATACTTGTATAATGCGTCGTGGAGGTACGCGGCCAATGCAGGATGTTAGCCAAGAGTGTAAAGAAACAAAAATCAAAGCATAAAACCAATAGAACATTTCATGGCGCATGGAAAAAATATAATATAATAACATAGATGTAAAATAGGCGAGACAGTGATATAATAAAATGAACCATAAATAAGAACATCAGAATGCAATAGTTTCACAAGTTATACAAAAATTGAAATAGTAGAGTTTATACATCACAAATCTCCAAAATAAACTATAAACTCTCTCTAAGGTTGTGACGACCCATCTTTATGATCCCTGAGAATGATACTTAATACATTGGTATTCATGTCTCGTTGTCCAAGCCTTCGAAAGATGAGTTATCATGGGGTAAAATAAAAAATAGAATAGAAAATCTCACAACGGAATGGTTAAATATAATATAACAATAAGATAGTACATAAGGTTACTCCTAACACGGTGTTATCAAAGTTACAACAAAAGTACTACCATTAGCCTAGGCAATTATAACAACCCGCCTTTACACTTACTGATACAAAATACACACACATAAAACTAATATCTCATAAATTAAACTTTCCATCGTCCCTTCTCCTTGCAACACCTTATTCCTTAACCCCCAAGCAACATATGAGATGTTGACATATGTTATGGTGGTGGAGGTTTTACTAAGGAAGTTGAGATCTTACATAGTGGATAGAACCGTTAAAATATTTTGTAAAGTTTCAAAAATACCAATGTTCGTCGCAAAATGCATCAAACGGTAATTTAAATATTTTTCAAATTAAAAATTATAGAAAAATCCTATAAATTAAATTAAAATACTACGCTAGAAATAAGCTTGTTACATTCTTCCCTCCTTAAAAGATTTCGTCCTTGAAATTCCAAAAAGCGAAAAATATAACGAAAACCAAACAACAAACAAAAGTTAAGCATGCCAAAAATAATATCACCCATAACCCCGATTGGAGATACGGTGCCTTATCCTATCCATTATTTTGAAAATTATTCTTTTATATATAAAATATAATCCTAGGTAAAATTATTTCATTTACCAATTTCAAAACAATACATGTCGGTTTGCCTTGTTCAAGTGTTTAGAGATCCCTATTAATACATTAGCTACTCTTATTGACCAGAATCCATAAGCCACTCAATAGACCAATCAACACAATATAAAACATTTTTATAGCACTAACAAATACACTTTTGTATATATGTACACTTAAACTCATTCTAGGGCATTATTAACTCTATCTCTAATGAGCTTACCCCACCAAGGCCAAGGTTCTTGCTTAACCTTTACTGTAACAACCCAATTTTTCGACTTCCGAAAGTCGACATCAATACGCCCACTGTATCAAATGCCGAACCATCAAATGCTGGAAAACCAAATCATTGGGGTTAAAGAAGAAAGAGGTAGAAGAAGAAAGAAGAAGAAACAGAAACAATAACAGAATATCACATTCGCAGCGGAACAATATATAATAGATAAATGAATAGTCTTTAAACAAAAGAACTATATCAGTTCATACAATACATCATCAGAGTTTACAATAACAACACACAAACTGGCAGTTATAATAATTTTCCTATACGATTGAATACACAGCGGAATGATAATAGTATACGGAAGTACGTCTCGCCATCCTGCTCGCCTCTTGATCTCCATAGCATACATTTCTGACTTCGCTCCAGAACAACTGATAACCTGACTCTAGGCTGCCCGTGTGGAAAATTATGGGCACTCGGAGTTTATTGTTCCCTTTCTAAACTCTGGGTGCCCATAATTTTCCACACGGGCAGCCTAGAGTCCGGTTATCAGTTGTTCTGGAGAGAAGTCAGAAATGTATGCTGTGGAGATCAGGAGGCGAGCAGGATGGCGAGATGTACTTCCGTATACTATTATCATTTCGCTGTGTATTCAATCGTATGGGAAGATTATTATAACTGCTAGTTTGTGTGTTGTTGTTGTAAACTCTGATGATGTATTGTATGAACTGATATAGTTCTTTTGTTTAAAGATTATTCATTTATCTATTATATATTGTTCCGCTGCGAATGTGAGATTCTGTTATTGTTTCTGTTTCTTCTTCTTTCTTCTTCTACCTCTTTCTTCTTTAACCCTAATGATTCGGTTTTCCGGCATTCGATGGTTCGGCATTTGATACAGTGGGCGTATTGATGTCGACTTTCGGATGTCGAAAAATTGGGTCGTTACAGATACCAACTATGACGACCCACCTTTTTGACCCTTAGGAACGACAATTAATACATCCATGGTATTCGTGTGCTATTGCCTAAGCATCCGTAAGACGAGTTGTCATGGGGTAAACTAAAAGAACATATCAGAAAATATCACAATGGAACGGTTAAAAATAATATAACAATAAGATAGTACATAAAGTTACTCTAACATGGAGTTATCAGAGTTACAAAAAAGTACTACCATCAACCTAGGCAGTTATAAGAACCTTCCTTTACACTTGTTAATACAAAATACACACACATAAAACAAACATCACATAAATTAAACTTTCCATCACTCTTTCTTCTTACAACACCTAATTCCGTAACGTCCAAGCACCATGTTAGATCTTGACATGTGTTATGGTGATGGAGGTTTTACTAAGAAAGGTGGGATCTTACATGGTGAATAGAACCGTTAAAATATTTTGTAAAGTTTCAAAAGCACGATGCTGGAAGAAAAGTTAGAACCCCTCTGTCTTTGAAAGTTAGAAATAGATTTTTCTTTATCTATTTGGTAAAAAGTTAAATTTTTTAAAGAATTTTCAAATGTATTTATTTGATTTCAAAATCTTCTAACATTTGGTGAATGCATACTAGATCCATAGTATGTTGTTCAAAAAATAAAATAGAGCATCCATACTTAGAAAATTTTCCAAGAAATTTACATTTAAAAAGAGACCCATTTAAAGAAATTTTCAATACTATTTAGTAATACTTTTTGGCCAGCCACGGAGGGTGGATAATGACCAAATTTCCCTTGGCTTGGGTGCCTATAAATAAAGAGTTCATTTGCAAAGTGGAAAAAAAGGAAAAGGGCGTAACCAAGTTACAAAAAAATTTCCTACATTATACCACCTTAGTTTTTAAGCCATAACTTTCGTTCCTCTTAGCCAAATTTAATGATTCCTTTTTTGTTGGAAAAATGATTCAAAAAGAAACAACTTTCACTTGTTCACATTTTCTAATTCGAAAGTTATCCTTGTCAAAATCGGGTTACAAGATATACCATTTTCTAGCCAAAGTTTTAAAACCAGAATATATACCCAACTTCCAAAAATCATATTAAATCCGAAAATAATCCAATCGACCTCAAATTTTCACCAAAACCACCCTTATTTAACCCTCTATCCATGTCCAATAAGTGGTGTGGCACTTCCTTGAATAATTTGGAAGAAAGGAGGTAAGAAAGAGTACGGCCGTGAGCATGAGAGGGAATGGTGGAGCTTGTCTTGGTTGCTTTGCTTTTTGTGATGGTAGGAAGGATCTAGGGTTCTTGCATTAGCTTAGGAGGGCTTGGCTGTACGTTTTAGGACTTGGCTAGATGTTGGTGAGATCTTTACAACTTTATTGAATTATATAATTCCATATATGTAAATTTAATGCAAGCACGGTAAACATAACACATTAAAAAGTTAAGTTTGAAACCCTTGGCTTTTAAAAGTAAATAGGTAACTATAAATTAATTATCATCACTTGTACACCATTTATAATAAGTTACATGGTCTATACTTAGTATATCAATGCTTGGTTGAATGATATATGAAGTTAGAGAAGTGTTTAGAAATGTTTGATAGAAGGGAGTGTTGATTATCATTTATTGTTGTGTTTCTTTCATTGATTGATTATTTGATATGTGCTCGGCCATTTTTATGAGCAATTCCCTTTTACTCGACATGTGTTGGGTAGAAATAATTATGAGCATTTCATCTTATGATTATAATTTCACATTTTGACTATAAGGTGCTTAGCAATAACATTTTATTATGGTAGATGATAATTACATATGAATTGAGAACAAACATCTTGTGATTAGAATCTCATAATTTGACTATAAGACGTTCAATTATAATATTGATTAAGGAATTAATTATAATAGAAGGAGTTTATTATAATTTTAAAAGGATATTTAACTTTTGAATTAAATATTTTCCAAAGATATATATATATTTGGAAATAAATATTTATAAAAGTTTTCCCATATTTTGATATAAAAGATATTTTTGGAATAAATGTTGGTTTTAAATGTTTTGGAAAAGAGGATTTAAAAAGCTATTATATCGAAAACTTAAATCCCAGTGGTTTTAAAATGGCTTTCCAATGATTTTGAGGAAATAAACAATACCATGTTCTGGAAGTATTTGTGAATATTAGTGCAAAATGATTTGTCACTTCAGGAAACAAAATGATTTGTTATGTTACTGATGATTTGGGTAACCCATAACTAAAAAGTGGAACCATAACCCATAGGACCAGGATCAGATCTGGTGAGTGCTAGGAACACATGATAGGGGGTTCTCACTTTGTGAGCTATGACAAAGCTTAGACTCTTACTCCTACATGTCCTTTTATGGTTGGTGTTACGGTTGAGAGGCTAGCTATAAAATCAGATTCGAGATTACCACAGTGTAGTCAACTCCGAGAAGGGAGAATGTTACAAAGGTAATACAAGTACTAGTATAGCTCCACGGTATTGCACAACAGAATATAAGTGAAAGTAAGCTCCAATGGACATATGAAAGTGTAACCTCCTATTCGTGCTCCATACAGCTCCATGTGCTATCCATGCCTATTATCCCTAATCTACCCATTTAAAAGTACTTGAGATAATAAGAAGCAAAACATAAAACCTTGAATCAGACAACAGTCTCGTGTGAGGAATACATCATATCAAAATACTATAAAATCATATATAGTAAATATGCTATAGGGTAAGAATAGCTATACCTGACTTGTCTTTGCACTCAAAGAGATAGCCCATAAACACAGTATATGCTAAACTACTATCACAAGTGGAAAATATGAGGTATAGGGATATCACACAGCATATCAGGCACACAACAAACATAATATCCGTCATTAGCCTTGCACCTCCAACTCAAGTGCTTCAAATATACAATAAGTCTTACAGATGCTCAATTTATTTCCCATGCAAATGGCTAGGGACTACCTTGTACCAACAATGATCATCACAACCTCGGAGTTTTCTATTGATCCCTTAGCACAGGTAGCGATAGCAGAACTACCTCGTAGATGCTCGACTCATGCCCACGTAGATGGCTAAGGACTAGACACACATAGACGTCCAAAATATAGATACATGCAGACTACCATGTCCCACTCACGGAATCACAACCTCGTGTCCTAATTTATAAGCTATCATGAGGAAATCGTCCTTTTGGTCCATCACAGATGACATAATCACTCACATATTGAGTCCTCATCTTCGGAATGCCTCTAGACACCCATCGCAAGTTATAGTGCAACTGTACCAAAATCCCAAAGTCATCGTCATCGTCGTCAAGTCGAAGCACTACGCCATCGCTTCACTAGTCATCACACGAAATCCAGGGTCATTTGGAGTCGTCTACTTCACTCCAAGTCACCTGCTAGACCATTGGAACAAGTCCCGAAGAAATCCCAAAGTTTCGCCTCACCATAACCAAAATTCCCAAATTTCAAATTTTCTATTCGGGTAAATTTTTGGCCCTGCCTGAAGTCAAGCCCAAAGTTTCACTAGAAAAATCCTGAAGTGGCAACAAAACACCAATCCCCATTCCTATCCAAGTACCAGCCCAAAGTAAGGCCTAAAGGTCCTTGAGAAAAACCCCAAAGCATGTCCTGAAGCACCCCCCGAACAAAAATTCTCGTTCGAGCCCCGAACACAGCACCACCGGACATCATTTGTTGTCCTGGTTTTTCCACCACCGACTCGAAGCACACCTTGAGCATGCCCTACCACTGACAAAAAGCATGCCCTGAGCACCCGACCACTAAGCATATTCTACCCAAAAAATGCTACCAAATAGAAATGTTGTAGTTTCTCCAAACTCCAATTTCATACTGATTTCATCGCTACACTTCGTTCTTTAACTCGTAAGCCTTCTATACACATTAGTACGACTCATAACATCCTCGAGCCTATTTGTAAAAGTCCGGTTATACATTCCCTACCACTAATTCACTCTAATGAGCGTTTTCAACCATACAGGCATACAAACAAACACCATACATGCACCAAACAACATTCAAACAAGAAAAACATTCAACAAATCACTGGTATCATCATACAATTCATCCACAACATGGTATAACGTCTATCAAGGCAATTTCACATCCATACAACATGATTAAAACGCCAAAACTCCATTTATTCACAGTTTTACTACATGTTAGATTTTAAACAGCGTTAAACTTAATTTTGACTTTAAAAATAGATTCGAAACATGTTAAAATCTGTAGATACATATGTATTAAGGTATGAGATGATAAATCACCCACCAAAACCTCCAAAATCAAAGTTTTGCATGCAAATCGAGGCAAATCTGAGAATGAATAGCCATGCCCTGATTTTTCTTTTCCAAAAATGTAGATTTAAAGATCTCCAATGAATCCCCATGCTAATATACAATTAATCTATGATTTAGACTTGATTTGGAGGAGAAAAGAGAAGGCTTCGGGTGAAGAATGGGTTATAGGAGCTTAAATCTATTTTAGTAGCGATAAAAATGATTTGGGGATGTTTGCTTCAGCCAATATAGTCTCCAAACCTGAAATGGTTAGTGGGCCTCTTCCCAATCTCACTAATTACCCACTAAGCTGCTCCAAAAACTGTCAAACTTCAAATAGCCATATCTCATAGCCAGAAAGTCCAAATTGCTATAATAGCCACTCTATGTAAAGGAAAACCATCATATATTTCCAATGGAAGTAGTCTCGTGCTACAATTTGGATTCTATGAAAAGTTATAACAGTTTCAAGTTTTTTATGGGTAAAATCATCTGATAAAAATTTCTCAGAGCCAAAAATGTTACTACTCAACATTCTCCTAAGTTATAATGTTATACGACTCAATATGATTTTAAAATAATATTTTACGATCCTTCGATACATAAATACGGGCCGTTACAGCTCATGCATACGGGCGTGACATAATGGTGAGATGAGCAGCAAGCACCGTCATTCATAAGAATTCATTAGATAGAAATGGTAAAAAGTGAACTTATATGTGTGTCGCTCTGTGGTTGGGCAGTCCCCGCATGAACCAAAGCGCCGAGTGGCTTAAGGGTTCTCTAGGGTGACACACTACAATAAGGAGCTGACAGGTGGTCCCAGCTCGAACCTAAGCACCAAGGGGCTTGAACGTTCTCCAAGGTGACATGCTGTAATAAGGAGTTAACATGTGGTCCTGGCTCTAACCAAAGTGTCGAGGGGCTTGAAGGTTATCTAGGGTGACATGATGCAATAAGGAGCTGATATAAGGTCCTGACTCGAACATAAGCGTTGATGGGCTTGAAGTTTCTCCAAGGTAACATGCTTCAATAAGGAGCTGATAGTTGGTCTTGGCTCGAACCTAAACGCTGAAGGGCTTGAAGGTTATCCAGGATGACATACTATAATAAGGAGCGGACAAGCGATCCCAGCTTGAACCTAAGTGCTGATGGACTTGAAGGTTCTCCATGGGGACATGCTGCTATAAGGAGCCGACAGGCAGTCTCGGCTCAAACCTTAGCATTGAGGGGCTTGAAGGTTCTCCAGGGTGACACGCTGCAATAATGACTTGGGCCTGACTTATTTCTATGTTAGCAGACTACAAATATCGGACTTTGACGTCACTTGAGGTAACAATGTCGGTCCTTACAACAGTATGCCATAATGTATGAAGGATGAGCAGCACCATGAGCGAGGGGTACAGATAGTTATAGCCATGTACCCGATTGTCAGTGCACCCCGGCATAAAGGGAAGAGACGTTTCACCCAAACTCATAGGGCAGTGGGTAGTCCACGAGCAAGGAATTGAATGCATGGTGATTCAATCTTGCTAGATAGCTTGGTAGTCCCCGATAAGGAAATGAATTCTCGACAATCCACAATGCAGATAACCGGCCGGACATGATGGGAGCGGTGGCTTGTGTAATGACCCGTCTTTTCGACCCTCAAAAGTCGACAATAATACATCCACGATGTTCACATGCTGAGCATCCAGGTGCCGAAAAGATAGATAGTTAGGGGATAAGAAAGAAAAGATAGAACATAATTTCACATCGTGACGAGTAATATATAATATACAATAGATCTTTACAAAAGAAAAATTGCAATATACATACATCAAATTAGAGTAACTATCTATCATCGGCCGGGACAGTTATAACAACCTGGCACACAATTGCTGATAAATACAACCAAAAAATGCAATGGACAATAAAATATATGTAAGTACGTCTTGAAGTCCTCCAACTTGTCTCCTGAAGCTCCAAAGCATCCATAACTAGATTTGAAATATGCTCAGTCTGACCCGAGCATTATAAGAGAATAATATCCGGATCAGTCTGGTAAACCAGCATGAGAAACACACCTCAAATGGATTTTAATATTATAAAACCTTTCAAAATAAAGGTATCTCGTACGACCACGCTGCATATAAACACAGATGTCTTTTTACCTTACGATAAAAAAACATTTCTCTAGAAAATCCAATGATATTATAATAGTGTCTAGTGTTTAAAGTAGATATTAAATCATAGCCGAAATTATTACAATAATTAAATTCCAGCACAATAGGTATACAACTAGTCTGAAGGCACTTACTGGAGAATGGATTCCCATAGAATGACAAGGCTACTGGGGTACCGCTTGCCACAGTACACCTCCAGAAAGTGTACCAAGGGCCTCGCCTAGGCCCTTTAGGAATTAGGACCGGCCTACCCCTTGCTAGATAGTACCGAATATGTCACCACCTTGGTTGCTTTGCAACCTTTTCCCAAGAGCTCGCGTGCACAACAAAATCCATAAATATATTAGAAGGGTGATGACATACCCTAATGGTAGCGAACCACATAGCCCTGAAGCATATCTTCTATTTTATTCATTCCCGGTTGATGAGGCAAGAGGTTACGTTTTACCTTTTAAGCAAATCCCACTTGGAATGCTAACATTGCCCTGAAGGTAACAATGCCATGAGAGCATTCATCTATACAAGCTGTTCAAGATAAGAACAAACTAAAGGCACTACTTCTACTACAACCATTTTGGAATCACCTCAAGATTAGTAGCAAGTAGACCTTGCACTTCAAAGAACTCTGTCTTCGATCATCTTCAAGATATCTCCAATTCGAACGCTTACGCTGGTTCGAGGTGGTTTTCAGATAACTCACATTTATCTGATCCTGGTCTCTCCAAACCGACAATGATAATTTAAAAACTGGCCAAACATTGATAATAGGTTATTTAACTATCAAATAACAAGCAATTCAACCGTATATTTAATTCCATAAGGAAAATAACACTGGTTAAGCACATAAGCAATCCCGAGCCTCTTAAATTAATCATCTCGTTAATTAAAACCACTTTATAAATACTTGTATAAAAATAGTTTTACAAAAACATATTCACAGGTCTCCTCTACTCTTTTCAATACTTGAAAAATATTGATATACTTATCTTAACCGTTTAAGTATACTCACAAAATATTTCACTTTTAAACTTAGAAAAATTTCCCCATATACTTATAATAACAGTGTAAGTATATTCATTACATTTCCAATACTTAGAAAACGTATCATATACTTATCTCAATAGTATAAGTATATTCATAATCTTTGAAAATATTTCATTTCCTAAACCATACTCATTTGGGTTAAAACAAATGTCATTTAAATATTTGAAACTATAAACCCAAAACACTTCTCTTTTGGTGAAAGTAAATAGATCATATAGAAACTGGACTAACATACTTATGACCACTTCTTGATTTCAAACAGTATTATCCCTCAATTAACAATGAGATCGGACAAGTTAGAAAACTATCTTTGCCTCGATACACATTCTTAGTCCTCAAGATAGAGATGAGTTTCCATATCTCGAAATTTGGTGTTAATTATGGAAGGAACATTTTCCATACCATCGTAATTTAAAATGACTATTCATGGAAATTGGGTCTCAGTCTTTTTATAAATCCCTTTTTTTAAAATGCCTTTATAGAACTTCTTATATTTACAAACTCCTTTTATGAACATTTATTTATAAAGTATAAAACTCTTTTTATAATATCCAAACATAATTAGAAACCCCTCTTTATAAATCTTTGCAACTTATTTAATAAGCTCCTTTATAAACATCCTTTATACTATTTATAAAACTTCTTTTATAAAATATCATTTATAAAACTCATTTTTATAAATCCCCAATTTTATTTGCAAATCTTTTATACAACTCCAAATTCATTTATAAAACTCCTTTTTATGACTTTACAAATAAAATCACAAAGCTTCTTTTATAAAACAAAACCCCACATATAAAACCAACTCCAAATACAACTATAAAACTCAAAAACTTTCCATAACATGATAATTCACTGTATTACAATAAGTTCACCGCTGTGATTTATATCTCCAATTATTAAATGATAATATTTTCCCTTTATAAAATGCCATTTACAAACCTATCCTTCTATTTATAAAATATTGCTTATAAAACTCTCTTCCTTTAAAAAATACCTTTTATAAATTTATTCTTTGGTTACAACATTTTTATATAAAATATTTCACAAATATTTATTCAAAAATATTTCTATCTCCCTTTAGAAACAAAAATCATTTTAAAAGAAGGATAACCCCTTTTTTATTTCCTTTAAAATAAACATTTATTATTATAATAACTTTTCCATGAAAATAGATATTTTCCAAAATAAATCTTAAAACATTTACATATATAAACATAAACTAGAAAAGAGTAATAAAAGAAATTAAAAGTAAAATAGAGAAGTACGAAAACTAATTTTAAATAAAATATCATTAAAAAACCAAAAGGTTATATTACAAATCATTTTTCAAATCGAAAAACATTTTCAAATCAAACAACAATTAATAGTATTTTCCAAAATACTAAATCGAGGCCAATAGTTACTATAGCACTTAACAAATGCTATTACTACCTTTTCCCTAAAAAGGTTCAATTTCTAATATATGTCAGTGTCACATCCAGTATGGCCAAACCATCAAATTTTGACATCTAACAATTCCTGTACCCCAATTTAAACGTCATTTGCTTTTTTAAAAGCGGATATTAACCAAAGCAACCGATAATTCATCCAAATACAAACACTAAATTTTAGCTACTATATATCATACTGATTATCCAAAAAAGTGAGCTAAACATACCGAAATTCCAGCGGATGCTTAGCATTCCAAATTTGAACTATAGTCCAAAATTTTCACTTGCTTCAAATTGAATGGAACTAGTTCCATCGCATAGCTATCGCCATTATGAGCACAATGCAAAAATTCTCACCTCGATTGGACCACGTATGAGCAAGATACAATTTTTATAAGTTTTGGGAATTAAATAATAAAATTCATTCACTAATTACATCATTAATTTGCTAATTACCCTATTAAAAAACATAATCCTTCTTCCTCTTCAATTTAAACTGCCGCCTAAACTAGATACCCTGCTCCTCCATTACCTTAGCTTCCATCACCCTTATCTCGAGCCACGATCGATGAAACTCAAAACTGATGACGTCGATGAACTCCCCATCGAAAACTCCATCTCCCCAACACCACAATGACACGCCCCAACCCCCAAGGCAAAATGCGACATCCTCCCCCTGCGCATGACCCACGAACTGCCGCACTCCTCCATAGGCCGACGCACCACCCAGAAATTCAACCTTAAGTGCTATTCGACCATAAAAACTCAAATCCAACATTCATTTTTCCTCTTGTCACCTAGATCAAATGAAATCCCAAACCCTAGTTCAAATCCCCTTACGACATTCACTGTTGAACCTCCAACTTGATGCTACACCCCACATACATGCATAGAAACATAGATTTACCTTAAACAAGTTCCAAGATACTTGTTTTATAATTTTCTAATTTATATTTGATTTATTATGAGGAAGTGGAACTATGTATTTTCTTTGATTTAGGAAAAGTAATGAAACAGTAGAAAGGAAAAGAATGAAACGTGTGGAAGATGACTTTGCCTAAGTGTTTGATTAGTTATAATTTTAGTTTTTTGGCATCTCGCCGTATAGATTTTCATTTACGTATGAACGACAAAGTACAAAACAAAAATACAGTCGCGCTCAGAACAACGACGCGATTCAAAACAATAATAATATACACTGGTTAACTGATTCTTTAAAATCACAAAAACATCATCCTTTGCTGGAAAATCGTCGAATGAAAATTTAAATAATTTCCAAATAAAAATTATGGAAAAATCAAATAAATTAAATTAAAAATACGTTAATAAAAATCGAGTCGCTACAGTTAAAAGTTGATGTTCTTATTATTTTTTCGAACCATTTATTATTGCAAATAAATTTACAAAATGAATTCACCGTTATTATTTATTAACTAAAAGGAGTTAAATAAGACTATTAAATCCATTTAATAAATATTCAATTCAAAATCTAGATATTTGAAATCATTATTCAAATAATTAAATAATCACTATACTTGAATTCAAATTATTAAACTTTAATAACCTAATTTTTTCCAGTATTTAAAATTAATTAAATATTCAAAATCAAATGACAAAATCCCGGGTTGTTATAGCTCGCGTAGTCCTAAGCGACAAAAGAAGGCAGTAAACACTTTACAGCCTTGGTGAAGATGTTGAACGATATAGGCTCTGCATTCTTCGACGCATTCTTCATAAGAGGTTACGGGCTTGGAAGTGAGCTTAGGAAAGGCATTGGTGGTGGAATCTAGTCACCTTAAGACATGCGGGCAGGCACCTAACTGCTTTCGGATGCCGTTGAGGGTGAAGACAAGTGAGAGAACTATTTGGCAACCCATAGTGGAATTGCTTTAGGTGTTAACAAGAGTGATGGGCCACTAGGATTTCTATGCGGGGGTGCTTGGTGGGTTTCTAAGATTGCTAAGGGGAACCTACCCCCGATTTTTGCCATGAAGCGGGCTAAGTAGGACGTCTTTCTGGAGGCAGATCCCTAAGCGGTTGGGTGTGGTCCTAACACAAGGTGCATGTATGGTACTATAATTTGGTTGATGGCACTAGCGGTATGAGGAGATGAGTGGGCGCACAGAACAACTACGCACGACATGAAGCCAAACTGAGAGTTGAGGAATTTTCTTGGTGACTGGATATAACGACCCGGGTTTTCGGACGCCGAAAAATCCGTCCATTCTAAAACTAAGAATGAAAACTACCAACTTAATACACAATATTTGATAAATATTCAATATTACTAAATGTATAGGATACAACTCAATTATACAAGTTATCAGAGTAATCAATTTAATCTACTAGTGTGCTTTAATACAAACCCAAAATCAAATGCTACAAATAACTGTAAATCTACCGCTGCACAACTCTGATGAGAAACAATAATATCCTTACATTCGAACTCAGTAAACAATGTAAATGCAGAATAGAATAGTAAGCAGGAAAGATACAACAACACAAGACAAATAGTAACTAATAAACAGAAAAATGTTATTTTATTATTGGGGCTACATCACTACCATTTGTGACTGCCTACGTACCCTTATCTAATTGGGTACCCAATTAGATATAGGATCAAGCCAATGTAGTTCTCCTACCGCAAATAGGACTCATGGAGCCTACGATGTACAAACAATATGCAATTCCTAAAACTACCCACTTAGGCTTAATCTTCAATTTTAGATTTAAAATCTAATTAACTTTACGAAAATTATCTCTTTGGACTTTATTCCCGAATTCTTATTTCAAAACTTTTGAAATATATATATACCCTTTAAATTCAAACTAGTCCTTTACTTCGGGATATGAAAACAAATCACCTTTTGAAATGATACCAATATACAAGCATACAAAACTATATGCTACCTGATCGGGAGGTTTCTAGCCATAACAAGGCAATTGGGTCCCAGCCTTTCGAAAAATAAATATAGATATGTATATCTAGGAATGGCAATGGGGCGGGTTGGGGCGGGTTTTTAGTGCCCCATACCCGACCTAGATTTTTTAGACCTTGCCCCAGACCCGCCCCGTAGACCCGGTGCAGGTCTGGAATTTTGCCCCGTACCCGGGACCCGTACGGGTCAGGGTAGACCCGACCCGCCCCAAGACCCGATGAGTCTCTATGCATTGATTCAAAATTATGTAGCAACGTGCATATATTTATTTTTTTATACTCGTTATCACCAAATATACATGAAATACAAATAACAATGTGTCTATGGGAAGTTAATAAAAATGATGTCTACAATAATAATTCAGAAAATATATACATATGTTATTGTATAATTATCAATGACGCAACTTAATACTCTAATTTTTTCTATAGATATTGACTGGGACATTTTAATATCCATTCTAGAATCACTTATATCTAAAAAGATTAATAAATCATTACAGTAATAAAGCGGTTTCATAAGATGTTAGTAGTGCGGGTCGGGTTGGGGCGGGTCGGCCAAGCCCCGACCCGACCCTAGACCCGGAGTACTCAAGAACGGGTCACGGGTCTACCGCCCCAATGACCCAATGGGGCGGGTCTTGACGGGCCAAAACAGGGGCGGGTCGACCGGGTTTGGACCCTAGACCCGCCCCATTGCCATCCCTATGTATATCCCTCTACAACGAGAGCGGACTATACTGAGGCTACAGAATATCTGCACCTCCCTTGCCCACCTTTTTAGTTATGGGTTACCTGAACCATCGGTGACATAACAAATCACTTTATATCCCAAAGTGGCAAAATCATTTACACTAGTAATTACAAATACTTCAAATCTATAATAATTTCCATTTCCTAGACCTCTCAAAAATCATCTTAAAACCATCGGGTTTAGTCCTCGAAATTCTTTCTGTTTTATAAAACATTTTTATAAAATCATTCTTTATATAAATCACTTTTATATAATATAACTTCAAAATTTTATTCTCAAATATCTCTTTTTTTATTTTTTGAAGGAAAACATTCCATTTCAAAAGACAAGTATCATTTCATCAAAAGGTAAGATATCTTTTATTTCCAAAATCATTATAAACATCTTTTATTGTAATATATTTTCGCTAAACACCTTTTAGTCAAATCGTGAAATAAATCACAAGGGGTTAGCCTACAATTACTTTCTACCTAGCCCATGTATATGGATAATTAATTGCTCATAAACTGGTCGAGCAAAGTCAACAATCAATAAATGATAATCAGTGCTCATAACTGCCCGAGCGCAATCCAAACAACCAAACAATCAGTCAACAACAATAATAAATAGCAATGCATTTATTAAATAATTAACAATCAATATCAAGATCAATTATCGAATAATAATTAATCTACACACTTTATAACAATAGAATGGGTATTTGTTCTGCTAATAAAAAGTCAATAATATTTTATCAATATTTTATACTTCTCTAAACGTGTCAATAAACTATACTAGTGTGTTCTATGCGTTAATACGAATATAACGTCGAAATCCGTGGGTTAAACGGATTTCGTACGGGAGAGTTATTAATTTTTTTTAAAGTTAAGCATTTAAAATTATTTAATTAAATAAGTTTAAAAATAACTAAATTAATCTAACTTAATTATATCTCACCATCCAAACCAGCAAAGCCCAAAGATAAAAACGCACAGCCCAAATAATACTTTCTTCCCATCCTTGTCCACGTTGCCCCATGTTTTTATGCATGCAAACTCCTCCACTCACAGCCTGACGCTTTCCCCTTCCCTTCTCCATTTCCTTTTTCACCTGCACAGTTCCCCTTCTCCCTTCCCACGCATGCAACAAGGCCACACTCCATCACTTCCTGCATGACGTCCTCTACCTGTACCATCGGCTGCCTTCTCCTGCTATACTCGCCAACACACCCTCATGCACACGACCCATGTTCATACGCACCATGGTACACACACTAATGTACACACACACACTACCATACTCATACTTGCAAACGCACAACCCATCCTACCAAACTCCAAGCCCACATGCACTGATCAAAACGCGTGCACCTGTACATACTTACACTACCTCACACCCACTCTTCTATGCGTAGCTTGTTGTATTTCGCTCACAAAGGAAAACGAAGAAAAAGAAATGTTGTTGTGTGTTCATGCATACAAATAAAAAAATGAGCAAGTGTCCTCCCATTTTTTTCTTTTGTGCTCACTTTATATAGGCAATGATATCCTTCGCTGCTAAGTAAAGTAAGGTACATGTATTTTAATGCAAGCCATCAAACGTCAAAAGATTTAATGCAAGATAGAGAAAGGACAACGTGCGACAAGCTGATGCAGAGAAATATATTTCTAATGTTTATTATTTTGATTTTAAAACTAAAATTTTGGGTACGACCGCTATACCATATCACGTTCGCGTATGGACCGCGAACGACCGAAAGAAAAATATGATCGCGCATAACAACGTTACGCGATCACAAAACAGCAATAAAATAGACAAGTTAACTTATTCTGTTAAAATTCAAAAGTACCGATGTTTGGCGCAAAACGCGTCAAACGAAAATATTTTTATTTTTCAAATTAAAAATTATGGAAAAATTCTATAAATTAAATTAAAATGACGTCATCAAAAATCAAGTCGTTTTATCAAAATTTGATTCCCTTATAATTTATTACATTCGAATCAAATCTGAATATTTAAATAGATTAAATATTCACATTCGAAATGTCAAAAATTGTGGGTCATTACACTGGAGGAGGCATTCTAATATTGTACACCTTTTCCACTATCAATGTTAGATATGAGGTACTAAGCGCGGAAAGAGCTTGCACAAAAGGCTACTAACCACAAGATCGGAGGTTAACCCTTCTTTTAGCGTCAAAATGTTAATGATATTTTTCGTCAAGCTCAGATTTAGGATAATACATTATGAAGAGCAAAGGTTACTTGCTAATCATTAGGCTTAATGAGGGAAAAAGAACTTTTAAAGATAAATGACACAAGATATGAAGTGGTTCGGTGAAGTTACCAACGTCCACTGTAAAGTTCTTTTACTATATGGCTCTCTTACAATTACAAGGAATTACAAGAGAATAATAAAAAAAGATGATTCATCTAAGACTAATGAAGCTGTTAATCTTAAGGAGCTGTTATATTAGGAGTTCTAAGTTGCAGATTATGGGTCTCAACCTTCTGTTTCCAACTCCTTTAAAGTGGTTATGCATGGAGTTCTTTTAGTAGTTGAATTGAGGCTTGGACGGCTAAGATTGTGCCACCAAATAGCCATGAAGCACGATCTGGATGAATGGACTTGATGAGAGACAGTTAGCAAAAGAAATGAATGTGTGGCTAAAATGAAGGCCAAAATTCAGAACTGTACTATGGGCATGCTTGGTCATGCTTTGCCTTAAATGCACTTGTACTTACAATATGCTAGTAGAAGATGGAGCATGCTTCTTGCAGGAAGTACGTATACCTTATTATACCTCTTGTCACCTTGCTCTCGCATGCCTAGGTGGCACGATGGGCCAAGCTAGTCTATTAAGACCATGAGTGTAATGACCCATATTTTTAAAGATTGGATATTTAAATAATTTATTTAAATATTGAATTATTAATTAATTGACGGTCCTAAAATATGATTTTTTGCATACGATCAAATCAGGATAAGAGACAACTTCCGTTGAGTTCGTATCGACGTTGCGAATTAAAATGAGTATATGGATCACTATATTTGGAGATCAGACAATCTGAGTGTTGAAACGGTCTCAAAAAGTGCGAAATTACCATCTCGGAACGCGGCCTCAGATAGCGACGAAATTTATACTCTTGGGACCGAAAAAATGAGGTGATGTACGCACCGTTTGATCATGCGAGCTTGAAATGCATGACCGTTTATTTGAGAATTCAAATAAAATGAATATAATATTACTTAAATCAAAACCCTTCTTTCTCTTATTATCAATTTACTGTTCCATTGAACAGAGAATAAAAATGGTCACCTCCCTTAATTGATTTTCAAAAATCAAGATCACCCGATTCACTCCACGGAAAATTCTGAAACCAATTTCATTTAAGTCGTATCGAAGAGATCTCCATGCTTGTATCCATTATAAGACGTGCGATCACACTTGGCCGAGCTCCACTTTAGCCTACGTCGACTAGGGTTTCGGTTCCATGGAGATTTAGGCAGAGACAAGCGAAACCGAGTGCATCGTTGTCTTTCTCTTCGTTGTGCGCACCTATGCACCAAATTTCATTGAACTCGGCCGATCATAGCAAAATACAATGTCGCATGTGTGGAAGGACTCGGTCCAGGTTGTGATTTGGCTTATAGGCTCGGTCGTGATGGCATTGGGTCCAGGGGAAGGAGAACGTGAAGCGGAGTCCGTTGCAATTGACGGTTCGCGATTTCGTCGAGAAATAAGGGAGGAATCGAGGAAAGAAGGTGTATGTGATATGGGTTGTATGGCAATGTACATGAAATAGGATTAGCTAATTTGGGAAAGAGGGATTAAGGACTAATTAGGTAATTAGTGTTTTAATTGAGTTAATTAATTGTTTGTTTATTCCCGTATCTTATAAAATTCATATCTTTTGCATACGAGGTCCGTTTTGGACATGGTTTTTTGCGTTGCGCTCGTGATGGAGTGCTCTATAACTTGGTGACGGTTTAGATATATTTGGTTAAGGTGAGTTATATTGTTTCTCACCATACTATGACTCTTAGTATAGTATTAAAACGACGTTTTGAAAGGTTTTCTAACTTTAACATAGGATTTCTAAGATAGTTAAACCTATACCTTATTTTATAAAAAAATTAAAAGTGTTTTAAAATGGTTTTAAATTAAATATCACATTTTTTTCACCGACTCACTATTTTGACGATATCAATAGATTTAGGCTATTTTTGACATTTATCTCACATAGGTTGCTTGGATGTATTGTATTGTATTATTATAAACGCATGTAGGCTATTATAGACGTTAGTATACTCGTTGCTTGCATGTATGCTAGTTTGTTTTTTAGTCGGTTGAAAACGTCGTTCGAAGGCGATATAGGATTAGAATATATCCCATATGATAGGATTTCGTGCATAGAGTATCGTGCATACTGATTGATCTGAAGAAGAAGCAGAGTGAACTTGCAGATGCGCTTCAGACATCAGGAAAGACGCCGGATGTTTTTATTTGGTTTGTATTTAACCACTTTTTGGTTAAGTACATGACCAAAGTGGTCGTTATCGATTATTTTGGAGTGGTCAATATATGCCACTACTGATGATGGCTGATTTGGCCAATTTGGACATGGATGATGGAGAGGTTTTAAGGAGCATGATATGATGGTTCATTCATTCGTTCGACATTTGATTTTGATGATATGGCTCTTCGATGAGTAGTTTTGGCGTTGAAGCAAAGATGTGACGCTTTGACACGATAACTTCATGATTCGACGATGATGATTGCATGATTGGAAGTGACGACTTCGACGATGGATAGCTGTAATTTGGGATGCATAGTAGGCAACGATGAGTCGGATTGATAGAACTACCGAAGGAAGGTTACAAGATGCATGATGACATTATATAGCTTATGATGGTTGTCCAGACTAGTTCCCAACTGCAGCGACTTCAGACGGGAGTTGTATTGATACTTTTGAGATGAGCTCTGCTATGGATGAAGCGTGCAAAGGGATAGTTGATATTCATAGGTTTCGAGGTATACTCATAAACATGGGTATGTAAGGACACTCGCTTGGTTTCTGTTGTGTTCCCCGGATCACATGTTTTTACGATCTGAGTACCATAGGCTGTCTATGATGGGTGCAGTTTAGTTCCTAGCCTACTAAGTAGCATGGATTCGAGTATCGAGAAACCATGACATCGAGTAGTCCTTAACATAACAGTAGGGTCATATGAGTATCATATATCCAACACACTAAGTGAGTGAACGTGGGGATGGATGATGGATGCCATGTTTGTTTGATTGTTTTTATCACCTTAGGGATGTCACACAATGTAGATATTACCGATGTCGATATCTAAACACCCCTAGCACTTTGATATATAGTACACACGTGATGACTATCATAGGGTAGTGTATATTCGATGTTATGTGCTAACTGTGTAGATGCAGGGACAGGTCAGGTATTGTTCTCCATACCCTCTGTTCCATGTACTATACTGACTTTTATAGTGTTTTAAGATTATTTATCGCTCACACCAGACTTTTGTCTGACTCGTGTTTTTATGCTTTACTTCTTATTATCTTGGGTACTTGAAATGACCTACTTAATTTTTTTTTAACAGTGGCCATTTAATCAAGAAAATGTTTAATTCCAATTTTCTTCTATCCAGGACCTTTTTGTCAATATAAAAATATTGGTTTACTTATTTCATCTTGAACTTATATATATGAAGATATATAAGTCATTTTCTACTTAAATTAGAGTACATAAATTGTAAAGTAGAAATCTGTTTGAGTATTACTTAAAGGAAATACTCTTTACATAGCAATGGTGCTTCAAAAAAACTAGATTTTCAAAGTACACTTGGGTTAATGCATAACTATTGATTTTATGTCTCAAGACTTATCACTCTACATAAATTTCCATAATTTTATTACGGTATAAACTGTGCTTTTGCTTGTGCATGTGTGTGTGCATGTTTCTGTGCATGTGTGTGTCAGTGGGAAATTCAGGTGCCTTATTTTTTTTCCTTGTTAACAAAATTGTCTGAGTCTACCCTATACTTGGGCTATGAAACAGATCTGAAAACTTAATTTAAAACCCTTGGGTGGTGGCTTAACCCAGGCACAAGAAAATGGCTATGTTAGCCCTATTCAGTTTGCATTATTTCTCAACAAAACACATTTTATTTTGGTTTTCTTCTCTAAGGCAACTCATAACCTTTTTGCCAGATTTTTCTTTACTTAAACATGGATTTTCTTAGGTCAGTTCTCTGGATATACATTCAATCCATAAATCTTTTTTTCTCAGATTTTTCTACCATTATAGCCTAACTGTTCTTGAAGCTTAAAATTCATTTTCTTAGCAAAGCATTTTGCAAAACAAAATGCATAAGTTCCAGCTGATACATATAAGTTCAACACTTACAAAACAGTAAATAATAATACATTGGTTTTTCTAAGCAACTTAACAAAATATCTTAACATAGTTCAACATGAATATTTAATTTAACTTCAGCAAAGTCTTTAAAAATAGCATCCAAATCTTTAAGCAGTTAACTCATCCAAAGCCTGATCAACAAAATTCATATTTACCTACATAATCACCATGAACTGCCTCATACGAATATGAGACACCCAATGGTGCATAAACACAAAAGGGTCAGACTAATTGTCTGGTATGAATAATCTAACTGAAAACATGATCTTATCCAATTCTATTTGTATTCCAGTACTTTGTATGAATAAAGAAACTCAGTACCTTCTTTGTGCATGTTTTTGTGAGGCATGTGCATTCATATAAGTGCTAAGCAGATTATATATAATCACAATGATTTAGTTCATAGAAAACAATCATAAGACTCACTAATAAAACATCATAAGCCAACCAATGCAATCATTAATTCAGTCATCATGCCCCTTTTACAATTTTACTGGCCATCAGGGATTTTGCCCAAGCCTCTCCTGAACCTATTTCTAAAGTTCACTATCAACTATAATAGGGTCTTTAGCTACTTCTCTTTTTAAAACACACACTGCCTGGGACATCTCTCTGTTAACCCAGCACACTCAGGCCCCTGGGTATAAACATACCATGTGTGAGCTTGCAATGTTTCCCTTGCCAAGCTATATTTTGTAGCCCTAAGATCCCAAGTCCTTAGTTAAATTACTAAGTGTTATTTCCTTTTTCATAACTGTGCTAATCCCTTCTGCATCTCACTTTTCAATCAGAGAAAAATAAACAATTCAACCAACATGTATTCATCCAGAGTTTGCTAAGTTATATTCTCAGAAGCAAACATTTAATCATGAAAAACAGGTGTGATTTCTTAGCACATTATTTTGCCTATGGGTTTCAGTGGATCAAGTTATAAACATATGGCCATAAGTAGATTATCAGTTATCCTCTCTCACCTCTGGTTCAATCAGATTCTTCTTAATCTTGAAGATCTGGCTAAACCATAAGTATATTTTGACTTGAGTGGTTCATAAAACATAGAAGCTCAGCACATGTATAACATTGCACTTCTACATTTTCTTTTGTTTTAATTAACATGAGACATAAGCAACAACACAATGTTGCAGCCCCATATTTCTTTCCATTTACAGACCATATATTTACCACATGAATCCTGGGATTTTATAAATAACTTTATGAAGAAAACCCATAAAAGAAATCACTCCATCTCAAAGTTAATCCCTATCACAGATAAACATTTTAAGACATGAAATCCATGACTCTTATTTTTGGGTAAATCACTATGAAGGGTTTTACACTTGAACAGAACATTAACAAATCAAATCATAAAATGAACATAACTTGCAACAGTGAATTATTAATTCAAATAGGCTGCCTCAATATTCAGGACTTAATGCCAAAGTTTTCAGGGAGGTTACTCACACTTAATTCCTTTTTTCCCCTAAGCCTTGCTTTTCTTTTGATCCTCTGCCTTCCTCTAACTCTAATGGTCGGTGCTCTGGCTTATATTTTTTTCTTTATGTTATGAGGAGAAAATGGGTATGATTTCACTACACTAAGCCTCTTTATACAAATCCTGGCTGTTACTAGGGTTTATGGAATTACCCAATGTCAGTTCTACCCCATACAAAACATAGTCTGCCTCTTATTTGATTCAAGAAAATAAGAGGGTATGTGGTCCTTGCTAATTTTTTAGAAAATAAACCTTATTCTTTTAATTTTTCCCCCGGGTCATGCTATATGTATGACTTTATTTTCCTAAGCAAAAAGAATTGCTGGAAATGGATAAAGTATTTATTCAAGGGTTCATACCATTTCCATGCAAGCTTTGTTTTCTACCTGAAGTGTTTGACTGTGTACATGTATAACACATGTATGCTTATTTTTTTTTTTGCCTAAGTCTTTTTATTTTTCTTTCTTACTATTTCTGCCTACATATACACATTTGTTTTCTTTATGCTAAACTTTTTTTTAAAAAAACCTGATCATTTCTGCCTACATATATATATATATATATATCTGTAATTTATTTATCCTATCATATATATATTAACTATTGCCTATTTTATCACATAGAAAAATGTGTGCATGTTTGTGCACTATCCTGTGCACATGTACATGTTTTTAAACTATGTATCTGCAAATCAGTTTCCTATCTCTACCTTTTTAGTGCAATTTCAAACAAATACAAACTAAATTAAATCATGAAATTACTCACAAAAATCAGGGTTATCACATATACCCCTCCTTTTAGGAATTGTGTCCCACAATTCTTTCATACTTAACTTAAGTATCATTACTTCAGAAAATCAATTTCTGATCTCAAATTATTCTCAAATCAATCATTTGATTAAACTCTAGGCATATCAAAACAAAAATCACAATGCAACTCAATCAAAACATTCATCAGTATATATATAAATTTACCTTTCCTTCAATCAAACAGTTGTGGATAATCATTTCTGATTTTATCCTCCACTTCCCATGTGCAATCATTTGGGTCAAGACTCCATTGCACTTTCACTAATTTAATTTCTTTGTTTCTCAATTTCTTGGTTTCTTTAGAAACTATTCCCACTGGCTCCTTTTCATAGATCATTCTAGGGTCAATCTGCACATACTTAGAGGTTTTTAGGATTGCCTCCTTATCATGAAACCATCTTCTTAGTTGAGACACATGAAAAACATCATGCATTGCTCTCATTTCTTCTGGCAACTCCAGCTTATAGGCTACAGTTCCTATTCTTTTTAAAATTTTATATGGCCCTATATATCTAGGTATCAACTTTCCTTGTTTCCCAAACCTTAGAACCTTTTTCATGGGTGATATTTTGATAAATACATAATCTCCAACATCATATTGTATTGCCTTCCTTCTTTGATCTGCATATTTCTTTTGCCTATCTTGGGCAGAAGCAATTCTTTTTCTGATCAAAGCTATCTTTTTAGAAGTTTCCTTCACATTTTCTGGTCCTAAGACCACTTTTTCCCCAGATTCAAGCCAACTTGAGGGTGATGAACATGGTCTCCCATAGAGAGCTTCAAAGGGTGCCATGCCTATACTACTATGATGACTATTGTTGTATGCAAATTCAGCTAAAAAGATATGATCCTCCCAACTTCCTCCCCAATCCAGAACACAAGCTCTTAACATGTCTTCAAGCAATTTGTTCACAATTTCTGTTTGGCCATCAGATTGAGGATGGTATGCTGTGCTTGAGCATAAATCAGTCCCCATTGCCTTATGAAAACTCTGCCAAAACTTTGGAGTGAAGATGGTATCTCTATCACTTACTATAGTCTTTGGTATACCATGCAGCCTGACTACTTCTTTAATAAACAACTGGGCTAGTGTATTTGCATTTCTTTCTGATTTCACTGGTATAAAGTGGGCTGACTTGGTTAACCTATCAACCACTACCCAAATACTGTCATTTCCCCTCCTAGTTCTAGGCAAACCATCAATGAAATCCATTGATATGTCTTCCCATTTCCACTGTGGTATTTGCAAAGGTTGAAGCATCCCTGAGGGTTTTTGATACTCAGCCTTCACCTGTTGGCAAACCATACACTTAGATACATAGGTTGCCACTGCACTCTTCATACCACTCCACCAGTAATCCCTCTTGAGGTTGTGATACATTCTTGTGCTTCCTGGGTGTATAGTGTATTTGCTTTTGTGGTAAGCATCCAAGATTTCTTGCTTCAACTCATCAATTGCAGGAACACATATTCTTTTTCCTTTCTTCAAATGGCCTTGATCATTCAACTGAAAACCTTCCACTGCCTCACCATTTAATATTTGAGTCTTCTTTTCAAATAAAAATGGATCTTGGTCATTACAACTTTATTCTTCAATTCTGATCCCAGAGTAATAAAACTTAATTTTCCCATTTCTACATTTCCACTGCATAAGCTCATATTTTCTATGTTATCACTTTCTATCTCTGAATCAATTAATAATGATAAAGTGTTAAACTCTTTTACCATCAATCTAGCCATGTTAGCATGTTGTCTACTTAAGGCATCTGCTACTTTATTAGCCTTACCAGGTGTGTACAATATTTCAAAATCATATGAGGCTAAGAGTTCAATCCATCTTTGCTGCCTCATATTTAATTCTTTTTGTGAAAACAAATATTTAAGTGATTTATGGTCTGTATAAACTTCAAATTTTGCTCCTAACAAGTAGTGTCTCCATAACTTAAGAGCATACACTATAGCAGCCAATTCAAGGTCATGAGTAGCATACCTTACCTCACTTGGTTTCAACTGCCTAAAAGCATAAGCGATCACTTGATGTTGTTGCATCAACACTGCCCCAAGCCCTTGTCCACTTGCATCAGTATACACCACCAAGTTTTCATTTCCTTCAGGCACTTTAAGAATTGGAGCTTGTACTAGTGCTTCCTTTAATTTCCCAAAGGCTTTCTCACACTCTTCAGTCCAAGTAAACACTTGATTTTTCCTAGTCAATCTGGTTAATGGAATTGAGATTTTTGCAAAGTCTTTTATAAATCTCCTATAGTAACCAGCCATTCCCATGAATGATCTGACTTCAGTGACATTAGTAGGCCTTTTCCAAGCTTGCACTGCAATGACTTTATTGGAATCTACCGATATTCCTTTTTCTGATATAATACGACCTAGAAAATTCACTTCATTTTTCCAAAAAGTGCATTTTGAAAATTTGGCTTTTAAGTCTTCCTGTCTCAATTTCTCAAATACCATATGCAAATGATTTTCATGCTCTCTGATTGACTTAGAATAAATTAGTATATCATCAATAAATATCAATACAAACTTATCCAAATATTCTCTAAAAATCCTATTCATCAAATCAACAAAATAGGAAGGAGCATTTGTCAAACCAAATGGCATTACTAAAAATTCATAAAGTCCATATCTTGTGTTAAAGGCTGTATACTTAATGCTTTCTTCTTCCACTTTCATCTGATGAAAGCCTGAAGCTAAATCAAGTCTAGAAAATATTTTTGCACCACTCAATTGATCAAAGAGACCATCTATCCTTGGTAAGGGATATTTATTTTTAACTGTGACTTTATTTAATTCCCTATAGTCAATACATAATCTAAGGGATCCATCTTGTTTCTTAACAAAGACTACTGGTGCTCCCCATGATGAGCTACTGGGTCTAATAAAACTTTTTTCTTCTAGTTCAACCAATTGCTTTTTCAGCTCCATCAACTCCTTAGGCCCCATTCTGGTTGGTCTTTTAACTATAGGGCTAGCTCCTGGAATAATTTTAATTGAGAACTCAACTGGTCTGTGGTTTGGAATTCCCCTAACTTCACCAAACACATCAACATATTGATTTACTATGGGGATTTCTTCTAATGCAGGCATGGGTTTTTCATTTGACAATGTAGAAAGGTTGTCTATACTTCTATTCTTGTTTGCCTCACAAAGAACAATTATTCTTTGTCCATCGGAAACTTTCAATGATATGGTTGATGTCTCCATATTTATGATAGCCTTATATCTACTCAACCAATCAACTCCTAAAATAATCCCTATGCCCGGATATTGCAACACATATAGGTCTGACTCAAACACATGTCCCCTTATATTTAATCCTAGTTGCATACATATCATACCCAGAACACATGAACTACCTATAGGGCTTCTAATTAACAGTGGCTTATCAACAATCATATAATTCAATTTTAATTGTTGTGCAATATCATGGGAGATCAATGAGTGTGTAGCCCCAGTATCATACACTACTGCAAAAGGTATTGAGTGAATAAGCAAAGTACCTTCAACTTGACCATGCTTTTCAACACTTGATCCCTCAGCTGCCTTGCCTTTCCCTTCCAAAGCCCCTAATTTTCCTTGCTTAAAATCTGGACAATTCCTCTTTATGTGACCTTCCTTCCCACAATGGTGACAATTGAAGGATGCAGGCCTAACATTTGTGCGTCTATTTTTCATATGCCCCTCTTGGCCACAGTTATAACAAGTAATCTTCTTCTTAACTTCAGTAGCCCTGACTTCTTCTGGTTTCTTGGTGGAAGCTATGTCTGTTTTCTTCTTATCATAAGGGTGAAATTTACCCTTTCCCTTCTTGTTTTGATTATTCATGAATGCCCTGAAATTCTCTCTAGCTTTATCATGTTGTTCAATGCTCAGAGTCAAATCCAAGACTTGATCAAAAGTCTTGTCCTTGTATGGTAGCATGGCTCTACTAAGGCTAGGGTTCAGCCTTTGAATATACCTGCCATTCTTAGCCTCCTCAGTAGTGATGAGTACTGCACCATACTTTGCCAATGATTCAAACTTCTGAGTGTACTCAGTGACACTCATAGTTCCTTGCCTTAATTTGATAAATTCCTCTAGCAAAGATTCCTTGGCTGATGCAGGGACAAATCTGCCTTCCAACATTGCTTTAAATTGATCCCATGTCACTTCTCCTTCAGGTCTTCCAGCTATGATAACCTCCCACTAATCCAAAGCTGCTCCTCTCAATTGCCTGGATGCAATTTGCCTCTTCCTTTGGTCTTCAACTTGCATGTCTGCAAAGATCCTTTCCAAAATTCTAAGCCAATTTTGAACTCCCATAACTCCTTCTGTGCCATCAAAAGTTTTGCCTCCAAGATTGGTAAAAGTCTTGAGTAGTTTGGAAAGCTCCTCATGTGGATTTTCCTGCCTGTTGCCTACTCCATCCCTTATGGATCTCATGAATTCTTGCACATTCACCACGGGTGGTTCACTTGTTCCTACATTTTGGTGTCTGGGTCCTACCATAGCTCCATGGATATAACACTTAGGTTAGTTTGTTTTGCCTAATGCTCTATAGATTAATTCATTTCAATCTATCACTTATTCTGTCATAATAGATATCAATAGTGTAAACATTAACAAACAAAACATCCAAAGCAGTCAACACTTCCATACATCCAATGCAAACAAGTTCATACAAAATTTTGCTATGTTATCAATCAACATATCTCTGATACCAAATGAAATGACCTACTTAAATTTTTTTTAACAGTGGCCATTTAATCAAGAAAATGTTTAATTCCAATTTTCTTCTATCTAGGACCTTTTTGTCAATATAAAAATATTGGTTTACTTATTTCATCTTGAACTTATATATATGAAGATATATAAGTCATTTTCTACTTAAATCAGAGTACAGAAATTGTAAAGTAGAAATCTGTTTGAGTATTACTTAAAGGAAATACTCTTTACATAGCAATGGTGCTTCAAAAAAACTAGATTTTCAAAGTACACTTGGGTTAATGCATAACTATTGATTTTATGTCTCAAGACTTATCACTCTACGTAAATTTCCATAATTTTATTACGGTATAAACTGTGCTTTTGCTTGTGCATGTGTGTGTCAGTGGGAAATTCAGGTGCCTTATTTTTTTTTCCTTGTTAACAAAATTGTCTGAGTCTACCCTATACTTGGGCTATGAAACAGATCTGAAAACTTAATTTAAAACCCTTGGGTGCTGGCTTAACCCAGGCTCAAGAAAATGGCTATGTTAGCCCTATTCAGTTTGCATTATTTCTCAACAAAACACATTTTATTTTGGTTTTCTTCTCTAAGGCAACTCATAACCTTTTTGCCAGATTTTTCTTTACTTAAACATGGATTTTCTTAGGTCAGTTCTCTGGATATATATTCAATCCATAAATCTTTTTTTTCTCAGATTTTTCTACCATTATAGCCTAACTGTTCTTGAAGCTTAAAATTCATTTTCTTAGCAAAGCATTTTGCAAAACAAAATGCATAAGTTCCAGCTGATACATATAAGTTCAACACTAACAAAACAGTAAATAACAATACATTGGTTTTTCTAAGCAACTTAACAAAATATCTTAACATAGCTCAACATGAATATTTAATTTAACTTCAGCAAAGTCTTTAAAAATAGCATCCAAATCTTTAAGCAGTTAACTCATCCAAAGCCTGATCAACAAAATTCCTATTTACCTGCATAATCACCATGAACTGCCTCATACGAATATGAGACACCCAATGGTGCATAAACACAAAAGGGTCAGACTAATTGTCTGGTATGAATAATCTAACTGAAAACATGATCTTATCCAATTCTATTTGTATTCCAGTACTTTGTATGAATAAAGAAACTCAGTATCTTCTTTGTGCATGTTTTTGTGAGGCATGTGCATTCATATCAGTGCTAAATAGATTATATATAATCACAATGATTTAGTTCATAGAAAACAATCATAAGACTCACCAATAAAACATCATAAGCCAACCAATGCAATCATCAATTCAGTCATCATGCCCCTTTTACAATTTTACTGGCCATCAGGGATTTTGCCCAAGCCTCTCCTGAATCTATTTCTAAAGTTCACTATCAACTATAATAGGGTCTTTAGCTACTTTATCTTTTTAAAACACACACTGCCTGGGACATCTCTCTGTTAACCCAGCACACTCAATCCCCTGGGTATAAACATACCATGTGTGAGCTTGCAATGTTTCCCTTGCCAAGCTATATTTTGTAGCCCTAAGATCCCAAGTCCTTAGTTAAATTACTAAGTGTTATTTCCTTTTTCATAACTGTGCTAATCCCTTCTGCATCTCACTTTTCAATCAGAGAAAAATAAATAATTCAACCAACATGTATTCATCCAGAGTTTGCTAAGTTATATTCTCAGAAGCAAACATTTAATCATGAAAAACAAGTGTGATTTCTTAGCACATTATTTTGCTTATGGGTTTCAGTGGATCAAGTTATAAACATATGGCCATAAGTAGTTTATCAGTTATCCTCTCTCACCTCTGGTTCAATCAGATTCTTCTTAATCTTGAAGATCTGGCTAAACCATAAGTATATTTTGACTTGAGTGGTTCATAAAACATAGAAGCTCAGCACATGTATAACATTGCACTTCTACATTTTCTTTTGTTTTAATTAACATGAGACATAAGCAACAACACAATGTTGCATCCCCATATTTCTTTCCATTTACAGACCATATATTTACCACATGGATCCTGGGATTTTATAAATAACTTTATGAAGAAAACCCATAAAAGAAATCACTCCATCTCAAAGTTAATCCCTATCATAGATAAACATTTTAAACCATGAAATCCATGACTCTTATTTTTGGGTAAATCACTATGAAGGGTTTTACACTTGAACAGAACATTAACAAATCAAATCATAAAATGAACATAACTTGCAACAGTGAATTATTAATTCAAATAGGCTGCCTCAATATTCAGGACTTAATGCCAAAGTTTTCAGTGAGGTTACTCACACTTAATTCCTTTTTTTCCCTAAGTCTTGCTTTTCTTTTGATCCTCTGGCTTCCTCTAACCCTAATGGCCGGTGCTCTGGCTTATATTTTTTTCTTTATGTTATGAGGAGAAAATGGGTATGATTTCACTACACTAAGCCTCTTTATACAAATCCTGGCTGTTACTAGGGTTTATGGAATTACCCAATGTCAGTTCTACCCCATACAAAACATAGTCTGCCTCTTATTTGATTCAAGAAAATAAGAGGGTATGTGGTCCTTGCTAATTTTTCAGAAAATAAACCTTATTCTTTTAATTTTTCCCCCGGTCCATGCTATATGTATGACTTTATTTTCCTAAGCAAAAAGAATTGCTAGAAATGGATAAAGTATTTATTCAAGGGTTCATACCATTTCCATGCAAGCTTTGTTTTCTACCTGAAGTGTTTGACTGTGTACATGTATAACACATGTATGCTTATTTTTTTTTTGCCTAAGTCTTTTTATTTTTATTTCGTACTATTTCTGCCTACATATACACATTTGTTTTCTTTATGCTAAACTTTTTTTAAAACCTGATCATTTCTACCTACATATATATATCTGTAATTTATTTATCATATCATATATATATTAACTATTGCCTATTTTATCACACAGAAAAATGTGTGCATGTTTGTGCACTATCCTGTGCACATGTACATGTTTTTAAACTATGTATCTGCAAATCAGTTTCCTATCTCTACCTTTTTAGTGTAATTTCAAACAAATACAAACTAAATTAAATCATGAAATTACTCACAAAAATCAGGGTTATCACAGTACTCTTAAATGAGTAGACTAGATAGCAAGTGTAAGTAGCACTTGGAGCTGTGTAGATGGACTATCAGATGGTGATGCTTCCTCATATTTATATCTTGAGTTATTATTGTTTATTCTGCTGCATGACACTATGGTGCCTTGATAGTGTTGACTTGCTATTATTAGAGACAGTTTATCAGTTGAGTTTATTTATCAGTTGTAGAAACTCTATTGCTGTTTTGTATAAATGTATGAGCCTGTGTACACTGATTTTATGGTTCATGTAGTTATTACTGTCTCGTATGTTTTATATATGTGATGACTATTATATTGTATCTGATGCGTTGTGAGATAAACGATAGGTTATGTGATTGTGTGATGTTTTATTTATTTTTCTTCTATTCTATTCTCTTCTCTTATTTTCTATTCTTCTTCTTTACTTCTATTTCTTTCCCTTGACAATCATTTTACATCGACCGAATGCTCCAGTAGCGCATTATTCTGTTTTATAAGCATCATTGGTGTAGGGTGGTCGTCACATTTGGTATCAGAGCTTAGGTTACGTGATTAACCTAAGTTGATACCTTGATCCAGTAGAGATAGGTTAGGGGTTCTCACCATAGACGGGATCGAAAGTGTATATATACACACGAGAGAATGTGTATTTGTTATATTTTGATTTTTAAAACTATATAGTAGTATATATAGTATATAAGTTGTATTGCACACACGAGCGCTATTGATGTAGTTTTCTCTAGAGAGAGTAATCATTCTTATTATGTATTAATAGTGATCTTGCATACGACAAATGCTGCTATTGACTCCATCTTCGGAGTAGAGGAGTGGGCAGGATCGAGGACCACTAATTCTAATTTACAGAATATGTTCATAGAGATGGTGCGAATCATTTTCTGGAATGTCCCTATTACTCCAAATGAATATGGTGCTCAAGTGCAAACGCCTAGAGTCGACTTTGCCGAGCTGTATAAAGACTACATGAGTCTAGGAGGCAGACCGTTCCCTAGAACGGAGTCAGATATTGAGGTGCAAGATGGGATGATATTTGTTAAAGGATCTTCGATGGCTTGGAGTTAGATAACACCATGAGGTAGCAATTGACCTCTAGATAACTCCAAGGATGAACAATGAATTGGTGGAATTTCCTTGTAGTTTCGAATCCCGAGGATCGATTAACTTGGGAGCTATTCATAGTTCTCATCGAAGAGAAATTTATCTCGACTTTTTAAAGGCCAGTGTTGTTTAGGAAGTTCGCTGACTTGAAATAAGGCGATATGTCTGTGTCGGAGTATGTGGTCGAATTCGATGTTCTATCAAAGTATGGTCTATCATTTATTGGTACTCCACTCAGAAAGGATAAAGAATTTATCATTGGGTTGAGCGATCATCTTAAGAAGTGATTGGTTGATCATATCAATGAGAGCTTGAAGAAGTTGATTGAAAAGGCTTTATGATGTAAGAGCATGTACCCAGTGTTGAAAGATTGTCCTAAATAAGCTTAGTAGGGACAAACTATGGGAGCATATGTGTTGAATGCTATTTTGATTTCGTCGAGTGCTCCATCGACAAAAAAGAAGGGGAAGGACATCACCATCTAGGGTATGCTTTCTATTTGTGGCATTTCCATATGTATTTTATTTATCGTCGAGGTTTCACATTTTTTTCACATCTAGTGATTTGTAGATAGATTAGGGTTGAGACCTGAAGTAGTTAGCCGACCTTTAAATTATGACGAAACTTGTTTGGGGCTCAGCCAGACTATATAAGTGTAACATTCTATATTTGTCATTGAAAATTAATATTATGGATGACTGCAACATCCATAATGCTTAGTTTCGGGCCTCAAAATGGGGGAGTGTTGCAACATGGTTAGTTGAGACTTTGCCTTATTGGGTCATGGATGTTTGTTTGTCTGTTTGTTTGTTATTGATTTGTTTTGGGTTTAATTAGGTTCGGTATTAGATTCTACGAATTGATTGGCTGAAGAGGCATAGAATAATGGTGGATTTTGAGAGACCTTGGTGACGATGGGAACTAATGATGAGCGGAAGGTAGTGTCTGGCTGCCCATATAATGATGAGGTGATGGTTAGCTTTCTATATTTGCTCGATATCCCATGTGATGAGTTGTCATCTGTGCCTGTAGCTAGAGAGTGTCCAGACACATTCGATGAGGTGACCGGATTACCACCATATAGGATAGAGTTCTGTATCGATCTAGTTAGATGTGCTAGACTAGTAGTTATGCCTTTAAGGCGTATGATGCCCAAAGAGCAAAGGAGATTAAAGGTGCGAGCGGATGACCTATTGATGCGATGGTTCATTCATAGTAGCATTTTTGTGTGGGATGCACCTATAATGTTTGCCACTATAGCAGATGGCCCTTTGAGGTTGTATGTTGATTACCGTGAGCTGAGTGAGATAGAGAATAAGTATCCACTCCTGTTTATTGATGGCTTGTTCGATCAGCTCTATAGCGTGAATGTGTTCTCTCAGTTGGATCTTGTAATGTGGTTTCATCCACTAAGAGTAGCTAGAGAGAGTATGCCAATCACAGTGTTTCATATGCTACTTTGATTTTTTATTGGTTGGTTATGCCGTTCGGGCTAACCAACGCGTCGACATGCTTTGTTAATTCTTAGAACGTGTTCTGAGAGATTACTTGAGTAGGTCCATGCTTGTGCTCGTTGATGATACTTTCGTCTACCCTAGACGAAAGTGGAGCATAAGGCATGATGAATGGTTGTATTAGAGGTGTTAGGTAAACACCGATTGATGATGAGAAGTTTCTTGGATTGGTTAAATGTTATGTATGCTTTACCGAGGACCACTCAAACGTTGGAGCACCGTTAGCCGATTTGATGAGTGAGTATTAGACTTTTATTTGAGACGCGAGGTGCAGACACACGTTAGTGAGTTTGACAGAGAGGTTGATGAGTGCACCGATATTACTCATTCCAAGTGGGAATGAGAGGACGATAGTACACACACCTGTGGTACTTGATTAGGTGCGGTATTGATGCCAAAAGGTAAGGTTGTCACATATGTTAGTGGACAACCGAAACTGCATGAGGGGAAGTATTTAACTCATGATTTGGAGTTAGTAGCTATAGTATTTGCTTTGAGTGGAAGACGTACCAGTTTGGGAGCGATATTCCTAGAGTGGACATTGCTTGAGTTTATTGCTGGTTATGACTTCAGAACTCGATGTGAGCTAGTGCCAAGATGATGGCTAGTTTGACTATCAGACCTACTTCGATTTAGCAGATCGGTACTAGTCAGAGATGTGAAGCTAGACTAGTGGAGATCATGGCTAAATTAAAAGAGCGAGTAGTGTCTGTAGAGGTGATGCAATGCGGATTCGACTGCGACTGTTGGTTCCATAGAGAAGGGAGATTGTTTATTCTCGAGTAATGTGAATAGATATCGATGGACCTCCTCGATGTAACGCCAAGGACTAGAAGAGAATATGATAGCATTTGAGTCACATTTGATAGACTGACGGAAAGTGCTAGACTTATATTCATTAAGTCCAGTAGATTGGCATCCAGTTTAGTCGAGTTATATGTGGAATGGATAGTGCGATTCCATTGTATGCCAAGAGCATTTTAAGTGGCCGAAGCCCGTTGTTCACTAGTGGGTTTTGGGAGAACTTACAAGAGGCATGTAGAAATTTGATACCAAATTGACTAGATGATATCGAGACTGAACCAGGAACTCTGAGACCTCGTAAGCCTATTCGTACTGATAGATGTGATACAAAACAAGTTACGAGGAAGGTGATGGAGTAAAAAAGGTTTAGTTGAGTGAAAGCAAAGGCGAACCTGTGGAGAACGATGAGAGCATGAGGACCACTTGTCTGGAGCTCTTTATTAGGTGAGATTTCTATTTTTTGCCAGCTTTCATATTAGATATCATATTTGATGTTTATGCTAGAGAGTTTAGTATCCTACATACTAGGATAGGCATGGATGTTACTTTTGGGTGTTTGTTCTTATGTGTGCCAATCTGATGTTTGATTGGTTGTACTCGATACAATTACTTTTGCTTATACGGTTGTTAGACATGTGAGATAGCTAAGATTTGATATAGCACATTTATTTGAGACGATTGCTATATATATGATTTAGTATGCTTACTTACATGATGATGTTACTGTTGTGCTTAATCCTCTTTGTGGAGTACTTGATCAGGTACATGGAAACAAGTGTTGGCTATTTGGATGCTTACTCGGTTTTATTCATATCTAAATGCTATGCTCTTGCTATAAAAGAGGTATGTAACATCTACAGTGTAGATTTAAGTATATATGATTGTTTGTCCTCAGAAACGAGATGCCTCGAATATGAGATTCCTCAGATATGAGATGCCTTGGATATGAGATGTATATATGCTTATGTTGTATTAAGATTTTTCCCAAACCTAGTCGCGCAAATGAGGTGCTGCCGAAATTTTCTGTGACATAAGCTAAAATTAAGAGAAAAGTCTATATGGGATATTAGACGTTGTCGATAGTTGAGAGATTCGGTAATATATGATATTTAGTTGACTTGCCTTTCGTTTAGTGAGTTGGCACTTTTATTTTCCATTGTCAGTTTCTTTGGAAATAATTGCGTAACTTAGACGACAAGTTTAGCCATATTGATTTCAGATTTGAAAGTGATTGTACTTAGGGACGAAAATGATGGCTCCATGCTGATTCTGAGTCTATTCCCTTTGTCGTAATTGCTTTCAGTGATTATTGTCGAGAGTTGACAAGTGATAATCTTTCTTATGTCGTTGCTTATGTGAGGGTGTTGGGTTGTGTTGCTTCTTCCCTGGGATTTCGACGATGAAATCCATTTAAGGAGGGAGAATGTAACGACCCGTATTTTTATCGAATTGATATTTAAGTAATTTATTTAAATATTGAATTGTTAATTAATTGATGGTCCTAAAATATGATTTTTCGCATACGGTTGAATTAGGACTCGAGATCACTTCCATTGAGTACGTATCGACGTTGCGAATTAAAATGAGTATATCGATTGCTATATTTGGAGGTCAGACGATCTGATGGTCGAAATGGTCTCGAAAAGCGTGAAATTATCATCCCGAAAAGCAGTCTCAGATAGCGACGAAATTTATACCATCGGAACCAAAAAATGAGATGATGTACGCAGATGAGTTTCTTTGCGATTGGACGCACCATTTGATCGTGCGTGCTCAAAATGCATGACCGATTATTTGAGAATTCAAATAAAATGAATATAATATTACTTAAATCAAAACCCTCCTTTCTCTTATTATCCATTTACTATTCCATTGAACAGAGAATAGAAAAATGCCTACCTCCCTTAATTTATGTTCAAAAATCAATATCTCCCAATTCACTCCATGAAAAATTCCCAAACCAGTTTCATTTCACTCGCATAGAGGAGATCTCTATGCCTGTATCCATTTTGGGAAGTGCGATCACACTTGGTCGAGCTCCACTTTAGCCTACGTCAACTAGTGTATTAGTTCCATGGAGATTTAAGCAGAGACAGGCAAAACCGAGTGCGCCGTTGTTTTTCTCTTCATCGTGCGCACCTATGCACCAAATTTTATCGAACCCGGTCGACCATAGCAAAAGGCAACGTCGCGTGTATGGAAGAACATGACCTAGGTTGCGACTTGGCTTATAGGCTTAGTCGCAATGGCGTTGGGTCCGGGGGAAGGAGAATGCGAAGTGGATTCTGTTGCAATTGACGGTTCACGATTTTGTCGAGAAATGAAGGAGGAATCGAGGAGAGAAGGTGTATGTGATATGGGCTGTGTGCACGACAATGTACAGGAAATGAGATTAGCTAATTTGGGGAAAACAAGATTAAGGGCTAATTAGGTAATTAGTGTTTTAATTGAGTTAATTAATTGTTTGTTTTATCCTGTATCATATAAAATTCATATCTTTTGCATACGAGGTCTGTTTTATACGTCGTTTCTTGTGTTGCGCTCGTGTATGGAGAGCTCTATGACTTGGTGATGGTTTGGACAGATTTGGTTGAGGTGAATGATATTGTTTCTCACCATACTATGATTGTCACCATACAGATTCCATTAACACACTATTTTGACAATATTGATAGATTTAGGCTATTTTTTATATTTATCCCACATTGGTTGCTTGGATGTATTGTATTGTATTATTATAGACATATGTAGGCTATTATAGACGTTAGTATACTTGTTGGTTGCATGTATGCTAGTTTGCTTGTTAGTTGGTTGAAAATGTCGTTCGAAGGCGATATAGGATAAGAATATACCCCATAGGATATGATTTCGTGCATAGAGTATTGTGCACGCTGATTGATCTGAAGATGATGCGGTGCGGACTTGGAGATGAACTTTGGACTTCGGGGAAGACGTCGGACATTTTCATTTGGTTTGTATTTAACCACTTTTTGGTTAAATACACAACCAAAGTGGTCGTTATCAATCACTTTGGAGTGGTCGATATCTGCCATTACTAATGATGGCCTATTTGGCCAATTTTGACATAGACAATGGAGAGGCTTCGAGGAGCATGATGTGATGGTTCATTTGTTCTTGCGACGTTCGATTTTGATGATATGGCTCTTCGACGAGTAGATTTAGACCTAAAGCGAAGATGTGATGCTTCGACGCGATGACTTCATGATTCGATGATGATGATTCCATGATGGGAAGTCACGACTTTGACGATGGATAGTTGTACTTAAGGATGCAGAGTAGGCGACGATGAGTCGGATTGATGGAACTGTCGAGGGAAGGTTATAGGATGGATGATGACACTATGTGGCTTATGATGGTTGTCTAGAGTAGTTCCCAACCACGACGACTTTAGACGGGAGTTGTATGGATAGTTCTGAGATGAGCTCTTCTATGGATGACGTGTGCAAAGGGATCATTGATATTCATATGTTTCGAGGTGTACTCATAAAGCATGGGTATGTGAGGAAGCTCACTTGGGTTTTGATGTGTTTCCCGGATCACATGTTGTTTCGATCTAAGTACCCTGGGTTGTCTATGATGGGTGCAGTCTAGTTCCTGGCTTATTGAGTGACATGGATTCGAGTATCGGGAAATCGAGACGTTGAGTAGTCCTTGACCTGACGATGGGGTCATATGAGTATCATATATCCAACGCACTGAGTAGGTGAACGTGTGGATGGATGATGGATGCCATGTTTGTTTGACAGTTTTTATCACCTTAGGGATGTCATACGATGTAGATATAACCAATGCCGATATCTGGACACCCCTAGTACTTTGATTTATACTACATCCATGATGACTATCATAAAGTAGCATATATTCGATGTTATGTGCTAACTCTGTGGATGCAGGGAGATGTCAGATATGATTCTCCATACCCTCTATTCCATATACTATACTAACTTTTATAGTGTTTTGAGATTATTTATCGCTTACACTTGACTGTTGTTTGACTCGAGGTTTTATGCTTTGCTTGTTATTATCTCGGCTACTCTTAAATGAGTACACTAGATAGCAGGTGTAAATAACACTTGGAGCTGTGCAGATGGACTAGCAAATGGTGACGCTTCCTTGTATTTATATTTTAAGTTATTATTATTTATTCCGCTGTGTGACATTGTGGAGCCTTGACAGTGTTGACTTACTATTATTAGAGATAGTTTATCAGTTGTATATACCGTCTTGTTGTTTTGTATAACTATATGAGCCTATGTATTCTTATTTTATGGTTTATGCAGTTATTACTGTCTCGCCTGTTTTATATCTGTGGTGACTATTATATTTTATCTGACGCGATGTGAGATATATGATAGATTACGTGGTTCTTTGATGTTTTATTTCATTTTCTTCTCTTATTTTCTCTTCTCTTCTTTTCTATTCCTCTTTTTTGTTTCTATTTCTTTCCCTTAACAATCGGCATACACCGGGCGGATGCTATGACATCGCATTATTCGGTTATATAAGAATTGGCGATGTAAGGCTGTCGTCGCAATGAGGAGGGGAAATGGCGAGAGCCAAGGGCATGCCAAGTCTGGTGAGACGAGATGGTCTGTAGGTTGTAGGAGGTAGTATTGAAGCTGGATTAATGATGGGCCACCGTTGAGACAGTCCTAAGCTATGTCGGTTGAAAGAAAGCTGTGGGAGAGATGCTCGAGCAAGCAAACATGCCTAGAGCCAAGTCACAAGCAAGCCGAAGAGAGAGTCGGTCAGCCAATGCGAGGTCGGTGGAGTTGGGCTTGCGCCTTGTCTTAATGGGCGAGCTGGTCGTTGATGATTCTACACGGGGTGGTTCGGCCAACAAAAGGCATGATGTGCAATTGAGTATGGGAGCCGATGCAGGCATATATTAGATTTGGGTTATCATCATACATAAGGAACCCAGTCGTTCTGCCTCCAGTTGTGGTTGGCTTGCGAGCTGACCTATACCCAATCATCCTAGACCAGACCGGGTCAGGCTAAGATACCTTAATTAGTCTGCCTACTAACTTATGAAAAATTTGAGTAACACCCACAAAATAAAACACATACAAATGTAGGTAAACTTATAACCTAGCAAATCAAATTATAATCATCCACCTCTCACTCCAATAGTTGCATAGCCTCCTATCAGGTTTGCAATCCTCGGTGAGTTTATAAGGTATGCTAGTTCAAGGTTCAATCATTCCACCAAATATCTAGGTATAAATGAATGTGATGCTCCAGTGTCAAATAACACTTTAGCATGTATGTTATGTATCAAAAGCATACCTCCTAATATTGCCTTTCCTTTTTCTTCAGCAGTTGGTCCAAAAGTTGTAGGCTCCTAAGTATAAACCTTTCCTTTATTAGCTTTGACCGACTTAGGAAATTCCCTCTTGAAGTGTCCTAGCTTATTATTGTTAAAGCACCTCACTCCCTTCTTTTCACCAACCTTCTGACTCCTGCATGACACATATTAGCAAAATGTCCCTTCTTACAAATTTGTAACAAAATACTTAAAACTTTCCTTTCTTGGAAATACCACCCTTTTTAGTTCCCTTCTTTTCTTTTTGGTTATAGAAATTTCTTTTCTTGCCTTAAAACCTAGAAGGCTTATCTTCCTCTGCAATAGACTTATTTATCGTGATTGGTGCAAGATAATTCTCATTTCTAAGAGTCGTATCCACAACAACGTTGAATGGATCTCTAAGGTTAGCCATGGTTTCCCTAGAAATCTCAGGCTTCAATCCTTGAATAAACTTCTTATTCTTCTTGACCAACGTATTAATAATGGCTTTCCCATTCCTCGAGAACTTATAAAACTTAATAGCATGCTCCAACATTGTTGTATCTCTTTGTTCAAAATCTCCAAACTTCCCGAACAACGTTCTTTCGCTGCTTCCGGCGGGAATTATTCCTTAAATCTTCCTTTGAAATCAGCCCAAGTAATCTCATCCACAATACATCCATGGTAACCACATTCCACCAATACAGAGCATCTCCTTGCAGCTACCTAGTAACCAACCTCCTATTCTGTAAATCAGTCAAACCAAGATTGACAAAGATCCTTTCACATTGGATAAGCCAATCCTCAACTTCAATTGGATTCTCCATTCACATAAATGGCTTCCTACGTATGATGGTATAGTCTATATTCAACAAGATAAAATTATGTCTAGTAACCATTTCAGGTATGGCAACTATGGTATTTCCACCCACATTAACTCAAGCATTTCCTCCAGTCAACCCAGCCACTGCTTTGACTTGCATCATATTTAGAGAAATGGTATATCTTCCCTATGGTAATCGACACTGCTCCAGCACCCATTTTTACATTTGCATTGGTAGTTCAGTTAGCATTTGCTCCTGCGTTTTTCCAAACATTTCCATTTGTCAAGTGCTTCCTCCTTCCAAATTAAATCTTCCACTTCTAATGTCCATAACTTTTTTCTTATAATCTGCACACGAGCCTTCATTAGACTCATAAGAAAGGAATAAAGGTAGAGGATAATAATAGATGTACATAGTTATATATTTATCAATTAACAAGTACATTACTATAGCATTATCTCATTTCCCAATCTTAATCTTTCTAATTCATTAGGGTTATGTTTCAAAATCTTATTAAGCTTAAAATAACTTTGGCACTCATACCAATTTGTAACATCTTCCATTTCAAAATTCAAAAATAGAAACTAATGATGTTGCAATCATCATTAGCATTATTTTCCAACAACAAAATAAGAATCATTATTGTATCATTAACATCAAAAGCATGGGGATTTTGAAATTTTCACAAAACTATTTGATTCATTTATTACATGTTCTAATACATAACCCCACGATTTCAAAGCTGGATGAAATATAATAATTACACAATACAATCTCGAGAACGACATGTGATGATGCCTCCTTGAATGATAAGAGACTGCAAATGGTTATAAAACTTGTCCGTCCACAAAAATATAAGCAGTTATGCTACACAGCATAATAAAATCTAAAAAACTAATATTAGCTTGCCTCTTATACATCTCTAGAAAGCTTTATTCGCCTAAAACCTGAAAATCCGACTCTCAACCTACTCCAATGAGGAACTGAGAGTTTAGGGGGAATCAAAATTTCAAGTCAAACAAAAAAGTTTTGTAGGAATAATATTAGCCATCCCAAATAAAACTAGATATATAGTGAGACTACACCATTGGACGAAATGGGTTTTCCCTTAGTGGTATCTTAACAATGAAAATTTTAAACATAACATTCATTGGATAGGATGAGATAGGCCTAATGCAATGTGCTTTCCTCATCCACCTATAATCATAATGGTTAGATCATAACATAAAAAACATCTTACAAAATGGTTCAAAGGTGGATAAGTCAATATTCAATAGAGTTCAAGGGTTGCACATTCCGTACATCTACCCATCTCATTAAGGGTCAACACATCAATATAGTTTTCACACGGTCACTATGAACTTATTAGTTTTCACAAACCAACTAAAAGCCTATCAGGTTGACTTATACCAAAACCAAGTGAAACCATAGCTTTTTCTCCCATAAGGGTTCCAAGCTATCCCAATGATAAAAGAAAAATAATGGTGAGCATCCCCGCTCTATTCTTGCATGCATACACACAAAATTTAGCCTCGATGTTGGCAAATCAATATGCAGTAGAATCATTGACCTTGACAACCGATGGGCTTAATCAGTTATAGTGCAGGGAGCTACCGCGACACTAGCCCCACAAAACTTAACTTGGTTTTCTAGATATCGACCAAGCATTTTCTCTTAATTAGCTTTGGACATCCTAACACAATTTGATCTTTTCAATCTCATTAATGCAATTCTACTCATACATTAGTTTAGCTGAACTATACCCACCGACAAATAACCCTACATGGTTATCAACTCTCAATCCCCAATTTCATCAGTATTTGGTGATTTCATATAAATGGGCACATCAATAAACACACACACACATAGAGATACACACACATATGAAATAACATAACCGACTAAAATGCACAACTAAACATATGCAAAGTTATAAAATTACCTCCTAGCAATGGATTCTTAACATAGCCAATTGTACATTTATCACATATGAACAACACACAGTTGATTACTTATTAACTCGAATAATTTTGAATAATTTCCATTTACCATTTTCCATCTTAGAAAAATTCATTTCACAAGTTTCCATCTCTTTAGAAATTTCTTAACAAAATTTTAAAATTGTCAAAACTCAACATTAAGATTAGGGAAAGATCGGCTTGTTAGTTAACAATATGTTCCATATACTATCGATTTTATGCATTATCAATTTTATAGTAATCGGGTCTACAAGGCTTGCCATCAACTCTATAGGATTTGCCATCAAGTCATTAAGACTAGTTATCTAGTTTATAAGTTTTATATGTTTGTGCTACCGAGTGTATGACTATCGAGTTTGTAGAGTTCCCATGCTTCGAATCTGTAGACTTTTATGCTATCGAGTCTAGATTATTATGCTACCAAGTCCACCACTTCCATGCCATTGAGTTTATAGTTCTTCATTCTATTGCTTATAAAAAATACTATTGAGTCTATAGTTATCGCAGGTATAAAATATTATCGAGTCTATAGTTATCACTTCTATAATGTGCTATCGAGTCTTTAGCTATTGCATATAAATCATGTTATCGAGTCATAGATATAAAATATTATCAAGTCTATAGTTATCACTTCTATAATGTGCTATCGAGTCTTTAGCTATTGCATATAAAGAATGTTATCAAGTCTGTAGTTATAACATGTATAAAATGCTATCAAGTCTATAGCTATCGCATGTATAAAACACTATCGAGTTTATAGCAATCACATATATAAAATGTTATCAAGTCTATAGTTATCGCATGTATTAAATACTATATATTAAATGCTATCAAGTCTATAGTTCTATTATCTTATATATAACTCTTAAATGCTATCATGTCTATAATTCTCATGCGCCATCGAGTCTATAGCATATGATATCGAGTCTATAACTTCCATGCGATTGCATGTATAAACTACCGTTGGGCCTATAAAATGGCAATTTCATAATTGTAACGACCCGGAATTTTGGACCATTCGCATCCATTATAAGTGTATAGGTAGACACTCATGCCGGAATTGAATTGCTCAAAATACCGCGTTGTTAATTTTAATTTGGCAAAACTGAACATATACAGTAAATAAATAATCACAGATCACAGACACAGAGTAATAAATGCAGCGGAAATAAAAGAGATAGTAGTTCATGAAGCTACTATATAAATGTATAAAATACATCAGAGTTTACAACAGAAGAGTGATATGATACATCATATACAAATCAGAATACATCACTGGAATCATCGAATACTGAAAGTAGAATAGATGGCTGGATCTTCAAGCAAAGCTCCAACTCCAAAGGTGAGTCTCGAATACTGGTACACTCGGTCTGACCCGAGCGTAAAGCAAAACACAAGACACTCGAGTCAGGATTAACATTCTTATATTAATAAATCCAACTCAAGTGAAATAGCAATTGAAATACAAGTAACTCAAAGGATGTTTGGAATAACCGTCCTTTAAGGATCCGTCAAACTATCTACTAGGTAGTAATATACGCTAAGTAGATAATGTCTATCAGTAACAATAAGATATCAAAATAGCGTTAAGTCATGGCCCATTCCACCCTTAACACATTTTTATTCCCAAAAGCATATACAAGACCGTAGTTTCCCCAAAACCGGAAGTCACCAGAGGGCAATCCATATACTAAAGGTACAAATCAAAATCGTAGTGGTCGCGCATAAATGGAATACAAGTATGACAAGGCACATGAGGCTATACCCAAGGTAGTGATACTACCGTTCGCCTGATCCGGACTGGTGAGAACGCAACGCCGCAGCGCCCGCAACACCGTGAAACAACACTCCCAAAATCAAGAGTGCACCAATCGACAACAAGTATAAGTAGTTCGAAGAAGTGTGTCCACTTGAGGTATCAATCCTCCATTGGCCCGGCACAGCTCCTGTTTTAGTCATTTCCAATTTGACACAAGTGTCAAGGCTATCCATCATCGTTCACTTTCTTCAGTCAACACGTACATCATTCCAACCACTTCATTCTGGATCATCACTCCACGCATAGTTATTAAAGTGGTTTTCGGTTTAGATAGAGAGTATATCCATAACCGAATTCCGGTCTCTTTAATAACTTTCGTAATTATTACACCGATTGGTCGTTTGTTTATTTCAAAAACAAATCAATTTCAATTCAATTAGAATTCGTAAATCAACATTTCATTTGTCTTTCGAAATCAATTTCCAAAATTTTCGTTTCAAAACTTCCAATTTACCATTTCAATCTTATAATTCAATTTCAATTTATATTTAAAACAATCCAAATATTGATTCAAGTTCGAATACAAGTTTCATTGAAAACATTTAAATTAAATCTTATTTAACATTCCAATCAATTTTAAATCATTTATCGATTTCATTCAATATTCGTTAAGTTACTATGCCATTCAAAACAATTTCCATTAAATTTTCAATTCATTAAATCCATTATTTAAATTCAACTTCATTATATCAAAACTTACAAATTTAATTAAATTAAATTCATCAAATCAAATTCTTTACATTTCAAGTCTTACATTAATTCCAAAATATCACATTTCCATTTCTTGTTAAAGAAAATTCAATTTCAATTATTTATTTACTTACTTAAATAATTTTCCATAACCCACTTAATAAAGAAAACTCAATTTCAATTATTACGAAGTAAAATCCACTTATTCAAAAGTTCAATTTTTCTTATGAAAGAATTTCAATTCAATTTAATCATTTAATAATTCATTATTAAATAATTCAAAACTTAATTATTAAATAATTTCAAAGTTTAATAATTTCAAACTTAATTATAATTTCAAACTTAATTATTAAATCATTTCAAAGTTTAATAATTTCAAACTTAATTATAATTTCAAACTTAATTATAAAATCATTTCAAAGTTAATTCAATCATTTCTCAAATTTAACAACGTTCTTTCATCAATTACATTTGTTAATATTTTGTTTCAGATTATTAAATATTAACATTTTCCTTTCATTAAAAATTCAAATTTCAACTTCATTTCAAAACCATATTATTTATTCACATAAAATCTTCAATTTATTTTCAAATCAAATTATTGACCAATCGAGTTTTTATTAAATTTCCTATCCTAGGTCAAAGTTCAATTTGGGTATTTATCATTTCAACCCGATTCCAATTCAATTCAAAAACAAAGCATAGTAAAGGGAACTTACAGTGTGATAACAGGGATGGTGTCAAAGTAAATAAACAAGCAATAACAACAATCAATAACAATCCAATAATCAATTCAAATAATCCCGAAATAACCGTATTAATTCGCATTGTTATTTGTACGAATTAATATAATTATTTCTAGAATCTACACTATCATTTCATGTAGATTAAAGATTATATTACACTAATATTTATACGGTTCTTCAATTGTCATTCGATTTCAATTTTAACACTACAACAATTAATCAAATATACGTTCAATGGTTCAAAGTGTAATTATCACTATTCTACATGTCAATTAATTTAACAATTAAAAGGGGTCATACTATACAAATGTCAGTTAATCAAATTTAACATTTAATTATCCTATATCAAGTTCAATTTCATACTGTTTATCATTTTAACATTAACAATTTAACGTCCAATATAAACATCAACAATCAACCAATTATCAGCCAAACTGTATTATCATCGCATAAATAATTAACAGATAATGGTGTCAGATGTCACAGGTGAACTGATACAGGTAATAACAGTGTAAATATCTAACAGCAGCCTATTTCAATTGTCGTTTCAATTGAAATCAAATTTAATAAATAAAAGAACGTTTATCGTGAGTGAGTGCTCACCTTTCGAGTCTAGAGATGATTCGATAAATGGACATGAGCTATGAATCCAAGCACGAATTTGTAAAGCAAGGTTGGCACGAATTTCGACGGACCAGCTGATAAAAGAGAATCGATGAGAACGGAATATCATTTAAAGTCTATTATTTACTCCTATTAAAATAAACTACTTTATATAAAATCCAATGATAAATTTACCTATATATAAATCAAATCAAAATATTTAGTATAAAATAATGCAACTTATTTAAAACCAACTGGTATTAAGTATATACAACAAACCGTTTTTCTAACTTTATATACTTATAATATATAAACTGTATACACTATAAATCTATAGACTATATATATGTATGTCCAGAGTCTATAGTACATGTATATTATATAAAAATTTAAACCTTTTCGTCATAAAATCACGTACCCCTATACTATTAATATATATATTGATTTATACAACACATATATGTACTGATTGATATGAATATATACAACTCGGCCCCATTAAACACGCCAACTCCCAGTGCAACATTATACTCCGCCTGCTACAAGTAACCCACGAAAATCAATATTTGGTAAAACCAATCTATACTCTTTTTTTCTATATTAAAAAGAAATACTGTTGAACTAATAAAATACTTATATAACTTACTATAGCACTATATAACTATTTACTTTCGCGTATAACAAAACCTTTGCAAATCCATATAACTTAACCTCTACACATATAAGTGCACCTATTTGATATAAACCACTATAATCACGCAACAGCAGTGTATAGATAAAATGTATATAGTATGTAAATAGCTAATAACTTGAAAACTTTTTATAATGAACACATAAAGTTGTATGTCCAGTAAACACTTTTATTGAAATACATGGACACAAGTTTAAGGAGACAATACTGACACTTGTTTGCAAAAAAAATGGCTTTATGTATATGATATTAAACATATCTATTTCATTATGACATAACCAGACTATATGTACATTGACAGTAAACGATTTCATTTAAACATTAAAATTATAACCTGTATATAAGAAAATATATATATAGCAAAATCTCAGTTGAAATATGTATACACTAGGAATGAACATACTTGTATAAATATATAAAGTTATAAACTGGACATATGTACCATATACTTTATTCCCAACTGAAAATATACTATATATATACTGACTATTGCATTATACAACAGCCCATATTAATTTACTTTCACAACTGTATATACAACATAAACATAATATACAATATATAAAGCTTACACAACGAACGTAGGTCGAGTCGAGCCTTCGAAGTGACGCATTGCTGCGAAGATAGGGTGAAGCACGGTTCCAGGGCGAACTGCTGTGCTCGCGTGGCTGATAGAGGCCGGGGTGAGGAGTTTGAGGCGGTGCTTGGAAGAATGGAGGCCAGCAAGTCAAAGCAATGGTGGTGGCTGGCTTCGGGATGCGTTCGGCAGGAAGAAGTTGCTGTTTAGGGGAAAGGTGGCACGGGTTCAAGGCAGTGACTCGGATGGGGAGGAGAAGAGGAGATGGCGCTCTACTCAGCCGGAGTTTGGTGGTGTGGGCTAGGACATGAGTGAGGTCGGAGCCTTCTTGCATGTGAGTGAGGCCGAACATAAGGAAGCAATGAAGGAAGAAGAAAAGTAAAAAAAACAAAGAGAAGAGGAGGACAAAGTGACAGTATGAACCTTGGAAAGGAAAGTATAAAGTTAGATTTATACAAAAATGAATTTGAGAACAAAGTTACAGGTTACCAAATACCAAAAGAAAAGGAATATAATAGGATGTATGCTATTTCTCCTAAAAGTGATAACACAAACCCAGATGAAGAGACACGCCAATGAAGGATATTAAACGAATGGGAAAAATAAAAGGTCAGGGAGTCACAAAGTCACATGCATGAACTTTGGAAATACTGAAGACTAATATAAAATAAATAAAAAGTATAAAAGGGATGGAAACGGTCATCCATAGATTCGGCTGAAATATCCAAAGCAATATATAGATTGATTGGACACCACGTTTCAAATTTGAAACGCGCAGGAAAAGTTAGGTCACATCCTAGGGTACAGATGTGAATTTATTTGGACTGATTATAGTTTTACCGGTTCGTCCGGAACGGTTAAATTAACGCGTCGCTCTACGTCGGATTCCGATTTGCACAAATGAATATACCATTTTGATCAGCGCGACGAGACGATCAAAATGTATACAGATATCAGCGGTACGATTGAATAATGAAAATTCGAATTTTTTTTAATAGCGGAAAATGCAAGAAAAACGCTGAAAAATAAGATCGACGGAGCCAAAGATGTTCGAATTTGGAAAAACGACAAACTGACATCTTGCTCAGAAGATGGTTTAGAATTTTTCTATGTAAAAATATTCAGGTTTCGAAACATTTTATTTTCATCGCTTTTTAACTGATTAAATTGAAGTAAATTTACACGCGAAATTAACTTTCATATTTTCGGACGAAAATTTATCAGTTGCTATGTTTAACTAGACGTATTCCAAATATTAAATTTTATTTTAAAATTTTATCGTTTAAAATTTTCACAAAATTTCAACTAATTACGTTATTAAAACAGTTGAAATTTTTCGGGTCGTTACACTCTCCCCCACTCAAAACTTTTCGTCCCCGAAAAGGAACGAGGTAGGAGAATAGAAAAACTAGAAAGAAAAAAACAGATTTGAAATACAAAATAACAATTAATTTAAACCATATAAATTCAAATTTAAATTAATTGATATTCAATAATTTATTTAATCCATTTGATTTCACTAAAATCAATCTTAACTATTTCTAAATTCATTATCTCATTATCCCATTTTCTTAAATTTACAATTTCTAAAACCATAAATTTGAATAGTCTTTTATTATAATCATATTTTTCAGCAATTTAAATTCTTCTTTATTCCAAATTCTTATTAAGTTTATTCTACTTAATATATCTACTCACATATATTTAACCCATATAAATTAATTTAAACTATATAAATTTCAATTTAAATTAATTTATATTCAATAATTGATTTTAAATTCAAGGTATTTCCATAAGTTGATCAAATTTCAATTTATTAATTCTTTCAAAACAAATTTATTAATTGTTTCAAAACAAATTTATTAATTCTTTCAAAACAAATTTATTAATTCTTTCAAAACAAATTTATTTCATTATTAACTGAGTTTACTTATTATCCTATCTAACTCTATTAACATCTTTATAATCAAAATTTAGTGTATAACATTTATTATAAACACTCAAATTTTTTTATAAATTCGATTTATCTTATATAATATCCAATTACATATTCAACTTCTGGATAATTTAGGTAAGTTGTATTAGAATGCAGTTGAACAATATACAAACAAAGTTTTCCCAATTCAATTATTCAAGTTTAAATATTTATTCCAAATTTTGGTTTTATTTATAATTAAAATCATCTTTTAACAAAATTTAAGAATTTGATTTCCGATTAACTTTAACGATTTAGAGATATATATAATATATTTATATCAAATCAAATTAAATTTTAAAAATAAGATACCTATATATATGTGAATCAAATTATACTGAAGAAATTCAAATCAAAATATTTTTCAAAACAAAACCGTAGCAAAGCTACAGAATAGTATCTCCACTTCGAAACTCGAAAATGAATGTCGATGATGCGGCCTCCATCACCGAAATTATTTTCCAGCGACAAAGAGAAGAGCACTGATTTCAACATTTTAAAAATTCTTTGAAAACGATTTCTATTCGAAAATACGTTCAATAATATATACTTTAAAATTTTAAAACCAAAGTTCGAAATCACCGGAAACTAAATTCTCAAATTTCTGAATTAAATTCATTTCAAATTCCACATCAATTTATAAACCGTATTTATAAATTTATTTAGAACAATAAATGATAATCAAATATTATCATTTCAAACAAACAATTTAATTAACCTATTAAATTCCAGAAAATTTTACTTATATTTTCACAATATAATCAAACAAATTTATTTCATTAACCAAATTTGAAAATAATATTGTGTCAGTTTGCTCTGTTCAAGTGTTTTGGAAATCCTATCGATTGCGTTGATCAGACGTATCGATCAGAAACCCAAATCAACATCAACAACTCAAACAACACAATATATAAAACATTTTAAAATTAATTTACAAATATACTTCCTCACTTAACGATACAATAATGGATTTCAAAGCAAGGATAGGGATTCAAATTTTGATAGATTCAAATCAAAGAGAATTTCGATTCGAAGATGGGTTTGAAACAAAGACGAGATAATTAAATAACAAAATAAGGCGATGGATAAGTTTATATAAATCACGGGCAACCTTAACCGGGTCGACCGTGGCTTCAAATATAAGATCGGTGTAGAATTCCGAGGTAAATCGACATTCGATCTCAAGAAATAGAATTCAGGTGTAGCATGGAATAGATAGCATCGTAAACCAAGGATACAGAAATCTCCGGTAAATCGATGCCTGTTATAAAGGAGTTTACTCCTTTACGAATCATTCTAAGATTGGCGAGACCGCGGATCTATTATAGATATCATTCACAATGGAGTTATGGGGTGCTCCAGAATTGAAAGAAGACGAATAGTGAAGGACACGAATGAATTTCAGAACCGAGGGGAACGTTCCAAAATTCAAAGGAATTGAGTCAAAGGAAGAGATTGAAACTCGAATGAGAGTGATTCTGTAAATACATTTACCATATATGTTAAGTTTTGCCTAGAGCTACCAAAGCTCTGATACCAACTGTAACGACCCGGAATTTTGGACCATTCGCATCCATTATAAGTGTATAGGTAGACACTCATGCCGGAATTGAATTGCTCAAAATACCGCGTTGTTAATTTTAATTTGGCAAAACTGAACATATACAGTAAATAAATAATCACAGATCACAGACACAGAGTAATAAATGCAGCGGAAATAAAAGAGATAGTAGTTCATGAAGCTACTATATAAATGTATAAAATACATCAGAGTTTACAACAGAAGAGTGATATGATACATCAGATACAAATCAGAATACATCACTGGAATCATCGAATACTGAAAGCAGAATAGATGGCTGGATCTTCAAGCAAAGCTCCAACTCCAAAGGTGAGTCTCGAATACTGGTACACTCGGTCTGACCCGAGCGTAAAGCAAAACACAAGACACTCGAGTCAGGATTAACATTCTTATATTAATAAATCCAACTCAAGTGAAATAGCAATTGAAATACAAGTAACTCAAAGGATGTTTGGAATAACCATCCTTTAAGGATCCGTCAAACTATCTACTAGGTAGTAATATACGCTAAGTAGATAATGTCTATCAGTAACAATAAGATATTAAAATAGCGTTAAGTCATGGCCCATTCCACCCTTAACACATTTTTATTCCCAAAAGCATATACAAGACCGTAGTTTCCCCAAAACCGGAAGTCACCAGAGGGCAATCCATATACTAAAGGTACAAATCAAAATCGTAGTGGTCGCGCATAAATGGAATACAAGTATGACAAGGCACATTAGGCTATACCCAAGGTAGTGATACTACCGTTCGCCTGATCCGGACTGGTGAGAACGCAACGCCGCAGCGCCCGCAACACCGTGAAACAACACTCCCAAAATCAAGGGTGCACCAATCGACAACAAGTATAAGTAGTTCGAAGAAGTGTGTCCACTTGAGGTATCAATCCTCCATTGGCCCGGCACAGCTCCTGTTTTAGTCATTTCCAATTTGACACAAGTGTCAAGGCTATCCATCATCGTTCACTTTCTTCAGTCAACACGTACATCATTCCAACCACTTCATTCTGGATCATCACTCCACGCATAGTTATTAAAGTGGTTTTCGGTTTAGATAGAGAGTATATCCATAACCGAATTCCGGTCTCTTTAATAACTTTCGTAATTATTACACCGATTGGTCGTTTGTTTATTTCAAAAACAAATCAATTTCAATTCAATTAGAATTCGTAAATCAACATTTCATTTGTCTTTCGAAATCAATTTCCAAAATTTTCGTTTCAAAACTTCCAATTTACCATTTCAATCTTATAATTCAATTTCAATTTCTATTTAAAACAATCCAAATATTGATTCAAGTTCGAATACAAGTTTCATTGAAAACATTTAAATTAAATCTTATTTAACATTCCAATCAATTTTAAATCATTTATCGATTTCATTCAATATTCGTTAAGTTACTATGCCATTCAAAACAATTTCCATTAAATTTTCAATTCATTAAATCCATTATTTAAATTCAACTTCATTATATCAAAACTTACAAATTTAATTAAATTAAATTCATCAAATCAAATTCTTTACATTTCAAGTCTTACATTAATTCCAAAATATCACATTTCCATTTCTTGTTAAAGAAAATTCAATTTCAATTATTTATTTACTTACTTAAATAATTTTCCATAACCCACTTAATAAAGAAAACTCAATTTCAATTATTACGAAGTAAAATCCACTTATTCAAAAGTTCAATTTTTCTTATGAAAGAATTTCAATTCAATTTAATCATTTAATAATTCATTATTAAATAATTCAAAACTTAATTATTAAATAATTTCAAAGTTTAATAATTTCAAACTTAATTATAATTTCAAACTTAATTATTAAATCATTTCAAAGTTTAATAATTTCAAACTTAATTATAATTTCAAACTTAATTATAAAATCATTTCAAAGTTAATTCAATCATTTCTCAAATTTAACAACGTTCTTTCATCAATTACGTTTGTTAATATTTTGTTTCAGATTATTAAATATTAACATTTTCCTTTCATTAAAAATTCAAATTTCAACTTCATTTCAAAACCATATTATTTATTCACATAAAATCTTCAATTTATTTTCAAATCAAATTATTGACCAATCGGGTTTTTATTAAATTTCCTATCCTAGGTCAAAGTTCAATTTGGGTATTTATCATTTCAACCCGATTCCAATTCAATTCAAAAACAAAGCATAGTAAAGGGAACTTGCAGTGTGATAACAGGGATGGTGTCAAAGTAAATAAACAAGCAATAACAACAATCAATAACAATCCAATAATCAATTCAAATAATCCCGAAATAACCGTATTAATTCGCATTGTTATTTGTACGAATTAATATAATTATTTCTAGAATCTACACTATCATTTCATGTAGATTTTAGATTATATTACACTAATATTTATACGGTTCTTCAATTGTCATTCGATTTCAATTTTAACACTACAACAATTAATCAAATATACGTTCAATGGTTCAAAGTGTAATTATCACTATTCTACATGTCAATTAATTTAACAATTAAAAGGGGTCATACTATACAAATGTCAGTTAATCAAATTTAACATTTAATTATCCTATATCAAGTTCAATTTCATACTGTTTATCATTTTAACATTAACAATTTAACGTCCAATATAAACATCAACAATCAACCAATTATCAGCCAAACTGTATTATCATCGCATAAATAATTAACAGATAATGGTGTCAGATGTCACAGGTGAACTGATACAGGTAATAACAGTGTAAATATCTAACAGCAGCCTATTTCAATTGTCGTTTCAATTGAAATCAAATTTAATAAATAAAAGAACGTTTATCGTGAGTGAGTGCTCACCTTCCGAGTCTAGAGATGATTCGATAAATGGACATGAGCTATGAATCCAAGCACGAATTTGTAAAGCAAGGTTGGCACGAATTTCGACGGACCAGCTGATAAAAGAGAATCGACGAGAACGGAATATCATTTAAAATCTATTATTTACTCCTATTAAAATAAACTACTTTATATAAAATCCAATGATAAATTTACCTATATATAAATCAAATCAAAATATTTAGTATAAAATAATGCAACTTATTTAAAACCAACTGGTATTAAGTATATACAACAAACCGTTTTTCTAACTTTATATACTTATAATATATAAACTGTTGTTGGGTAGATTCTCACCATCGGTCCAAAGCTTCGCCGATCCAACCTGCTTCGCATGCAACGACCCTGCCGAACCAACTCATCCCCATGCTCTGCCGAACCAGCTCACCTCCCATGCTTCGCCGAACCAGCTCACCTCCCATGCTTCGCCGAACCAGCTCACCTCCCATGCTTCGCCGAACCAACTCATCCCCATGCTTCGCCGAACCAGCTCACCTCCCATGCTTCGCCGAACCAGCTCACCTCCCATGCTTCGCCGAACCAACTCACCTCCCATGCTTCGCCGAACCAACTCACCTCCCATGCTTCGCCGAACCAGCTCACCTCCCATGCTTCGCCGAACCAACTCATCCCCATGCTTCGCCGAACCAGCTCACCTCCCATGCTTCGCCGAACCAGCTCACCTCCCATGCTTCGCCGAACCAGCTCACCTCCCATGCTTCGTCGAACCAACTCATCCCCATGCTTCGCCGAACCAACTCACCTCCCATGCTTCGCCGAACCAACTCACCTCCCATGCTTCGCCGAACCAACTCACCTCCCATGCTTCGCCGAACCAACTCACCTCTCATGCTTCGCCGAACCAACTCACCTCCCATGCTTCGCCGAACCAACTCACCTCCTACCACCGGACCAAACGCTGCTGGACCAAGACGTGTCAGGCCAGATCACATCAGCCCAGGCCCACCAGCAGCTATATACATCCAAGACCCCTGCTCCCACCCTCACTCTATAAATAGAGGGGCAGGGGTACGACAATGGGGGACAAGTTTGAGAGCTCAAGCACGGAGAGAACTTTCAAACAACTTTATTTTACTTGTATCAAAGCTTTGTACTTGTAATCAAAACAAGAGAAGAGAAATAACATATAAAGTGGACGTAGGCACATTCTGGCTGAACCACTATAAATCTGCGTGTCTTTTTACAGTTTAGCCCCTGCTTTTCATATATTTGCATAAATCACCCAAATCACTAAGAACAACATAAGATCTACTAAATCATACAACTTTGAGGTGTTTGTCCATTTTTTGTGCAAACATTTTTGGTGCTTTCATTGAGAGATCGAAGCTCGAAGCTTCAGCTTCATCCGCTTAACAAGTTTTCCTAACAGCATCGTCCGCCACTTGGAAAACATGCCTCCCAAACAGAGAAAAGATGTTAACAAAGGAAAAAACATCGCATCCAGCAGTCTTCCAGATCCAGCTGTCACGAATCAAGTAAATCGTCCTCCTCCAGCAACAGTAACAAATGAAGAACAGGCTAACCCAACCACTCCTGCCACAGAACAGCCTGCAGCAATTACTAGAGCAGATCTGGACAGAGTTGTGGTTGAAGTAATTAACCGCTTCACGTCCCAGCAGGAAGCCTTGGTGGACCATCTCATGTCACGCTTAAGGGACGCTGAAGAATCCAACCGCAACACTGAATCATGGGGCGAGTCCCAGTCTGGAGGATCTCAGAGACAACAAAGATCTTCCTTCTTCGAAGGAGCTAACGGCAGAAGTAGCCATGGTAGGAGCCGAGACCGAGCACAGCCCAAAGTTAGGCCTGAGGAAACGTTTGGTACCGAACCCAACGGGGGAGGTACCGGGCGAAGGTCAACTGTAGCTGAGCCTGTCATGCTGCCTAACCACAGAAACGCCAGTGAACGGGGCCGAGCTAGAGTCCAGCCCGAAGTTGGACCCGAGGAAGTGCTTAGATCAGAACCCAGCAGGGGGAGATCAAGGCAAGGGCCAACTGTAGCTGACCCGAGCATGCTCCCAGAAGACCAAAGGCAGCCACTGGAAAATATGAGGAATGATAGACGATACCATCCTTACAGGTCATCTGGACGGAATCAATCCCACAGAACAGAACCAAACTCATTTCTATCTGCTCCAAATTCTGATGAAAGGATGGCGCGCTTATTCAGAGAGTGCGTCCAACGGGAGCAAAGAGATCGAGGGATAGGCGCTAGGGTGACCAGCCCTTTCGCCCGCAACATTGAAATTGCTATCACCCCCCGAGAATGGAAGATGCCAACAATGGAACCTTACAAAGGAACCTCCGACCCCGTTGTACACTTGCAGAGATACACACAACATATGCTCATGAGTGGAGCGACAGAGGGAGTACTGTGCAAATGCTTTCCACTCTTCTTAGCAGATCTCGCTACCTCCTGGTTCTGTCATCTACCTCAGGGATCCATCAGCTCATGGGAAATGTTGAAAGAAAAGTTCATCAGGCAGTTCCGCATTCATGTGGAACAACCTAAGGATGCTTATTCCCTATCCAGTATCAAGCAGAAACCTGGAGAGAAGCTGCAGCAATACCTAACCTGATTCAATGCCGCAACGGCCACAGTCCAAGATGCCGACGAGAAGCTTATCTTAATGGCCCTCTGTAGTGGTGTGCATCCGGATACTAAATTTGCTAGAAGATTGACAAAAGAAAAACCAGCTACTTTACCCGATTTTTTCTATGAGGCCGGGAAATATATGAGGCTTGAAGACGCTGCCACTAAAGGGCAGTCGGGGCGACAAAATAAGGCAGCTTACGACAGCACGTCCGCTGTAGCAAAGGACGTTCGAAGGGATGCTTCTAGAGACAATGCTGGGGGCAAGAAGGGAGAAAAGTGCTTGTATCGGCCAGGACCGAGATTTGACGCTTATACTCCTTTAAATGAAACGATCGAAAACATCTCTCGGGACACTCAAGACGAAGTTAGATACAAACGCCCCCCGCACAAGAAGAAACCAGATATCCTAAACTTGAGAAGCTAGCCTATTGCCTACTAATCACATCACGGAAACTGCGTCACTATTTCCGATCTCATTCCATCAGAGTTCTGACTGATCAACCACTAAGGCAGGTACTCCATCGTCTCGACGCTTCTGGGCGACTACTTAAATGGTGCATTCAACTAAGTCAATATGATATCACCTACCATCCTCGCACCGCCATCAACGAACAAGGCTCGGGGGCAGGTGTGGTAATAATCACTCCCAAGGGAATTGAACTACACTATGCTATAAGGTCAGGATTCACTGCCACCAACAACGATGCAGAGTATGAAGCAGTGATAGCTGGATTAGAACTTGCCTTAGAAATCGGAGCCAATTCTTTGTGTCTTCATAGCGATTCTCAACTTATTGTAAATCAAATACTAGTAGGATTCCAGGCTCGAGAAGACCGACTCATAGCATATTTAAAGAAGACCAAGTTGCTTCTCAATCGATGGGATCACTATTTAATCAAACACATCCCTCAGGAAGCAGAACCCCTAAATAAAGTATTTTTAGCAAAAGTTATTAACTTCTTGATCAAAAAATGTTCTATGCAGGTACGGAGTTCCATTCAAAATCATATCGGACAATGGACTTCAGTTTGACAGCGAGGAGTTCGCCAACTGGTGCCAAGAGCATGGAATTCACAAAAGCTTCTCATCCGTAGCTTATTCCCAGGCAAACGGAAAAGTCGAAGCCGTCAACAAAATTCTCAAAACTCTAATAAAAAAGAAACTCGAAAAGTCAAAGGGCGCTTGGGTGGATGAACCTCCTACGGCACTATGGGCCAATCGCACGTCTTTCAGAACATCAACGGGGCATACTCCTTTTCTCTTTGGCATACGGATCAGAGGCTATGCTCCCAATTGAAACTATAGTGCCTTCCCATCGTAGGATCCACTACAACCCAGAAGAGAACGAAGAGTTCCTCCTCATGTCTCTGGATCTAATTGAGGAAAGAAGAAATGATGCAGCCCCCCAGGGCAGCAGCTCACAAGCAAAAAGTGGCAACGCAATACAACTCCAAATTCAAGCATCGTAGCTTACAGAAAGGAGATCTTATCCTCAAGCGAATCTTCCCGCGCCCCAGAGCGCTAGATCCAATCTGGGATGGACCATATGTAATTCATAAAGATCTTCTCAATGGAGCTTATATTTTGTCAACAGTGGACGGGGAGGTGTTCCAAAGGGCATGGAACATCCAACACCTTCGTCGATACTTTTCTTAACTCATACTGCCCATATGAAGTGAATTAACAAAGAGAATCAGTGGACGTAGGCATTTTCATGTCGAACCACTTTAAAAAACTTGTCTCTTTTTAACTTGTTCCTTCATATCTTGGCTGCTTGTTAACTGTATCCTTTTCTGTTGAACAAAATCCTGTGCAAATAGCATTTTCATTCAAGGCGCTCCACAGCGCAACCTCTCCTGGACAAAACCTAACAGGTACTATGCGAATCTATGCCCTCGCCAATGAGACACTTTCGCTCCGGCATCCCTCTGCTGCGGGTTAACTCATTGCTCGCGACGGCCCTTAAAGCCAACTGTAATGAGCCGATTATAAGCCACCGAGAAGGCCGACTATAGCCGAGGCAGCTCATTACGGCGTTAGGCTCGCCGGCAACTGTGAACCGACTATAAGCCCCAACATAAGGTGTGGCCAGCCAGGGGCAGTTCACAGTTGACGATCGGCACCCACGCTAGCCGGCCACAGTAAATCGAATAATACCCACGATTACGGGCCATAATGGCCCGGGTAGTTACTGTGCGCGATCTCGGCTCTGATGTGTCTTAAGTGCGGCTGTGGTAAAAAAGAATTAACTCCCCGTGGAGGCGTAAGATGGGTGACAAATGTCTCCAAGACCCACAGCTAGGGAAAGTGACTACAAAACCCGTTTGCCACGAACTTAAGCACATCGAAGGCCTTCCGTGATTGGAAGTTTTACTATTTCACCTATTTCAATTTTACTTAAAAAGCTTTATAACAACCCCTAAAGTACATGATACAGAGTAGGAGATACTCGCCAATGGGTGCAGGGACTCACAATCGGATGGCAGGGCATTCAACTGCTTTCCATGCTCGGTCATACAAGATACTCAAAATTGCCATCTACAATTAGAGCATGAAAGGCGGTATTTTCTTCTTTTGTGTACAAATACATGACTATAATTTGTTCGCACCACATGCTAACATTGCAAGTCATGAAATTATGTTTTAAACCAGAACCCGACATCAAACATAATTTAACTACAAGAATATACATAGCTATATTTCTCATACGACATGTCAAAATAACAACAAACATTCAGAAGACGACAAAATCAGCTTAAGTTAAAGAATTACACGTCAAAAATAAGACTATTTATTACAAGTGGCAAATTACTACAACCTAAAGGCTACTTCACTGTTTTAAAACTAACATATACATCCCTGTCAAATCCACAAAAAGAGTCTTTCCAGGTATAATCAAGGGGCCGACTGCATTGGAGTTTTATCCTTGTCCTGTTGACTGCCTGTCCAGTCAAAGAAAGGATTCATTAGCAATAAGCAACCAAGTTAATGGAGAGACTAAAAAGGAAGACTTACCAGCACCTGCTTCTTGGCTATCCTAATCGTCGTCCTCTACTTGCACGCCTACCTCCTCAGCAGCAAGCAACCGCATACCTTCCTTCACCGCCACCATCTTTATCCGCATCGGCCTTAGCCTCCTCCAAAGCCCGAAGATAGATCTTAGCCATGACCCTGGGATAATCATTCATCCAGGATAGGTTGCCCTGCTTCCAAGTACGGAAGTACATGTCCTGAAGCATTTCGTCCATCATCTCCTCATTTTCCTCAAACTCCCTCATCCTGGCCTCGGAAGCCGACAACCTTTCAACGGTGGCATCTCTCTCCGATCGGTATCTCGAGCAGTCTACCAGAAGGGATTTCCGCATTGCCTCCATCTCCTCCCTCAACTTGGCTTGAGCAAGCTCTGCAGTCTCAAGTTTCCCGGATAGCTCCCCTATCTGCTCAAGATCCGCTTTTCGAACCTCGTCCACCGTGGCAATAGCCATGTCGATCCGTTCCCTGCAGGTAGCTTCCATTTTCTGCAGTTCAGCCCGGCTGGCCTCTTCCATGGTTTTCTTTAGTCGCCCAGAAGCAGCCTCATGTTGAGAAATCTGAATGGCCTGATCAGCAAGCTGTTTGGCCTGATCTGAAACCACCAATCGAAGTCGGATGTTGGCACTCCCAATCTCCTCTCCAGCCTTAACCAGCCGGGCATGATGCTCCATCAGCTTCCTAGTCTCCTCCGCCACCCGATCAATATTAGCCTTGGCCTCATCTCCCATGGTAACTATCCGAGTAGTAAGTAGATCAAGATCTAAGGACTTAGCCTCATCAAGCACCCGTACCATGGGATTGCGGGGAAGAAGGTGCTCACCAGTAACCTCGTCAAAGGTAATATCGTGGGAACTTGGATCCAGATCAGGATGACCCGCAAATGGATTACGAGCCAAGTCAGGACGGTCGATATGAGTAACGGAAGGGTTTCCGGACGGGTGCAGAGAGAGTGCAAACTCGCTATCCTCCTCCGTGATATCATGAAGAGGCTGAGCCGGGAGCTGAGGACCAGGTGAAGGTTCGGATAAAGGATGACTCCTCTTTCTCTGCTGAATACCCTCATCAATAACCCCGAGAAGAGGACGGTAGCCGACTACATCCCCGGAGCGATGGGTCGAAGACTTCGGCTTGGCGGAAGTTTTGGAAAGCTTGTATTACTCAAGCCTGTGCCGAAGATCTGGGGCCTTGGATGTCTTACCTGCTCCTGATATAAAGAACAAGTGTCACAAGCTTACATCACTATATAATTCGAGAAGCGCGGTAAATTACAAGTTAAAAGAAGAAAGAAAGCACGTCTGTTATACAAACCCTGGGGAGAAGTAGGATACTGCAATGAGTCCTGGATTTCATTCCAGGACGGGAGCGGATCATAAAATATTCCTAAGTCCCTATCATTAATGAAGCATGCAGGAGTCAAGAGTTCACCTTGAGTCGTCGGAGCCACCTTGGCTGGAATGGTCTGAGAAGACTCGCTTGCACCGGTCCTGACCTTGTCCGCTTTCCCGGTTTTCTCTACCAAAGCCGGATCTTCGTCCAGCCCCTCAAAAGCTTGGTGGAACGCATCATCCGTCCACTCCTGAATCTCGCCCGCTTGCCCAGGAAGCAAGGCCCCGATGCCATCTCCACCCTCACCTCTTTCCTCCTCCACGTCTTCCTCCCCCTGAGTAAGTGGACAATTGCTGGGAGAAGGACCGTCTGATCTCTTAAGTTTCTTACCTCCGACGGCTGGAGGTTTTGTGAAAGGTTTTCTCTTTCCACTCTCTGCCGCGACACCTCCCTTAGCCTGAGCAGCCGCCCTCTCCTCCGCCGTTTCCCTCAACTTGACTACTGACTGGTGTGGAAGGATCAAGTTATAGTCCAGAAGGGTCGCGTTTCTGATCAGGAAGGTAGCTGATCTATCCCTCCCGGGGATAGCTTCTATCTCAGCCGCCGTTTGAACCAGGCGATCGGTCTCCACCACCGCAAAGCCACCTGTCGCTAGCAAAAATGAAGACGTATGAGAAGAAGCCTCGCAAACCAGAATGGAAATAAATAAAGTGTAGACTTACATCCAGAGGTGAAGCGCCTAAAAGAAACTGAGCCGTCCCTGTCGAAGAACCACTCCTTCTTGAACATGCTGAATTTGGAATACAGGTCCAAGACCGGCTTGAAGGTTACAGCCGACTCCAAGCTGATGTATGGGGACCCCTTCTTATAGCCCCTCAGATTATATAAGTACCGGATCTCCCGGTTGGAAGGAGCACGACCACACTTCCTCTGAAAAATAACGAAGAGGCTCACTAGTATAGCATAGGAGTTGGGTTGAAGCTGGAATGGAGCCACCTTTAGATATGTGAGGAAGCTGGCTACCCAAGCGTTAAGAGGAGGAATGGCACCACACATGCAGTGGTATCTGCTGTAGGCAAGGTACCCTTCAGGAGGTTCGTACGGCATAACTTCTCTCCCTGGCAACAGCAAGTGCGCCCTATCAATTCCAAAAGATCGGGAAATAACATCAAGCTGCTCCTCCTTGAGGGAGCTAGGAAAGCAATCGGGCGGGGAGTTCAGAAGTTCCTGAGGGCCGTACCCATCCACTAGTGATCTCGGGGCAGGTCCGTGACGTTCTGGATTCGGCTGAGCTGGGGGCACGGCGGAGGAACCTCCTTCGCCCCCGGATTTCTTTTTGTCTGATCGATTTTCCGCTTTACGAGACATTATCTGCAAACACAAAGAAGAACGTCGTTAGAATAGAGGAAGTAAAGGAGCAAGTGTATGCAGTCTGAAATTTCAAGTGAAAAAATCAAGTTTATCAAGTTCATTCGGCACCCAGAGAGAATGTTCATTCGGCACCTAGAATCAAGTTCATTCGGCATCCAGAGTGAATGTTCATTCGGCACCCAGGGTAAAGTTCATTCGGCACCCAGAGTAAATGATCATTCGGCACTTAGAGTACGTAAATTCGTTCGGCAATACTTGATTCGGTATTCTGAAGCAATTCGTCAGAGATCTTGATTCGGCAGAATCGTTTGGTTCGGCTATCTTGAATTGGAAGGGAATAACGAGAGTATACAGCCCCTACTTATAGGCAAATATAGGATGCCGGACCAGTTGGATCGGCGCTCAGCGACCGAATAAGAGGAAACAAAGTAGGCCATACACCAGCATATACCCCACTTTGGGGGGCAAATGTTGGGTAGATTCTCACCACCGGTCCAAAGCTTCGCCGATCCAACCTGCTTCGCATGCAACGACCCTGCCGAACCAACTCATCCCCATGCTCTGCCGAACCAGCTCACCTCCCATGCTTCGCCGAACCAGCTCACCTCCCATGCTTCGCTGAACCAGCTCACCTCCCATGCTTCGCCGAACCAACTCATCCCCATGCTTCGCCGAACCAACTCATCCCCATGCTTCGACGAACCAGCTCACCTCCCATGCTTCGCCGAACCAGCTCACCTCCCATGCTTCGCCGAACCAACTCACCTCCCATGCTTCGCCGAACCAGCTCACCTCCCATGCTTCGCCTAACCAGCTCACCTCCCATGCTTCGCCGAACCAGCTCACCTCCCATGCTTCGCCGAACCACCTCATCCCCATGCTTCGCCGAACCAGCTCACCTCCCATGCTTCGCCGAACCAGCTCACCTCCCATGCTTCGTCGAACCAACTCATCCCCATGCTTCGCCGAACCAACTCACCTCCCATGCTTCGCCGAACCAACTCACCTCCCATGCTTCGCCGAACCAACTCACCTCCTATGCTTCGCCGAACCAACTCACCTCCCATGCTTCGCCGAACCAACTCACCTCCTACCACCGGACCAAACGCTGCTGGACCAAGACGTGTCAGGCCAGATCACATCAGCCCAGGCCCACCAGCAGCTATATACATCCAAGACCCCTGCTCCCACCCTCACTCTATAAATAGAGGGGCAGGGGTACGACAATGGGGGACAAGTTTGAGAGCTCAAGCACGGAGAGAACTTTCAAACAAATTTATTTTACTTGTATCAAAGCTTTGTACTTGTAATCAAAACAAGAGAAGAGAAATAACATATAAAGTGGACGTAAGCACATTCTGGCTGAACCACTATAAATCTGCGTGTCTTTTTACAGTTTAGCCCCTGCTTTTCATATATTTTCATAAATCACCCAAATCACTAAGAACAACATAAGATCTACTAAATCATACAACTTTGAGGTGTTTGTCCATTTTTTGTGCAAACAACTGTATACACTATAAATCTATAGACTATATATATGTATGTCCAGAGTCTATAGTACATGTATATTATATAAAAATTTAAACCTTTTCATCATAAAATCACGTACCCCTATACTATTAATATATATATTGATTTATACAACACATATATGTACTAACTGATATGAATATATACAACTCGGCCCCATTAAACACGCCAACTCCCAGTGCAACATTATACTCCGCCTGCTACAAGTAACCCACGAAAATCAATATCTGGTAAAACCAATCTATACTCTTTTTTTTCTATATTAAAAAGAAATACTGTTGAACTAATAAAATACTTATATAACTTACTATAGCACTATATAACTATTTACTTTCGCGTATAACAAAACCTTTGCAAATCCATATAACTTAACCTCTACACATATAAGTGCACCTATTTGATATAAACCACTATAATCACGCAACAGCAGTGTATAGATAAAATGTATATAGTATGTAAATAGCTAATAACTTGAAAACTTTTTATAATGAACACATAAAGTTGTATGTCCAGTAAACACTTTTATTGAAATACATGGACACAAGTTTAAGGAGACAATACTGACACTTGTTTGCAAAAAAAAATGGCTTTATGTATATGATATTAAACATATCTATTTCATTATGACATAACCAGACTATATGTACATTGACAGTAAACGATTTCATTTAAACATTAAAATTATAACCTGTATATAAGAAAATATATATATAGCAAAATCTCAGTTGAAATATGTATACACTAGGAATGAACATACTTGTATAAATATATAAAGTTATAAACTGGACATATGTACCATATACTTTATTCCCAACTGAAAATATACTATATATATACTGATTATTGCATTATACAACAGCCCATATTAATTTACTTTCACAACTGTATATACAACATAAACATAATATACAATATATAAAGCTTACACAACGAACGTAGGTCGAGTCGAGCCTTCGAAGTGACGCATTGCTGCGAAGATAGGGTGAAGCACGGTTCCAGGGCGAACTGCCGTGCTCGCGTGGCTGATAGAGGCCGGGGTGAGGAGTTTGAGGCGGTGCTTGGAAGAATGGAGGCCAGCAAGTCAAAGCAATGGTGGTGGCTGGCTTCGGGATGCGTTCGGCAGGAAGAAGTTGCTGTTTAGGGGAAAGGTGGCACGGGTTCAAGGCAGTGACTCGGATGGGGAGGAGAAGAGGAGATGGCGCTCTACTCAGCCGGAGTTTGGTGTTGTGGGCTAGGACATGAGTGAGGTCGGAGCCTTCTTGCATGTGAGTGAGGCCGAACATAAGGAAGCAATGAAGGAAGAAGAAAAGTAAAAAAAACAAAGAGAAGAGGAGGACAAAGTGACAGTATGAACCTTGGAAAGGAAAGTATAAAGTTAGATTTATACAAAAATGAATTTGAGAACAAAGTTACAGGTTACCAAATACCAAAAGAAAAGGAATATAATAGGCTGTATGCTATTTCTCCTAAAAGTGATAACACAAACCCAGATGAAGAGACACGCCAATGAAGGATATTAAACGAATGGGAAAAATAAAAGGTCAGGGAGTCACAAAGTCACATGCATGAACTTTGGAAATACTGAAGACTAATATAAAATAAATAAAAAGTATAAAAGGGATGGAAACGGTCATCCATAGATTCGGCTGAAATATCCAAAGCAATATATAGATTGATTGGACACCACGTTTCAAATTTGAAACGCGCAGGAAAAGTTAGGTCACATCCTAGGGTACAGATGTGAATTTATTTGGACTGATTATAGTTTTACCGGTTCGTCCGGAACGGTTAAATTAACGCGTCGCTCTACGTCGGATTCCGATTTGCACAAATGAATATACCATTTTGATCAGCGCGACGAGACGATCAAAATGTATACAGATATCAGCGGTACGATTGAATTATGAAAATTCGAATTTTTTTTATAGCGGAAAATGCAAGAAAAACGCTGAAAAATAAGATCGACGGAGCCAAAGATGTCCGAATTTGGAAAAACGACAAACTGACATCTTGCTCAGAAGATGGTTTAGAATTTTTCTATGTAAAAATATTCAGGTTTCGAAACATTTTATTTTCATCGCTTTTTAACTGATTAAATTGAAGTAAATTTACGCGCGAAATTAACTTTCATATTTTCGGACGAAAATTTATCAGTTGCTATGTTTAACTAGACGTATTCCAAATATTAAATTTTATTTTAAAATTTTATTGTTTAAAATTTTCACAAAATTTCAACTAATTACGTTATTAAAACAGTTGAAATTTTTCGGGTCGTTACAATAATTAACTTGGAAACTATCTTATTTTTTCAAAAGCAATACTAGTTAAATTTTCATTCGTCAATAGCCTTCTTTTGGATTTCTTCCTAGAAAAATTGTACATAATATATCTCCTTTGTTTAAAACATTTATTGATTAATTAATTACCATTTTACCTTATTTTTCCTCAACTGAAATAATTAAGAGGAATTCATAATTTCGTAGGAAAAATACAAAAGAAATCTCAAAAACCAAAATCTATTTTTTACCTCGCATAAAAATTTCAAAGGGAAATAACTATTTTCATAATTTAAATTATTAAACCATAAAATTACACCTTTCTCCAATGTAGAAATCCATAGAAATTTCATATTATTTCGAAAATTTTTGAAACCAAAAATCCATGTCCAAATTAATGTTATAAGCAACATATCAAATTTTCATAATTTTACACATAATATTCATATAATCATTTAAATGATTATATTAACCAAATCCATGTTTTATTATCATAAAACATCACGAATTTAATCAAATCCAAGAATAAAAATATACAAACCTAGTGATAATAATACTATTTACCTTGATTAGTTTAAGTATAGAGAGAATTAGACCTAAGCCTTCTTCTTGAAGCCCTGGATTCTTCCTTGCTTGGTTGGAGAATTTTAATGGAAATTTTCTTTTCCATTCTATCTTTCGTTCTTTTGTTATGAAGAAATTAATGAAACATAAGAGTGGAAGAGGGTTAGGAAATTTTTAAGTGGGTTGTGTTTTAATTTTCTCCTCCTTAGCTTCCCTTTTGTTAATTTAAAATTTTAATTCTTTCTTCATATAAAAGGTCAATACTCCATTATTAATTAGGAAATTTGAATTTAATTAATGTGGCTTCATATTATATTTTCTCCATATTATTATTTAATTTTCAATTAATTAATTACTCATAATAATTTATATTGAAAATTTAGGTGTTAAATGTTGTGTGCATATTCGCCTATAGCATGACTGGTACGGTAAAACGTCAAGGAGCATGGAATAAATGCATGGTCTGTAATAAGATCGGTATCACCTGATCATAATGAAAAGGCAAAGTGACAAGTGGATCAAAAGAAAACTCGAGGAAAATCAGAAGGAAAAACCAAAATTTGATTATGAAGTAAACAACTCAATAAGGAACGACTCAGCTGTAACACCCCAAAAAGGTAACATGCAATTAAATAAGAAAAATCAGTTAATTAATAATAACGTTAAAAATGGAAATTTTGCAAATGTTATAATTTGGCTACAAAGCAAGCATCGTTGTGTTTGTGGCAGTTTTCTGAGCAATTTTTATACATAGAGCTTCATGATTGGACAAATGAAGAAGTTGACGTTTGAAAATTTCGAATCAACAATAATTCAAAGCATATTTAAAGTGATAAATATTATTAACGTTAATGATAGCTTAACATCAAAGTAATTGTTAACGTGAAATTGAAGATAGGAACTAAATATTTTAAACGTTAACATTAACTTAATACGTGGCCAGGAACACAACCAATCGACCGCCTCTTTGGGTCGGTCCACCACAAAGAGACCGGTCGACCGGTTGCAAATGTTAGCTAGAGTTTTGAGCATCTTGAGCAGCCCAGATTTGAACTTTTTAAAATATTCTCGATCCAATAGTCTTGACGCATCTAAGAAACTATAAATAAGATACTTGCACCCTTATTCTTTTCATACAAATCTTAAGCCGACAATGACACTTCGCCATTCTCTTTCTCCATAATAAAACTTCTTAAACTCCAATTTCAAAATATATTTGTGCAAGGATTAGAGGAAAATTTAAAGGAATCTAGCAAAAGATAAAGGTAACTATATATACACACATACGTACGTATGTATGTATATGTATGTGCACATGTATATCTCTCTTCTTCCCCGGTCTATAATTTCTAAATCTAACGTATGTAAACAAATTTCTTTATAATAAAAAGGAGAAAGCTGGAGAAATGGAATGGCTATTGCACAATGCAAATCCAAGCCAGTTCATTGGGAATTATCTGTGACTAGAAATCTTAATTTTTCCCTAATAGTATATTATGTAGCTTGATGTTTGGATTTGTATTGTGCCTTAAGAAATTTTACATACAAAAGTTCAATAACTTAAAACCCCAAAATCTCCACATAATATGTAAATCTTGAACTGTTTAGAATCTTGTTTGTCTTATTTTAATGTAATAGAATTGGATTTATTAACATTTTTGATATAAACATTTATTATTCTACTTGATTCCACTTTTCACTTTTTTGTTGTAATAACAAAGAATTCCAAAACAAATAGATAGAAATAGGTGTGCAAAGTAGGAAAAAAGATATTTTTCCTCTTATCCATACTTTACACCGCCTATTTCAACAATTGAAGTCGGCATGATCTCTTTGTGTTTCAATGTCATATGTTCAAATTGTTGGATGGAATACAAAGGTTTATATTGTAAAATTTCTTCTTTGGAAAAGGTGGCGTAGCCCTATTATATATTAAGATAAATAAATTGTACATTTGGATTCCATTTTTAATATATATAAGTCTGAATGATGTAGTTAAATTATTGATACTATTGGCCCTTATGTAATCACTGTATTAACTGGGGACTTATATAGAAATTGTAGTAGTTAATAAAAAAATATACCACCATTGAATAGACAATAAACAAATGTAATAAATTATTATTAGGCATAAAATTAATTACGTACAATTTAATATTAGTCTATATATTCCCTTAAACTTTGAAACTTACAATTATAATTATATACCTATAACATATATAATAATTAAGACATATAAACATCAATTAATAATTAACAATCAATCTAGTAAAGATGAGTTAAGGATAATTATGGAAATTTATCCATAAATAAAGGTGAAATAAGGAGTTTCCCTTGTAAGGCCTTTAATGCGTAAATATAGGTGAGGTGTATACATATATTGTGTGTGTGTCAGTCTGCATATTATGCACATATGTTGACATAGTTTTGTGTGTTGAAAGTTGGAGGGTGGAAATTTTGGCTCAGTTATAGGGATGCGAGGTCAGTTGAAAGCACACAGAAGTCTACTCAACTAATCCGATTACCAATAGTGTGACTTTTGTAACTGATGTGAGACGTCGCCTATAATAAGTACCCACGATGGACATGAGGTCAGTCCCAAGTTGTAGGATAAGTCTTCCCAGCTAAGCTAACTATCAACACCTACAGTTGGTCGGACTAATGTGGGATGTCACGGTTGGTTTACGGGTCATAAAGACAAGGTAATCCTATGGTGGGCCAGCTTCGAGGTTGAGGTATTAAATGGTTGTGTTATGGTCTGCCTCTCCCTGTTAAGAAGTATTAAATGATTGGGATTCTCATTTAATGGCGTTAGTGAAAATCTCTTGAGGTTGGTCCGCTTTGAGGTTGAGGTATTAAATGGCCGGAGGGCCTACTTCTTCCTTATTTAAGAAGTATTAAGTGACCTAGAAGAAATTTTATGATGGCAACTAGGATGTACCGGAAGTGGTTCACCTTGGGTTTAGGTATTAAATGGCCGGAGGGGTCGGCCTATTCTTATTTGAAAGGTCTTAAGTGACTCGGGTACTTTCTCTCACATCCTTGGCATGTGGGATAGGAGATGGGTTGTTGAACCTAATATACTCCATAGTTGCACTACAATCGCTTTTATAATCGTGGAGATGGATTTGTAAGGTTATGGTTCTATAGTTGAGGACATGCTTGGAGAGATAAAATAATATGTAAGACATATTACATATCTAAAGATTACATCCCATATACTATTACTGTAAAACTTGAGGTTTTCATTCATTAGACATTGTTGTTCTAACTCCCTCCTTATTACAACCTACATGTTAGGTACAACGATGAGTGTGGAGAAGATGGAGAAGGCTTAGCAAATAGTTATCTTTGTCAATTATCTATTTATGCTATTTCTATGTACCAAGATTTTGTATCAGAATTGTTTTATGATAATTGTGACACTGTACTCTTATGACTTGGTTTGATGAAATGGGTATTTTATTTTGTTATTGTACTTTATTACTTCCACTGTGAGATTATGAAAGCATAGATAGATAGCTCCATACATTATTTATTTTTAATTAATTATACCAGCCAACAACCAGCTCCAGAATAGACATAAGGTTCGATGGGCTTTTATCAGATCAAAATTTTGGCCTATTTTGGAAAGTGTTGTTATATTTGGTATCAAAACTTAGGTTTACCCGATCAGCGGGATTATGATACGCTAAGTGAATTTTTTGTATTTTTACCTTTAAGTGTGTGTGTGTATATGTTACATGTTAACTCTACAAATTTCGACTATAGAAGCAGTTGCGACAATATTATGAAAAGATGCATATGGCAACTATGAGTTGGGTTAAGATTATACACCTACCCCGATTACCCAATGGGATGTAGGCTGTACTATAAGATGTTGACTTTAGAAGAGCATAAGCATGACATATACAAAGATCCCTGAAGCTAGAAGGTACTCGACTCCTTTTGCTAGGCCTAAACTACCCTATGATTGAGTATTTCAGTAGATTGATGAAAAGTAAGAACCTAAGTGTTGCAGATATCCGGAGGTAAGGTATAAATAAGAACAAGTAAGTTCCCACAAGAAGGTGTGCAATAACAACCACAAGACGATAGCCAAAATCTTATTATATTCTTAGGGATAATTGGGGAAAGAAGACGAGTCCAAAAGAAAGGACAAATAAAATCAATTTTCGACTCCGACCCCATGTGAAAGAACTTAATAAAAGATTTTAAATTTTCTTAAAATATTTGAATGGCTTTCAAAGAATTTATTTAAAATTAAAGAAACTTATCACTAAAAAGTTGTCATTTTGAAAAGTAAGTAAACACTAAATTTTTCACCATATAAAATGTCCTTTAAAATAGATTCTTGAAAAACTAAGAAATTTAAGATATTTTAATTAAATGAGTTATTTAGAATATTTCTAGACTAAATTCCAAGTAAAGGGTTTTTAGTAAAGAATAATTAGACACTGATAATCATTTTTTTAAATAGATAAAAAATAGGGCGTATGTTTGGCTCGATGATTTTTCTATTTTTGTAAATTCGAAAGTTTAAAAATTCTTCTTAAAAGGCAGATAAATGGATATGGTACTTGATTTAAATGGGTTAAAGATAATAGAAGGTAAGAACACCCGATGGTGAAAATAGAAAGAATATCTCTGTATAAGGAAAATATGGAGAAGAATAACTAAAATGGATTTATACGTAAAAAGCAAACAGTTTCGTGTTAATGAAGGAAATCCCAACAGCTATAGGTGTAGGCGAATGCACTGTGATGATCCAATGAAGAAAATAGTTAATTGAAATGAGAGCCATATAAATGGGAATAATTTAAATAAAAGAAATTTAGGTAGAGGGAATTTAAATAGTAGCAACGCTAGGAAATTTAAATAGCATGAGTAGTAGGAAATTAATAGTATGAAAGTTGACCTTGTCTACTCCAGTTTCTATTGTTTAAAGTTATAAAAGATGTTGTAAAAACACTGTAACAGTGCATTTTTGAAAAATGTTTTGGTATAATAATTGAATTTTTAAATGTAAAACTAATAAATTGTTTGAGTTAAAAATCTTACCCATTAAGAAGTAAATCTCTGCTGTAAAACTGCCTTATAGGGGAAAAGTTTAATTGATGGTTATTCATACAACAAAAACTTGACTCTTGTTAGTTGAAAAAGGAAATAATGTGTTATTCAGAGGAAATGAACCTTTTTTTAAATTAAATTGCTATTATTGACTATTGAACTTAATAAATAAACTTACTTCATAAATACTAAATTATAGTTTTAAAAATGTGAATATTAGGCTCAGGTCCCTAATAAGTTTCAAAATACACAAAAACCCCAGTAAAAAAAGGTACGTAAATTAGGTCCCTGGAATTAAGTCACTAAATAGTTGCATACAGTGTAGCAATTATTCACCGAATAATTGTAGACATTTATGCAATTATATTCAAAAGTTGCATAAATTTATGCAATTTTTTTGGTGAATAGTTGCGGAAATTTCCGCAATTCTTTTGGTGAATAATTCAAAAAATTGCGTAAATTACCGCAATTGTTTATTGAATAATTGCAGAATTTTCCGCAATTTTTTGAAAAAATTGCGGAAATTTCTGCAATTTTTCAGTGAATAATTACGGAAATGTCTGCAATTTTTTGATATAATTGCATAAATGTCTGCAATTATCCACTGAATAATTGCATAAGTGTATGTCATTATTCAGTAACTTAATTTTAGGGACCAAATTTACAAACTTTTTTTTACTGGGGTTTTTGTGTATTTTGAAACTTGTTAGGGACCTGTGCCAAACTGTCCCTTTAAAAATTATGATACATACAATTATATTTGGTTGAGAAGTTTTCATAGCTCCTTTTGAAAATTAAGCAATTACTGAATTTAATGAATTCTAAGTTTATATTTTCAAAGATAAAAATTTGGGTTAAGTGCTTCATGACTATGAAATTTGATAATTTTATATAAAGAAGTAGAGTAGATAGGGATGACTAGTTAAGGAAAATAGGGAGAAGCTAAAAGCTATAAGCAATAGCTACAAATGTTATAGCCATTGAAAGAGGAAACCTTAGGAAGGTTTTGACATAGCATATTTTTTTAGGGAGGTTAATACTAAAGGAAAGTGATCTAAAACTGGAAAGTTAAGAGACATCGACCTCACCATATGAAGCAAGTCCATGCTAGAAGAAATGAGCTATTGTTAATAAGATTCTATAAGTAGGCAACATATTAGGCCTAAACTGCATGAATATATCTTTCAACTACTAAAATAGGAATTTTAGAAATTTTATAAACAAGAAAAGGGGTCTACTACATGACATAAGTTTTGAAATTGTACTTTTGAGCCTAAAAGACGGTTTTAAAAACTAACGGTTAATGAAATCTGATATTAGTTGCCTTATAAAAAAGAATAGTAAAACCACTTTTGTAAAACTTCCATTAATTATGGGTAAGTTAAACCCTTTGAACTTTCTAAGTAAAATAGAGTAAGGTAAAAAGAGTAAATAGATGGATAATTAAGGTTTGGACTTTGACTTTCTTGAATTAAGCCTAATCGAACCCCATCTAAAACTTTCGAATCTTTCTTCTCAAGAAGGTATAATTAGATGACCAATTTTAGAACTCTTTATTTTTTATTACCAATTAAGTCTAGATTCATAAAAAATAGTTTTTATAAATAAATAACGATGATGAAAATATAAAAATAAATAAAATTAAATGCCTTGGACCTTTTTTTGAGTCCATTTGGTTACCCAATTGATTGGGGAAATTTTTTGATCTAGAAACGTGGAAACCTTGGCATAAACACATACCATTTTGTTTTGAAAATAAATTTATGCAATAAAAGAAGAACAAAGGGTTTTTCCTTTTGGAATTTTTTTAAATTTTTGGAAAGAGATAATCAATCATTGTTTAGATGGTTTAGAAGTGTTGGTAAACATAATGCTCATAGTTAAAGGATTCCGGAATGGTCATGTGAGGAAGAGAATGTTATTAAACGTTTCAAGAATATTATGGATAATTGTCTTAAAAAATAGCATGATTTGTAAGGATACCACTCAGATAAGTAAGGTAATGGAAGAAATGATGACACGGTTAGCAAAGAGTGGATGTATTATACTAAGGAAAGTCCTTACGATATTTAGCCAACGAAGGTGGACTATCATGGTGTTTTGGTCATGTGTGTCGGTATTCAAACATTTTGGTCATTATGAGCCACATATATTCATTCGGTTGTGGATTTGTTGTTTACCATGCCAGTATGATATCGTCTTACCATATGTATTTTTGGATTATGACTATGCATATGGTAGTAATTGGGTTGTCACTACAACGTCAAGAAGGTTATTTAGGATTTCTTTTAGGTTAACATAGAGTTTACCCAAATATAAGGTAGCATACAGCTGGGACCCCAACGGTTATCATCTTAGGCAATACCACAGTAGGACGATGCAAAGATTGTCAAAATAAAGATCATCAAACTAGATTAGGTTAAAGTTAGACCTTATCCATCTGGGATAACTTTAAATAAAGTTGATTTGTAAAGGATGAGAAAACATATGCCACTTTCTGGAATTACCAACATTGAGGTACATGATATTGTGTGGACAAACATGGATGATGATTAAATGTGAAGATTCTTAGGTGTGAAGGCAAGTCCTATCAAAAACAATATTTCGAACTTGGAAGTATGTTAATAAGAAGATTATAAGCTTCCTTTTAGTCAACCCTTGGACCAAAGGAGAAAAACATTCAATGAAGCTTAGTTAGAAAGTATACTTTTAGGCATTTAGGCAACCTCACAAATTTTAGGATTAGGTAGTACAAAAATTTAGGATTTCAAGCAATACTTGTTTATTTTAGGATAAGAAATTTATAACTTCTCCTAGGTTTGAGAGAACAATACTTTCGAGTCAAGATTGGTTGAAGTTGAGAAAGAAATGGCATGGAATGACATGACACCACTGAAATGGAACTAAATACTCAAAATGAAAGATGCTATACCACTGGGGAGATGGAGAAACCTGGAGTTCACAACGCCTTTAATGAGTCCCGCTTGGAAAAGTACCTAAATGATATAGTCGTTAATATAAATCCTGATTAGTTAACAATTATAAGGATGGAGCCGATAGCACCGCATGCCTCTACATGTATAGTGGAGCACAGAGTTAGAAAGTTTCATAGCAAATGAATTAGGCCAGTCTGAGTAAAATGGAGAGATAATCCGGTGGAAATCACCTGAGAAGCAGAAGAAAAGATGAAGGCTTCTCATCTAGAGCTTTTCTCTGGTAGATTTCCTCCCTATATGTTAAGTATTATATAGGTTTTGGTTGCATCGTGGTTGCTTGATTGGATGGTAGGGGATGGATGTCAAACTTTGTAACGACCCACTATTTTCAACCATTCGCATCCGCACATGTCAGACTTGAATTGCTCAAAATACCGAATTCTAAATATAAATTTGGCAAAACTCAGAATATGCAGTAAATAAATCACAGATCACAGACACAGAGTAATATAACAATACAGCGGAAGCAAGAAATAGTAATTCATGAAGCTACTATATATAATACAACAGAGTTCAACAAGATACAACAGAAGTCTCGAATATAAAGATGTCTCAATACAATGGTCAGATACAAGATCTGAATACATCACTGGAATCAACTGAATAACTGAAAGCGAAATAGATAGCTGGATCTCGAAGCAAAGCTCCAACTTAAAAGGTCAGTCTCGATTACTGTATCACTCAGTCTGACCCGAGCGTAAAGCAAAACACAAAACACTCGAGTCAGGACATATGTAATAGTCCAAAAACTCGGCCTTCGAAAATCGGCACCCGTACTTCACTTGTACTCAAAATGCCGCAGATTAAAACGCCGAATCTGGCTTGCCGGAGCTTATAACACAATAAGTATAACAACATAGCGGAATAAAGAAATAGATGATATCATATATAACTCAAATGAATACAATATCCAGTATGATATACAACAATGATATCAATATGATACAACAATATCAGAGATAAATAATGATACAGCGGAAATATCAGAAGAGATAACTCCAAATGATCAGTCAGAGAGGCTGGGTCCAATAACTCCAACATCAGCTCGAACCACCAAGATAAGCAACGTCAGTCCATGAACACCAAGAACTGAACTAGCTCCAGATAATCTACTAAACCAGACTATCTAAAAAAGAAACCCAACTCTAGACTGCCCGTGTAGAAAATTATGAGCACCCAGAGTTTAGGAAAGGAACAATAAACTCCGAGTCAGTCGTGGGACTGGTGTGAGTAACAAAAACAGTTTATCTTTAAACAACAAAAAGGATTTTAAACATTGAAATCCGCAATGCTTTTGGAAAATGAAACTACCATAAGACCTCCCACCACACACAATGCAAACGCAGAATTGGAGGAGATTTCTCCTTATGATAGTCAAACATGCTTACTATGCAAAACAAATCATTTTTGATATTATTACTAGTGCATAGTGCAGAAAACAATTCGAAAATACAATATTAATCTTAGCCAGCATAGGTACCATTATATTATGCTTGCTATAGCTGCTATGTTAAATAGCAGGTTCTACAACTAATACCGTACAAGGTTCGTATTGGAAGATGGATTTCCAACAAATGGTCAGGCTAAGGAATTTCCTATGCCACATGGGATCGCCTCTGGCTGGACGTCCCAAGAGACAACTGCTCTCTGCCAACACAAGGCCGGGTTACCCCTGTAACTAGGTAACTCACGAATATGCCATCCCCCGGTCCTTTAGGACGTTTATCCGAGGCGCCTCGATCAAACAACAATCACACAGTAAATGATGGAGTATCCACATAGGTTAAATACCAGGGCTCCATACATGATACCACCCTTTTCCAGAAGGAAATGACATACCCTAAAGGGCGCGACCCTCATAACCTTGTCGCATATTCCTGTTTCGACCATTTCCGGGTTGTGAGGTCCGAAGAGGTCTCGTCCACAAAGCTACGCTTTTTCACAAAGCCACGCTTTGATCACAAATGATCATCACACAGCAACACTCAGCATGCCACATTACCAAATTGGGAGTATATCGCTGATAACCTTCAACTACATAACCTCTGAGCTCATACGTCTCAGAGAAGGGTGTTAAGCTAAGAGAATAAATTCTCCGCCACCAAACAGAAATGTATTTGAAAGAAATCAGCTTTATATCTCAAAATGTAATGTCAGACATGTAACCATACAAGTCTGTTCCGGGTTCGAACAGAACCGAAGGCACTTCCGAAGAAGCTCTTGCAATCCGGGTATCCACAATCCCGATCGGATTTCCCATCACTTAGGAAATCTCTATACCGGCGCGACTCAGTGCAGAGACAATCGATAGGTCATCGTATCGTTCTCGCAAATACCCGGTCTTCAACACCGGTCTTCAAATGTAATCCATATACGACTTATCATTATTCGCAATGGGTTATGTGACACAAAGGTCCTCTCCCGGCTGAACCGAATAATGAGCGCGATATTTAAAAACATATGGATAATGGATTTCAATTAAGTCACAACTTAAACCCAAACTTCCTTTCAAATGGTTTAAACACATTACCATTTTAATCTTTTAAAAAAAATTCAATTTAACAACCTTCAACGGTTTAAACAATTTCCACACTTAAATCTTTTAAACAAAAGATTCATTCACAGATTTTCCAAATTAATTTCCATTTCAATTGGATTAACTCGTTAAATCTTTTAAACAAAGATTTAACTGATAGTTTTCAAAAATTATTACCAAAGATTTATTTGTAATTTGGAAAACCATTTCAATTCAAATTTGAAATTTCTTTAATTCAAATTGGAAATCCATTTCTTATATGAGAGCTTTTATCAGTTGAAAACAATTAGTTTTTCAAATCATTGAATTCAATTTCAAATATTGAATTCAAATTTAAATCAAATTATTAAAATATCAAGTTTTCTTAAGTTATTTAAAATAACTTTTACTTTTGAAACTCATTTACAAAGCTCTTAATTTCAATTTCCAAAACCATTTAGATTCAAGAATTAAATCTTTAAAATCATCAAAAATCTACGACTTAACTGATTTCCATGTGAAATCCATATTTGTGTGTGTATGGTGTAGTCCAGGGGTTTCACACAGTAGTGCAACATCATTCAATCATCACAGATCAGAATACATAAATATAGTTGATAAGCGGTATATCATAACGCTTATCGTTCATTTACAGATCATAGATATATAAATCACAGATAATAATTTACATTCATCCCAGATAGATAACTACAGTACAGATCACACACAAATCAGAATATATCACAAAGCATTACAGATCAGAGATGTCAAATAATTCAATCATTCAGTCGAATCCAACATTCACAAGTGAATTTATTAATCAACTGATTAATATAAATCAGATATATCAATTATTAATTCGGGTTAATTATCATAATTTAATTACAAATTATTTGAAATAAATCTTCTTTCAAATTTTATTAGTTAACCTGTAATTATTAACTAATCATTCTTAATTAATGAATCAATTAATCTTTAATTATTAAAATTAATTTTAATTAACCACCATTATTAATTAATCTTTAATTATTCACAAATAATTATACTCAGATTTCAAATCATCATTTAATTAATTACATTCGGTAATTATCTATTAATTACTTCTCTAAGTAATTATGTTTTTCAAAGTTATCAAGTGATTTTTCTGAATTAAACTTAAGAAATTTAATTTGAACAATTTCTATTAACTCAATAAATTACATCGAATATTTAATTTCACAATTATTGTCATTAAGTAATTATACTTAATAGTTTCACAATTTATTATTTATTTAATCAATCTAAATTTATTGTTAAAATTAAATCACATTAATTAATCGTTCAAATAATCTTAGTTAATGATTTTATTAACTCTTAAATTTCTTTAATCACTTTTTAAAGAAAATTTCTTATATTAATCATTTTCGATTATAAATCGATTCGCTATTAAAAATTCATTCGTTAATGAATTAGAAATCATTAAACTTCATTACTTAAAGTAAAGTTCATTCATACTTATAATTTAATTATTATTCACAATATGTTTGAAACATTGTTTCAAAGTTTCTTTTCAAATTTCATTTTTAAACTTATTTTCAACACTTAAGTTAAAAGCTTAATTTAATTTCAAAACCTTGAAATCAGATTTAGAGTTAATTCCAGATTTAACTTTTAAATTTGTTTAAATTTCATTTTCCAATTCAATTCTATTTTGGATTCCAAATTCTCCACTACCTTTAATTACTTTAAATTATTAAAACAAATGGAATTTAAACCTTTTTATTTATCTTCAAACTAATTTCAATTCAACTTTTATTATATTTTTATTTTGATTTAAACTTAGTTTTAAAAACCCTTAATTTAAAATTTAAAATTCAGTTTAAAATTTCAAAACAGAAAGAAAACAGGTTCCAGGTTTGAAAAACTGGAACAAACTCTGACCCGAGATTTCTCGAATTTGCTTCGAGTAAGATACTCGATTTACCCGAGTCATACGCGAGAAAAATCGCGTTCTTCCCAGACAACTTCCAGGCTGACATCCCCAAATTCGTGCACGTGCACATCGCCGCTGGCGATGTTCCGGCACCACCACTACGTCAAGCAAGTCGACACTTCTTCCAAGATCCAACTCCAACCATCAGAACCACATCACCACCTCGAAATTGAAATTCGAGTTGAAACTTGAAATTTGGAAACACTCGAACCCATACGACCCAAAGCCTGTCAACGCGACGTCCACGCGACTCGACCACTAGACAATCTGGACCTCCGGCCAAACCTTCGTCAACGACCAGGCTACCATTCTCCAAAGCCTCGCGACACTCGATCCAACGATGATGACGAACGAAACAATTTCTTAGCCGTGACAAAATTAGGTTTACAAACTTCAAACCAACACCGCCACCACCACGACCAACTGCACCACCTTCCACCATTTTTCCTCGCCACTCCGTAGGCTTCCCCATCTCCACAAACAACCCCGACCATCTCGAACTAACAGATCACCGGAAATTGCCAAGTCAACGAATTTGGAACAAACTTTAACTGCTCTTCCTCCCTTGATTTAAAAATTATAATTTTTTCTTTAAAAATCTAGGTTTAACTTACGAATTCGATCTATATACCTGAATCAATGAAGTAGGATGTTTAAATTTTTTGACATAACTAATATTAGCCTGTTCTTTTGGTTTCCAGAGGCATTCAAAATTTATTTCAACTTATTTATAATTTTTAAACATAAATTTATACTGTAACAAACAACTTTTGTTTAAGACTTAAGTCTAAACAGTGATTGGTTCAAGAGGATTTGAATTTTGTTTAAAAATCTTAGTTTGAAAACTAAGAACAGAGGGATCTCAGAAAACTGACATGCCACAATATCCATACATTCATATATATACACACACAAGCATATTTATTTTCAGATATTAACATGCAACCAGATTCATTCTTAAACTTAAAAAAGAAAGAAATGTTACTCACTGTGATTTTAGAAGAAGGACAGAGCTTATTCTTTGAACCAGGTTTTGTTTTGAAAGCTGGAGCTTTTGATCTTTGGTTTGTGTTGAATTGATTTGTTTTGATGTTGAAGCTTGTTTGAATTTAAATGATATTTCATTTAGTTTTTTTTCTCAGTTTAAAAGTGATCGAACTGGAATGAAGATGATGTGTGGAAATGAAGTTTACAGGAGGTATATTTGTTTATACTGGTGATGATATTATTTTGTATAGGTTGTATAATTTTTTCCTTGTTTGTACAATGGTTAGCAGGGATTCTTTTTCCATTTTGGAGGCTGATAGCATTTCGAATTGACAAAAATGTTGCTAGCATTTAATGCCAAGGTACTTTATATCTTTTATATGTTCACTTGCTTTGTTTTATACACATCTTTTTGCTTATACATGAAAATACTTTACTGTCTACTTGTACAGGTTCAAAGACATTTCTATTTCCTTTTGTTCAAATTTGACTATATTTATATGTTCTTCTTTCTCAAGTCTATACTTACCTATATATATTTGTTTAACTTGAATATAAAACATTGGCTTCTTTTGCAAGCTTATAGATATATATTTATTTGTTTTTACATACTTACCTCTTTATTTGCTTTATTTTCATGTTATACATTGCATTAGTAAGAATCTGGTGGCTTCTATTTTGTAAGCCTACATATATGTTTTGTTTTCTTATTTCTTTTGAATGTATATGTTTGCATATATATTTTTTTGCTTTAATTTTGTGATATTACTCTACAATATAAATAAATTACTATTTTAGTTTGTTATTAGATTTTATCTAAGTGTTACTTCTATTTTTATTTTACCTTTATTTCTTTTGTAGTCTACTATATTTGTATTATCTTATTGATTTATAATTAAAAATGAATCTCTATTTTTAATATATGTAATTTGTTTATATATATTTATCTTATGTAATTTTATATTTATTTCAATCTCAATTATTAATTTCTAAATTTATTACTAATTATTTTTACATTCATTTGGTAATATAAGTGAATCTCTAGATTCTAATTTATTATTAGATTTTTATCCAATGTATTTATTTTATACTTTATATCTTATATAATTTGTATCTTTATTTTCAAACCATTTATTTACAATTTAAATTCAAATCATATATACATATATTTTATAATTTCAAATTGACTCATATATACCCAAATATATACACATTCACATATATACATATATATACAATATTTAAAGTTTAAATGATTTATACGAAATTTATTTGAGTTCGGGAAAATTCGCATCCATTTAACCATTTATTTCACAAATTTTTATTCAAAAATTCAATAAATTATCAGTTTAAATTTATATAAAATTCGGGGTCGTTACAGACTTCCCCCCTTAAAATAATTTCGTCCTTGAAATTGCCAAGGAGACACAAAGATAGATGAAAAACATTTCATCAACTCAAACTGAATATCTATTCTGCATTTGGCTTACCAAATCAGAATATTAAGAACGAATCTGTCTTAACACTTCAGAAGATACTCGGGTTATCCAGATCTACGAAATATGCAGTGACATTGGTCAGTTCGAAGTGATAACTAACCATTCGTAGAATATATTGGAAATCCTAAAGAAATAGATATGGATACAATTTCAAAACTTTCTTTAGTTTAGAACTAAAGTATACCTATCAACCATAGCAAACAAAGCAACCAATACATCCAAACAAACAATTTGGCCTATCTGGAGTTTATGTCCCATATTAATATATCGAATTTCTTCTTTCTGGATCTACCAGGAACCATCGAAGAATTGAAAAGAGATGCTGAACGAAAGAGATTGATAGAGAAAAGATTGTTTCCTTGTTGTTACAGGGCATTGAGCATTTATAGTCGTATTTCCCTATCCCCTATCTCATCCTCTTCTTGCACTCACACTTACTATCAGTGGATAACAAGAGAATTTACTGAGGCATACAGACAGATATCTTAAGGATTACTCATTCTAGGGTTTACTTCACCATATCTCTAACGAGTTACTTAATGTGTTATACTCCTGAGCTAAAGTTTTACCCTCAGCTCTGATACCAATTGTGACAGTCCAAAAACTTGGCCTTCGAAAATCGGCACCAGTACTTCACTTGTACTCAAAATGCCGCAGATTCAAACACCGAATCTGGCTTGCCGGAGCTTATAACACAGTAAGTATAACAACACAGCGGAATAAAGAAATAGATGATATCATATATAACTCAAATGAATACAATATCCAGTATGATATACAACAATGATATCAATATGATATAACAATATCAGAGATAAATAATGATACAGCGGAAATATCAGAAGAGATAACTCCAAATGATCAGTCAGAGAGGCTGGGTTCAATAACTCCAACATCAGCTCGAACCACCAAGATAAGCAACGTCAGTCCATGAACACCAAGAACTGAACTAGCTCCAGATAATCTACTAAACCTGACTATCTGAAAAAGAAACCCAACTCTAGACTGCCCGTGTAGAAAATTTTGAGCACCCAGAGTTTTGGAAAGGAACAATAAACTCCGAGTCAGTCGTGGGACTGGTGTGAGTAACAAAATCAGTTTATCTTTAAACAACACAAAGGATTTTAAATATTGAAATCGGCAATGCTTTTGGAAAATGAAACTACCATAAGACCTCCCACCACACACACAATGCAAACGCAGAATTGGAGGAGATTTCTCCTTATGATAGTCAAGCATGCTTACTATGCAAAACAAATCATTTTTGATATTATTACTAGTGCATAGTGCAGAAAACAATTCGAAAATACAATATTAATCTTAGCCAGCATAGGTACCATTATATTATGCCTGCTATAGCTGCTATGTTAAATAGCAGGTTCTACAACTAATACCGTACAAGGTTCGTATTGGAAGATGGATTTCCAACAAATGGTCAGGCTAAGGAACTTCCTATGCCACATGGAATCGCCTCTGGCTGGACGTCCCGAGAGACAACTGCTCTCTGCCAACACAAGGCCGGGTTACCCCTGTAACTAGGTAACTCACGAATATGCCATCCCCCGGTCCTTTAGGACGTTTATCCGAGGCGCCTCGATCAAACAACAATCACACAGTAAATGATGGAGTATCCACATAGGTTAAATACCAGGGCTCCATACATGATACCACCCTTTTCCAGAAGGAAATGACATACCCTAAAGGGCGCGACCCTCATAACCTTGTCGCATATTCCTATTTCGACCATTTCCGGGTTGTGAGGTCCGAAGAGGTCTCGTCCACAAAGCTACGCTTTTTCACAAAGCCACGCTTTGATCACAAATGATCATCACACAGCAACACTCAGCATGCCACATTACCAAATTGGGAGTATATCGCTGATAACCTTCAACTACATAACCTCTGAGCTCATACGTCTCAGAGAAGGGTGTTAAGCTAAGAGAATAAATTCTCCGCCACCAAACAGAAATGTATTTGAAAGAAATCAGCTTTATATCTCAAAATGTAATGTCAGACATGTAACCATACAAATCTGTTCCGGGTTCGAACAGAACCGAAGGCACTTCCGAAGAAGCTCTTGCAATCCGGGTATCCACAATCCCGATCGGATTTCCCATCACTTAGGAAATCTCTATACCGGCGCGACTCAGTGCAGAGACAATCGATAGGTCATCCTATCGTTCTTGCAAATACCCGGTCTTCAAATGTAATCCATATACGATTTATCATTATTCGCAATGGGTTATGTGACACAAAGGTCCTCTCCCGGCTGAACCGAATAATGAGCGCGATATTTAAAAACATATGGATAATGGATTTCAATTAAGTCACAACTTAAACCCAAACTTCCTTTCAAATGGTTTAAACACATTACCATTTTAATCTTTAAAAAAAATTCATTTTAACAACCTTCAACGGTTTAAACAATTTCCACACTTTAATCTTTTAAACAAAAGATTCATTCATAGATTTTCCAAATTAATTTCCATTTCAATTGGATTAACTCGTTAAATCTTTTAAACAAAGATTTAACTGATAGTTTTCAAAAATCATTACCAAAGATTTATTCGTAATTTGGAAAACCATTTCAATTCAAATTTGAAATTTCTTTAATTCAAATTGGAAATCCATTTCTTATATGAGAGCTTTTATCACTTGAAAACAATTAGTTTTTCAAATCATTGAATTCAATTTCAAATATTGAATTCAAATTTAAATCAAATTATTAAAATATCAAGTTTTCTTAAGTTATTTAAAATAACTTTTACTTTTGAAACTCATTTACAAAGCTCTTAATTTCAATTTCCAAAACCATTTAGATTCAAGAATTCAATCTTTAAAATCATCAAAAATCTACGACTTAACTGATTTCCATGTGAAATCCATATTTGTGTGTGTATGGTGTAGTCCAGGGGTTTCACACAGTAGTGCAACATCATTCAATCATCACAGATCAGAATACAGAAATATAGTTGATAAGCGGTATACCATAACGCTTATCGTTCATTTACAGATCACAGATATATAAATCACAGATAATAATTTACATTCATCCCAGATAGATAACTATAGTACAGATCACACACAAATCATAATATATCACAAAGCATTACAGATCAGAGATGTCAAATAATTCAATCATTCAGTCGAATCCAACATTCACAAGTGAATTTATTAATCAACTAATTAATTTAAATCAGATATATCAATTATTAATCCGGGTTAATTATCATAATTTAATTACAAATTATTTGAAATAAATATTCTTTCAAATTTTATTAGTTAACCTGTAATTATTAACTAATCATTCTTAATTAATGAATCAATTAATCTTTAATTATTAAAATTAATCTTAATTAACCACCATTATTAATTAATCTTTAATTATTCACAAATAATTATACTCAGATTTCAAATCATCATTTAATTAATTACATTCGATAATTATCTATTAATTACTTCTCTAAGTAATTATGTTTTTCAAAGTTATCAAGTGATTTTTCTGAATTAAACTTAAGAAATTTAATTTGAACAATTTCGATTAACTCAATAAATTACATCGAATATTTAATTTCACAATTATTGTCATTAAGTAATTATACTTAATTGTTTCACAATTTATTATTATTTATTTAATCAATCTAAATTTATTGTTAAAATTAAATCACATTAATTAATCATTCAAATAATCTTAGTTAATGATTTTATTAACTATTAAATTTCTTTAATCACTTTTTAAAGAAAATTTCTTATATTAATCATTGTCGATTATAAATCGATTCGCTATTAAAAATTTATTCGTTAATGAATAAGAAATCATTAAACTTCATTACTTAAAGTAAAGTTCATTCATATTTATAATTTAATTATTATTCACAATATGTTTGAAACATTGTTTCAAAGTTTCTTTTCAAATTTCATTTTTAAACTTATTTTCAACATTTAAGTTATAAAGCTTAATTTAATTTCAAAACCTTGAAATCAGATTTAGATTTAATTCCAGATTTAACTTTTAAATTTGTTTAAATTTCATTTTCCAATTCAATTCTATTTTGGATTCCAAATTCTCCACTACCTTTAATTACTTTAAATTATTAAAACAAATGGAATTTAAAACTTTTTATTTATCTTCAAACTAATTTCAATTCAACTTTTATTATATTTTTATTTTGATTTAAACTTAGTTTTAAAAACCCTTAAATTAAAAAAATTTAAATTCAGTTTAAAATTTCAAAACAGAAAGAAAACAGGTTCCAGGTTTGAAAAACTGGAACAAACTCTGACCCGAGATTTCTCGAATTTGCTACGAGTAAGATACTCGATTTACCCGAGTCATACGCGAGAAAAATCACGTTCTTCCCAGACAACTTCCAGGCTGACATCCCCAAATTCATGCACGTGCACATCGCCGCTGGCGATGTTCCGCCACCACCACTACGTCGAGCAAGTCGACACTTCTTCCCAGATCCAACTCCAACCATCAGAACCACATCACCACCTCGAAATCGAAATTCGAGTTGAAACTCAAAATTTGGAAACACTCGAACCCAAACGACCCAAAGCCTGTCAACGCGACGTCCACGCGACTCCAACCACTAGACAATCTGGACCTCCGGCCAAGCCTTCGTCAACGACCAGGCTACCATTCTCCAAAGCCTCGCGACACTCGATCCAACGATGATGACGAACGAAACAATTTCTTAGCCGTGACAAAATTAGGTTTACAAACTTCAAACCAACACCGCCACCACCACGACCAACTGCACCACCTTCCACCATTTTTCCTCGCCACTCCGTAGGCTTCCCCATCTCCACAAACAACCCCGACCATCTCGAACTAACAGATCACCGGAAATTGCCAAGTCAACGAATTTGAAACAAACTCTAACTACTCTTCCTCCCTTGATTTAAAAATTATAATTTTTTCTTTAAAAATTAAGGTTTAGCTTAAGAATTCGATCTATATACCTGAATCAACGAAGTAGGATGTTTAAATTTTTTGACATAACTAATATTAGCCTGTTCTTTTGGTTTCCAGAGGCATTCAAAATTTATTTCAACTTATTTATAATTTTTAAACATAAATTTATACTGTAACAAACAACTTTTGTTTAAGACTTAACTCTAAACAGTGATTGGTTCAAGAGGATTTGAATTTTGTTTAAAAATCTTAGTTTGAAAACTAAGAACAGAGGGATCTCAGAAAACTGACATGCCACAATATCCATACATTCATATATATACACACACAAGCATATTTATTTTCAGATATTAACATGCAACCAGATTCATTCTTAAACTTTAAAAAAAAAGAAATGTTACTCACTGTGATTTTAGAAGAAGGACAGAGCTTATTCTTTGAACCAGGTTTTGTTTTGAAAGCTGGAGCTTTTGATCTTTGGTTTGTGTTGAATTGATTTGTTTTGATGTTGAAGCTTATTTGAATTTAAATGATATTTACTTTAGTTTTTTTTTCTCAGTTTAAAAGTGATCGAACTGGAATGAAGATGATGTGTGGAAATGAAGTTTACAGGAGGCATATTTGTTTATACTGGTGATGATATTATTTTGTACAGGTTGTATAATTTTTTCCTTCTTTGTACAATGGTTAGCAGGGATTCTTTTTCCATTTTGGAGGCTGATAGCATTTCGAATTGACAAAAATGTTGCTAGCATTTAATGCCAAGGTACTTTATATCTTTTATATGTTCACTTGCTTTGTTTTGTACACATCTTTTTGCTTATACATGAAAATACTTTACTGTCTACTTGTACAGGTTCAAAGACATTTCTATTTCCTTTTGTTCAAACTTCACTATATTTATATGTTCTTCTTTCTCAAGTCTATACTTACCTATATATATTTGTTTAACTTGAATATAAAACATTGGCTTCTTTTGCAAGCTTATAGATATATATTTATTTGTTTTTACATACTTACCTCTTTATTTGCTTTATTTTTATGTTATACATTGCATTAGCAAGAATCTGGTGGCTTCTATTTTGTAAGCCTACATATATGTTTTGTTTTCTTATTTCTTTTTAATGTATATGTTTGCATATATATATTTTTGCTTTACTTTTGTGATATTGCTTTACAATATAAATAAATTACTATTTTAGTTTGTTATTAGATTTTATCTAAGTGTTACTTCTATTTTTATTTTACCTTTATTTCTTTTGTAGTCTACTCTATTTGTATTATCTTATTGATTTATAATTAAAAATGAATCTCTATTTTTAATATAGATTGTTAAATTTATGTAATTTGTTTATATATATATTTATCTTATGTAATTTTATATTTATTTCAATCTCAATTATTAATTTCTAAATTTATTACTAATTATTTTTACATTCATTTGGTAATATAAGTGAATCTCTAGATTCTAATTTATTATTAGATTTTTATCCAATATATTTATTTTATACTTTATATATTATATAATTTGTATCTTTATTTTCAAACCATTTATTTACGATTTAAATTCAAATCAAATATATATACATATATTTTATAATTTCAAATTGACTCATATATACCCAAATATATACACATTCACATATATACATATATATATAATATTTAAAGTTTAAATGATTTATACCAAATTTATTTGAGTTCGGGAAAACTCGCATCCATTTAACCATTTATTTCACAAATTTTTATTCAAAAATTCAATAAATTATCAATTTAAATTTATATAAAATTCGGGGTCGTTACAACATACATACTTATACATTGTAAACCAACTCAAGTGAACTGTAATATAAAGGTACAAGTAACTTACATAATGCTTGGGATCGCCCATTTTAAGGATCCATTAAACTATCTACTATGTAGTAATATACGCTATTATAATAATGTCTAAAGTAAAATAAACTATCAAAATAGCGTTAAGGCGTTACCCATATCCCCCTTAACACATTTTATATATTCCCATAGTCTATACAGTACCGTAATCCCACCCGTACTGGGTGTCGTCAGAGGGCACTCCATAGGTATGGTACAAAACAAACTCGTAGTAAGGATCGCTAGGGTAGGTGACACGGCACAACGAGGCGATGCCAGGGTAGATATACCAATTACGCATCCGGGCTGGTGGTAACGCATAGCAGCCACTTCCACCCACCTCGGAACACACTCCCAAATCAAAAATCGAAGGGTGACCACCAAATCAATCACAAAGTAATAGAATAGTATCGAAGAAATGTGTCCGATCAGAGGTGCTACCTCATTGGCCCATCGATCGCTCCTGCATTAGCCACCTTATGCCAACTCACGGGAGTCGGGTCCACGTATATACCTCAATAGGATCGTCGCCACCATCCTACTTCATTCTGGAATCTCCACCGCGTACACGGTTGTCAAAGTGGTTTTCGGTATCGACAGAGAGTATGCCCATATCCGATCCCGGTCTCTTTGCCAACCAATCGTTATTATAACCCATGGATATTTATTTCGAATAATTTATACCTCAAAACAAAATATCATATCCATTTCAAAACTAGTTTATACTTCAAAGCCAAAATATCATATCCATTTCAAAACTAGTTTATACTTCAAAACCAAAATATCATATTCAAAACTATTTTATACTCCAAAACCAAAATATCATTTGAACAAACCCAAATTTCCAATCACTGAATATTTCTTTCAATTTGTTTAAACTTGAAATATTCCTTTTTAAATCATCTTAAACCAAAACCACTTTATAAAGTCATATTCTTAAATCTTCAATTGCAAATCAATATATTCAAAGACAATTCTTAATTAAATACTCTTTCAAATAAATTCATTTCCAAAATCATAGTACTTTCAAAGTTATAACACCTTTGAAACCAAACACTTTGAAACCATAATACTTGGAAACCGTATCAATTTAAAATGTTATCATTTGGAGATCATAATATTTAGAAAAATCATAACATCCTTAAAAATAATATTCATTACCAAACTTATAGCATTTTTAAGTTCATTCGTTCAATTATACCAATTTTGAAAACATTGTATTAAGTTATAAATTTCAAAAATGGTTTATATTTCACCTCAAAACATATTCATTTAAACCATTTAAATTCAATGTCAAAATCTTCCAAAATAATATTCATTTCCAAAGTTCATTGTAATTTCAGCAACAACAACACTTATAAAGTGTTACGGTAAATATATTAACATTTCAAAAACATTGCCAAATTCAAAACAACAGCAGTTATTGCTACAGTAGGTATTAGAATTTCAAAACAGTTCAGTTTCAGAAACAGCAGCACTTATAAAGTGTTGTAGTATACATATTGGTATTTTCAGAAATAGTTCAAATTCAGAAACAGCAGCCCTTATAAAGTGCTGTGTATTTTAGTTATTTCAGAACATAGTTAAATTTCAGAAACAGCAGCACTTTGGAAATGCTGCCAATACAATTCCAGATTTATTATAACATTTCAGAAACTTTAAAACTTCAATTTTTATCATTTTAACTTATAAAACCCATATCTTACATTTCAAAAATATCCATTTGGATATCATTTAACTTATGATTTAAATAAAATAACTTTTTATAATTAAATATCCAAATTAACTATAATTCATTTATTAAGTCAAAAGTACATTATTTTACTTAACTTTTTATTTTAACTAATAACTTAACACTTTATTTAAAATACCCATTTCATAAAAAAACAATTTCATAAGTCAAACTTCACATTTCCAATTGAAAACCAAATTTCCATTATAAAGTTAAGTCATAATTTAAGATACATTTTTCCATTTTAAATCATAATTATTTATCTTACAAAACATATCTATTTCATAAAATAAAATCAATTACCATCACTAGGTTAGATTTAAAATTCCACATTAAATCAAATTTAATTATTAAGTTATTTGTCATCCATAAAGATCTTTAAATTGCAATTTAAAACCAATTATTGATATATAAAGATTCCAACTTATAGAAAACCAATATAACTTTATAATTTAAATCAAACCACTTATTGACTTATAAAAATTCCATATATTTAAATCATTGAATCAAATTTTTAAGCAAAATTTTCGCATATCTTAAAAACTTAAAAATTCTTAAAACTTTTTAAGAAAATATTTTTAAATATATAACCATGGGTCTGTATAATATTTTCTAATCTAGGTCAAGTGATACGGATATGTATCATTTCAATCCGTAATTTAAAAGAAAAATCCGGGTTCTATCAATTGAAACCCGAAATCCCAAGTCAAATAAAATACAATAAAAATCACTCGAGCCTATCATTTCAGCTCATAATAATTTTTCCTTATTCTAAAGTCCGTTCGGATATGTATCATTTCAACCCAAAGTGAAAGGAACTTGCAGTGTGAGAATTAGTAAATAAATGAACAGTAGAACATATAATCATATCAGATGATGTAACAAATATATAAACAGAATTTAACGTCATATAATCATATCACAGGCATATATGAACATATTAACATAACATATAAATTTTCTATAATTCACATGCCATTGTTTCACAATTATAAAAGTACGTATGTCGAGAGTGATAAACTCACCTTTTTAAAGCTGAAGATCAAATTCAAACACAAAGAACAAAATTCCAAAAAGCACGAAAAAGTACGACAAGCATGATTCAAACTTGAGTGATGGAGAGTCAAGATCCACATCTTGTAAACAACACAAATATACAAACATAAGAATGATTCAATCCCAAAGAATATAGATTAAAACAATGGAAAGATAAGAAATAAAATGACCTAGCCTTGCTTAAACCAACATGTGGGCTCGGCCACATCACACTTTGGCTCAACCATGGTCTTCTGGTTCTCGGCTGTGATGGGGTTCAAGGCATAAAGGGCTCGGCTAAGGTCATGCAAGGCACGGCTAAGGCTTGGGAATTGAAGAGGTGGAGGTTACAAGTTATGGGAAGGCAAAAAGGAAAGCACTTGATTGAATTTGGGTTCGGCCTTGGCTTCAAAGGGGTCGACCATGGTGTGGTGCATGGCTAGGGTTGGGTAAAAGGCAAGGTTGTGGTCAAGGCAAAGCAAGGTGGTGTGGTGTATGGTTGTGGCCGAGGCTAATAGGGAAGAGGAAGTGGTGAACTATGGTGATGTAGGCTATGTTTTCAACAAGTTTTGGTGGAGTTTGCATATGGTGGTCACGGCTTTTTTTGGGGTGGTGGTGATGGTTGATGGAGGTGGTCATGGTGGTGGTGTGATGAGGATGAGATTGGCTAGAAGCTTGATGTGGTGGAGGCCGAGCTATGCAAGGAGAAAACAAGGAAAAACATAAATAAAAGGAGAAAGAAGAGGAGGAAAGAGAAGCCATGGATCTTGTGATATTATTTTTTTTCAACGCAAATGGAATGAGAGATGTATATTTTTGTGCGTGAATAAGGAGCAATTCACGGCTAGAATAATAGTTTGGACGGCAAGCAAAAAAGTTTTGAATGGTAAGAAAAGGAAAAGTCACACTATGAATTAAAGGAAAAGAATCTTGTATATATTTTATTCTTAAATGCAAATGAAAATGAGAGATGGGAAATAATTTTTTTTACGTGTAAACAAGTAAGAATGCACGGCTAAAGAAGTTTTGGATGGCAAGCAAAGGAGTGAATGCTCGGGTAAGTAATAAAGAGGGTAGGTAAATAAAAAGGCAAGAATTAAAACAATGCAACGCATGTCACCTTGATTTTCTCCAGCTCTTTATAAAAAGATATAAACAAATAAATTCCAATGAATACAATAAAAGCCTAGACAAATAAATAGAGACATAAACAAAGAGATGGATATAGGAAAAATATAGGAATATATATATAATAAAATATAGAACTTTATTGCGTGTAAAACGCTGTAATTTATCCAAATCAAAAAGTATAAATCAGAATTTCACGAAACGAAAAGCAGAACTAATATAAAATTTATATCCAGCTTCAAATAAAAAGGTTAGAATTTTAAAATTTTAAAATTTTAAAATAAAAGTCAAAGTTTGACCAAAATATAAAATTTACAGAAAATATTTATTTCATTGTATTTGGAAAGTAAATTACAAACAAATTCCAAACTTACTTTGGAAAATTCTAAAAATTCACTTTTAAATGATTTAAAAATCAAAGTTTCAAATAAAAAAAATTAATAAAAAATTTACAAAATTATGGGTTGTTACACACTTTTTCCTATTATTTTTGCACTTAAATAGAATTTCATGCATATTTAGGTTGTTTACATGCATGTCTATATGTCACGATCTTGCATTCACGCTAGGGTTGAGCTTACCAATAGATATGTTGCATACATAATCACATTTCACTTTTAGTTAAGTAGATAGTTGTGTCAATAACATGGTTATAATTTGGTTGTAAAGTGAGCATTACGCTATCTATCCCTTGGGAATTTCGAGGATGAAATTCCTTTAAATGAGGGAGATGTAACACCCGTAAAATTAGCAGGAAATTAATTAAGAAAATCAATTCATTAAAATAACGCTAAAAATGAAAATTTTGCAGATGTCAGAATTTGGTCATGAAACTTGCAACATTGTGTTCATGGTAATTTTCTAAGCAATTTTCATATATAAAGCTTTACGATTAGAGTTCAAATGAAGAAGTCATCGACGTTTGAAAATTTTGAGTTGATAATAATTCAAATTGTATTTATAGTAATAATATTATTAACGTTAATGATTGCTTAACGTCAAAGTAATCGTTAATGTCAAATTAAAGATAGGAAATAATATTTTAAACGTTAACTTAATACGCGACCAGGACAACAATCGATCGAAAGCCTATTTGGACCGGTCGACCACCACAGAGAGACCAGTCGATCGGTGGTCAAATGTCGGCTAGGGTTTTAAGCGGCCTGAATGGCTCGGATATAAACTTTTTAAAATATTCTTGATCCAACGGTCCTGATGCATCCAAGCAACTATAAATAAGAGGATAGTCCCCTCATTCTTTTCATAAAAATCTTAAGCCATCAATAACACTCCATCATTCTCTTTCTCCATAATAAAACTTCTTAAACGCCAATTTCAAAAATAAATATATTCATGCAAGGATTAAGAGAAGATTTAAAGAAATCTAGCGAAAGAGAAAAGTAATTATACAGATACACACACACACATATATCTTCTTCCCTAATCTATAATTTCTGAATCTAATATGCGTAAAAAATTATTTTATAATAATAAGGAGAAACTTAGAGAAAGGGAAAGGCTATCACACAAAGCAAATCCAAGTTGGTTCATTTGGGAATTATCTGTGACTGGAAATCTTAATTTTTCACTAATAGTATATTGTTTAGTTTGATATTTGGATTTATTTTAATGCCTTGGAAGATTTTGCATACGAAAATTCAATAACTTGAAAAACCCCAAAATCTCCTCATAATATGTAAATCTTTACTTGTTTGGAATCTTATTGTTTTATTATAATGTAATAGGATTGGATTACTAATATTTACGGTATACACATTCTGTATTCTACTTGATTCCACTTTTCACTTTTCCATTGTAATAACAAAGAATTCCAAAACAAATAGATAGAAATAGGTGTGCAAAGTGGGGAAAAGGATATTTTTCCACTTATCCGTAGTTTGCACAGCCTATTTCAACAATTGAAATAAGCAAGATTTCTTTGTTGTTTCAACGCCATATGTTCAAATTGTTAGATGGAATATAAAAGGTTTATATTGGAAATTTCTTCTTTGGAAAAGGAGGCGTAGTTCTATTATACTAAAATAAAATAATTTTTATGTTTAGATTTCATTTTTAATATATATACAAGTTGAATGATGTAGTTAAGTTATTGATAATATTGGCCATATGTAATCACTATATTAATTTGGGACTTGTATAGGAATCGTAGTAGTTAATATGAAAATAATATAACACCCCCAAATAGACAATGGACAAATGTAATAAATTAATATTAGGTATAAAATTAATTAGGTACAATTAATATTAGGCTATATATTTCCTTAAACTTCGAAACTAATAGTTATAATTATAGACCTATAATGTATATAGTAATTAAGACATATAAATGGTAATTAATGATTAATAATCAATCCAATAAAGATGAATTAAGGATAATTATGGAAAACTAATCCATATATTAATGTGAAACAAGGAGTTTCCCTTATAAGGCCCTTAATGCATAAATACAAGTGAGGTGTATACATATATTATATGTGTGTGTGTGTATTACACATATGTGTTGACATAGTCTTGTGTGTGGAATGTTGGAGAGCAGAAATTATGGCTAAATTATAGGGATACGAGATCAGTTGAAAGCACACAGAAGTCTGCCCAACAAATCTGGCTACCAGCAGTGTGACTTTTGTAACTGATGTGAGACATTGCCTATAGTAAGTACCCATGGTGGACTCGAAGTTAGTTCCAATTTATAGGATACATTCACCCAGCTAATCGAGCTACCAACACCTAAAAATGGTCAGACTAATGTAGGACATCATTGTTAGGTTACGGCTCATAAAGATGGGGTAATCTAAGGATTGGCCAGCTTTGGGGTTGAGGTATTAAATGGCTATAATAGGGTCTACCTCTCTCTATTAAGAAGCATTAAATGGTTGGGATTATCGTTTAGGGGCGTTAGTGAAAATCTCTTTAGGGTGGTCTGGTTTAGGGACGCGGGATTAAATGGCTGGAGGGTCCGCTCTTTCCTATTTAAGAAGTACTAAGTGGCCTAGAAGAGATTTTACGATGGCATCTAGGATGTACCGGAAGGGGTTCGCCTTGGGTTTAGATATTAAGTGGCTGGTGTTAATAGGCTTTATGACTTAGCAGATTTTCAACATAAGTTAGAACGTCAAGATGAAGACGAAACGATTCGTGAACTTGGAAACATACTTAAAAAAAACCATAGGACTATGCTAAACAGATTTTAAATACAACGAGGCAAAGTGGATCACTTGCTACCGAGAGAAACCACTCGGTACAGAGAGGATTCTATTCCACTATGGACCTCTTGAACCTCTTGCATTTGAAGCGCTACCTCGAGTGATTCTCATGAAGTATTTTTCCTAAAGAATAGATGACAAACTCCAAGGATTCTTGAGAAGAAAACAAAGATAGCAGGAAACGACAAGCAGTATCAAGGAAATCGCCAGAAACCACAACCTTTAAGGAAAAATGTTAAGAAACACTACAAATCGGAGACAGGATGGCACAACAAAGAAAGAAGGATGATTCTTCTCCATAAAAACCACTCGGTACCGAGAGGTTCCACTCGGTACTGAGAGGTTATTATTGATATTTGGCCCGGCTTTCACTCCCATGTACCTTTAGACTTGGATCTGGATCCTCTTCTTTGCTGGTTTCCGAGTCAACTGGCGAATTCCCTAATATATATAGACCCTACAACAACCAAGAGAGGACTTTGGCACTTCTTCTTATTCATCATCTATTTCCCTTCACAATACTCACCAGAGCAGATATTGTTGGTAGTTCTAGGCTTAAGAACATGTCAATCCTTTGTACTTGTGACTTCTAACCCTCTCTAATCCTCTCAAGCTCTCTCTCAAATCAATAATCAATAAAGATAACAATGAATGTAGGCCAAAGATTCTTGAACCACTATAAAAACCTTAGTGTTACTATTTTCTTATATTTTCTGCTTGATCTCTATATTTCAATAGTTTTTAGGTGTTGTGCCATATTTGGCATCAACATTTTAGTGCTTTCACTGAGAAATCCAGCACAGGATTAGATTTAACTTGCTATTTTGGGTTTAGAGAGATCCGTTGGCTAGATTCGAAAGATTGACTTTCGAAAATTTGAAAACTTGCTGATAGAAATCATTAGCACCTAGAAAAGGAAGATCATTTGGAATGGTGGTTGGTGGAGATAAAGTGAATACCCGCCAAACTGAAGTAGGAAACTAGCAGGCAGTACAAGGCTATTTGCTCAACATGAAGTCATTACTAGGGTGAGCTTGATAAAATAATGCAAGAGTTGAACCATAAGTTGGTGTTGATAGTCAGAAGGCTTTGATTGAGAAGATGGATCCTAGCATGGCAGTATTGCTCCAGCAACCATAGAAAACCAAGATGAATTGGAGAGAAGTTTCACCTGCCAGAGCTGAAGAAGAAAACTCCTCTGTTTCTGGTCAGAATAGGCAAGATGGAAACCAGAGATAGAAGGAGAAAGTTGATGGATTAACATAAGAGTGTGCTGGAGAAAATTAGAACTTCCCCTTAAAAGGAAACAACACAGTACAGAGAGGTTTTCTGAACAATATGGGGAACAAATAGCTAGAGCTTTGAATTTGTTTGACTCGGAAGATGATCTATAGTTGATGATGATGGTTACAAACCGAATGTTGGAGTTAATAATGCTTGATTTCAAGCAGTTGCAATGGAACCAACCAAACATCAACGGATGGCTGAAGGAGTGGTTCTCCTAGAGTCTACAGGACTTAGACGTCAACCGAGAAACCGATACCATTTGTAGAGTCAAACACTCAACATAGCCCTTGGTAGTCGACCTTTGGAGTACCATGCCAGCGAGGAATACACATCAGATATGGTTAAATAGTTGGTAGAGGAAAGCAAAGGACGAAAAATGAGGATTAGGGCTCTGCGCCATGCAGAACTCCCTTTACAGAAAAAGTTCCGAGGGAAGAATATCCTAGGAAGTTAACAATGACGATACTGCCATTGTATAATGAGACTACCAATCCTAGGCAGTACTTACTCAAGTATGAATGTCACATGGATGGTGCCCGGGCAATGGATGTTGTTTGGTGTAGGTGTTTTCCTATTTTCTTAGAAGGAGTTGTATCGATGTGGTTCACGAGGCTTGCATCGAGATCCATATCGACTTTCGATGAGTTGGCTAAGAAGTTCTTGAAATAGTTTTAGCTTCATGCGGCCTGACCTAAGGATGTTATGTCCTTATCAAGCCCAGCTCAAGGACCTAAGGAGTCACTGAAGGGATTCTTGAATCGATTCAATATTGTTGTTACGGAGGTGAGTAATCCGAAAGAAGACTTGGTGTTTATGGCTTTGATCCAAGATATTCACCCGATATGGATTTCGGATGGTTGCTTAAAATGAAACAACCTATAACTATGGAGGTGTTCCATTGGAAAGCTAACCAATTTCTGTGATTGGAAGAGGCTGGTGTAGCTGATGAAAAGGCACGGGCACCCAAAGGAAGTTATTCAGAGCATTGTGGCAATTAAACAAGTTGGGGAAGCATTGGGATCGTAGCAATTAATACTGGAAATTCCAACAGTCAAAAGAAATAGAATCAAGGCTTAAGTGGTAGGCGCAATAGGGGTAACAAGCACTTGAGAAACATTAGATTGGAAGATTATATGCCGCTAAATGATACACTGGAGAACATTTACCTTGTCACACAAGGAACATAACAGTATAAAAAGCCATCGAGGAAAGAGGCGACTGATGAGCAAAAGCGCTTAGGGAAATATTGTCATTTCCATAAAACCCATAGAAATAATACGAACGAGTGCCGACATTTGAAAGACCTTATTAAAGAACTAGTAAGGAAGAATAAGCTCCAGTAGTACGTCAAAGAACCACATGGAGGTGGTCAAGTCCAAAGACTCCTAGGGTTGCCTGCCCAGGGGAACCAACCAGGACCAAGTGGAGAAGAGCCTAGGCAAAATGATGGAAAGTTGGTTATTAACACCATAACTGGAAGACCCCATCCGACGGGGAAAAGCTGGAAGGAAATGGAACGGTACGTGAGCTCACTAAAGAACGTACCACAAGAGGAATGATTTGCCATACAAGACGGAAGTATGGCTAAGCAGCAAAGGATGATTACAGATGATATTGTATTTAGAAATAGAGATGCTGATGGAGTTGAAGCACCAACTTTCGACCCATGGTGATAACTGCAGGAACAGGACCAGCAATAGTGCGTCGAGTTTTGGTGGATACTGGAAGTTCTGTGAACATACTCTTCAGGAGAACATTTGATAAGATGAAGATAAACATGAAGGAAGTTACAGCCTGCATAACCAAGATCCAAGGGTTTACAAGCAAAGTAAAACAACCGAATGGGAAGATCGATCTACTTATATAGTCTGGCGAAGGAGAACATAGGATAGTCCAGATTCAAAAATTTGTTATCGTGGATGAATATTCAATGTACAATGCTTTGCTGGGCCAACCGGCCTTAGCTTATTTTAGAATAGCACTGGCTCCTTAGTGCTTGGTAATGAAGTTCCTCACGGAATATGGGGTCGAATTGATAAAAGAAGACCAGAGCATTGGAAGGGAATGTTACGTTGCAGAACTATGAGAAGCAAAATGACATAAGAAAGGTAAGAGTGTGGAGAAGAATCTCCGCATTCAGGATTCGCAAGCATAGCAATAAAAGTTTGGAACCTGGCTCAAAAACCATAGCAGGTTTGATAAGGTTATGGATCCTAGGAAGAAGTTAGGGAAGGGCAACCAGCACCGGCCGAGCTGACGGTGAATGTTCTAGTGGACATGGATGATCCTAATCGGGTCCTGAAGATTGGATCTTAGCTCAATGCAAGCTTAAGAATGGAATTGGTTTATTTCCTCTAAGAAAATTTAGATGTATTCGCTTGAATGCATTCAGATATATGTAGGATATCGACGGAGATTGCGTGTCACACACTGAATATTATTCAAAATTTATGTTAGTAAAATAGAAAAGTCATAGTCTAGGTCTGGAGCGATCTGCTACATTGAAAGAAGACATGGACAAGCTGATGGCAAACAGCTTTATCCACAACGCTGTATACCCTGATTGGGTATCCAATCCTGTGTTGGCCAAGAAATCTAATAGACAATGGCGAACGTGCATCGACTACTTGGATTTAGATAAGGCATGCCTGAAGGATAGCTTTCCTTTGCCAACGATCAACCAATTAGTGGATGGAACTACAAGACATGAGTTGCTCTCATTTATGGATGCTTATTCAGGCTATAACCATATTCCAATGCATATGTCGGATCAGTAGAATACTAGCTCTATAATGGATTTGGAATTATACTTCTATCGAGTAATATGCCATTAGGTTTGAAGATCGTCGGAGCTACTTACTAGAGATTGTTAAATTCTGTGTTTAAGAATCAGATTGGATGAATAATGGAGGTGTATATGGACGACATGCTCGTGAAGTCCCGAGTATCATAGATCATTTAGATGACCATTCGAAGATGTTCGAAGTTTTAAGGAAGTATAGAATGAGGCTAAATCCATTGAAATGTTCTTTGGTAGTGGCATCAGGAAAGCTTCTAGGATTTATTGTCAATGCATACGGCATCGAGAATAACCCGGAGCAGATTAATCCCTTGAGAAATGTAACTGCAACTGACTACGAAAAACAATTGCCAAGCTTGAATAGGAAGATTGCTGCCTTGAGCTAGTTCATCTCGAAGGCAATAGATAAATGCATACCCATCTTCGACACTCTCAAGAAGGGGAGGAAGAACTTTGAATGGAATCAGGACTTTCATAATGCCTTCGAGGAGTTGTTGAGACACATGGAGACACCACCGGTCCTATCCAAACCATTGGACAGGGAGGATTTATTCGTTTATTTAGCAGTGTCTACTCACACTCTGAGTGCAGCGCTAGTATGTGAGGAGTCAAGGATCCATAGAATGGTTTCCTACATCGGCAAGCTGTTTATTGGAGCCGAGAAGAACTACTAGAATTTGGAGAGACTCGTATATTGCTTGTTGTTTGTCTCTAGGAAGCTATGTTCATATTTTCAGGCTTATCCAATCAAGGTACTAACATATTAGCCTTTGAAGCAGGTCTTGTACCGACTTGGGACTTCGGGAAGGTTGCCAAAGTGGAACATAGAATTAAGGCAGTACGATATCACTTACCATTTGTGGAGAACGATAAATGGGTAGGCGTTGGTAGATTTCATTGCTGGGTTTACCGCGCGTGATGGTGAAGAAAAGAAGGATGTGGTTACACTTCCTTATTGGAAACTGTTCGTAGACGAAGCATCAAATAAACATAATTAAGGCACAGGAGTAGTGCTTGAAACTTTGGAAGGATGGAAAAATTGCTACGCGCAGAAATTGGAATTTCCCATAACAAAAAATGAAGTTAATTTCGAAGCATTGATTGCGGGATTAAGGATAGTGAAGGAACTGGGAATAAGAATACTACAGATATTTAGTGATTCCTAGTTGGTTGTTTGCAAAGTAAGGAAAGAGTATTAGGCTAAGGGCCTGAGACTTGCTCCCTACTTGACAAAAACAATAGAACTGCTGGAAGACTTTGAGCATTATATGATTACACATGTCCCTAGGGAAGAGAATGTAAAGGCTAATTCATTAGCTAAACTGGCTAGCTCTGGGTAGGCATAGATGATGGGTCTAGTTCCAATGGAAATTTTGACAGCTCCAAGTATCGACCAGATGGATGTCGACAAGATTCTGGAGACCGAAGAAGAAGATGAGTCATGGATGACCCCAATCAAAGACTATTTAATCAAGGGAACTCTCCCAAGAGATAGGAATGAACGGAAGAAACTCCTCAAAAAAGCACCTCCATTCATGATGCAAGATGGAGTATTTTACAGGAAAGGGTTCTCTACCCTTGCTTCGGTGTGTAACCAAGGATGAGACTAGGAAGGTCCTAATGGATATCCATGAGGGCAGATGTGGTGATTACACCATGGGGTAGACTTTGGCGAAGAAGATACTTCGCTATGGATATTTCTGACCGACGGAAAATCGAGACACAGTTGACTACTCCAAACGATGCTACCGATACCAAAGGTTTGCAAAGTCTTGAGAGCCCCATATTCAGAACTCATGCAAATGGTTAGCCCAAGGCCTTTTGCGGTTTGGGGAATAGATCACATTGGAGTGCTATCGATCGTGGAGGGAGGAGCTAAATATGCAATAGTCGCAATGGACTGCTACACGAAGTGGGTTGAAGTGGAACCGCTTGCTACGATTATAACGAAAATGGTAATTAAATTCATGATAAAGAACATTATTTGCAGGTTTGGAGTGCCCTAGGAAATCATCTCGGACAGTGGAAATCAGTTCGAAAGTACGAAGTTCAACGACTTCTGCAAACAGTACAGAATTGAGAAGAGCTTCTTAGCGGTGGCACATCCGTAGGCAAACAGACAGGTGGATGCGATGAACAAAATCATTAAGTCCCCCTTATAGAAGCGATTAACTAAAGCAAAAGGCAACTGGATTGATGAGCTTCCGCCAGCATTATGAGCTTGTAGGATAATCCATAAATTAGCAACTAGACATTCATGGTTTTCTTTGGCTTATCCATCGGAAGCTATAATCTCGATTGAACTGGAAGTCCCTTCTCATCGTAAAAGGCACTTCAATCCAAAGATAAAAGAAAAACTCTTGCTTGAGTCCCTAAGTTTGGTTGATGAAAAAAGGGAGAAGCGGAGCTAAGGGTACCTGCTCACCAGAGAAGAGTAGCACGACACATTAAAGCCAAAGTTCGAAATTGTATTTTTGAGATAGAGGATCTCCTTCTGAAATGAGTTCTCTAGGGTATGGGAGCATTCGGTCCAAATTAGGAAGGCCTGTACGCAATCGAACGAAAGCTTGAAGATGGAATATTCAGGCTAGCTATGGTTGAGTGGAATTCCAATTCTACGAGCATGGAACAACGACTATGTTTAGTTTCACTTATTTTATTTTTGCAAATAAGCCACCAAAGGACTTTGGGGATAATGTAATAAGGAAGGACTTGCCGCATTTTTGTTAATATATATAATTAGCTTCGTGAACCGAGGGAATCGTGTTAATGCAAGCATGAATTATGTGCTGCACGATTAGTAGGACAGTAAGGTATAAGCTTTCCTAACCTTCGGGAATCTGGAATTGCTCAGAGATTGGCAATGTCGGGAAGGTAAAACTCCAACCTTCAGGAATCTGACGTTTTCTAGAGATTGGCAATGTCAGGAAGGTAAAACTCTCACCTTCGAGAATCTGGAATTTCGTAGAGATTGGTAACGTCGGGAAGGAAAAACTCTAACCTTCATAAATCTGGCATTTCTCGGAGATTGGCAACGGTAGGAAGGTAAAACCTCAATCTTCAGGAATCTGGAGTTGCCCAGAGATTGGCAGCGCCAGGAAGGCAAACCCTAGCCTTAAGGAATCTGGCAATTCCCAGAGATTGGCAATGTCAGGAAGGTGAACCCTAACCTTTAGGAATCTGCCATTGCTCGGAGATTGGCAATGTCAGGAAGGTAAACCATAACCTTCAAGAATTTGGCGTTGCCTAGAGATAGGCGATGTCAAGAAGGTACAACCACCTTGGGGTCGATCGAATAATTCAACCCTGATCTTCAGAAAGCTGGCATTACCCAGAGGTAGGCAAAATCAGGAAGTAGATATCTACTTTAGGGTCGATCGCATAATTCGTTCCCGACCTTTAGGAAATTCACCACCGCCCAAAGATCGACAACGTTGAGAAGGAACCTCCACTTAGTGGTCGATCAGATAATTCAACCCCCACTTTCAAAATTTTGTCGTTGCTCGGAGATTGGCAACGACTAAAAGGACTAACTACATAGGGGTCGATCGGATGAATTGATCACGCTAACGGGTATCGGCTATTTCCTGGAAGTAGGATACAATAAGGAATATTTGAAATCAAGCAGTTAAACCATCGATTCCTGAAGACGGGAACTAGTGTCTAAAATGGATTTTCGCGACAACGCCAGCAGCCTAGCGAGAAAAGCTTGGCCTAGGATAAGCGAGGATCGTCGTTATAAACCAGAAAATAGGAATTATCCAACCCTTTCGATCCAGTATCCGGATTGGAGAGGGGCAATTGAGCTAGGGGTAATTGGATAATTTGCCCCATGATGTTAAACTTCTGCTAATGCACGAAGTTTTGCATTTTGAAAAACAGTTTTCGCAAACAGGATTTAGTTCATGGTAGGAATATATAAACAGAAAATAAATATTGTAATTAATGCTCCTGATGATAGGAAGCAACATGAAACGTGTCTTATTTATGGCAAAAATCAGTCGAAGGAGACTCGACCTTAATAAAACAGGAATAACCACAGAGTTGATTTAATCGTGGTTCTGTTTCATCGAGCGAGACACTTTGCTAATCATAAACAAGGTTAAATACTAGAATATGAGTAAAAAATTGCACTAATTTTATTTACATGCACAAAGCTGTAGTAAATAATATTGCACAGAAACAGACATATATAACATAGGAAAATTGAAGGATAAGTAGTTATACTATATACACAAGCAGTTGCACAGAGGCATGCACAAAGCATAAAAGCACAGAAAGTAAAACAAGAACAAAGATTTCGAGACAGAATAATCTTTCATTACTTAATATTTTTTGTACAAGGATAAAAAGGGTGGCACCCTCACAAATACGACATGTTTGCAACAAAAGAGAGAGAAAGTACAAGGAGTATAACAAAAAGAGCCACCATACCTACAAGCTTCGGGAATCCCCTACTTGTTCTTCCCTTTCTTTTCGCCCCTTCCTTCGGAATGATCGGGACAAATCTTGTGCTTCTATTCATCCTCAATTATCCGTCCATTAGGGGCATCGCCCATAGATTGGGAAGTCTCACCTTTAGTAGCGGTACGAGGCTCATCGGTCTTCCTAACAGAAGTTTTGCAGGGTTTGATCTGGAACTTTGGCGGCCTCAGCTTAATCGTGGGAAGCTTGGAAGTAGGGCTTGTAGGAGTAGAGGCAGTGGGCTTTTCGGTGTTAGGCTCTGTCTTGACCCTAATCTTTTCAAAATCGAATTTTCAACCTCTCTGCCATAGAAGTGTGGTCTATCGGGTCTGTGGCAGTTATGATAGTGACATCTTCCCTCAGGGATGTAGAAACATCCTCCAAGTTCTCTAGGCAAGCTATCTTCTTAGAATCTAGCCTTGGGTCGGATCTAGGAGGAATGGTAGGAGCAATAAGTCCTATAGAAATAGAGGTCGACGCAGTAAAGGTCGTCGAAGGAACCAAGTCTTGGTAGTTGGAGGTGGAGGAGGAAGATGTGGTTGACCTACAAGTAGAATACAGAATGACAAAGGTCGGTGATGAATTCACGTGAGAACTGAAGTTTCTCGAACATAGGTAAAACAAGAGATATACCTTCGCCCAGAGTCAATTGAGAAGTAGAGGACTTGGAAAATTCACCTTCATCAGGAGAGTGCTGAATCGATTGATCATCGAATGGAGGAATATAGGGCTCAACAAAAGTAGCTAATGCTGATGTCGGAATTGTCTGAGTGGTCGCGGAACTGGCCCCTTTGCACTTTAGAATATTTGTCGTAAGCTTTTTAGATGTCGGAATTAAGAATTCAGCTGGACCCGAAGTACTTGGGCCAACAAAAGCCTCGACAACAGCAACCGGAGTAGCGGCATCTTCTACAGCAACTATGACCTTTCCCTTCTCATGCTTCACTATGTCATCAGCATCGAGGTACTTAGTCATGAGTTCTTCTTCAGTGAGGCCTTCACTGGCGGCATTAGAGCGATGCAGCACCTCCTCCCAAGCATCAGCAAGGGCTTCAGGGTATGTGCTCCCTAGCCACTTCATGTTTTTATGTACAACCACGCTTGCATAGAAGTTTTGGAGAGTATTATTTAACTCTTCCCTTTCCTTGGCCCTCACTTCTTTAAGCTCCTTAACCTCTTGCTTGACAACAACGAGCTCTATATCAATGTCGAGTTTCTTGGCCTTCAAAAGGAGCAAGTCATCAGCAAGTTTATATTTTTCAATGCAGAGCTTTTGAATTTCAACCATCTGCTCCTCGATGGTTTTGTCCCTGGCCTAGATAGTTTCGTAAAAAATTCCAAGTGCTATTTAAATATCACTTGAGGATAAGTAAAAACTCTCGATACTGAAAAAAATTGAACCTAGAATCGACATGAAGTTAAAGAGGAAGAAGAGCAAGCTTAACCAAGTCATGGAACAATCTCTGAAGCGTAGATCTTGTCCTCAACACAATGAATAGAATTCCAGTTGTGCAAAGATGTTGAAAGAATAACCATAGAATGAAGGCAGCGCTTCGAAGCAATTCCTGAATGACTAACTAGAACCAAGGAATAGCAAGTCAGGACTTATCTCGATCTAGTGAACTCTTTGTTTTCAACAAAAGCATATTCTAGGGGGCAAGTGTTAAACGGATTTATGACAAAGCAAATTTTCAATAGAAATTAGAACATCAAGATGAAGATGAAATGATTCATGAACTTTGAAGGATCATAGAAAGACCATAGTACTATACTCAATAGGTTTGGAAGAAAATAGAGGCAAAGTGAATCACTCAGTACTGAGAGAAAACCGCTCAGTACCGAGAGGATTTTATTCCACTCTAGACATCTTGAACCTATTGCATTTGGAGCACTACCTCAAGTGATTCTCATGAAGTACTTTTCCTAAAGAATAGAGGAGCAACTCTGTAACGCCCCACTCCAAGACCCTCATTAGCAAAGAGAATCACGGAGGTGAATCCGTCTGCTAATGCGGAGAATAGAGTATAATAGGAGCGACCAAATGTGATTATGCTATAACTATCTACTGAATACGTCGAAAGGTGGAATCTATTTAAATTTTTCTCAATCAGGTGGTTCGACATATTCGATAAATACTTATAATGAAATTACAAATGGCTAAAGATCTATCAGAACAAAGCATAATAACATAATGAAATAGAATCACAGAACAGTATCACATAACAGCACAGAGTCTCAGAACAATACATTGTCAATACAGATCCAAATATATCATAAGGTGGGTACAAAGCCACCACTCACACAAGTGAGTCAAAAATATGTACATAAGAGTCTGAATAATCAGAGTATCAAAATAGTGGACAAATATAAAGAGCTATCTATCAGCATAGCAGATAATGTCCAAGCGGAAGCACAAAAAGCTAAGTCCAGAGGCCTAACCTGAAACAACTCGGTCTGACCCGAGCGAAAAAAACACTCGGGTCAGGCTAGCTAAACAATCAGTTAATAAACTGAGATAAACATGATAGATAATGAGGCGATATATAACATAGTACTATAGACCACAAACTCTCACATAGAGAAGAAATAAACATCTAAGTAGATATGTATAGCAAACCTTGTCTCATTGGCATAACATAGTCACAAATGTCAAAACAAAACATCTAAGTAGAGATGTATAATAAGCCTCATATCATCGGCATAACGTAAGCACAAATGCTAAAACAAAAAAATCTAAGTAGAGATGTATAATAAGCCTCATATCATCGTCATAACGTAAGCACAAATGCCAAAACAAAAACATCAAAGTAGAGATGTCAAAAACGATACATCTAAGTAGAGATGTATAACATGCAACCTAAGTAGAGATGCCAAAAACGATACATCTATGTAGAGATGTATAACGGCCATCTAAGTAGAGATGCCAAAAACGATACATCTATGTAGAGATGTATAACGGCCATCTAAGTAGAGATGCCAAAACGATACCTCTAAGGGAGACAGTCCGAAGACACTATCCCAAATGTAATAAAAGGAATGTGTCACGAACTATTAGCAAGGAACCCGTAAAGTGTTAACGTGAGTCCCATACCCCACGTTTGCACTAAACGGTTTACTAACCAATCGTAAGCTTCCACACTGAAAGCAGTACAAAGTTCACCTCATGTCATCGGTAAACTAGGCCGAAAGGCCAAAACGATCAATCGAATAGGTCGGGGATTAACCGGAAAGGAAATACACACGGTTTCATAGGCCGTAGTTTTTCCCAACCGTTTAAGCACCTTTCCACTTCGCTTGAAGTGCTAAAGTGTGAGTGTGGGATTTTATTATAGAAAATAATTACAGAAAACAGATTTATAATTGGTTTGAAATTACTTTAAAACGGCCTTTGAAAACTCCCATATTATGGAGTAATTAATTTATTAATTAAAAATAATATTATATAATAATTTCGAAAGCCATTTCGGAGTGAAAAATCCTTTTAAAACCTTTTTATAAGGCCCGTGTACGAAATCCAGCGACAATCTCAAAGAAATCGATAAAACCAGAAAATCACTGAAAATATTCTAAAGTGTTGGAAAATAGTCCAAAACTGACGCGAACCCTAGTTCGGAAAATTATTCGGATCAGCAAACTGAATCCTAATCGCATGAAAATTGGTAGGAACGTAGTCCGACATTCCTACTTCAGAACGCAAAAAGAATTACTCGATTCCGACTTGAAACGAAGTCGCAGCGACACTCCAAAGTCGGACACCGAAACAGTGAATACACTGTTTCAGGCTGAGATCCAGGTCCCTCTTCGAAAGCAATTTTGAAGAGTCAAATGAACTCGGATACTAATCAAACTTTCTGGAGATGGAGTTTGGAACTCCAACTTTCCAACGAGTCCGAAAACGTTCGATTCCGACCAAGGATGTGACCGTGGCAGTGTTACAAAGTTTCAGTTTCAAAACTGGAAACAGGGAGTAAGAAATCGATAAAACCAGAAAATCACTGAAAATATTTTAAGTGTTGGAAAATAGTCCAAAACTGACGCGAACCCAAGTTCGGAAAATTATTCGGACCAGTAGGCTGAATCCGAATTGCATGAAAATTGGTAGGAACGTAGTCCGACATTCCTACTTCAGAACGCAAAAGGAATTACTCGATTCCGACTTGAAACGAAGTCGCAGCGATGCTCCAAAGTCGGATCCGGAAACAGTGAATACACTGTTTCAGGCTGATATCCGGGTCCCTCTTCGACAGCAATTTCGAATAGTCAAATGAACTCGGATACAAATCAAACTTTCTAGAGATGGATTTCGGAACTCCAGCTTTCCAACGAGTCCAAAAACGTTGAAATCCGACAAAGGACAAGCCCTGGATGGCGTCGCAAAGTCGGGGTTCTGTACTGAAAACAACGGGAGAAAAGAGTAAGGCCTATAGTTATGCACTAATAGACCAGGGATGAAAAATCACAATTTGGCATAGTAAACTTCCAATTCGGACAAAATGAATAAAATAAAAGTTGTAGCTTAGTTTATAAGCTTTCCGGAATGACCAAGATCGTCAAATTCCGATCGGGGATGAAAATTTTATGACTAAAACAATTCTCAGATTTAAATTCTATATCACTGTCAATGTGCTCTCGGGACAGTAGTAAGAATGCACAGTTTTGACCAAATTAACTTCGAAATTTCATGAAACTCAAAACATGAAAGTTTTAGCCCTAAATCTAAGCTTTCCAGAACATCCAAAATTATTAGATTTGGATAAGAAACGAGTAACTTATGGCCAAATCAATTTCAGGTTTTTATTTTATCAACCCTGTAGTTTGTTGTCAGGTCAGCGACAAACAAACGTGATTTTGACCATTCAAACCACAAAATTAGGCAAATCTTAAAACATAAAAGTTATAGCCTACAGAATAAGATTTCCAGAACATCAAGAAAATCTTAATTCTGATTAAAGATGAATGAGATATGCCTAATTTACTAACAAGTAAATAAACTAATTATAATTTCAGCTAGCATATATTACCTCATTCCCAAGCAAGAAAAATATGCACAAACACTTGATGTGCACTCCAAAAGCTAAAGAGAGGAGATCAAGAGGCTTCATAACAAAAATAAACCAAAAACCATGTATTAAAATTTAATTTCAGAAATTAGAATGAAGATTAGAGAGTGATTAGAGAAGGATTGCTTTACCTTTTAACTTGTATTAACCTAGATTAGCTATGTGGAGAGGAAAATGGATCTTCTACCAAATGGAGGCCATTAATTAGGTTTTGCTCTAGGGTTTAAGGGTTGATGGAATGAGATGTTGGCTGAAAAAAAGGGTAGAAGATGGTTTATAGGCTAATGGAAGTGGGTTAGTGGGCCTAATACCCAATAGGACTTGGAATATGTTCTATATCTCAAGTTAGCTAATTTCTCTAAATACAAACTACACATTATTTACCCATAAAATTTTAAAATATGTTACCAAAATAATTTAGCTATAGTTATAAAATTTTACATCATAATATTTGCCAACTTACAATTTAACCCCTAATTAATTTCCATTAAATTCTCCATTTTACACTTAAGCCCAAAATATTAATTTATTCAAAATAACTAACTTTTGAACAAATTAGCCACATTAAAAATTCATTAATAGCTCCAATTAAATTAAAATCAAAATTTTAATTTATTATTTGGTAATTGTAATCACGGGTTGTTACAAACTCCCCCCCTTAAGAAAATTACGTCCCCGCAATTCCTTAAGATGGACGTCGTCTATAACGTCTAATTCACAAAAGAAATGCTAGTAGATCAAATAGAGATTCTCACCCGTACTATAAGATGGAAGAAAGCCAGGATAAGAACGCTCCATAAATTCTCTGGTCTCCCTAGTGCAGTCCTTAGGATTCAGTGACCATTGAATTTTCACAAGCTGAACCTCTTTGTTGCGAAGGCGTCTGACCTCCGAATTAAGAACACGAAGAGGTTGCTGCTCCAATGATAAATCAGGTGAGATCTCTAAATCTGGCACGATATGTGGCTCAATAATAGAATCAGGATCGCGCACACACTTGCGAAGCTGAGACACATGGAATACGTCATGCATTCCAGAAAAGTGAGCAGGTAGAGCCACACGATAAGCAACGGGGCCGATGCGTTCCGTGATAGGAAATGGTCCAACATAGCGAGGAGCCAATTTCCCTGTAGAGCTGAAACGCACAACCCCCTTCATGGGAGAAACCCGAATAAAGACAAAATCACCAATGGAGAACTCAAGAGGCTTCCTACGGTTGTCCGCGTAGGATTTCTGGCGGTCCTGTGCCTCTCTCATTCTCTGACGGATGAGAACAATCTTTTCAGAAGATTCCCGAACTGAATCTGGACCAAGAATGAGCTTCTCGCCAGATTCTAACCAACAAGCAGGAGAGCGACATGGCCTTCCGTATAGAGCCTCGAAAGGTGCCATGCCAATACTAGACTGATAGCTGTTGTTGTAGGAGAACTCTACGAGAGGTAAGTGATCCTCCCAACTACCCCCGAAATCCAGAATACAACAGCGCAAAAGATCCTCCAAAACACGATTCACCCTCTCAGTCTGACCGTCAGTCTGAGGGTGATAAGCAGTAGAGAGATTCAGCTTTGTGCCCAAAGCTGACTGTAGGCACTTCCAGAAGTGACTAGTGAAAATGGTGTCTCGATCACACACGATAGAGCTAGGAATACCATGAAGTCGTACGACTTCCTTCACATAGAGCTTGGCCAACTGAGGTGCAGTCCGAGTGGACTTAATCGGAATGAAATGAGCTGATTTGGTCAAGCGATCAACAATAACCCAGATAGAAGTATGGCCTAACCTCGATCGAGGCAGACCGTCAATGAAATCCATGGATATCTGATCCCATTTCCATAATGGAATCTCTAGAGGTTGAAGAAGACCAGATGGACGCTGATGCTCGGCCTTGATCTGTTGACAAGTCATGCAACCGTTCACATAACTTGCAACATCTCTCTTCAAACCCTCCCAATAATATAGCCGGCACATATCGGCATACATCTTACTCGAAACAGGATGTATAGTGTACTTAGTGCGATGGCACTCGTCTAGGACATCACGCCTAAGTGATAAATCAGATGGTACAACAATACGGTTCCTCCTACGAAGACACCGATGAAAATCAGGAGAATAATCCAGCAATGTCTCATCACTGGATCCCGACTCGAGAAGATGAATAAGATGCAATAAGTCTGGATCCTTCCACTGAGCATGGGCAATGCGATCCAATAAGATAGGACGAGCTTCCAAGCTGAATAATAAGACCGGAGAATCAGAAGATGGAGCTCGATCTCTAATATCACACAAAGATAGGGTCTCAAGAATATCCCACTCGGCAATCATCATAGAAACTACCGCCGAGTGCTTGCGACTGAGCGCATCTGCAACACGATTACCCTTGCCAGGGGTATACTGAATATCTAAATCATATGAGGCAAGAAACTCAAGCCATCGCTGCTGCCTCATATTGAGATCCCTCTGACTGAATAGATACTTCAGCGACTTATGATCGGTGTACAGAATGAAGCGTTCGCCTAATAGAAAGTGACGCCAAGTCTTCAAGGCAAAGATGATAGCTGCTAACTCAAGATCATGAGTAGGATAGCGAACCTCATTCGGACGCAGTTGCCTGGAAGCATAAGCAACTACCCGATCCTTCTGCATAAGCACAGCACCTAGCCCGCTACCACAAGCATCGGTGTAAACAACAAGATCATGGTTACTCTCTGGAACCACTAGAATAGGAGCATGAGTGAGAAGTTCCTTCAGTCGTTGAAAGGAAGCTTCACACTTATCAAACCAAATAAAGCGAACACCCTTACGAGTCAGCGTCGTAAGGGGAAGTGCAATTCGAGAGAAATCCTTGATAAACCGACGGTAATAACCCGCTAGCCCAAGGAAGCTGCGAATATCATGAACGTTCTCGGGCTGCTTCCAATTCTGAATAGCTTCGATCTTGGCAGGATCGACAGAAATACCCTCAGATGATACAATGGCCCAAGAACTTGACCTTGCTCTCCCAAAAATGGCACTTGGAGAGCTTGGCCTTAAGCTGATGCTGACGAAGAGTATCCAAGACGATCCGCAAATGATGAGCATGCTCTGCCTCGGATCTAGAATAAATAAGAATATCGTCGATGAAAACCAGAACGAATCAATCGATGTATTCTCGGAATACTCGATTCATAAGATCGATGAAGAAATCCGGTGCGTTCGTCAAGCCGAATGGCATGACCAACCACTCAAAAGAACCATAACGAGTGCAGAAAGCGGTAAGAGGAATGCTATCTTCCGCAACTCGGAGCTGATGAAATCCGGTGGCAAGGTCGAGCTGGGAAAAGACCTTCGCACCGCTCAACTGATCAAACATATCGTCTATCCGTGGCAATGGATAACGATTTCTGATGGTCAACTCATTAAGCTTGCGATAGTCAATGCAAAGCCTAAGAGAGCCATCGGGCTTCTTAACGAAGACCACAGCAGCACCCCATGGCGAAGAACTGGACCGAATGAACTGCTTTGCCTCAAGCTCTACTAACTACTTCCTGAGTTCCTCATTCTCTTTAGTAGACATCCTCGTGGGAGGACGTCCAACTAGATGGGAGCCTGGAATGAGATCGATGCGGAACTCAATGGCCCGCTTTGGCGGCAGGCCTGATACTGGCTCGAAATATCGGGGAAATCCCGAACAACAGGAATACGGGATATGTCCACATTCTCATCTCGTGAATCCAGAGCAAATAAAGTAATATCAGAAATCCTAACATTCTGAAGAGCAATAGCTAACAGAGCGGACGAGTCAGGATTGCGAAGAAATAATATCCACTCCGAACAAATGATTTTGGCGTCGTACTAAGCGAGCCAATCCATGCCAAGAATCATGTCAAAGCCCAAATACTCCATAACGTGCAGATTCGCATGGAAAAAAAATCCACAAAGATCGATATCTATATCCTCACAAAGCAAGCTAAGGGTCATGGATCCACCGATGGGATTCACAATCCTTAGTGAAGAAACCAAACAAGTAACATCCAAAGATAAAGTATCAACTAGTTCCTTTGATACGAATGAGTGAGAGGCACCCGTATCAAAGAGAACTCTACAAGATCTACCATGAAATAAAATAGAACCTTCGAGAACGGAAGGATGCGTACCTCGAGGCTGAGCTGAAGATGTAGGAGCCTTGGCAGCATTAAGCTTGCCAGATCTAGGAGGTGCAATGGGACAAGTGGAATTAAGATGACCCTCCTTCTTACAATAGCGGCAGAAAAGAGGCTTGGGACACTCTTTATACATATGATCGATAGATCCACAGTTGAAACACTTCCGAATGGAAGGTGTTCCACTAAGCTGAGCAATAGACTGAGGCTGAGTCTGAGAAGAAGAACTGCCTGTCTTCTTCTTCTTATGCCAAAACTTGGATTTCTGAAATGGGCCCCGCTTCTGATTGGGATTTTTGGAGCCCTCACCATCCCCATCACTGTCTCACTCACACTCAACCGCTTCAAGGTGAAACGCTGCGTTAACTAGCTCATCAAAAGGGAGCTTAAGCTGTTTCTTCAAATATTTCTTCAGGCCTTCTACAAACTTGAGATTCTTCTTATAAGGAGAGCTAATGAACTCGAGGCCATACTTGGACAGGGCCTCGAAAGATGATGAATAGTCTGCAACAGAGGCCTTCCCTTACTTAAGGTCAATAAAGCGGCGTGCAAGGGCTATCTTCTCGGATTCGGGGACAAACTTGAGCAAGAAGCGCTCTCGGAACTGGTCCCAAGTGAGTGAGGCCTCATCGGTCTCGGATACAAGTAGCTCGTACCAATCCAAGGCACGACCGTCAAGATGGCTAGAAGCAACAAGAACTCTGTCGTGGTCAGGGATAGCCATGCGAGTAAAGTTACGCTCGCAAACTCTGATCCAAGCCTGGACCTCCAGAATAGTCTCGGAGCCACTGAACGGCTTCCCTCCGAGATGAATAAAGTCGCTGCAAAGACGCGCAAAAGAATACTTGCGCGGTGCATCATAAACTGGTGCAGGAGACTGAGAGTGTGACTGAGAGTTACGAACCAGCTCCATGATCTGGTCCGTGGTCATGTATACGCCCTTTGGGTGAGGGTTGCTGGACTGTCCAGCATCAGCAGAACGGAGGTTCCTACCTCTCCCAACCATACTGAAAGATAAGTTAAGATTTAGTTAAGCATGATTCAAAGATAGATAATTCATTAAGGAATATTACGGAATATAATAGATTCCTACACATATTCCTAACTTATTTATCTAAAGGTGGATATGTTCAATTTTGATCGTATTATAACGTATTGTACTACGTGTCTGTTCTGTGTTTGTTATGCTTAATTCTGAACCTGGCTCTGATACCAAGATGTAACGCCCCACTCCAAGACCCTCATTAGCAAAGAGAATCACGGAGGTGATTCCATCTGCTAATGCGGAGAATAGAGTATAATAGGAGCGACCAAATGTGATTATGCTATAACTATCTACCGAATACGTCGAAAGGTGGAATCTATTTAAATTTTTCTCAATCAGGTGGTTCGACATATTCGATAAATACTTATAATGAAATTACAAATGGCTAAAGATCTATCAGAACAAAGCATAATAACATAATGAAATAGCATCACAGAACAGTATCACATAACAGCACAGAGTCTCAGAACAATACATTGTCAATACAGATCCAAATATATCATAAGGTGGGTACAAAGCCACCACTCACACAAGTGAGTCAAAAATATGTACATAAGAGACTGAATAATCAGAGTATCAAAATAGTGGACAAATATAAAGAGCTATCTATCAGCATAGCAGATAATGTCCAAGCGGAAGCACAGAAAGCTAAGTCCAGAGGCCTAACCTGAAACAACTCGGTCTGACCCGAGCGAATAAAACACTCGGGTCAGGCTAGCTAAACAATCAGTTAATAAACTGAGATAAACATGATAGATAATGAGGCGATATATAACATAGTACTATAGACCACAAACTCTCACATAGGGAAGAAATAAACATCTAAGTAGGGATGTATAGCAAACCTTGTCTCATTGGCATAACATAGTCACAAATGTCAAAACAAAACATCTAAGTAGAGATGTATAATAAGCCTCATATCATCGGCATAACGTAAGCACAAATGCTAAATCAAAAACATCTAAGTAGAGATGTATAATAAGCCTCATATCATCGGCATAACGTAAGCACAAATGCCAAAACAAAAACATCGAAGAAGAGATGTCAAAAACGATACATCTAAGTAGAGATGTATAACAGGCCATCTAAGTTGAGATGCCAAAAACGATACATCTATGTAGAGATGTATAACGGCCATCTAAGTAGAGATGCCAAAAACGATACATCTATGTAGAGATGTATAACGGCCATCTAAGTAGAGATGCCAAAACGATACCTCTAAGGGAGACAGTCCGAAGACACTATCCCAAATGTAATAAAAGGAATGTGTCACGAACTATTAGCAAGGAACCCGTAAAGTGTTAACATGAGTCCCATACCCCACGTTTGCACTAAACGGTTTACTAACCAATCGTAAGCTTCCACACTGAAAGCAGTACAAAGTTCACCTCATGTCATCGGTAAACTAGGCCGAAAGGCCAAAACGATCAATCGAATAGGTCGGGGATTAACCGGAAAGGAAATACACACGGTTTCATAGGCCGTAGTTTTTCCCAACCGTTTAAGCACCTTTCCACTTCGCTTGAAGTGCTAAAGTGTGAGTGTGGGATTTTATTATAGAAAATAATTACGGAAAACAGATTTATAATTGGTTTGAAATTACTTTAAAACGGCCTTTGAAAACTCCCATATTATGGAGTAATTAATTTATTAATTAAAAATAATATTATATAATAATTTCGAAAGCCATTTCGGAGTGAAAAATCCTTTTAAAACCTTTTTATAAGGACCGTGTACGAAATCCAGCGACCAATCTCAAAGAAATCGATAAAACCAGAAAATCACTGAAAATATTCTAAGTGTTGGAAAATAGTCCAAAACTGACGCGAACCCAAGTTCGGAAAATTATTCGGATCAGCAAACTGAATCCTAATCACATGAAAATTGGTAGGAACGTAGTCCGACATTCCTACTTCAGAATGCAAAAAGAATTACTCGATTCCGACTTGAAACGAGGTCGCAGCGACGCTCCAAAGTCGAACCCGGAAACAGTGAATACACTGTTTCAGGCTGAGATCCAGGTCCCTCTTCGACAGCAATTTCGAAGAGTCAAATGAACTCGGATACTAATCAAACTTTCTGGAGATGGAGTTTGGAACTCCAGCTTTCCAACGAGTCTGAAAACGTTGGATTCCGACAACGGATGTGACCGTGGCAGTGTCACAATGTTTCAGTTTCAAAACTGATAACAGGGAGTAAGAAATCGATAAAACCAAAAAATTACTGAAAATATTCTAAGTGTTGGAAAATAATCCAAAACTGACGCGAACCCAAGTTCGGAAAATTATTCGGACCAGCAAGTTGAATCCGAATGATATGAAAATTGGTAGGAACGTAGTCCGACATTTCTACTTCAGAACGCAAAAGGAATTACTCGATTCCGACTTGAAACAAAGTCGCAGCGACGCTCCAAAGTCGGACCCGGAAACAGTGAATACACTGTTTCAGGCTGAGATCCGGGTCCCTCTTCGACAGCAATTTCGAAGAGTCAAATGAACTCGGATACTAATCAAACTTTCTGGAGATGGATTTCAGAACTCCAGCTTTCCAACGAGTCCGACACGTTGAAATCCGACAAAGGACGAGCCCGGAATGGCGTCGCAAAGTTGGGGTTCTGTACTGAAAAACAACGGGAGAAAAGAGTAAGGCCTATAGTTATGCACTAACAGACCAGAGATGAAAAACCATAATTTTGGCAGAGTACACTTCCAATTCTGACAAAATGAATAAAATAAAAGTTGTAGCTTAGTTTATAAGCTTTCCGGAATGATCAAGATCGTCAAATTCTGATCGGGGATGAAAATTTTATGACTAAAACAATTCTCAGATTTAAATTCTATATCACTGTCAATGTGCTCTCGGGACAGTAGTAAGAATGCACGGTTTTGACCAAATTAACTTCGAAATTTCATGAAACTCAAAACATGAAAGTTTTAGCCCTAAATCTAAGATTTCCAGAACATTAAAATTATTAGATTTGGATAAGAAACGGGAAACTTATGGCCAAATCAATTTCAGGTTTTTATTTTATCAACCCTGTAGTTTGTTGTCAGGTCAGCGACAAATAAACGTGATTTCGACCATTCAAACCACAAAATTAGGCAAATCTCAAAACATAAAAGTTATAGCCTACAGAATAAGCTTTCCAAAACATCAAGAAAATCTTAATTTCGATTTAAGATGAATGAGATATGCCTAATTTACTAACAGCAATAAACTAATTATAATTTCAGCTAGCATATATTACCTCTTTCCCAAGCAAGAAAAATATGCTCAAACACTTGATGTGCACTCCAAAAGCTAGAGAGAGGAGATCAAGAGGCTTCATAACAAAAATAAACCAAAAACCATGTATTAAAAATTAATTTCAGAAATTAGAATGAAGATTAGAGAGTGATTAGAGAAGGATTGCTTTACCTTTTAACTTGTATTAACCTAGATTAGCTATGTGGAGAGGAAAATGGATCTTCTACCAAATGGAGGTCATTAATTAGGTTTTGCTCTAGGGTTTAAGGGTTGATGGAATGAGATGTTGGCTGAAACAAATGGGTAGAAGATGGTTTATAGGCTAATGGAAGTGGGTTAGTGGGCCTAATACCCATTAGGACTTGGAATATGTTCTATATCTCAAGTTAGCTAATTTCTCTAAATACAAACTACACATTATTTACCCATAAAATTTTAAAATATGTTACCAAAATAATTTAGCTATAGTTATAAAATTTTACATCACAATATTTGCCAACTTACAATTTAACCCCTAATTAATTTCCATTAAATTCTCCATTTTACACTTAAGCCCAAAATATTAATTTATTCAAAATAACTAACTTTTGAACAAATTAGCCACATTAAAAATTCATTAATAGCTCCAATTAAATTAAAATCAAAATTTTAATTTATTATTTGGTAATTGCAATCACGGGTTGTTACAAACTCCAAGGATTCTCGAGATGAAAGCAAAGAGAGCAGGAAACGACAAGCAGTATCAAGAAAATCGTCAAAAACCACTCAATCTTCAAGGAAAAATGTTAAGAAATGCAACGAAATAGAGATGGGATGGCACAACAAAGGAAGAAAGAGGATTCTTCTCCACAAAAACCACTCGGTATCGAGAGGTTATTATTAATATTTGGGCGGACTTTGGCTCCCATGCACCTTTAGATTGGATCTTCTTCCTTGCGGGCTTCCGAGTCAACTAGCGAATTCCCCTATAAATGTAGACCCTATAGCAACCAAGAGAGGACTTTTGGCACTTCTTCGACTTCATCATCTATCTCCATTCACAATAATCACCAGAGCAGACATTGTTAGCAGTTCTAGGTATAAGAACATGTCAATCCTTTGTACTTTTTACTTCTAAACCTCTCTAATCCTCTTAAACTCTCTCTCAAATCAACAATCAATAAAGATAAAAGTGGATGTAGGCTATAGATAACCAAACCACTATAAAAATCTTAGTGTTCTTATTGTTTTTCTTATATTTTCTGCTAGGTCTTTATATTTCAACGGGTTTTTAAGTGTTGTGCCATTTTTCACGTCAATAGTTGAAGGGGTCAACCTATTCCTATTTGAAAGGTCTTAAGTGACCCAGGTACTTCTCTCACATCGTTAGGATATGGTTGGATAGGAGATGGGTTGTTGAATCCAACATACTCCATAGTTGCGATGCACTCGCTTTTATAATCGTGGAGATGTATTTGTAGGTTATGGTTCTGTAGTTGAGGGTATGCTCAGAGAGGTAAATAATATGTAAGACATAATACTTATTTGAAGGATTACTGCCCATATACCATTACTGTAGAACTTGAGGTTTTTATTCACCAGACATTGTTGTTCTGACTCCATCCTCATTACAACCTATAGATTAGGTATAGCGATGAGTGTGGAGTAGATGTAGGAGGATTGGCGGATATTTACCTTTATTAGTTTTCTTTTTATGCTATTTTGGTGTACGTAGATTTTTTTATCAGAGTTGTCTTATGATTATTGTGACATTATGCTCTTATGAATTGGTTTTATGAGATGGGTACTTAATTTTGGTATTATATTTTATTCCTTCCGCTATGAGATTCTAAAAGCTAGATAGATATCTTTGTATATTGTTTATTTTCAATCAATTATACCAACCAACAGCCAGCTGAGGAGTGGACCTAAGGTTCGATGGGCCTTTATCAGGTCGAAAATTTGACCCATTTTAGAGACGGTTGTTACATCAGTAGGCATCAAGTACTGAACAAGAAAATTAGTTCAATACTCTTCAACTACCGAACAAGAAATATGGTTCGGTAGTTTTCAAAACCCTATGAACCTATAAATACCTCATGGATAAACAGTAATGCAGACAAGTTTTACGAGCTAAGAAACTACCCACTTTAATTCGTAGAACCTATTTACAAGAGCTATATTTTTCATTTTTTTATCAATAGATCATTTTATTTTGTATCTATGCATTGTGCTTGAGATATGTAAGGAAACGAATGATAAATTATAGTGGATGTAGACAACCTTTAGCAAACTACAATAAATTATGTGTTTTCTTTACTTTATGCATTATATTTCTTAAATTTCTTATTTCTAATTTGCTCTTTACTGAACATTAACTCTCATATAAACAACAAATACAGAATATATTTAATATCTACAGTTTTACAAAATTCTTTGGAGATGTTTGCCTATTTTTTGAGTAATTAGTTTTTCTATAAATATTATTTACAATTGTACTAATTATAATAATTAAATAATATGTAATTATAATGTGTGTATATGCACATTTAAACTTAGGCTAAAGGGAAAAAATTATTTTTTAATATATATATATATATATCTGTGGGGGGGGTAGGTGTGTGTGTGTGTATATAACCCCCTGACCCAGTGCCTACGTTATCAGAGGGAAGGTACCATCTGAAACCATGGAGTAAAGGACACAATAGGAGCAATCTCTCATATATACTCCATTGTGTCAACACGAATACGTGATATCATATACTTGAATCTCTGCCAAACATGTATCATGTCTCTACATAAAGTAATATATATGAGTTTCCTAGGGTAAATAGTGTAGAGATAGGAATACATAAAATAAAACATCAAGACAACATCAGTGGGGTCAAGAAGTCATATACATATATACAGATCACATCCTTATATACAATAGATGCCAACATCTAGTTACAGACACCGTCAAAAAGGTATACACACAACTACGCACATGGTCACCATCCCACTTAAATCCTAGAGTACTATCCTAAAATATTGAATGATCTGGTCGAAGATCACCTTATCTTCTATGACTAGTATGGAAAAATATGAGAAATGGAATATATATCTAGACCATACCTATTCCCTCCCCAAAAGCATAAGATCGCTATGCCACAAAGTGAATCAGACAACAGTGATCACACAACATAAGGTAGATTTTCTATTATCCCACTTTTTCACACAACATATGAAAAAACAGTCGTTAGTTGTAAAGCCCCTAAAATCTTTCATCTGTTTTCTGAATAGCCCGTGAAATCTCTAAGAACATGCTTGTTATTCAAACAACATTTTATCTGTCGTATGATTTAAGTTATCAAAAATTTTAGTTTTGGCTCCATCTTTTCCCTTTCAATTATTTCGTGGTCGCCTTTTATTTTCGTTTCCCCGTGTATATTTTTTGTTCCCCTTTCTTTCTATTTTATTTTTTACTCATTTCTTTCTTTCACTTCGTATCAAAAAATCGTGGTTTCTGGAATTAGAGTTTCAGCCGCTTTGAAATTCATTCGATTCGTCTTGCTTCTTTCATTCCTTGTTGATTGTGTGCTTTGATTTACTGCTATTGATGGTTGCGGCTCCTTGTCGAGTGTTCTTCGATTGATATTGGTATGGTTTTTGCCCCTTTCGATTTATATTGCTCTCGACTTCGATTATCCAGCCAATGATGAATTGGGTTCTTTATATAAGAATTAATTTCCTATATTTTCGTATATATGTTAAGATTTGAATTCCAAAATATTTCAAGAATACCGGTATACTTGTTGGTTTGGTTGTTTTGATATTGTTTTTGCCCCTTGTTAATTTTCTAATTTATGAGCTTGCTTTTATATTATTTTGTCTGATTTTCTGGTATTCTTGACTTCGAAAATGTTTTTCCTGATGATTATGTTTGGTCCATAACCTTGCTTTGATACATGGAGTTCAAGGCAGTGCGGAGTTCCACTTGAGTTACACTTGAATTTATGTGTGTATGTACATTTCTGTGTATATATATATATATGTGTATACTATGTTTGAGTTCCAATTGAGTTCATGTGTTTTGAGATTTCTGGCTTGGGATATATGTGTATACATGTACATGTATATTTTGAGATATATGTGTTGTGATGGTGAAAACTTGAACTAGGTTGTTTTTTTGATGAGTTCAAGTCTAAGTTAGTGGATGTTTGAACTTCCATGTATATACATACATACATATGCATGTATATATGTGTGAATGTTTGCTGATTTCTGATCGAATAAATAACTTTCAGGTAAATATGTGATGTTTTGATGCATGTTGAACTGCACTGGCACTTGCACTGGTTGTTTTGCCCGAGCTAGTTTATGTGCACTATCTTGATTCTTGCCTAGTTGTCTTGTTTACATTTCCTAGATGTGCAAGAGTGCATTTTCATGTATATACATACATACATATGTATGTATATATGTGTGAATGTTCTTATATCTACATTTTGTATGTATGTTTTCATATATATGTATGTTTATATCTATTTGAGCATGTTGAACTGCCTGGTATTATGTGATGTTTTGGTGCATGCATGTTTAACTGCCTGGTCTTAACCATAAATGTATGTGTTGCTGGTCTTGTTGGTCCATGTTCAATGCTTGAGTGTTGTCAAGGCATGCATGTTGAACCGCCTGGTCTTATGTGATGTTCCGAACACAGTGCACTGCCTTGTTCAATGCGTGAGTCTTGCTAGTCCATGTTGCACCTAAGTTGAATTGTTGAATTGTTTACTGCATATACATGTATGCTTACTACATATACATGTATGCTTTGAACTTGCACTTGTGCACCTGAGCACTTGCATTTGAATTGTTTACTGCATATACATGTATATCCATGTTGAAGTTGAGCACTTACACTTGTTTACTACATATACATGTATGATTTGAATTAATGCACGTATGGTTTATATCAGGTAGTGGGATAACACATATGTATGCTTTGAACTTCCATGTACATACATACATGCATACATACATACATACATATGTATGTATATATGTGTGCACTTGTTCTATTTGGATAATTCCAGTTGTGGTTTAATTTTGAATATCTGATTTCGACTTGTTAAATTTCTATGTTGATGCTAATTAAACTAAAATGAAATGTTTTGCCTAATGCTTGACACTGAGTTCATGTTTTTTGAGATATATGTGTTTTGATATTTCTGTTTTGAGATATATGTCTGTATATGTACATATATGTTTTGAGATATATGTGTGTGTGTGTATATATATGTATATGTATGTATATAGGTGTGAATGTTCTTTTACTTGGACACTGCCTTGTTCATGTCCATGTCCATGTACTTGCACTTGCACACTGTCTTGTTTTAACTTCCATATGTATATACATACATACATATGTGTGTGTGTATGTGTGAATGTTCTTTTACTTGCACACTGCCTTGTTCATGTCCATGTCCATGTACTTGAGTCTTGTTGCTCCTATTTTGAAACCGTCCCTTGTTTACTTCATTTGCATTGGCACTAGCTTACACTTGTTTACTGCATTCACACGTGTTGTTTTCCTAGTTGTCTTGTTTGCATTTCCTGGATGTGCTTTGAGTTGAACCATTTTTAGTTGAACCATTTTGAGCTTAACCATTTTGAACTGATTCTTGGATGTGCTTTGAGCTGGACCATTTTGAGCTGAACCATTTTTTTTGCTGTGTTGGTTTGTTTTGATTGTTTTGCCGCCTGGTTTGTACTTGTATATGGCTTTGAGCTGAACCATTTTGTTTTGCTATATTGGTTTGTTTGGATTGTTTTGCCGCCTGGTTTGTACTTGTATATGTACCGTACCTGAGTTGAGCCCGAGGAGGCTTGGGTTTGACCTTGTGTACATTTGCACTGTGTTGAGCCTTCAGGCTTGACCCTTGCAACAGTCCGTGATATTTGATCGATGCCCAGCCTTATGGTATTCACAGTGATACACTATGCATATCATAAGTTTTCCGTGCACATATATATTTGTCCCTGTCTAAAACATGAAGAGAAAACAAACCCATAAACTGAGCAATATTAATATTAATATTCAATTTTATTTTTGCAATTGAAGTTTGTTTCCTTTTCCATTTTACTGCGTTGGTTATTTGACAGGTATAGGAGATGACTGGACACAAGTTGGAGCAAGCAAATTAAGATCAACATCAAAAACAAACTCAAGTGAGTAAAAAAATGTTATATATGAGAGTGTAGAGAAATGTTGTATATCTGAGAGTGATAATGAAAGTTGTATTCGAAAATGTAAGTAGAGTGATAATGAAAGTTGTATTGCATTTGAATTTGGTTTGAAATAAAAAAAATTAATAAAATATTTGAATTTCATTATGTGAACAATTATTCATATTAGTCGATATTTATATGTTGTCTAATAGGAATTTCAGAAATTGTACTATAACATCAGACAACATTTGGTTTTTTTTGTTGTGCTAGTGCATATCAAACGACGGGGCATCTCTATGGTCTGATGTGCAATGGGATGGTGCAGGATTTAACGACAGATAGGTACTCAATCAGACAACAGAGCATACCTATCATGTGATTCGTTTTTTCCCATAGTGGATAGAAACGATATTGTGAAAGTACATCTTAAAATACAACCTCGGTCTGACCCAAGGTTGTTAAAGCAAATAACAACCCGAGTCAGGCTAGAAACTAGCCGTGAATAAATTAAAATATCAAGCAATAACGAGAACAGAACAAAATATAACACATCGTCGTATTAATATGCCAATTACCCAACCCCTATGTAGATATCATATGTATATCTCATATAACAGGTGTTCTATTTCTATTTAATGTGACCACGATAGCAAATATACTTAATTGTTATTCTTCCTAATCACAAGTTATTAATATCATATCATATAATTATATAATAGTGATAAATTTGATTAACTACCCAAATTGAATCGATATCCAGTGATACTTAGTACCACATATGACCTAAATATACCAAAAACCAAACCAATACCTAGTGTTACCCAGTACCACCTATGAATCAGCATTGTGGGTGCACCCACACGATCTACAATACTATACATGACCTTCCCTGGTCTACTGTAGCCTACATGATAGCACTACTCTATCCATCATCTCATATAAGTCATGTAGCCACAACACTCAATGCACGTATAGCAGATCGTCGGACTAGGGACATTGAGGCAAGGATACCACACATAGGATATTATCCCGAGTCAATCTCAATAGAATGAATGCTTGCTCTATCTGGCATAGCACTCATTGGTCAATTTAAAATAGTTAACATGTTTCAAATGTATATATACGACAGTAATCCTATGTACCCATCATTAACCTAATGTCACTAAGAGTTTACCATATTATATCACATTTCATATTTTCATACATAGTAGTAATTCCCACCTAACTATCGTGTACCCAGAGTCACTAAGGGTTACTAGTTTAAATCACAGTATTCTTTCTTTATTCAAAAATAATATACATGATCAATAATGCATAAAAATATATGCAAATAGTTCAACCTTTCATAGCATATTTAAATACTAAATCCATCTTAGTAATTAATTTCAAAGCATATCTAAGAATAGCATGGTAAAAATCAACTAAAGGTAAATTTAAATTAGTTACTCACTGAGTAATCATCAACAATAACAACCATTTTCTAAATGAATTTAAATCAAAATAGGCTACCAAGCCATCATCAATCAATATAGGAATTCAAATGAGCATACTTGTAATGACCCTAATTTTGACTAACATTATTTAGGACATTTAATTAGATGAATTAAATGAAATAATATAGATGGTTAAGGGATTGAGATTTGTTAATTTATAAGGGGCCATGCCTCAATGAATGTATATGCAAGAAGAACTAAAAATAAGTAAATAAGAGGAATATGGTAAGGGCAAAATAGGAACGACCTTTGTTCTTATACCCTAAACCCTTATATCCTTCATTTCTTATTCATTTCAACATTCACAAATAAAACTAAAACACTAGTGAGCTCAGCCAGCCACCATTAAGAAGATTCAAGAAGAAGAAAAGGTAGGATTCAAGTAGAAAGCTTAAGCAAATCAATCAAAGAGCAAATCTCAACCTTCTTAACACCAAGCCAAGGTGAATAATCTGATTTACATCTCACTTTTGATAACGATCTCGGTTTCAAGGTTTGATCCGAATTATTTTGCAAATAATATGCCATGTTATGTTTATTTAAATGGATATATATGCTTGTTGGTGATTTATATTGTTTCATATAGATTTTATGATAAGTTTAGATTGGAGAACATATTAAATGACACTCAAATGATTTGTGTTTGTGATATATGATCAAAAACACTATTTTAGAATTGGTTTCAAGTTTCATAATTTTCTAAGTTATTTTGGATTTATTGTGAATTCTCTATGAAAGAAAATAGTTAATATTGGGTTTAAATTATTTAAGGCAATCATATAGTGATTTCGGGTATGAAATTTACATATGTTAGGAAACATATTAAAAGTGAGTTAATGTGATTTTTGGGGAATTTTTCTAAGTATTTTATCATGGTTATAAAATCATTTAAGTTAAGGGACTTAAATGTTTTATATGTTTTGTCAAGGAGACGGGCTTATTTGTTAAAATGTTTTTAATTGATAATTTTGAATTCGACAACCTTTTAGAAAAGGATTTTGATAAAGAAATGGCAACCAATTACATTTTGACAAATTAGGCAAGTTAGGTGAAAAGAAATTACTTAGAAAGGCATAAAATCAGTATTGCTTGGATTTACCACTTCGCCACTTCCATTTACTAGCTCTCATCACCATACCTCCGCTACTGAACTTCTTCAAAACATGGTATCAAAAAATTGATACGTAGTGCATTGGAGAAAGGCAGAAGGGACCGTGTCGAAACCACGCTTTCGAAGGGGTAGAAGTTATTCTTATAAGCTTTCTAATCCTTTACTTACTTTTGTTTATAAAAGATGCTTTCGAAGGGGTTGTTTTTAACTTGTCTTTGTTTAAAAGAAGAAGCTTCCGAATAGGTTGCCACTTGCCTTTGTTTTTAGAAAGGAGCTTTCGAAAGAGTTGTTGCTTGCTTTCATTTTAAAAGAAGCTTTTGAAAGGATAGCCGCTTTTGAACCTGTTTGATACCCACGCTGCCGCATTCATACCTTTCAAATTAGTTGAGGCCGCTTTTCTTTATAGCCTTAAAACAACGTATTCGAAAGGGTGCTTTCGCCTTTTTACTTTGAAGCCGCTTTCTTAATGCTTTCGAAAGTGTCGTATAGCTGCTTTTAAATGGTTTAGGAGGCAATGGTTTCGAGAGGGTAGGTTTCGAAGCTATCCTCTTCCCCAATTCCTTTATTTGGATTAAAGCTTTCGAAAAGGATACTTTTGCTTCTATTTTCTTTAAACCAATGGTTATATTATATGTAAAACCCAATGGTTTCGAAAAGGATAATTTTAAAAGGTTTCGAAGCAATGTTTCCACAATCCTTTACTTGAGCCCAATACTTTCGAAAGGTATATTGTGAATGTTTCAAAAGATATGTTTTAAGTATTTTGAAAGGAAGGTTCTAATGCTTTCAAAAGGTAAGTATAAATGGTTTTGAAAGAGGATGTATAAGGTTTTAAGTAAGGCTATCGAAAGGGTGTTTTCAATGATTTCGAAAGGTATTGTTGCTTTAAAACAAGGGTTTTGAAGGTTTTACTTTGGCTTCATGGCCAAAAGTTTTCTAAGTTAAAAAGCGTTTTAACTTATTTTGAAGGCATAGATAATCCCATTGATTAGATTTCATCAACATTGTTTTGTGTAAAGCATATATCATGGCATAAGTATTTTGAGTAAAGAAAAGAGTATGATTTCCTTTTATATAAAGATATGATTTCAAAGGTAAATCATTTGTAAAGATTGTTTACAAGGAAATGAAAATTTAATAGGGTAGTTAACCCTAAGTTTATGACTCAGATATTAGAAGACCAAATGAGATTGATATGGGGTCGTGCCCTATACTTTAGCTATTAGCCCCAAGCTAAAATAAGTCCAAAATTCTAGTGTGTAGGGCTTTGTCACAGATGAGACTAAAATAATGTTACACACAGAAGGGAATATACAGAGTAAAGATAGATTTTTGACGAGCTCATAAATAAATTAGGATCAGTTGACCCTAGAAGAAGAAAGTTAAGGGCAAATAGCCCATTATTGTGTCTAACGGAAGTTAGACTATTGATTTGTCTAGTAGGCCCGAGTCAGCCAATGGTTAATAGTTAGCCAGATAAAACTGTAGTGTGGACAGACAGTCCATTGATTTCCTAATTATTATGCATATATATATTTTCTATTATTGTTATAATCAGTTTGATTGCAGGATTTTGATTTGCAAAATATATGCTTTTAAAAGGTTATTAGTGAGGGGAAACCCGTTCCGCTAAGCGATGTGGTCTCACTTAATATCAATAAATCGAGATGTGATTGTATTATTCACACTAGGCTTTATGTCTGACTCAAAGTTTATGCTTTTCCCCTTAAACTCTCGGGTGTTCAAAATTAATTTGAGTAGATTGAGAGTTAAGGTCTTTTTAGGTTTAGTAGGTTGGACGAATAAGCTTCCGAAGACGTACAGGAGGCAAAGCTAGCTATGTAGGAGTATATTAGTAGTATTTCCGATGTGATGTATTTATGACTGATATGCCTATCTATTGAGTACTCTGATCATCTAAGGGGGCATCTTCATATGAAGCTCTTGCCGTAGTTTGTAATAATTATATTTGATCAAAACTTGGGAATCATTTTGGGATTATGTTACTGAATATGAAATATTGATTTGACATGTAATCAGAAAATTTGTTTTTGAAATTGTGATTTTATTCATATTCGTGTGCTTCTAATATTATGGATACCATTAACACTACCGTATTTTGTCACCGAAAGTTAAATACTATAGATGACTGCAGCATCTGTAGCACTTAGCTTTAGGCCTCAGGATAGGGGGTGTTACAATACTATTCTATAAATCGTATGAATCAAATTAACGGTGAAGCTAATTCATTGAATGGCGCTTCTTCTTAATCTTTAGGTGAAGAGTTTTAATGGAGGAAAGGAAAATGATGAGTGAGAGGGAATGAATAAAATGAAATGAGATGGTTGGGGTTTATATATAAGCAAGGCATAATCATACAATTTTGTTTCATTAGGAAAGTAATTATACTATTTGTTTTATTAGGCAAGTCATTATGATGTTTTGTTTTATTAGGTAGTTCATTAGGCTATTTTTTTATACTATTTTGTTTTATTAGGCAGGGCATTATACTATTTTTCTTTATTGGGCTAGTCATTTTGCTATTTATTTTATATTACTTTATTTTATTAGGCAAGTAATTATATTATTTTATTTTATAATACTTTGTTTTATTAGGTCGGTTATTATACTATTTTGTTTTATACTATTGTTCTATTAGGCCAGTCACTGTACTATTTTGTTTTATTAGGTAATCATTTACTATTTTGCTTTATACTATAGTTTTATTAGGCATGTCGTTATACTATTTTGTTTTATTAGGCATGTCATTATACTATTTTTTTATTAGGCCAGTTATTATGCTATTTTATTTTATTAGACAATGTTAATAATTCTATATTATTTTATTAGGAAAATTCTTTTCTTAATTACTAAAAAGTAATCATTCTTATTTTTTTATTGGGTAAAGAAAATAACAGTGTTCTTAATTTATTTTATTAATATTCGAGGAAACAAAATTTCTTCCTTTTATTCTTTAAAAAAAATCTTAGACTATCTTTGTTTTCATAATCAAATTTCAAATTACTTTGAAAATATATTTTTTAACTCTTAACTTATAATGTTGCCAAATTACAGGTTGTTACAAACTCCCTCCTTTATAAAAATTGCATCCTTGCAATTTCTAAAAATGGTTAATTTACAAAGAAAACAACAATTAAAACATCCATAAAACACGCAGCTATTGCACTAGGCTAAGTAGAGAATAAATTAGAGTGTGTCCTCATTCGTTCCTCGGTATCCCATGTACAGTCCTTGAAATTTTTAGACCACTAAACATTTGCTAATGGAACATCATTGTTTCTTAATTGTTTCACTTTTGAATCTACAATCTGTGCTAGCTCGATGGTGAAAGTTGGATTTGGTTCGATTTCTACCTCCTTAAGTTGTCTTGGCTTTAGAACAATATTAAGATCTTGTAGACATTTCCACAACTAGGACACATGTAACACATTGTATACTCTTGATAGATAGGCAGGTAAATCAACTCAATATGCTAGCTTCTAGTGTGTTCCATAATTGGATAAGGTCCAATATATCATGGAGTTAATTTCTATCATTTCCAAATCTTATTACTCCTTTCATCGGAGATATCCTTACAAATACATAATCCATGACTGAAAATTTTAAGTCCTTTCCATGCTTGTCAACAGAAATACCTTTGTCGAAGACAATATGTCCAAGAAATTTCACTTATTTCTGCCAAAAGTACATTTTGTGAATTTAGCTTATGTGATCTCAAAGATTCTAGGACAATTCTTAGATGCTATGTTTGCTCTTTCTCGGTCTTTGAACTAACTAGGATATCGTCAGTGATTACTAATACAATCTAAATAACTATGGAAATCTCGATTCATCAAGTCAACAAAAAAAAGCAAGTGCATTGGTCAAGCTGAAAGGCATAACCAGCCAATCGTTGGATCTATATCCGGTTCTGAATTATGTACGAGGAATACTATCATCGGCCACTTGTAATTAGTGAAAGCCAGTAGCTAAATCAATTTGCAAGAAAAATTTCGCTCCATTCAGCTGCTCAAAAGGACCATTAATTCGCAGTAACAGATAATGGTTTTTAATCGTCATCTCATTCTACTCCCCATAATAAATGCATAGCCTCAATGATCTATCCGCCTTCTTTACGAATACTAAAGGTGCTCCCCATGGCGAACTACTTGATCTAATAAAGTTCTTTTGCTCGAGTCCTTCTAATTGAGTTCGCAATTCTTCCATCTCTGTAGGGCACATTCGACTAGGAGGTCTGCTAAGAAGGTGAGAACCCCAAATTAAATCTATTTGGAAATCTATAGCTCTACTAAGGGGTGATCCTTCTATGAAATCAAACATATCCGGAAATTCTCTCATGATTGTCTTCTCGACTTCATTGTCTTGATATTCCATAACATAAAGTGAAATAAAAGACCCGACCTTTAAAGAATCGAGAGAATAAGTAATACGATTCCTATGATCAGGATGCTTTAGAGTAATAACTTGATCAACACAAGCAAGCACCATAATGCTCAAGCCAGTCCATTTTCAAAATAATTCCAAACTCATATGATCGACAGCATGCAAATCAGACATAAAGGAGTATCCATATAGATCAACAATCAAATCATAGTATTCATCCCTAAAGTAGAATAACCACCTATAGGATTTACTACCCTAACCGATGTTATTACTAATGTAAAATTCAGCTTTAATTTTTCTTATAGGTCTTTTGATATAAATGAATGTGAAGCTCCCATATGAAAAAGAACTCGTACAGACATACTAGATATCATACTCATACCTTTAAGAACTACGGGTGCTTTTCACTTCTCCTGATCTGATGGGCCTGCAGATTCAATAGCAAATAGCTTCCCCTATTTTTGCTTGATTAGCTTCAGACAATCCTTTATGATATGGCCAATCTCATTATAGTTGAAGCATTTCCTAATATCACTATTTTGAGTTCTTTGACATTCATTTGCAAAGTGTCCCTTGGCTCCACAAATGTAACACACAATCTGGGATTTATCAATCTTCTTCTTTTGCTGAGATCCGGGATTAGGTCTTAATTGCTCCTTCTTGAATCTTTGACCTTTCTTAGGATAATAGAATTTTCGCTTCGCTCCTTTATCTTGCCGTTCATTCAGAGTTCTCAATTCTTTATCTTCTTCATTAACACTCTCATAACAAAGTGTTTTATCTATGATATCCTCAAATGAGCTACGTAACTGAGCCATCAGTCTATCCTTGAGGTCTTTCCTCGATCCTTGAACAAACTTCTCATACTTCTCTAGGGGTATACTAATTATTGTAGGTCTATATTTTGATAGAGCATTGAACTGATTCACACACTCTTGCACTATCATATTATCTTGCGTCAGATCAATAAATTTCCTAAATGCAGTTGCCTTGGCCGCTTCAGGAACAAAATAAACTCTAATCATGTCCTCGAATCATTTCTATAAAATCTCTTCTTAAGGAATCCCCAAAGCCATAGCATCATACCAATCTAGTGCTCCACCTTATAGTTGTCTAGATACGAGCTTCCTCTTTCATGGATCTGTGAGAGCCATATCATTGAAGATTCTCTCACAGTTTCTCAGTCGGGGATGGACACTCATAAGACCTTCATTTCTAAAAAATTGCTTACCTCCTAGACTAGCATAATCATTGCACCGTCGAGTAAAGTTCATGCAAGGAGCAGGATTTGGTGTTTTGACTACTATAGTATCTCGCATGCCTTTCATAAATTCCATCCACCAATCAATGGTTATTGTTACATCAGAAGTACCAATGCCACTAGACTGACCGTTATGGAAACTACTTTGGGTACCAACACAATCAGCTTTGGGTCTAACCATATTTTCTATATCAGGGATGTGAAAGACAACGTTATTAGAAATAGAGGAGAAGTATATATAGAAATACAAATGAACAAGAATTTTTTTCCTATCTATCTTATACTATACGCCGACAATCAATCACACAGTTGCTCAAATTCAAAAGCCAATCTTCCACTTTATATATCAAATATACAAGTTATCTAGACTCAGGTACAACACCTAAGTCTCACTCCTTTAACAACAATATATGTTTCTATCTTTTAATTATTCGCACCTAGGCTCTGATACCACAATGTAACGCCCCAGTCCTATATCCATGCTATCAGAGGATGGTTACCGTCTGAAAGCACAAAGTAAAAGACGCAATAGGAGTGATCTCTTGTAAATACTCCCTTGTCTCAACATGAGTACATGACATTATATACTTAAATCTCTACCAAACACATATCTCGTCTCGGCACAAAGAAATATACATGAGTTTCCTAGAGTGAATATTATAGAGATAGGATTACATAAAATAAAACATCAGCAACAACATCGGTATGGGAAAAAAGTCACACACACACACAAATATATGTATATCACATCCTTATATACAACAAACGCCAACATCTAGTTACAGACACCATCAAAAAGATATATACATAACTATGCACATAGTCACCATCCCTCTAAAATACTAGGGTACTATCCTGAAGTCTCCAATGATATGATCGAAGATCACCTTGTCTTCTATGGCTAGTATGGAAAAATATGAGAAACAAAATACTATTTCTAGACCATACACATTCCTCTCCAAAAAGCAAATATAGAAATGATATCATGAAAGTACATCCTGAAATGCAACCTCAGTATGACCCAAGGTTGTTAAAATAAATAATAACCAGGGTCAGGCTTAAGGCTTTTGGGATGGTATTTTCCAATGATTGGTTGATGCAATTGTATTGGTATCTTATGTTTGACTTTAGGCGATATTGAATATATATATATATATATTGGTTATTTGTTTCCTCTAATAGTTATCATGGTAGCATGATCGCTTAGTTATATATGAGGTGCATGTTGATGTACTATAATGAGTTTATAGCAGTATATGGAACTGTGTCCACTCTGTGACTAAGCCAGAAGTTAATACGATAGAGGGGGCTTGGCATGTATATGGGTTAGACCTTATCATCGTCCTTGCATTGTTTGTTTTATTATAGCCCTGTTTTCATAGGTCAACTATATTGGTCATACTATTTGACTAACTTGTTGGTTGTAGATGAAACAAGATTGAGGTATATTATTTATACCAAAGTTAATCATAATATTTTATAGAAATAATTATAGTATGTGGTAAAGTATATTCACTTCACTCGCTCAAACCGGTGTCTAACCCCTATATTTTTTCCTTTATGTTCATCACTGTCAACTTGGTGGAGTTGGGTCTTGTCAGTCAGTGATGTCTAAAGGTGATGTTGACGATGATGTTGCTTATGTATAGAACTTTGTGTACAAATCAACATCTGACATTAATGTGCTTGGATTTGATTGTATGAGACATAATTGTGTTGTATGAATTAGTTTAGTAACATCTCCCAGTCCAAGACTCGAAATTAGAAGTCAATATGCTACAGTCATCACCGAAAACATTTTCCAACGACAAAGTGAGTTCAATATATTTATTTTTCACAACACAAGTAAACAGAGTAGCTAAATATTTTTTCATTACATCAAATGTTTTACACGATCTATTACATCATTAAACCCAAATTGTTGTCCACGCAAGGGTAGGTAGATAATAAGAAAATTAGAGTAGTGTGTGTCCGACATATGAAGATGCCAACACCACACCTAACCAGTTATAAATCCAGGTTTACACAGCGTAATTACAAAATATTTTTATTTAAATAGCAAGCCTCCTACTTCATCTTCGGAATCTTTATTCGTCCTTCAAAAGAATATGTCTAATCCATAAACTCAACCTACTCGAATGAGTACCTATGAGTTTATGGGAAATAATAAAAAACATGGATCAGAAAATAAATCCGGTATAAGTAAAACATTTACCCTAATCATCCATAGTAAGACCACACCACTAATGTGGAACGGGTTTTCCCCTCACTTCATCACCATCAATATATATCGACATATATGACAACGGATAACATATATTATAGAAATAACCATGTACATTTATTCAATACATAAGTGTTCCCTACACTTTCTATCCATTAATGAACCATGTCATATATCATTCATCATGCATGTGGAACTAACCATTGTAGTCTTAATTTTAGGTTTCCAAGTAGGCATAACTTTACGAATGCAACTTGCAGTTCTTAACACTTATGGTTTATTCATGAGTGTCTTATCTCTATTTTATTGTCAATGGATAATTAGATTGCCACACAGGCCTCACAACAATATTCTCGAGTTTTGTCGAGAATGGACCACTGGATGCTACTCAAACCTTTCTCCCCCAGTCTTGTTTGTTTATCATGAACGGACAATTGGATGCTACGCAAGCCTTACTCCACCGTACTCGCTTAGCTATCCTAACTAGACTTGATGCTACACAAGCCTTCCATCAACAATACCAATTTCAATGTCATAGAGTTGACACCTGGTAGCCACTTAGGCCTTAACGATACCAATAATAGTGTCATGGGTTTGACATTCGATAGCCACTCAGGCCTTAATGATACCACTATTTGGTAGCCACACAAGACTTAATGATACTTAATAGTTGGTAGCTACACAGGCCTTCGCTTGCCACTCAGGCCCTTCCTTAATGATAATATCTCATTTAGACATGTGGTTGCTATAAAGGCCTTACAGTCAATCATCATCAAATGGGAAGTTGGATTTATCCTTTCTATTGCCACAAAGGCCTTCCATTTGTATTTATATTCTTACAAATGGTTTCATTCATTAATTGTGTACACTATTGTTTGCGCCAAAATTGGTCACAAACCCCAAATGTCGTGAAAGCACCAGTGTATGAACACAAATCAGCAATATATAATCACAGATCACAGATCTACGTAATGTAGAGGATAAAAAGCGAAGAATAATAAACTTAAAACGGAAAGAGATAGACAGAGATCCCCTTACTATAGGCTCTGGGGTGCTATTTATATGCGTTCCATGCAAATATCTCACTCAAACTTCGGGAGACTCCTTCTGGCACGTGAGTGGGCCCACGCGATCGATCCCATGAAGTTTCGACTCGATCCGTGATCGATACAAACGTAATTCGTGTCGATCAAGATTTTGTCCAATGGAGTCGAAACTTGGTGTGAACATTCCTTAGCTTGTACGTAAGCTCCTGTGAAAATTTCACGGCATTTGGATATGTGGTTTAGGAGGTACGATCGATATGAGATAGAGGTTTTTGGTAGGCAGTGTAGTTAGAATCGATAGGTTCGAATCAATCTGTTCGAATCGATCAGGGCACGTGATGACGTGTTGCGAAATTCCTGGATCGATCCATTTTGTGTGCCGAGTTGACCGAGTTATTTGTATCCAACACCCAAGCTTCGCTCTCATCGACTATTTATTCGCATCCATTTGCTTCAGTCCTTGTTCGAATCGATTATCGATTCGTCGTAGCCCTCGTTCATATCGATGGTTATTAGTGTACTTCGTATCGATCGCTGCAGATACTATCGACACGAAGCGAACTCGCTTGGGCATGATGGATACGAACTAAGCTTCTGTGATCGATTCTAACTGAGTCAACCCCTGATCGATACGAAGTAGTTCGATCATGATGGATACGAACTAAATCGATACGATGCTGTCGCTTCTAGATCGATGCGAAGAGTCCAATTATGGATGGAGTCGAACAACATCGATTCGAACAAAGCTCTATGATGGATTCGAACAACATCTTTTCCTTAACTTGTATCGATCATATCTCGATCATATGAACTCCGATTGACCTGAAATTTGAAACGTAGTCTCTCCTAGCCTTGATCATCATTCCCAATCGATCCCGCCTTAATCGGAGCTTGGCCAAATTTTGACGATATCGATCAAAGCCTTGTTTCCAATCGATTTCCAATCCTGATATCCATCCTTTCTTGCCAATTTGTTGATGTTCCAGCCTTGACCAAAGGATGGGATAACATTTCCCCCCCCCCCAAAACATGCCTTGTGATAAGAAGGGGTGTTTTGAATAGTCCAGAATCTGATATCTAAATTCCATAGCCATATCATCCAAGTGCATCGTTCTTGACTGCTTCGAGTCGATGTCTGATTCTGAATCCAGTAACCAAAGCCTTAGCCAATTCCATATCCATCCATACTCGATATCCGAGTCCTAATCCATCCTTATCCAATAACCAATAACCGAATCCAAGACCTCTCCGGGTCGATATCCAAATCTGTAACCTCTCCGGGTTCTTGCCAAGCGCAATCCACACTTGACGACCGTGGCCCAGTGTCCCTTGGCGTTAAATAATTGCCATGGCTTAAGTCCTAAGCCGAATCCTGGTCTCTCTGGACCATTGTCGAGCATAGTCCATACTCGACGACCTGAAATAACAACCGATAATACAAGGCCTAAGTCCTATGCCGAATCCTGGTCGCTCCGGACCCTTGTCGAGCATAGTCCATACTCGACAACCTGATTAAGCCAATTCGCCACGTTCGGACGAAGAGACTTACCCCTTGCCAGGCATAATCTATACCTGACGACCATTTACCAAAAACCATATGAAAACAATCATCCAAATGAAAGTCCAAACCAGAAAACAACATCAGGAGTTCAAACCAAACTCCAAAACCAAGCCAGAAAAAACAAATATCCAAACAAAAAAAAGCAGATTTCGCAAACCATAGCGTCGCGGTTTATCATCATTCAGAGCATGCCTAGGGGCCATCTCCGTCCCCGTACATGAGTAAAGGATTTGGCCGTTTGTCAGCAGTTCGCTACTTATTTCATATCATTCTTGTCAATTGATAACCAATCGACCATCATTCATGGGCCTCGCGTCATCGTTGTTTGAGGTAGACGGTGATTGCTCCTACTCCACCGCCGCATTCCGGGCCCCGACATATTGTCGCAACTGTCCATTCCTTACATGCTCCTCGATTATGTCCTTCAGATGCCTGCAACTGTTTGTATCATGTCCGTCTAAATCGTGAAAAAGACAGTGCCTCCCTGATGCCCTTTCACATTCTAAGGTTTCTCTCCTAGCTGGCCTTCGGTAGGGAAGGCGATTCCGAGTCTCCATGAATATCTGTTCCAACGTCTCGTTTAACCCTGTGTAAGTGGAAAACTTTAGTTCCCTCCACCGCTTCCTAGCTTTTCCTGATTCGTCATCCAGCTTCCTTTTTGCTTTATCTTTATCCGAGCCTCCGCTGGATGGCCCACCATCCTCAGCTGCGTTCACCTCCTTTAACTTCATATCTGAATATGCATCTTCTTGCTAAAGGAATCTCTCAGCTTCGTGAAAGAATTCCCCAAGATCCAATGGTGGGTCCCGTATTAGAGATACTTTGAAATCTGAATCCTCTCTGACTCCTGATACTGCTGCCATTAAAACCATCGATGGATCCGGTCGATCCACCGAAGCAACCGCTGCATTGAACCAAGTTAAGAAAGCTCTGAGCGGTTCATCCGTCCTTTGCTTTACTAACGTTAGCATCATCACGTTCTTCGGCCTTTTGATATGAACCCGAAATTGCTTAAAAAACCTGTCCACCAATTCTGTCCATGTCCTGATAGATCCTTCCTCCAGCTGTCTGAACCACATCGCAGCTATATCTGTTAAGTATAGAGGAAAACATCTGGCCATCACTTCCTCCGATGCCCCCAGCACTTCCATATGTCTTGTATATCTCATCAAGTGATCAGTCGGATCAGCTTTTCCATTGTATACTTCTAGCATAGGTAACTTGAATTCTGGTGGATTCCGAGCCATTCTGATGTCTCGAGTAAACGGACTCCTGTTTACTCCTTCCAGATCTCTGTTCGTCAGACCTCCGCGTATGGTTCGCCTGATAATCTCAGCCAATCCAGCGTTGTCTGCCAATGGTTGCCCCTCGAGTCCCCGAGGGAATTCTGGTACGTGCTCCTCATCCCGCGCTACTAGATTCCTACCAGCATCTTGTTGTGTAGTGTCAACTGGAATTCCTCCATGAACTGGTCCATCGTTACGGGGCGGTGTGCCCCCGAGCCTGGATCCGTCCAGGTTAGCAGTTGTGTGCTGATCAGGGGTTGTGCCTTGCTGAGCTGCTCCGTTAGATTGCATGTTTGGTCCTTCTACTCCAGCTCCGTGGATCTGAACTCCCTAAGCTTCAACTGTTCCTGCTTGTCCAAACTGTCTGAGGAGGTTCTGCATCATCTCCTCCTGCCTTTTTAGAAACTCTTCATGCATAGCTCCCATCATCGTCTCCATCTTGTCTTTGGTGATGAAAGCCGAAGTCTGATTAGCCCTAGATGATGCCTCCTGGCTCCCTTCATGCTAACTTCTCTCGGCTCTTTGTCTTCTACTTGATTGCCTTGTCATAGCTCTTTAGATCTGAACCCTTAAGCCTTCAAATCTGAATTCCAAATCTTGTATAGCGGATGCTAGTCGTTCTCAGTGAAAGCACCAAAGTGTTTGCGCCAAAATTGGTCACAAACCCCAAATGTCGTGAAGCACCAGTGTATGAACACAAATCAGCAATATATAATCACAGATCATAGATCTAAGTAATGTAGAGGATAAAAAGTGAAGAATAATAAACTTAAAATGGAAAGAGATAGATAGAGACACAAGATTTATAGTGATTGGCTATCTCCGATCTACGTCCACTCCAAAAGTTAATCTTTTTATTGACTTTCCTTGCTGGTTACGACTGATTACATTATATTATAATGATAAAATTTGAGTATAACAACAGCTATGGAGTACAAAGTTGAATCGGGCAGAGTCTGGACATTGAGAAGCCAAAAGATCCCCTTTCTGTAGGCTCTGGGGTGCTATTTATAGGCGTTCCATGAAAATATCTCGCTCAAACTTCGGGAGACTCCTTCTGGCAAGTGAGTGGGCCCACGCGATCGATCCTATGAAGTTTCGACTCGATCCGTGATCGATACGAACGTAATTCGTATCGATCAAGATTTTGTCCAATGGAGTCGAAACTTGGTGTGAACATTCCTTAGCTTGTACGTAAGCTCCTGTGAAAATTTCACGGCATTTGGATATGTGGTTTAGGAGATATGATCGATACGAGATAGAGGTTTTCGGCAGGCAGTGTAGTTAGAATTGATAGGTTTGAATCAATCTGTTTGAATCGATCAGGGCACGTGCCCAGGTGATGACGTGTTGCGAAATTCCTGGATCGATCCATTTTGTGTGCCGAGTTGACCGAGTTATTTGTATCCAACACCCAAGCTTCGCTCGCATCGACCATTTATTCGCATCCATTTGCTTCAATCCTTGTTCGAATCGATTATCGATTCGTCATAGCCCTCGTTCGTATCGATGGTTATTAGTGTACTTCGTATCGATCGCTGCAGATACTATCGACATGAAGCGAACTCCCTTGGGCATGATGGATACGAACTAAGCCTCTGTGACCGATTCGAACTAAGTCAACCCCTGATCGATACGAAGTAGTTCGATCATGATGGATACGAACTAAATCGATACGATGTTGTCGCTTCTGGATCGATGCGAAGAGTCCAATTCTGGATGGAGTCGAACAGCATCGATTCGAACAAAGCTCTATGATGGATTCGAACAACATCTTTTCCTTAACTTGTATCGATCATATCTCGGTCATACGAACTCCGATTGACCTGAAATTTGAAACGTAGTCTCTCCTAGCCTTGATCATCATTCCCAATCGATCCCGCCTTGATCGAAGCTCGGCCAAATTTTGACGATATCGATCAAAGCCTTGTTTCCAATCGATTTCCAATCCTGATATCCGTCCTTTCTTACCAATTTGTTGATGTTCCAGCCTTGACCAAAGGGTGGGATAACAACTATACATTCTTTAGATATATGTTCTAGCAAATATATGTTTCTATTATCGTGTTCTAGCAATATTTAAGCCAGTGTATTTCAATTAGTTCTAGATGAGCCTTCGCTATATAATATATGCCTTCGCCAATAATATATGCCTTCATGAATAATGAGCGTGAGCTATTGCGTATAGAGTTGTGACTTCGTCCACTATATTTTTATTTGTGTGTTAAAATGCAGGGTCCCCATGTGTTTGTGCATAGTTTTTCTTGGCTCAATGAAAAATTTATCCTTGTGTGTTAAGTTTTACCTAGTTAACAATGGTCCAACGACAAAATTGTAATTAGATTAAAAACCGATTTATTACTCACTAGAGCAACCATTTTACACCTAACACCATTTGGTATTGAATTTCTATTAGCTAATCTTTTAACTTTTCGCTAGCTTTCTAACAAATGTTACTCACACAAATTAATTAATTAACTGACTAATTAATTTCCTTTTAATTAATTAGTGTGCTTTCCTCACTATATAATTCATATAAAGTAGAATTAATGGGAAAAATACCAAAAATTATACCAAAAATCTCTTTTATCATATTTTACCTCATGTAAGAATTCCAAGCCAAAATAACTAAATTTATTATTTCTAATAATTAATTAACCCAAAATTAAATATTTTTCTCAACTTAGGAAATTCATAAAATATCCATATTAACTCCAAAAATTATGAAATTAAAAACCCATCTCTATTTCATCATTAAGCATATCATATCAATATTTCGTAGCATTTAGATGTGACTATACCATACTTTACCCTAAGAAATAACTAATCCGCCTTAATTAACTTTTAAACCATAATTAAAATAATATTCAAACATTCAAACATGTTCAACATCATCAAAACATTCATATGAAACTCAAATCCGAACCTACAGATAGATTTTAAAGAAAGATTTTACTTACCTAACTGAAGAGAAACCATGTTTAATCCTCTTTTATTCCTTAAATTTGAAAGCTTTAATCTTCTACTTTGAAATCTCTTCTTTCTTCTTTGAGTTTATGGTCGGTCGTGCTTTGGTTCTTAGGGAGTTTATTTTCTTTTTGTTTTATGGAATGAAATGAAATGAAGTGGAATAGAAAGAGGGAATAGGAATATGGGTTAGTGGGTTTGGGCTTTACTAGCTTATTCCCGTTAATTAATTTCTTCCCATTAAAAATTAAATTGTCTATTTTCATTAAGCAAAGCCAACTAAAATTGCTCTAATTGCCTTTGATCCATCCAATTAACTTTCTAAAGTGTCTCACACTTAATTAGTTAAATTTACCTTAGGTAATTTTTGCAATTAAATTACTTTAATAATTTAATTAATAATGTCTCCATATTATTCATTTAAATCAAATTAATTTCCCATCTAATGGTCCCACCATAATATGGGGTGTTATAGTCCCCCCTCCTTATAAAAATTTCATCCTCGAAATTTCGATAAGGAAAACAAAATTTACACTAACTCCCTGAAAGTGTATAGTCATCATCGTATAAGTATACACAAGTACAAAAGATTGCACTAGTACTAACACACAATCATATCACATATAAATACCCGCTAATCCATACAATAGACAAACAAAGCACAATGTTATCTATATGAATGTCTAAAACAACTTAGGATAGATATTCCTAATCCTATCCTCTACCTCCTATGTGCAATCATCCTTATCGTCATTCCATTGAACGCGAATAAGTCTGATAACTTTGTTCCTTAATTCCTTCTATCACGACCTATTATTCCGTTCGGTCGTCTCACGTATGTCAAATTTGGATCTATAGATAAGTCCTATATCACTCTCGGTTCCACTGTCGAACTTGGGACGTGCACATATTTCCTCAAATGCGATATATGAAAAACATTATGCACACAATGAAACTGCTCGGCAACTCGACTCTATATGAAAATTTACCGATCTTCTTAGTCAATGGAAATGGTCCAACTATCTAGGGGCCAACTTCCCTGTTTTTCCAAAGCGCATAACTCCTCTCATCGAGGAAACCTTTATGAATATGTGATTGCCTACTGTGAACTCAAGCTCTTTCCTTCTCTTATCATCATAACGCTTCTACCTTGATTCCACTGCCTTCATTCTGGCGTGAATCAACTCTACCTTCTCAGTAGCATCTTTTACCAAATTGGGTCCTAACACGAGCCTATCTATCGTGTCTAATCAACAAACTGGTGACTTACATGGTCTACCATACAATGCCTCAAACGGTGCCATCCTGATACTCATCTGGTAACTCCTTATCAATTTCACTAAGATAAAGTGGGCGCTCTTAGTCAATCTATTGACTATCACCCAAATGTTATCATTTCCTATTCTTGACCTAGGCAGCCCGTCAATAAAATCCATAAACATCGAATCTCACTACTAAGTTGGTACTTCTAAGGGTTGAAGTAAACCGCTTGGCTTTTGTTGCTCAGCTTTCACTTGCTGACACGTAAAACATCTCTTCATGCATTCACCTATATCTCTATTCATCTCTTCCGAAAAAAGACTCTCTTCATATCACGATTCATCTTCTTACTACCGGGATGAATAGTAAACTTTAAGAGATGACTTTCTTCCAAGACTTCCTTTCAAAGATCTCCTATATTCGAAATACATAGTCTTCCTTTCTTTCTTAGCCATCCCTTCGAGTCTATCATGAATCCTTTCAAGTGCTCAACGTCCACACCCATCTCCAATCACCTACTCCTTTTGGCAATCAATGGATCTTCTCTTTGCCTTGTAGCTACTCTTTCTATGAGTACAGGACGTACCTCCAAACTCGTTAACACGCCTGGATCCCGAGTCGATTCAGTATTCTGCCTACAATGCACTCCAAAAGAGGCTAACGTCTCTAACGTCTTCCACTCCTCAATCATAGCCAATACTACATTCTAATGCTTCCTACATAAAGCATCTACAACCTTGTTCCCTTTCCCTTGCATATATTCTATCCCAAAATCATATGCCGCCAAAAACTCCAGCCTATATTACCTCATATTCAACTTCTTTCGAGATAATATATACTTAAGGGATTTGTGTCCTATATGAAACTCGAACCTTTCTCCCAATAAATAATGTGTCCAAATTTTCATTGCAATCACCACCGCTGCCAACTCTAAATCATAATTCGGATGTCTAACTTCATACGGTCTGAACTGCCTTGATGCTTAAGCTATCATCACCCTCTTTGCATCAACACCGCTCTGAAGCTTGTTCCACAAGCATCAGTATACACTACTATATCCTAATTCACTTTGGACACAATCAAAATAGGAGCATTTGTCGATAACTTCTTTAAATCCTGAAATGACCCTTCACACTTATCAATCCACATGAACTTCTCGTTCTTCCTGATCAACTTAGTCAAAGGTGCTGCTATACGTGAAAAATCTTTAATGAATCTACGGTAATAGCAGGCCAATCCTAAGAAAATTCTCATCTTTGTGACTGTCTCTGGCCTCTTCCAACCATTAATAGTTTCTATCTTCGATGGATCCACAGCTAATCAATTCTCTGAAAAAACATGCCCAAGAAACTTCACTTCCCGTTCCCAAAAGTGGCATTTTGAAAATTTCGCCTTCAACTTGTGTTGTCTCAATATCTCCAACACCAATCTTAAATGGACTTCATGATCTCTCTCTACCTTAGAATATACTAAAATGTCATCAATAAAGACCATAAAACTATCCAACTGATCACAAAAGGTCCGGTTAATAAGATCAACGAAGAACGCTGGGATGTTGGTCAGTCTAAATGGCATTACTAACCACTCATATGAACCATACCTTTTTCAGAACACGGTCAATGGAATACCATCTTCTGCTACCCTCAGTTGATGGAATCTCGTTGCCAAATCTACTTGCGAGAATACTCTAGTTCCACTCAACTGGTCAATTAAGTCGCTTATCCTAAGCAAGAGATAACATTCTTCACCATCAATTCATTTAGTTTCCAATAATTCATACATATTTAAAGTTCCATCCGACTTCTTTATGAATACCATGGATGCTCCCCATAATTGACCCGATGAAACTCTTATGCTTAAGTTCCACCGATTGCTTCTTCAATTCTTCCATCTCCTTGGGCGACATTCTGATGGGCGGTCTACTAATAGGTTGTGCCCCAACATTAAATCTATCTGAAATTCGATTTCCCTTCTTAGCAGTAATCCTATTACAGGCTCGAAAACGTATGCAAATTCTCGAACTACGCGTACTCTACTGATCTCATCTTCTTGATCATCAATATCACATAACATCAAGTCTAATTTCTCCCTCATTACGTCTAAGGCTATCATATTTCTCTCTGCTCATCTAGGATTCTGTAAGGCTATAATCCTATCCACATAATAGATCCTAGCATCATTTCGCACCAACCAATCGATACGCAAAATTACTCTATACCCTATGGAGTCAAAACATATGAGCTGCAAACAAACAAGTGTCCACACAAGTCAAATTCAAGGTCAGTGCACCTTAACACGAGAGTGGTATACCCGCCAATTGGATTAACCACACTCAAGGATGTAATAAAATAGGTAGTGCCTAGTTATAACCTATTCATCAAATCTCTCGAAAATATGCTCACACACTTTCAACCATTTCAACACTTCTAAGGAGAACTCTTTCCCAATGAACTCCTTTCCTCCATAAATCTTGAAAACTTGTTCATCTTAGAAAAGTCTACTTCTCTTGCTGCCTCCTGTCTCGGCTCAATAGCTCCAGCTAGCTATTGGTCGTCATAATTAGATGGAATATAGCATTCACATCCATTCGTCCTTCGACCGGGGTAGACACTTGAGTACCGGCTTTAATATGAACTTCCAGGTCTGTCTTCCCTCCTTGGCCATTAATTTAGCAACTATCTTCTCCTCTACTAACATTCGATCTCATACTTCCTATGGTTAAACGTCGGTTACATAAATCCATTCTAGCCTTCTATATAAGAAAGTTCATAAGAAACAAAAATAGAGAGAGTGAGATAAATCATAAAGGGGTAGATATATCCACCTATATATCTATATCAAAATAAAAATATGTTATATAAAGTGTATACCCTTCCAAAGTGTTCGTTTTCTACTTATCTGACTTATACTTAGCTCGGTTTTACTTGGGCATTTCCCTAACCTAAGCACCGATATCAAGTTATAACATCCCCTGCTTCGAGACTCGAAAATAGATGACGATCATGTTGTAGTCATTACTGAAATCATTTTCCAACGAGAAAGTGAGTTCAGTATATTTTTTTCATAACATAAGTAAATAGAGTAGCTAAATATTTTTTCATTACATCAAAATGTTTTACTGTTAGTCTATAGGATAATGGTTTTGATGACAACAACTATAGAAGTGTTATAAAATATATATGTGCAGGAAATCTATATGCAGGTATCAACAAAAGAAGACTGTACAGTAAAGAAGACAAAGATCAAGAGTTCAAGATTGAAGACTCATGAGATTCAAGATATTCAAGAGTTCAAGACAAATAATATAGTTAGGTTAGATATTTGTTAAAACTCCTTGAAAGCACTATCATTCTTTTTTATCCAATTTACTCGTGGAATGGAATCCACTTCGTTCTTGTTAAAGGGATGGAACCCTAGTGAGATGGAACTCACGAAATATCTAGTGGAACGGATAGTAGCCCTATTTTGTTATCCACTAATTTTGATTCAAAATGATTTTCAAAATTATCTCTTGTTTCATAAAATGATTTTCAAATATTCCTTTTCAAAAGAAAAACCTTCGTTCGCATTTCCAAAAATGTTTTAGCCTCAAAATCATATTTATCATTTTGTTATATTTTGATTTCAAAATTGTCCTTGATATTTTAGCCTCAAAATCTATTTTAATATTATATTTACTTTAGTTTATTTACCTTGATTTTAAATATATTTTAGTATATATACATATATATATATATTCATAAGTATTTCTACTTCTAAATACCTTCTACAAATACATAGAGTCCATTTGAATAAAGTTGCATATGTTTTAAATCATCATTTTCAAAGAAAAGCAAATCATCATTTTTACTAGACCATGTCGACATCATAGTTACTCGTCATGTCGACATGCTTCCCGTTATAGCAAAGGTTGTTTTCAAAAGAAGTGTCTATTCGTTTAAATCTCTTTGAATGGACACATCCATTCATTCTCTATAAATAGAGACTGTTATGGACGTTTTCCAGTAACTACTTTCTTTATTTTCTCTCCTCTTTATTCTCTTATCTTATTTTCTAATCATCCTATCCATATTCTGCCAAAATCTTAAGTGAATCAAACCAGAATATCTCTAGTTTGATTCTCTGCCACTCTCTTCAAAGAATCTCAGTGCTTATCAGAGTTATAGATATATTTGTACTCAAAGAAACTTGTTTAGGGTTATAAAGGTGTGATCGTGTCCTTGGAAATCGATCGGGTGAACTTGTGTCCTGTGAATCAAGTGGTTCTACCCAGAGACCTGAGAATCTGGAGGGTGTACCTCGTTGCCTTGGAATCGAGGGATTGTAATCTAGATTATTATTGAATAGAAAGCCATACGAGTTGTGCGGGACTGGATGTAGGGTAACACCGAACCAGTATAAAATTCCTGGTGTGTTCTTTCCTTTACTTGCTTTTTATTTATATTTGCATCTGTTTGTGATTCTGTGATTTGATCTGTGATTGTGTATTTGCATTAAGTTAGTTAAATCAATTTAAATCAAAGAAGTTTTCAAAGAAATTCTTAAAACACTATTCACCCCCCCTCTAGTGTTAAATAGCCTTAAGATCATCTTCCGCGTCCCTGTCATTTGGTATCAGAGCAAGTTTTTCAAAGTATTCATAACCTGATTTTTGAAAAGTAACAATGGCTACCAACACTGGTATTTCTAGTTCATTTGTAGAGGGTCAGTCCACTGCCAGACCACCACTTTTCAATGGCAGTAACTATGCATATTGGGCATGTAGAATGAAGATATATTTACAATCCATTAGTTTAGAAACATGGAATATGACACAAACTGAATACACTGAGCCCACAACTGATTTTGCTCAATGGACGACCGTTCAAAGAGAAGTGGCTCAAAACAATTCAAAAGCCATGAATATTTTATTTTGTTCACTAGATAGAAATGAATTTAATAGGGTATCTGTTTGTAAAACTGCATATGAAATCTGGAAAACTCTGCAAGTTACTCATGAAGGAACAAGCAAAGTTAAACAGACCAAAATTTCTATTCTTACTAATCAATTTCAATTATTTAAGATGTTGCCTAGTGAATCTATTCCAGATATGTATAGTCGTTTTCAGGATATTGTTCATTCACTAGTATCTCTGGGAAAAGCAATCTCCGAAGAAGATCAAGTCAGGAAAATTCTGAATTCACCCACTCCAGAATGGGATCTGAAGACACTGGCGATTGAAGAAGCAAATAACATCAGTACCTTAAAGATTGATGAATTAATTGGAAAACTGATGTCATATGAAGTTCAAATTTAGGAAAGAAGGGAGAATAAGTCATCAGAAAAAAAGTCCATTGCCTTTAATGCACTAACTGGTGAATCAGACTCTAGTGATGATGATGAAGAAATAGCCTTCATGACAAGAAACTTTCGAAAATTCTTGAAGTATAGAAAAATGAATAATCACAAGAGAAAAAGTTTTGGAAATAACACTGAATCACTCAACAACATCAAATGCTTCAATTGCAATGAGTTTGGTCATTATCAAAGAGACTGTCCACATCAAGAAAAGCAAACTCCTCAATCAAACAAAGAATATTCAAAGAAAAGAAAGAAAGCATTTGCAGCAACACTGGATGATTCAGATACGTCCTCAAGTGATGATGAACAGAAAACAGAATTGGCAAATATGTGTTTTATGACAACTCAGAATTCAGATAATCAGGATGATATGGAACTCAAACAAGGTACACGTTTACTATTTTAATTGGTTGAAAATTGGTTGCTTAGAATAGTTTATTAATTAAGTATATAATTGATTTTATTAACTTAAAAATTTTCAAATATCTTTTAAAAATTTATAAAATATTATTTTTATATATTTTCTGTATAATATATTTTCAAAATATATTCAGACAATAGTCATAATATATATAAGTATATATATATATAAATCTTGTACATGCTTGAAATCATTTTTGCAAAATCTGATGTGCATGTCGACATGGCACTTATTGGTAATGTCGACATACCTGTAGCAAATCAGATTTCTAAATTTGAATTCAAAATTCAAATTTCCCTCCACCTTTTCACTAACTCCTATGTTCTGAATAGTTATGACTCTTTGACCAGAGAATCCACCTATTCAACCTCTTTATATCTATCTTCTATCAAGACTTATCTCCATCTTCAATTCAAATTCAAAACAACTTTTATCTTCAAACACTCTTATCTCTTCAAAAATGGCATCCACTAGCAACGTAGCCGGAATGAGGCTGTCAAAAGCCACCAAAGATCATCTCTACAATAATAGAGATGCCATACTTGCATACATTAATTATGCAACTTATGGAAAAGTTCATTCGGGTAGTTTTGCTATTTTTAATGACTTCGCTTCTTATGAAATTGATGCTCTCTTTCAAAACAATGGTATTCTAAGCTTGGTTGACAATAACCAAAATGATTTTGTTTGCTATCCAAACCTTGTCAAAATGTTTTATGCAAATTTAAATCGTGGTTTTTATAATGGAAGGGATGATGAAGTGTGGAGTAGTGTCAAGGGGACAAAAATTGTTTTGGATACCGATGTTTTAGGAACCATACTTGAGTGTAAAAGTACCGGTTCCAATCTTTCTTCTTTTGAAATCGAGGAAACCGATCGTGAAACTTTTCACAATATTTTTGAGGAAGAAATGGATTTCAAAAACAAATTTTTTCGACCAAAAGCTCGTATTGTTAATCTTCTCCTTCAACGCACTATTACTCCGAGATCGGGAAATTACAATAACCCGACTCAAAAAGTGTGTAAGGCTCTTTTTGCAATTTTTGGAAATTATGATATTAATTGGGCACAAGTTATCTTGGATGAATTTCGTCACAAAAACTTGGATTCGGGAGAGAATGCATTATATCATGGAATATACCTCACTATAATTTTTAATTACTTTGGAGTGGATATGAGAGGTGAAGAATTCTTTCCAAGAAAGGTTTTTAATCATTCCAATATTTCACTTATGAAAATTCCGCACGTGTTTCAACCATACGAAACACTAACGGAAAAAGAAGCACGATTGGGGTATGAGGAAATGCAAGAAGATGAGGAGGAAGAAGAAGAGGAGGAAGAGGAGGAAGAAGAAGGTGAAGAAGAAGAAGAAGGTGAGGAAGAAGAAGAGGAAGAATGTGAAGAAACTTCCTTAGAGAGTATTGATTTTCCTACACGACCATCAAACAAGATTCTCCTTCACAATCAACGAGTAATTGTAAAAAATCAAAAAGCTCTCAAACACTCCGTAAACAAAAAATTGGACAAAATGTCCAATACTATGAACAAGTTCTTCTCCAAAGTCAACAAGAAGCTTAATATCTCATCATCTTCATCCTCATCTACTAGTTTCTAGAGTTTACTTTTTGTATATCAATGAAATTTGGTATATTGAAAGTTGTATCTTTATGTTTTCTCTATGAGATTCATGTACTTCTCTGTTCTAGTATGAAATGAAGCTTATTCTCTGTTTATCTTACTGTCACTCTTATTTATATCAAGTAATATATATATAAATCATATGTATATACACTGAAAGTTCAAAAATAAGATGTGCAAAATCTGCTATGTATGTCGACATACTGTATAGAGGTCATGTCGACATATACTGGTAATATTCTGAATGGACATTTCAATTTGAAATTCAAAATAACCCCTTATGTCTATTCATTTCAAACGACTTTCCTGTCTATTTAAGTCCTATTTTCTTCCAGAAAACTTCTCATAACTTCTCTCTACTCTTATCTACTTATTTCCTTCTTACTTATCGTCAAAATGGCGTCATCCTCTTCAAATCTAAGTGATAATCTTGAAGAGACTCTCAAATCCTTCAAAGACATTCTTACTTTTATTCTACGAAATCAGAGGCACTTAGAACTGAGTCAAATGCAGATGATAAAGGAACAAGAAAGGCATTTCGATGCACTACGATGGATGATCTCTGCTCTCAACAAAGAGGATCTCCAAGTAAATCCACCGAAGACATTGCTCCAGGACGATGAAGATTGGGAAGTAATCAAAGCGGATCCCATCTTTGGAAAAGAGGGATGGGTTGAAGTTCCACGTAACATTTAACTTGTTTGATTTGGTTTAAAAATTGATTTGATTTGAAATACTTGATTTGGTTTTAAACATGGTTGATTTATGATAACTTACTATATTGATTATGTAATAAGACATAAATAGGTGTGCTTATGTTTGATTGATTTGTCTACTTATTGTATGCATTTTCTTTTCATTTAACAGTTATGTATATAGTAATATGAATAAAATAATCTGTGGTTACACGTATTATTCTCATTCTTATATTACTCATATATATCATTCTGAGTATACAATATTTAGCATTGTTATATCTAGTTTCAGTATTATTAATGATAACACTATCATTAATATCATAGATTTAGGGGGAGTTAATGTCATTTTTTTTGTTGATGACAAAGGGGAGAAGTATAAAATAGGTTAGTTAGGCATAGATTAAGGGGGAGTTATTAGATTTAGGGGGAGTTATAAGGAGAATATAAATATTTTATAAACAAAGGTTGTCATCATCAAAAAGGGGGAGAATGTTAGTCTATAGGATAATGGTTTTGATGACAACAACTATAGAAGTGTTATAAAATATATATGTGCAGGAAATCTATATGCAGGTATCAACAAAAGAAGACTGTACAGTAAAGAAGACAAAGATCAAGAGTTCAAGATTGAAGACTCATGAGATTCAAGATATTCAAGAGTTCAAGACAAATAATATAGTTAGGTTAGATATTTGTTAAAACTCCTTGAAAGCACTATCATTCTTTTTTATCCAATTTACTCGTGGAATGGAATCCACTTCGTTCTTGTTAAAGGGATGGAACCCTAGTGAGATGGAACTCACGAAATATCTAGTGGAACGGATAGTAGCCCTATTTTGTTATCCACTAATTTTGATTCAAAATGATTTTCAAAATTATCTCTTGTTTCATAAAATGATTTTCAAATATTCCTTTTCAAAAGAAAAACCTTCGTTCGCATTTCCAAAAATGTTTTAGCCTCAAAATCATATTTATCATTTTGTTATATTTTGATTTCAAAATTGTCCTTGATATTTTAGCCTCAAAATCTATTTTAATATTATATTTACTTTAGTTTATTTACCTTGATTTTAAATATATTTTAGTATATATACATATATATATTCATAAGTATTTCTACTTCTAAATACCTTCTACAAATACATAGAGTCCATTTGAATAAAGTTGCATATGTTTTAAATCATCATTTTCAAAGAAAAGCAAATCATCATTTTTACTAGACCATGTCGACATCATAGTTACTCGTCATGTCGACATGCTTCCCGTTATAGCAAAGGTTGTTTTCAAAAGAAGTGTCTATTCGTTTAAATCTCTTTGAATGGACACATCCATTCATTCTCTATAAATAGAGACTGTTATGGACGTTTTCCAGTAACTACTTTCTTTATTTTCTCTCCTCTTTATTCTCTTATCTTATTTTCAAATCATCCTATCCATATTCTGCCAAAATCTTAAGTGAATCAAACCAGAATATCTCTAGTTTGATTCTCTGCCACTCTCTTCAAAGAATCTCAGTGCTTATCAGAGTTATAGATATATTTGTACTCAAAGAAACTTGTTTAGGGTTATAAAGGTGTGATCGTGTCCTTGGAAATCAATCGGGTGAACTTGTGTCCTGTGAATCAAGTGGTTCTACCCAGAGACCTGAGAATCTGGAGGGTGTACCTCGTTGCCTTGGAATCGAGGGATTGTAATCTAGATTATTATTGAATAGAAAGCCATACGAGTTGTGCGGGACTGGATGTAGGGTAACACCGAACCAGTATAAAATTCCTGGTGTGTTCTTTCCTTTACTTGCTTTTTATTTATATTTGCATCTGTTTGTGATTCTGTGATTTGATCTGTGATTGTGTATTTGCATTAAGTTAGTTAAATCAATTTAAATCAAAGAAGTTTTCAAAGAAATTCTTAAAACACTATTCACCCCCCCTCTAGTGTTAAATAGCCTTAAGATCATCTTCCGCGTCCCTGTCATTTACATGATCTATTACATCATTAAACCTAAATCATTGCCTGTGTAGGGGTAAATATATAATATAAAAAATCAGATTAGTGTGTGTTTGACATGTGAAGATGCCAATACCACGCCTAACTAGTTATAAATCCCAGTTTACATAGAGGAATTACAAAATACTTTTATGTAAATAGCAAGCCTCCTAGTTTGTTTTTGGAATCTTTATTTATCCTTCAAAAATACCTATCTAATCCATAAACTCAACTCAATGAGTACCCGTGAGTTTATGAAAAATAATTAAAACACAGATTAGACAATAAGTATGATATGAGTAAAACCTTTACCCTAAGAATCCATAGTGAGACATCACCACTAATATGGAATGGGTTCTCCCCTCACTTTATCATCATCAATATATATCAACATATATAACAACAAACAATATATATTACATAAACAACCATATGAATGTATTTAATACATAAGTGTACCCAACACTTTCTATCCATTAATGAACCATGTCATATATCATTCATCATGCATAAGGGACTAACCATTGTAGTCTTAATTTTATGCCACGTAGGTCTAACTGTATGAGTATAACTTTTAGTTCTTAACCCTTATGCTTTATTCATGAGTGTCTTATCTCTATTTTATCGTCAATAGATAATTAGGTTGTCACACGGGCATCACATCAATATTCTCGAGTTTTGTCGAGAATGGACCATTGGATGCTACTCAAGCCTTTCTGTAACATCCCCCATTTTGAGACCCAAAACTAAGCGCTCAAGATGCTGTAGTCATCCATAGTATTAATTTTCGGTGACAAGGTGCGGTTATGTTAATTGTATCAATAATATTAGAAGCATAGAATATGAAATTTTATCAACATAAATTCAAAACAACTTTCGCATTTCAAAGATAATATTTCATATTCATTACATAATCCCAAACGTTGCCCAGGTTCAGATAAAATATAATTATCACAAAACACTCCAAGAGCGACAAATGAAGATGCTCCTTGGCTGATTAGAGTTTACTACTAGATAGATATAGTTTCTTCCATTACATACATATGGCAAAACAATATCACATAGTAGACAGTTTCCTACATAGCAAACTTTGCCTTATGCAAGTCTTCGGAAGCTTTATTCACCAAAATCTATTTAACCTGAAAACCTCACTTTCAAATAACTTAAATGAGCATCTAAAGGGTAAAAACAAAAACTTCAAGTTGGATAAAAAGTCTAGTGCGAATAATAATATGTCATCTTGGTTAATAGATATCTGGTGAGACCACGTCGTTGAGCGAAATGGGTTTTCCCCTCACTAGTATCCCCTAAATAAGTCTTTTATAAATCATGCACCTGCAGCCATAATGGTTAAAGTAAACAATATAAACAATCATATACATGCATTCTACTGGGTAATCCTAACAATTCTGTCTAACCGAAGGACTATCTGTCCAACCATTTAGTTTTCACAAGGTGACAACCAACCTATATGATAGACTCGGGCCTACCAGATATCAAATGTTCTAACTTACTGTTTGAAGGAACTGGACGGTCTATCCGAAACTTACTGTTCCTAGGGTCACTCGGATCCTAATGATTTTGCGGGCCAATTAATAACCTACCTTATCTTTATCCATTCCCTTCTATGCGTAAACCTACTTTTAGTCTTACCTGTGACAAAGCCCTATGCATTGGAATTTTGGGACATATATCAGCTAGAGGCTAACAACTGAAGTATAGGGCACGACCCTACACCGGTCTCATCTGGTTTTCTAATCTCTCGGTCAATTCATCCTATCACGATTTATCTAAAGGTAATAGGAATAATAATTCTATTAAAATTCTAATCTAATACCCTTTTTATTTCCTTGAAAACAAAACCTTTGTAAATGATTTAATACTTGAAATCATATTTAAAACAAGGAAAATACATAGCCCTTTACTTTATTCAAAATACCTATGCTAAGATATACACTCTTATAAAACAATATTGATGAAGTTCGAAACCGCTTAGAGGTTGAAGCACCTCAAAATCATAGTCTAAAAGCCAAAACAATAAAACCTTATATATTGATAAAACGCGGCATGGATCATCTCCCCTCTTCGATATCAAGATATGTTAAAGTCTTTGATTTATAAAACACAAAACTATATAGTCGATAATATCTATGTCGTATAGCATAATATAGAGTTTTGTAGGTTTGCATAGTATAAGGTCGGTAAACTTGTATAAGGGAATGGCGAAATTTAAAATAGACGACATCATTGCCATTTAAATTCATCGTTGAAAATAATAGTATAAGGGCGACGTCACCGCTTTATAATAATAAAGAGGATAGGCAGCATCATTACATCTATAGATATCAACGCCTATATGGATAGAAGTGACGTCACTATAATAAGAGTTGGAATAGAAGGCTAGCGACATAGCTTCCTTATGGGACATAGCTTCCTTATGGGGCCGGTGGAATTATTGAAAACATGCAGCATCGTGCCTTTTTATATGAAATGTGGCACATAGGCACGCGACGTAGAGAAATGCGGCATCATTAACGTCGATAGCCCGCTTACCAATGTCGACTCCATCCCTAATGAATTCGTTCCATATCACTTGAAAGTGATATCCTTCGTATTCACTAAGGTTGGCAACGTATAACGATGGCACCATGGTCTTCGGCGTCAATGACTTCAGCATGGTAAAACCATAATTATCATGAAAACTATTTTCTTGCTATTAAAAGTAAATCCTTTTTACCAACTCCTAATTTTTCTCAAAATCTTATTGGATAATAATTCTCTTTATCAAATACATTTTTGAAATCTGCCATAAACCAGAAATATCATTCCCAAAACATTTGCAAATCTGTTATTTCATATTAATAATTTAATATAATCATTAAGCTTCTCTAGCCTACTAAATTTATAGTAAATCATAAAAACATGCGAAAAATCCCCAAAAATCTCATGAAATGATATTTTATATATTCTTTACCATATAAAAATTTCGAGGCCAAAAACATTATTTAATTATTTTTAATAATTAGAACTCGAAATAAACCATTTTCTTTACTTAAGAAAATCATAAAATATTCATACTTAATAAGAAAATTATGAAATTAAAAACACACTTCTTAAATAATGTTTCTAACATCATATCAATACTTCAAGTTGTTTGGGTGTCATATGATAGGTTTTCTCACTTAAACCTATTACTAATTTCATAAAATAATTCTAATAATTCATCAATAAATACATAATCATCCAAACATTCAAACATGACATAATATCAATCATATAACTCAGTTCTAAGCATAAACCGAGAATAAGCAAACAAACATGAGATGGTTATCATTATTCACCTTGATTGGTTAAAAGAACTTGAGATTTGAATGTTGATTTGATTCTCTTAAGCTTTAAATTTAGTTTCCTTAGCTTTCTTTTCCTTGTTTCTCCTAGTAATGGCCGACCTACGCTTTCCTTAGTTTAAGTGGAGTGGAAATGAAATAAAGGTAATGAGAGGATAAGGGTTTATGTTTAGGAAATGAAGCTTTTTCCTATTTTTCCCTTCCCATACTTCCTCCTTTTATTTAATGTCCTTATCAACATTATTAGTTCATAAATTAAGGCTCGACCCATATTACATATCAAATCTCAATCTCCTTATCCTTTCATGTTATTTTATCTAATTTATGTAATTAAATATCCTAAATAATGTTAACCAAAATTAGGGTTGTTACAGACTCCCCTCCTTAAAGAATTTCATCCTCGAAATTACGATAAGGTACATGCATCAAAACATACAAGCATAGATGTAAGACATATCATCAAACAAATTAGGATAAGTTTCTCTAATCTTGTCCTCTGTCTCCCAAGTACAGTCTCTCTCGTCGTCACTTCACTGGACTTTTACTAATTTGACTGTCTTGTTCCTGAGCTTCTTCTCATCCTTAGTTACAATACGAACTGGATGTCTAACTATAGTCATGCCCCGTTCCACCACTAAGTTTTTCAATGCAATCAGAGTAATAATAGTTTCTAGATCTCGAACACACATCCTAAGATGAGAAATATGAAAGACATTGTGGACTGTTGTCAAACTGCTCGGTAACTCTATCATATAAGCGAGTTTCCCGATCCTTTCTATAATAGGAAACGGTCCAACAAACCTAGGTACCAATTTCCCTGATTTCCCAAACCTTACTACACCCTTCATTGGCGATACTTAACTTTTCTACCTTGATTGAGCTTCCTTTATCCTAGCTTGGATTAACTCAATCTTTTATATGGCTTCTCTTATCATTTTTGGACTAAGAACTAATCTGATTTGCATGGCCTTTCATATAAAGCTTCAAAAGGTGTTATCCCTATACTAGTCTGATGGCTACTGTTATAAGAAAATTCGACTAAGTGAAGATGGTCTTCCCATGATCCTCCAAAGTCAAGCACATAAGCCCTTAACAAATCCTCTAAGACTTTGTTAACTCTTTCTGTTTGTCTATTGGTCTTTGGATGGTGGGCGGTACTCATCTTGAGCTTGGTACCTAAAACCTTTTGTAGACTCTTCCATAATTCACTAGTGAATAATGAACCTCTATCACTGCTTATACTACTAGGAATCCCATGTAGTCTTACTATATTCTTCATAAATAGATTAGCTAAAACAGGTGTTGTCCTTGTCGAATTAACGGGTATAAAGTGTGCACTCTTATTCGATCTATCCACTACAACCCAGATACTTTCATTTCCTCTATTCGACCTTGGCAACCTATCTATGAAATCCATAGATATAGAATCTCATTTCCATATTGATATATCCAAAGGCTGAAGCACTCCACTTGGCTTCTAATGCTCAACTTTTACTTGCTGGTAAGTCAGACACTATTTTACCCATAAGCCTACATACCATTTCATACCTTCCGAGAAGAAACTCCTGATCATATCCTAAAACATCTTGGTTCCTCCAGGATGAATAGTGAACTTCGATCAATTACATTCCCTAAGAACTACTTTCCTTAGGTTACCAACATCTAAAACACATATCCATCCTTCCATCCTTAACCATCTGCTATGATCAATAAAAATCCTTCAAATCTTCAATCTAAGTTCCAATTTTAAACCTTCTAATTCGTTTAGCTAGCAATAGATTATCTCTTTGCTTGGAAGCAATCCTTTTAATCAATACCGGTTGAACTTCTAAGCAAGATAACATTGCAGTACTTTGACTAGAACTAGCCGTTGATCTTAACTGCACACTGCATGTGGTCAATGCCTCTAAATCTTTCCATTCAGCTATCATTGCTAATACTGCATTCTAATGTTTTCTACTAAGCACATCTCTACCTTGTTCCCTTTTCCTGACGTATACTCAATTCCAAAATCATAAGCAGCTATAAATTCTAACCACCTCTGTTGTCTCATATTTAACTCCTTCTGAGAAAATAAATATCTTAAAGACTGATCCGTATAAAACTCGAATCGTTCTCCTAAAAGATAATGTCTCCACACTTTTAGAGCCAAATATTACAACAGTCAACTCTAAGTCATGAGTCAGATATCTAACTTCATGCAGTCTGAGCTATCGAGAAGCGTAGGCAATCACTTTACCCCTCTGCATTAACACAACTCCTAATCCTATTCCGCACGCATTGGTATACACCACCAAATCTTGATTTCCATCCAGGACAACTAACACAGGCGCATTGGTTAATAAATGTTTCAGCTTTTGGAATGCCTCCTTACATTTATCGATCCAAACATACTTCACATCCTTCTTTGTCAACTTAGTCATCGGTGCCGCTATATGGGAGAAATCCTTAATAAATCTCCGGTAGTCACCAGCTAACCCTAGAAAACTCTCTATCTCAGTCACTGTCTCAGGTCTCTTCCAAAAACTAATAGCTTTTATCTTTGATGGATCTATTGACAACCCTTTTTCTGAGACTACATAACCAAGAAACTTCACTTCTTTCTTCTAAAAATGACACTTTGAAAACTTCGCTTTCAGTTGATGCTACCTCAACGTCTCAAGCACTATTCTAAGGTGAGTCTCATGATCTTACTCATAGATATACCAAAATGTCATCTATAAATACTAACACGGATCTATCCAAATGCTCTTGGAAGATTAGGTTCATCAAATCTATGAAGAAAGCAGGCGCATTAGTCAGTTCGAATGGCATTAATAACCACCCGTATGAACCATATCTTGCTCGAAACGCCGTCAAAGGAATACTGTCTTCCGCTACCCTCAATTCATGGAACCTAGCCGCCAAATCCAAATGGGAAAATACTTTGGCTCTACTCAACTGATCAAACAAATAATCAATTCTCGGTAAAGGATATATGTTTTTCATCGTCTTCTCATTCAATTTTCTATAGTCGATGCACAATCTTAACGATCTGTCCGGATTCTTTACAAATACCATGGCCGCTTCCCAAGGCGAACTGCTTGGTCTAATAAACTTTTTCCTTATAAGTCCACTAGTTGCACCTTTAACTCCTTTATCTCTGTAGGTGTCATTCTACTAGGCAGTCTGTTAACAGATTCAGCTCCAAGTACAAGATCTACTCAAAATTTCAATAGCTCGTTTCGACGGTAGTCCTGTTATTGGCCCAAATACATCAGCAAACTCTCTAATGACTAAAACTCGGTTCAACACGTCTTCCTCCTCCATTGCACCCAATAAAGCACAAACATCAAAATTCGAGTCCTCTACTAAGTATATAATTTGGTCACTACTATTAGAGTGTCTTAGTAATAATTCCCCATCTTGGCAAAATAATAACCAGTCAATACCCAAAATAATCCCAAAGCCTACAAAATCAAGCACATTCAAACTGCTGTAACAACCCAAACCTTAATGGGCCCAAATTTCGACAAAAATCGAAACCCAAGTCCATCAAAGCACGGATCGTTGGATTTGGTACCTGCAATTAAGCATGAGAATTATCAGAGATTTATTGAAATCTAAACTTACAGTGGAAACAATAATAGGATAAGAATACTGACTATGACTGCTACCTTGGAATTAATGGTATTCCTTGGATAGTAGATTGTCACATCAGCATTGAGCATGAGAGAAAGAAGACTTCTCCAACAAAAAACACATCCAACTCTAGTGACCTACTCTTCTAAATCTATCATGTGGGCTGAAATGAGGAGTGGGTCAGAAAAATGTTCAGGTGACTGGATATATAAATTATCCATAACATAAACTTATCCCGATTTGTTTCTATTTAATTGTTATGTCCATTAAGGTCAGCAATTCTACTCTAACCTTGCATTGCACACACAATTACTTACTTACCCCTTCCCAAGGTACGAAATACTAATGAAGCCTTATCAACCAGTCAACACTACCAAACCCATTTGCCACTCAATACTTTTAAATATGAAACGGGCTTCTATACTACTTTTAAAAAGAGAAATAGGCAGACTCTACCATTTAAGACCTTAATCAAGGTAGACCCCGTCATTTAAGACCTATTCTTAAGGTGGTTTGCTAATAATGCGTTGTCAATGGTTGGTGGGTCCTAGCTACAAGACCTCTAACCACTATTTAAGGCTTCCGACATTTAATGTCCAACTATTACTGCATCTATCGATGATAAAATCATAGCCATGTAATAAACAATACTCAAGCCACTTGATACCTTTTATTGGAAAATAGGCAGACTCTAGCCATTTAAAACCTTAGTTAAGGCAGACTCCATCATTTAAGACCTATCCCCAAGGCATGCTCCTCAATGGTACTATTGTTATTACAGCTTTAGCAATGTGAGAGTCTGTACCCAAGCCACTTAATACTTCCAAGTGGAAAATAGGTAGACTTTGGTCATTTAAGACCTTAATTAAGGCAGACTCCATCATTTAAGACCTATTTCCAGAAGCGTGCTCCTCAATGGTACTATCTAGTTATTATTACTTGAAAATCTCATTGGGAAACTTAATACTTCTTTTATAGGAAAGAGGAGGACCCTACAGTCACTTAAGACCCCAAACCTAAAGCGAATCCTTCCCGAGATATCCACTATCACTCTTTAATTGTAAATATGGCATCTCATTAGGTTACTTCTTTCGGTAGGGAGGTAGACCCTTCAGCCACTTAAGACCTCAACACTGAAGTAAACCCTTTTTAGAGACATCCTTATTTATTTATTTGGAATCTCACTAGTTTACTTGATACTTCCATTTAGGAGAGAGGAGGACCCTTCAGCTACTTAAGACCTCAAACCAAAAGCGAGCCCCTACGGAGATATCTCTTACTGCTTTTAATTCCAAATTTGGACCATTTAATACTTTTCAATTAAGAAAGCAAGCCCAATATCTCATATCGTTATGGGTCCTAGGATTAGTGATATCTCACATCAGTAGTAAGTACACCCGACTGTTGGTAGCCTCAAAGTGAAGAGTAATCTTCCGTCGAGTGACTCTACTGACCTCGCATCACTAACTCATTAAGTCCAATTAACCATCTTAAGTATTTACTTATATTATCTTACATAGATATTGGACTTAGCTTACTAGTTCCCTTTTTATTTAAGGCAGTAAGATTTACCTTAAATATTTGTTTACCCATAAATTATAACATCCCCTATCTCGAGGTCCAAAGATATGTGCTACAGATGTTGCAGTCATCTATAGTATTTAACCTTCGGTGACAAAATACGGTAGTGTTAATGGTATCCACGATATCAGAAGCAGATGAATATTAAATAAAATCATCACAGATTTCAAAACAGCTTTTCTGATTACATTTCAAATCAATATTTCAAATTCAATTACATAATCCTAAAACAATACACAGGTTTTGATCAAATATAATTATTACAAATTATGCCAAGAGCGACACATGAAGATGCCACCTTGGATGATCAGAGTACTAGATAGATAGACATATCTATCATAAATACATCACTGTGGAAATAATATTAAATAACTCCTACATAGCTACCTTTGCCTCCTGCACATCTTCAGAAGCTTATTCGTCCAACCTACTAAACCTGAAAAGTCCTTAACTCTCCATCTACTCAAATTTAATTTTAAGCACAAGAGAGTTTAAGGGGAAAACATAAACTTTGAGTCAGACATAAAGCCTGGTGTGAATAGTTCTATTACATCTCTGTTTACTGATATTAAGTGAGACCACGCCGCTTAGCGTAACGGGTTTCTCCTTACTAATATCCTTTTAAAATCATATCTTTTGCAAATCAAAATCCTACAATCAAACTGATTATAACAACAATAGCAATAACATATATGCATATAAATTAGGTAATCAATGGACTGTCTGTCAATATAGTTTTATTAGGCTGACTATTATCCACTGGCTGACTTGGGCCTACCAGACATAATAAATATTATAACTTATGTTAGACACAATAATGGATGATATGTCCTTAACTCACTTCTCCTATGGTCAACTGATCCTAATGGTTTTGCAGGCTCACCAGTAACCTATCTCTACTTTGTGTATTCCTTTCTGTGTATAACATCATTTTAGTCTTACCTGTGACAAAGCCCTAAACACTGGAATTTTGGACTTATATTAGCTAGGGGCTACTAGCTAAAGTATAAGGCGCGACTGCACACCAGTCCTATCTGGTTTTCTAATATATGAGTCATAAGCTTAGGGCTAACCACTATATTAAATTTTCCTTGAAAACATTTCTTTGCAAACTGATTTAACCCTTTTAAATCATACTTAAACAAGGAAAATATACCTTTTGCTTTACTCAAAATATGCATGCCATGATATATGCTTTACATAAAACAATGTTGATGGACTTAAAATCAATAGGGTTACTTATCCCTTTTGAAACATCTTAGTACTTTAACCTTGTAAGCATTAGGCCGAAAGGCCAAAATCTACCTCGAAATCATGACTTAAAACTATAGACATCCTCTTTTGAAAACATTAAAATATTCCTTTCGAAAGCATTAGGTTCAAGTAAAGAAATATGGAAGCATAGCTTTGAAACCAATTAAAGGTATTCCTTTTGAAACCAAAGTTTGAAAACAAAACAAAATACACAACCCTTAAGGGAATTTATGTAAAAGTTATTCTTTCGAAGCACTTAGAGTAATGATGACATACTTCCGCATGTATACTTGGGTTTAAACAAGCAGCTTCAACCATCTTGAAAGGTATAGGAACGACACCCACCCTTTCTTAAATATAAGTTAAGAGAAAAGCAGCTTCAATAGTCATGGAAGTGTTTCGATTTGAAACCCTACCCTCCGAACTCATTGATTTGAAGAGTTATAAAAGCGGCCTCTTACTAAGGTGAAAGGTTTTAATGCGGCAGTTACGGTATCGAAGGGGTTCAAAAGCGGCAACCCTTTCGAAGATATTAAACCAAAGGCGGGTTTATAGATTCGAAACCTAGAAATACAACTTCACCCCTTACGCATGTATACTTTCGACACCATTACTACCTTCCGCATAAGTCCAATACACTTCGTACCAATAGTTTGATACCATGTATATTGGTACCGAATGAGTGCAGAAGGGTTAGAGGCGGGTGTGTATTATGTCGGAAGCTAGCAGGGTTAAGTGTCGAAGATGTAATTTGAATAAAAACTGCATTTTTGCTTCTTAATGAAAGTACTTTTCACCTACCATCAATATATGTCAAACTCTTATTGGCTTAGAAAACCTTTTCTTTTTCCTTTATCAGAAAGCAGTCGATTTCCCATTGGAACATTTGAAAATAATTTGACACTTAAGCCCTTCTCCTTAATAAAACATTTAATTCCTCTAACTTAAATAATTTATAAATCATAGTTAGTTACTTAGAAAAACTCCTCAAAAATCATGATAATTTACATTATTTACATTTTCAAACATATAAAAATTTCAGACCCGAAAACATTATTTAATTGCCTTAAATAATTTAAATCCGAATTAACTATTTTCTCCCTATGAAAATTCATAGATAATCCATAAATACTTAGAAAATTATGAAACTCAAAACCCACTTCTAAAATAATATTCTTGACCATATAACAAAAATGTAACTCATTTGGATGTCATATGACAGGTTTTCTAATCTAAAAATATCATAAAATACATATTAAATCATATAAATCATCAACAAGTGGATATATTCATTTATTCTATCAAAGCATGGCATGATACTTGCAAAAATAATTCGGATCTAACTTGAAACTGAAATTATTATCAAAAGTGAGATGTAAACTAATTATTCACCTTGGCTTTGTGTTAAGAAAGTTGAGATTTGTCCTTAGATTGATTTCTTCAAGCTTTCTACTTGAATCCTAGCTTATCTTCTCTTTAATTCTTCTTAATGGTGGCCGGCCTAAGCTTGATATTATTTTTGTTTAATTTGTGAATGTAGAATAAATGAGGGAGTGGAGAGAATTGAAGAGTTTAGGGTATAGGAATAAGGCTCTTCCAATTTTGCCCTTCTAATTTTCCTCCACCTTATCCTAAGTTTTAATTACTTATATTATTTCATTCATAAGGCATGGCTCCTCCTTAATTTACAAGTCCTAATCCCTTAACTCTCTATAGTATTTTATCTAATTTACCCAATTAAATGTTCTAAATGATGTTAACTAAAATTAGGGTCATTATAGACTCCTCTCCTTAAAGAATTTCATCCTCGAAATTATGATAAGGTAGCCATAATAATCAAACATAAAGGTAGAACATACTGTTAAACGAGTCAGGATAAGTATCCCTAATCTTGCTCTCTGTTTCCCAAGTACAGTCTCTCTCGTCGTCACTCCACTGGAATTTGATTAATTTGACTGTCTTGTTCCTTGGTCTCTTCTCATCTCTCACAACTATACCAATTGATTTTCTAACTATAGTCATATTCGGTTCCACTACTATATCTTCTAACACAGTCGGTGTAATAGTAGTCTTTGGATCTTGAATACACTTCCTTAGATGAGAAATATGAAAAACATTGTGGACTCCTGCCAAACTATTTGGTAACTCTACCCTATACGCGAGTTTCCCGGTCCTTTCTATAATAAGAAATGGTCCAACGAATCTTGGTGCCAATTTTCCTAAATTTCCAAATCTGATCACACCTTTCAACGGTGACACTTTTACGAAAACATGATCTCCAACTAAGAACTCTAAGTCTTTCTGTCTCTTATCTGCGTAACTCTTCTACCTCAACTGAGCCTCCTTCATTCTAGGCCGAATTAACTCAATCTTTTCTGCAGCTTCTTTAACCAAATCCGGACCAAGAACTAATCTATCCCTGGTCTCTAACCAACAAACTGGAGATTTGCATAGCCTTCCATATAAAGCTTCAAACGGTTCCATCCCTATACTAGTCTGATAGTTGTTGTTATACGAAAACTCGATTAAGTGTAGATGGTCTTCCTATAATCCTCCGAAATCTAGCACACAAGCTCTTAACGGATCCTCTAAGACTTCTTTAACTCTTTACGTTTGCCCATCCATCTACGGATGGTAAGCGGTGCTCATACTGAGCTTAGTACCTAAAGTATTCTGTAGACTTTTCTAGAACTCACTAGTGAAAAAGGAATATCTGTCACTTAATATACTACTAGGAATTCCATGCAATCTAACTATATTCCTCATGAATAACTTGGCTAAATCTGGTGTTGTTTTGGTCGACTTAACGGGTATAAAGTGTGCACTCTTAGTTAGTTTGTCCACTATAACCTAGATACTCTCATTTCCTCTATTCGACCTTGGCAACCAATATATGAAATTCATTGAGATAGAATCCCATTTCCAGACTGGAACATCTAAAGGCTAAAGTAACCCACTTGGTTTTTAATGTTCAGCTTTGACCTGTTGATAGGTCAAACACTACCTCACCCAAAAGCCTACATCTCTCTTCATACCTTCCCAGAAGAAACTCCTTTTCATATCCTAATACATCTTAGTTCCTCCCGGATGAATAGTGAATTTTAAACGATGGCATTCTATAAGAACTTCCTTCCAAATATTTCCCACACTTGGAGCATATAGTTGTAATGCCCCTGAATTTTAGTTTACATTATTCAGGATATTTAATTGGATAAATTTAATAGAATAATGTGAATAATTAGGGAGATGAGACTGATAAATCCAATGGTGGTGTCTTAATGAATAAACTAAAATAAGACTTAACTAAATTAAGAAGGAGGAATTCCCTAAGGGGTAAACTTGGAAATGGGGCTACATTTCTTAGTATAAATCTCTTCCTCCACTTTAATAAATTTTCACTTTCTCATTCATAACTCTTCACCAACTTTCAGTCGGACATTAAAAGCTCCGGGAAAAGCAATAAATTGAAGAAAAAGCTAAGGAATTAAAGCTAGGAAATTATCTCATTCTCCAATCAACTAATCAAGGTGAATAATCATGTTTATCATCTCATTTTCTATGTTGGATCAGTTATGGGTTATACTCGATTCATGTTTGTGATTTTGGTTAGGATATAACCATTTAAACCTTTGTTTGGATAAGACTTAGGTGTTTTAAAATGTTAATGGGCAAATTAACACGTTTTATTCGGTTTGGTTAAATTTCGAGTTGTTTTGATCTTCATATGCTTTGAAATTTTAATATGTTGAAGTATATGATTTATAAGATTTTTTGGTGATTTTTGGAGATTTTTCCTTAGTGGTTAACTAAGGTAATTAAATTAATTAAGACTAAGGGCTAAACTGCAATATTGCTTCCGCCTTGGTCAAAGCCGGAGGGAATTTGCTTTCAAAAATTGATTTGGGGAAGAAGTATATTGTTTTACGAAAAAGGTTGACTTTTGTGTACTTTTTACTATTCGAAAGCATAGGTGGAAGCCCCTTGACCAATCACAATTAGACAAGCAAGATAAAACATCACTTCAATAGGCCTAGATGTTCCCTCCGACTCCAAAACCCGCTTTTATCCCTTCATCTAAGTCGAAGGGTAGGCATGGTGATGAGGGGAAGAGGGGCGAAGGGTTGGGGAGCTGCTTCTTTTGCTTTCAAATGGAAATAAAACTTGCTTTCAACTAAGATGAAGGAGGATCCTTCGATTCTATAAATTTTTATAAAAAGACTAAGTTTTATATACTCAAGGAGGGGCCACGAAGGGGATCTTCAAAAGCCAAAACCTTCAAGAGTTAATGTTTTAAATACTTTCCAGAAAGATTTTAATATTCGACAAAGTCGAATGGTAAACCTTCCGACAAAGTCGGAAATATACTTTCGAAGGGTTGGTTCCAACACCAACACTTCATTGTTTTTAAATGATTTCGAAAGGTTTGATTTCGAAAGGTTTTGATTTCGAATGGTTTGATTTCGAAAGGTTTTGATTTCAAAAGGTTTGATTTCGAAAGGTTTGATTTTGAAAGGTTTTGATTTCGAAAGGTTTGATTTCGAAAGGTTTTGATTTCGAAAGGTTTGATTTTGAAAGGTTTTGATTTCGAAAGGTTTTGATTTCGAAAGGTTTGATTTTGAAAGGTTTTGATTTCGAAAGGTTTTGATTTCGAAAGGTTTTGATTTCGAAAGGTTTGATTTCAAAAGGTTTGATTTCGAAAGGTTTTGAAGGGGTTACCTTCAATGATTGCGAAAGGTTTTGAAGGGGTTACCTTCTATGATTATGAAAGGTTTTGAGTTTCATTGCTTTCAAAATGTTTATAAATGGTTTTATGAGGGGGGGTACTCCAGGCTTTCGACAAGGTCGAAAGGTAGAACCTTTCAACTAGGTCGAAAAGAAACTGTGATGCTTTCAAAAGAAAGGTTTTTGAAGGGGCTAACTTTGGATGTTTATTTGCTTTCGAATGGGACTTCATTCAAAGGGTTTTAAAGGGCTGTTTTTAGCCTTTTTTCTTAAGTAAAACTTTGCTAAGTCAAAGGGGTTACTTCGAAGGGTTATACCATAAAATACTTATCTTTGTTTGAATATATAAGGGAGATCCTTATTTAAATTGAATGTTATAAAACCTTAGGGACATCGGGGTGGGTTTAATGTTTTCGATACATAGTTTGGGGTTACAAATAGAAATATGCTTTCAAAAATATACATTGGGGCTATCAATGTGTTTTTATTTAATTAACCTAATTGGGGCTACCAATGGGAATAGGTTAAACAGGTGGTATACCTGGGGAAAAATAAGTAATCATGGGGATCATGAATTTTTATAAATAATCATGGGGATCATGATGTTTTAATTGGCCAAGTGATGGGTTCTTGGTTAACCTAGGAAAACCATGGAATCTGCGGTGGATAGCCCACATCAAATTTCTAAAGTAAAGAATGTTTTATCAAAGGTGGTTAGCCTCAGGATTTGGCACTCAAGGGTTCATAGTCATCCTAGAAAAACTATGGAGTGTGCGGTGGATAGCCCACACCATCTTTTATAAAACAATGCATGATGGATAATCTGCATTTATTTTAAAGGGATTTAGGACGGTCGGTCCTATTAAAGTTTTGACAGATAGTCATTTTAAAGATTTTAGAGGGGAACTCTGATAAATTGATTTTAGATGGAAAATCTAATAAATTGATTTTAGATGGGAAATCTAATATATTGCTTTTAAATGGGATATTTAATAAATGGATGGATGAGATATCCAATGTATATGATTTATGGTTTTATTTCATATTTTGTTAAGACTGATCATTTTGGGTGCACGGGTATAGTAAATGATTTGAATATTTTGTTTTACATACCAGTGAGGGGAAAACCCATTCCGCTAAGCGGCGTGGTCTCACTAGCTATCTATTTATGATAAGAGATGATAGGGGATTATTCATACTAGACTTATTGTCTGACTCGAAGTTTGTGTTTCTCCACAAACTCTTGGGTACTCAAAATTAATTTGAGTAGATTGAGAGTGGGAGATTTTTAGGTTTTTGGACAAATAAGCTTCCGGAGACGTGCAGGAGGCAGTATTAGCTATATAGGAGCTATTTTGTGTATTCCGCTGTGATGTAATAAGAACTATAAAGTTCATATTTATTAGTTCTCTGATCATCATAAGGGGACATCTTCGTATGTCGCTCTTATCGTATTTTGTACATGTATATGTGATCCGAACGTGGTTAATGTCTGGGATTATGTAATTAAATATTAAATTGAAATTCATAAGAAATGAGAAATTCTGTTTTGCTGAAGTTTAAAATTTTTAATATTCTTGTGTTTCTGTGTTGGCAATAGTTTCACGATTCCAATTTCGGTCACTTAGAAATAACACCTATGGATGACTGCAGCATCCATAGTAGTTAGTTTTGAGCCTCCGGAAGCAGGATGTTACAAGTTGGTATCAGAGCATGGCTTATACACTTAAAAGGAACTTAAACCTTAAAAGATTTTTAAAGCATAATCTAATGAATCTAAAATAGGGTTGGGCTTGGGTAAGCGTTATTGTAATGTATGTGTACTTTGCTATAAATACCTAAGTATGTATTCTCCACTCTCTTAGACCGTTCTTCTGTATCTTACCAAGATTGGATTTCAGGTAGTAGGGAAGTAAGATATGGAGGCAGGAAACGGAAGAGTGAATCAAGGTGGGAGACGCACCACAACACGTGGAAATGTTCGACCCAATACTAGGAGCAACCAGGGTCGGCAGGCAAATGCAAACCCAGATGCAAATGCCAATGTTGGTGCTGAGATTCCACTGGTTGATATGGGGATAATGTATCAGTTCTTTGTGAATATGATGCAAGTTGGAGTAGCTACGGGAGTGGCTGTAGGGAATGTTGGAGGAGCTAATCCGGTGGCCTCGGTTGGTAATAATTATGCCAAGCCGAGCAGGGATTACGCTAGTCTTGGAGGGAATCCTTTCCTGGGAACCGAGGATGCAGTAGGAGTGGAGAAATGGCTATTGCATTGTGAAAGGATATTTGCAGATCTCGGCCCGACGGATATGTAGAAAAGGAGACTTGCTTCAAGGCAATTGTAGGGAGCAGCGTTGTTTTGGTGGAACGGAGTTACCGTGTGAGAGCCAGAGGAAGACCTGACTTGGGCTGAATTTCGAAGGAGGTTCGAAGAAAGATTTCTATCTGAGGTTGCAAAGTCAGCGTTGCTAAGGAAGTTTGCAGATTTAGTCCAAGGGGATAAATCGGTGATTGAGTATGCTACAGAGTTTGATGAGTTGTCCCGTTACGGATATGCTACTGTGGATACTATCATTCAGAGGAATGATAAGTTTATCAGGGGCTTGAATCCTGAGATCGCCAGAGCAACCATGCCAAACCTCCGGGATCCATGTCATATTGTTGTTTAGATGGCTATTCGGAATGAAGAGATGCTTTCTACTTTTGGGAAAGGGAAACCAGTTGAGGTTCAAAATTTTCAGGGTAAGAAGCGGAAGTTCTTCAAGAAGAAAGGTGCCTAGTCAGGGGTAACAGCTAAGAAGAGCAAGGCAGATATTTTTTGTTACAAGTGTGACAAGAAGGGGCACTATGCTAATGAGTGCCGCTCGGGTGATGGAAGAGCAGTTGCAGTGAGGCCGAATGTGAAGTGCTACAACTGTGGCCAGATGGGGGCATTACAAGGACAAGTGTCCCGAGGCTGCTAAAGCTGTAAAGGGAAAGGTCTTTGCGTTGGAACCATCATCCTCTAGACCAACGACTGCTAAGAAAGGAAAAGCTATGATGGAAGGTATGCGTATGATTCATAGTACTCCGGTTAGGATACTATTTGATACCGGTGCATCGCACTAATTTATATCTCACTATTTGGTAGATTGCTTATGTCTGGAACCATTTATACCTTATTACTCCTCTAAGTGTTGCGAATCCTATAGGAGGGTATGCAACTCTGGGAACGAGATATGACAAGTTAGAACTTGATTTGTTAGGTAATATGTTTGCATGCAGTTTATATGTTTTTGATTTCGTGGGTTTCGGGATCATATTGGGTATGGATTGGTTAGATAGATATGATGCTAGGATATTTTGCCAGGAAGGGGAAATATCATTGAGACACCCTCATAGCCATAACCGAGTCATTTACTCAGTAAGGAGTTCGAGCGAAAATGTTATGCATTATTGGGTGCTATGGGAACGGAAGCAGAGTTGAAGCAGGTATATGTAGTAAAAGAGTTTGCAGATGTGTTTGAACCAGTTTCGGGCTTACCGCCGAAAAGATCGATCGAGTTTCGGATAGATCTCGTACTGGGAACTGAACCCATAAGTAGACCACCTAGTAGGATGTCACCAACCAAGATGAAGGAATTGAAGGTCCAGCTAGTGGAATTAGAAGGAAAGAATTTCATCTGGCCAAGCAGTTCGCCTTGGGGACGGCCGCGGTATTCGTGAAGAAGCCAGATGGGTGATTAAGGATGTGTATCGACTATTGTATGTTGAACAAGAGTGTGACGCCCCACCTCTATATTCACACTAGCCAAGGACACTACGGGGTAATGCCGTCGACTAGCACGAAGAATAAGGTCGTTGAGGAGCGACCATTTGTGTAATTACTTTGTGTGAGTACCGATATGTCAGATAATATAACTTACATTTCATTTCAAGAGGAAATCCGACATATCAAATACAAACTCAAAGCTACCACACAGTGGCTATGTGGGCTTCGAAAACCAATATAGAAATAAGCATAACACAAATCAGTCACAGATATTCATATCACAAAGGCGGAAACAGATATGAATATGACACATAAAGGTGTACATCAAAATAGTGGTCATACAAGATCAACTACATCACAAAAGAATAGGTACAAGTGCTAGACAAAAGAATATGTATACATCAAGGAGTCTCTATCTCAAATGTATAATAACAAAAACTACTAAGCTAAAGTAGTTAGCCAAAAGTCAGGTCGCGGACCCTGATAAGAAGTCAAGCAGAAGCACCTGAAATACCTCGGTCTCACCCGATTATTATTTAAGAAGAAAATAATAAACGGATCAGTCTAGCTAAAATTATCATATAAAATGAGATAGGATAACACATATCACAAAAACGTATGATAACAATAATGTCATACTATGACAAGTATACATCAGATAACAACAAAAATCATACAATATCTCAAGTATTCTCAAACACCAAAAAGAATGTATAATTCTTTAAATTATTCACCAAAACACAAATATTGACAAAACATATCAATGCCAATCGCAAAAATCGATGAAACACAAATTATAGAAATCATCAACTAGAAATCCAGAAATCACAAAAAAGGGGAAGGCCTATCACAAACGGGAGCATGAAAACTCCCCAACACGTGTGTTACAAACGGAACGCTATTCCATGGTCGCTAACCATCAAGTTTGAGCTGAAACTCCACAAATGGTCCGAAGACCATGGGTCGCTACCCCACCAATTTGAGTTGAAGCTCCACAAACGGCCCGAAGACCATGGGTCGCTACCCCACCAATTTGAGCCGAAGCTCCACAAACGAGGTTTAGTCCCCACACAAACAAAGAGACATCGCACATCGCTAGTCTAAATCACAAAATGATCATCAATGATCGACAAGTGTAAATTACACTAAGCTAGTAAATAAATGAGTTAGGCTTCATGTCCTATAACCACTAGCTTAACTTAAATATTTACGAACAGATTGTAGACTTCCACTCGAAAATAAGTGTAAATTGCACTAAGCTAGTAATAAATGAGGTAGGCTTAATGTCCCATAACCACTAGCTTAACTTAAATATTTACGAACAGATTGTAGATTTCCACTCGAAAATTGTCACGAGAGTTCAATCGAACAAGTCCAAGAATTAACCGACGAAGTAAACGCAAGTGTTTCATACCACTTGTTTTGCTAAGCCGTTTAATTAGATTTCTCATACGAATGAGATAAAGGTTTGTATATACTAATAGATTGGAAAATGGTTTTAAAAGCGAGCTTTATATTAAAAGTAATGTTGAAATCATTTTAATGAAAGAGTTTGAGTATTTACTACTAGTATAAAAACCTTTGTATTTTAAAGTGACATATCACGGAAATGATTGTAGAAACAATCAATCACCAAAAATTCACATTCGAAGACGTGAATCAAAACCATAGAAATCAATACCAAACCCATCAAATGGATATTCCCAAAAACCCAAAGAAAGAAGTCATCAAAGTCGATAATAAATGATAACAACTAACCGGATCAACAAAAATCGATTAAAATTGGAAATCCACTAAAAAAAACAGCCAAAATAGGCAAAATGAATAGTTCCAGACGTTTGGGGGTACATCCAGACGTCTGGATTTGGGTTCTGGAAATATTCCAGAAACTACCAGACGTTTGAACCCAAACCAAATGTCTGAAAAGTAACCTGACGTCTGGTAGGTTTGGACCAGATGTCTGGTCCAAGTCTTTGCCGTTTTTTTTCAACTGCTACCCAAACCAGACGTCTGGACCTTCAAACCAGACGTATGGTTGCCTGGTCTGGGCAACAATTTGCCTAGGCCACGATGGCCAAAATGATTCGGGAGCGATCGGAGGAGCAACGAAGGCTAAGGATTTATGCCAAGCGACAACCCAGCCTTATAGGCTCTTCGATACACCCCAAATATCATGTCCAAACATGCATAGTAGGATTTTCATAAAATTGGACTTCAAAACTAAAAATTGGAAAATTCACCAAATCAATTCAATTCAAAATCAAATGAACATGAGTAGATGTTAGGAATTCATACCCAACAACAATGAAAGTTATAAACGTAGATGTGAGTTAAAGAACTCACCTTTAAAACTCAAAGACAACGAATGAGAAGCTTTAAAACAAAGCAAGACCAATTCCTCTTCAATATACCTCTAGAATCTTCAATCTATTATCAAAGATGAATTTTTTCCTAAGTTAGGTTATAGGAATTTCTGTAAATTGAAGAGAGATAGAGATGGAGAAGATGAAGAGGATGCTTACCTAAGCTTCTCCTTGATTTTGGACATGAATTTGAGTTTCCTAATCAAAGCTAGGGTTTAGGAATTTTAATTTCCAATCTTTTCCCCCATTTTTACTTTAGCTTGAGTGTTAGGAAATAGAATGAGTGAATGGATGAAGAGTAGAGGAGTTAGGGTATTAAGTTGGGTTAGTGGGCTGAAACCCAAAGCCCAATAGAAAAATAGCAAAATTCTACTCAACTCCAAACATATCGATGTTTATACTCAAACAAGTTGTAAACGCCATTTTGGACTCAATGGAAGTGGTCTCGAGTCCCAATTCGATTGTTTTCAAAAAGTAACATTTCAGACTTTAATCTGATTAACGATGCTATATTTAAATAAAACATTTCAATATATAATCGTGAAATATGCGGGTTGTTACAGACTCCCCTCCTTAAAGAAATTGCGTCCTCACAATAATTAAGAGGAAAATAAAAAGTAACAACCATACTAAGGCATGATCAACACAAAAGAAGAAATTTTGAAATGAGAAGTTCACCTTAAGGAGTAAGAGAGAGTAAGTCCGGATGTGTTCGCTCGATGAATTCTCTGGATTCCCAAGAGCAATCCATAGGATTTGAGGACCATAGAACTTTCACAAGTGGGACATCTTTATTTCGAAGGCGTTTGACCTTCGTAGCAATGATACGAATAGGATGTTGCTCAAAAGTCAAATTAGGTGAAATCTTAATTTCTTCAATAACACCGGGCTCAAGAATAGAATCAAAATCCCTAAGGCATTTCCGTAGTTGAGAAACGTGGAACACGTCATGAATAGCCGAAAATTGAGCCGGTAATAAAAGGGGATAAGCCACGGAACCAATATTTTTGGTGATGGGAAATGGACCAATATATCGAGGTGCTAATTTTCCCGATCGACTGAAACGCACAACACCCTTTATAGGTGAAACACGAATGAACACCAAATCTCCCACAGAAAATTCTAATTTCCTTCTTCGATTATCGGCATAGGATTTTTGTCTACTTTGAGCTTCTTTAATCCTATGACGAATAAGGTCAATCTTTTCTGTGGCATCATGAATAAAATCAGGACCTAAAACCAGCTTCTCACCGGCTTCAAGCCAACATGAAGGAGATCGGCACGGCCTTCCGTAGAGTGCTTCGAAAGGTGCTATACCAATACTAGATTGGAAGCTATTATTATAGGAAAACTCAACAAGAGAAATATGATCTTCCCAACTTCCACCAAAATCAAGAACACACGCACGAAGGAGATCTTCAAGAGTTTGATTCACACACTCGGTTTGTCCATCGGACTGAGGATGATAAGCGATGCTAAAATTAAGCTTTGTTCCCAAAGCTTTTTGAAGACCTTTCCATAATCCACTGGTAAATAATGGATCGCGATCGCTAACAATAAAAGTAGGAACTCCATTCAATTTAACAATTTCTTTGACATAAAGTTTGGCCAAAAGAGGTACGGTCCGATTGGACCAAACGGGAAGAAAATGGGCGGATTTTGTAAGTATATCTACAATCACCCATAAACTGTCATGACCCGAACGAGAACGGGGAAGACCGTCAATAATGTCCATGGAAATTTGATCCCACTTCCAAATCGGAATGTCTAAAGGTTGCAATAACCCATCGGGCCTCTGATGCTCGGCCTTTACGAGTTGGCAAGTCATGCAACGCTTAATAAAGTTAGCAATATCAGATTTCATTCCATCCCAATAATAAAGTCGCTTCATATCCGCGTACATTTTACTACTACCGGGATGAATGGTAAATTTAGAACGATGAGAATCTTCTAAAATGTCTTTATGAGGATCACAAATGTTTGGCACAATAAGTCTACCAAACTTTCGAATACCTCCACGAGCATCAATATCAAAGTCTTTAAAACCATCAACCTTACTTTGATCCATACAACTTTGGCTAAGAAGAGCCAATTCGGGATCTAGCTTTTGAGCTTCAAGGATGCGGTCTAAAAGAGATGGATGAGCCTCAAGGCTACATAAAACAAGAGATGAACATGAATCGGATTCACGATCTCGAATCTCACAAGTGGACAAAGTCTCGAGATCATTCCATTCGGATATCATCATTGAAATAGCCGCTTTTTGCTTACGACTAAGGGCGTCGGCAACTCGATTACCATTTTCGGGAGTATAGAGAATATCAAGATCAGAAGATGCAAGGAACTCAAGCCAACGTTGTTGACGCAAATTAAGTTCCTTTTGAGAAAATAAATACTTCAAAGATTTATGATCGGTGTAGAGAACAAATTTCTCTCCTAAAAGATAATGACGCCAAATTCTAAGAGCGAAAACAATGGCCACGAGCTCTAGATCATGAGTGGCATATCTAGTCTCGGCAGGCTTTAATTGTCAAGAAGCATATGTGATAACACATTCCCTTTGCAAGAGAATGGCACCCAAACCAATACAACTAGCATCGGTACAAACAATAAAGTCTTGGTTCCCTTCGGGAATCACAAGAATAGGAGCATCGGAAAGGAGTTATTTTAAATAATCCTCTTTCCCTAAAATCTAAGACATTCAAAATTATAATTAACTTTGTGTAATCATCTTTTAGAAAAATTTACTTTTTACAAGTCAATTTATTGTGTCTGACTGTCTCATCATAGCGTTTAGGAGATTCCTATCGATAACGTTGATTAAGCGCATCGACCAGAATTCTTAAAGCACTCAATGGGCAAAACAACACAAAATCATCTTCTATATGATAAACATGTCTCTTAAAAATTTTACGAATATTCTTTGCTCGTTTTAAGAACAAAATCCAATCATACTTATAAATATCTTATTAAAAAGATTTGCAAATTTTAAATTGTTGTTTTCATCCACAATCAATAAATAAAAGGATGGTCTCATCGAGATATTCGCATAATACTCGATTCATGAGATGGATGAAATAAGCTGGACAAACTGAATGACATCACGAGTCACTCATAAGAATCATAACGAGTGCGGAATGCAGTAAGTGGAATGCTACCATCCGCAACTCGTAGCTGATGAAAACCGGTGGCAAGGTCGAGCTGAAAAGACCTTAGCACCACTCAATAGATTGCTTAGGTGATAATCCTAAGACAAGCTCAAATATACCGGAAAATTCACAAACTACTTGAATGAGAGAAATAACACTTTTCTCATCATGTAGGTTTAAAGAATAAAATGATGCCACCGAATTTGGAAATCAAAATCATTAAGAACAATAGAAATCTGCTTAATAGATTGAGAATGTCAAAGATGGATAGTCCACAGTGGACATAGGATATGGGCTTCATATCGATTAAGCCAATCCATTCCCAAAAATCATTCTGAAACCTAAGTAACAATCGGATCGGAAAGCATAATCACATAAAATAATCTCGACATCTCCACAAAGTAAACTGGGTGTTGCGGATCCACCAATAGAATTCACAATTCTCAATGAAGTCATCAAGCCCATAATATTTAAATAAAAAGTATCAACAAGTTCTTTCGATATAAAAGAGTGAGATGCGCCCGAATCAAAAGAAATTTGAATAGGAAGATCACGAAATAAAATAATGCCATCAAGGACTGAATGAAAAATACCTTGACCAAGAGAAGTATTACTAGGGGCTTGCACAACATTTAGCTTTCCCTCTTTCTTGTTTGGAAGTTTAGGGCATGAAGATAAAAGATGACCCAAACCTTTGCAATAGCGACAAGTAAGGGGCTTTGGACAGTTATTAGCATAATGGTCCTTAGAACCACAATTGTAGCATTGTCCACGATTAGGGATTGGAGTCTTTGCCACCGAAGTTCACTGCTTCCCTTTCTTGTTGGGATTAGGGCTTTTGAACTTAATATGCCTCGTCTTGTTGTTATTGAGGCTCTTTTTGGAACCTCCAACATCACTATCACTTCCTTTATCAGCCTGTTGAAGAGTGATATCTACAAACTGATCGAAAGGAACTTCTAGTTTCAGAGGTAAAACATTTTTGGGGTTCTTACTCAAAGCACAGATAAACCTTTGATTCTTTACAAGATCCAAAAGTTGTTGGGCAGACATGAATACGCCATCCAGAGAAGGACTACTAGATTGACCAGAGCTAGGACTGCCAGATCTAACCATCTTTTCTTCTTTAAGAAAGAAAGAAAGAAAGAAGAGGAAAAGGGTTATTCTCAGAATGAATATCAAACAAACTTGATTGATAAAACAAGGCATCATAACAGAAAATAGGATAGAACGGGTCCTAAGACTCGGATAAAATCCTAAGGCACGACTCCTAAGAAAGACTTAGGACAATGATCCTTGCTAGATTATTCTACATTGTTTCCATGTTTGGCTCTGATACCAAGCTGTGACGCCCCACCTCTATACTCACACTAGCCAAGAACACTACGGGGTAATGCTGTCGACTAGCATGAAGAATAAGGCTGTTGAGGAGCGACCATCTGTGTAATTGCTTTGTGCGAGTACCGATATGTCAGATAATATAACTTACATTTTATTTCAAGAGGAAATCCGACATATCAAGTACAAACTCAAAGCTACCACACAGTGGCTATGTGGGCTTCGGAAACAAATATAGAAATAAGCATAACACAAATCAGTCACAGATATTCATATCACAAAGGCGGAAACAGATATGAATATAACACATAAAGGTGTACATCAAAATAGTGTTCATACAAGATCCACTACATCACAAAAGAATAGGTACAAGTGTTAGACAAAAGAATATGTATACATCAAGGAGTCTCTATCTCAAATGTATAATAACAAAAACTACTAAGCTAAAGTAGTTAGCCAAAAGTCAGGTGACGAACCCTGATAAGAAGTCAATCAGAAGCACCTGAAATACCTCGGTCTGACCCGAGTATTATTTAAGAAAAAAATAATAAACGGATCAGTCTAGCTAAAATTATCATATAAAATGAGATAGGATAAGAGATATCACAAAAACGTATGATAACAATAATGTCATACTATGACAAGTATACATCATATAACAACAAAACTCATACAATATCTCAAGTATTCTCAAACACCAAAAAGAATGTCATATTCTTTAAATTATTCACCAAAACACAAATATTGACAAAACATATCAATGCCAATCGCAAAAATCGGTGAAACACAAATTATAGAAATCATCAACTAGAAATCCACATATCACAAAAAAGGGGAAGGCCTATTACAAACGGGAGCATGAAAACTCCCCAACACGTGTGTCACAAACGGAACGTTATTCCATGGTCGCTAACCATCAAGTTTGAGCTGAAACTCCACAAACGATCCGAAGACCATGGGTCGCTACCCCACCAATTTGAGTCGAAACTCCACAAATGGTCCGAAGACCATGGGTCGCTACCCCACCAATTTGAGTCGAAACTCCACAAACGGCCCGAAGACCATGGGTCGCTACCCCACCAATTTGAGCCGAAGCTCCACAAACGGGGTTTAGTCCCCACACAAACAAAGAGACATCGCACATCGCTAGTCTAAATCACAAAATGATCATCAATGATCGACAAGTGTAAATTACACTAAGCTAGTAAATAAATGAGTTAGGCTTCATGTCCCATAACCACTAGCTTAGCTTAAATATTTACGAACAGATTGTAGACTTCCACTCGAAAATAAGTGTAAATTACAATAAGCTAGTAAATAAATGAGTTAGGCTTCATGTCCCATAACCACTAGCTTAACTTAAATATTTACGAACAGATTGTAGATTTCCACTCAAAAATTGTCACGAGAGTTCAATCGAATAAGTCCAAGAATTAACCGACGAAGTAAACGCAAGTGTTTCATAACACCTGTTTTGCTAAGCCGTTTAATTAGATTTCTCATACGAATGAGATAAAGGTTTGTATATACTAATAGATTGGAAAAACGGTTTTAAAAGCGAGCTTTATATTAAAAATCATTTTAATGAAAGAGTTTGAGTATTTACTACTAGTATAAAAACCTTTGTATTTTAAAGTGACAAATCACAGAAATGATTGTAGAAACAATCAATCACCAAAAATTCACATTCGAAGACGTGAATCAAAACCATAGAAATCGATACCAAACCCATCAAATGGATATTCCCAAAAACCCAAAGAAAGAAGTCATCAAAGTCGATAATAAGTGATAACAACTAACCGGATCAACAAAAATCGATTAAAACTGGAAATCCACTAAAAATAGCCAAAATAGGCAAAATGAACATTTCCAGACGTCTGGGGGTTCATCTAGACGTCTGGATTTGGGTTCTGGAAATATTCCAGAAACTACCAGATGTCTCAACCTAAACCAGACGTCTGGTAGGTTTGGACCAGATGTCTGGTCCAAGTCTCTGCCGTTTTTTTTCAACTGCTACCCAAACCAGACGTCTGGACCTTCAAACCAAACGTATGGTTGCCTGGTCTGGGCAACAATTTGCCTAGGCCACGATGGCCAAAATGATTCGGGAGCGATCGGAGGAGCAACGAAGGCTAAGGATTTATGCCAAGCGACAACCCAGTCTTATAGGCTCTTCGATACACCCCAAATATCATGTCCAAACATCCATAGTAGGATTTTCATAAAATTGGACTTCAAAACCAAAAATTGGAAAACTCACCAAATCAATTCAATTCAAAAACAAATGAACATGAATAGATGTTAGGAATTCATACCTAACAACAATGAAAGTTATAGACGAAGATGTGAATTAAAGAACTCACCTTTAAAACTCAAAGACAACGAATGAGAAGCTTTAAAACAACGCAAGACCAATTCCTCTTCAATATACCTCTAGAATCTTCAATCTATTATCAAAGGTGAAGTTTTTCCTAAGTTAGGTTATAGGAATTTCTGTAAATTGAAGAGAGATAGAGATGGAGAAGATGAAGAAGATGCTTACCTAAGCTTCTCCTTGATTTTGGACTTGAATTTGAGTTTCCTAATCAAAGCTAGGGTTTAGGAATTTTAATTTCCAATCTTTTCCCCCATTTTTACTTTAGCTTGAGTGTTAGGAAATAGAATGAGTGAATGGATGAAGAGTAGAGGAGTTAGGGTATTAAGTTGGGTTAGTGTGCTGAAACCCAAACCCAAAGCCCAATAGAAAAATAGCAAAATTCTACTCAACTTCAAACATATCGATGTTTATACTCAAAAAAGTTGTAAACACTATTTTGGACTCAATGGAAGTGGTCTCGAGTCCCAATTCGATTGTTTACAAAAAGTAACATTTCGGACTTTAATCTGATTAACGATGCTATATTTAAATAAAACATTTAAATATATAATCATGAAATATGCGGGTTGTTACAGAGAACGATCAAGAATAGGTATCCTTTGCCGAGGATCGATGACTTATTCGATCAGTTGAGTGGAGCTAGAGTGTTTTCCCAGTTGGATTTGGCGATAGGTTTCCATCAGCTAAGAGTGGCAGAGGACAGTATTCCTTTGACGGCGTTTAGGACCAGATATGAGTCTTACAAATGGTTTGTTATGCCATTCGGGCTTACTAATGCGCCAGCTTTCTTTGTGGATTTGATGAACTGGGTTTTACGAGAGTATTTGGATAGGCTTGTGTATTCTAAGAATGAGAAGGGCCATGGGGATCATCTTAGAATAGTGTTGGAGACGCTAAGGCAACATCAACTGAAAGCGAAGTTCTCAAAGTGTCATTTTTGGAAGAAGGAAGTGAAGTTCCTTAGTCATGTAGTTTCCAAGAAAGGGTTAGCAGTTGAGATAAGATCAAAGCTGTTGACAATTGGAAAAGACTAGAGACGATAATTGAGATTAGAAGTTTTCTTGGACTTGCCGGCTATTACCGAAGATTCATTAAGGATTTCTCGCGGATAGCGACATCCTTGACTATGCTAACCAGGAAGGACGTGAAGTTTGTTTGGTCTTACAAATGTGAGGAGGCATTCCTTAAGTTAAAATATTTGTTAACCAATGCTCCCGTGTTAGAAGTTCCTGATGGGAATCAGGGGTTGGTAGTTTACACCGATGCATGTAGTACTGGGTTAGGTGATGTGCTAATGCAGAATGGATAGGTTATTGCCTATTCTTCTAGATAGTTTAGACCGCATGAAGTGAGATACCCTACTCATGATTTGGAGTTGGCAGCGGTAATCTTTGCATTGAAGGTGTGGAGACATTATCTTTTGGTAGAAAGGTTTGAGCTATTTACAGATCATAAGTCTCTATGATATTTATTCTCTCAGAAGGAGCTGAACATGAGACAGCAGAGATGGCTGGAGTTTGTTGCAGCTTATGATTTTAGCATCAAGTATACACCGGGAAAAGGAAATAAGGTGGCGGATGCGCTTAGCAGGAAACATCAGAATGTGTTGTTAGCTATGTTGGTGGAATGGAATGACTTGGAAGCACTGGCTGCTTGCAGTGTGCAGTTGAGGTCGACTGCTGGATCTAGTCAGAATATCGCAATGATGTCTTGTTTGGAAGTTCGACCAGTTCTGATTAAACGGATTGCTTCTATGCAGAAAGAGGATCCAGTGTTAGCCCAGAGGATTAGAAGGTTAGAAGTTGGAACCGAGATTGATGATTTGAAGGATTTTATTCTTGACCATGGGGGTTGGTTTAGAAAGAAGGAACAGTTATGTGTTCCGAATGTTGGAGACCTTAAGAAGGAAGTTCTTAGGGAATGTCATCGATCGAAGTATATGATTCATCCTAGGGGAACCAAGATGTATTGGGATATAAAGAGAAGTTTCTTCTGGGAAGGAATGAAGAGGGATGTTGGCTTATGGGTAAAACAGCATTTGAACTGTCAGCAAGTAAAAGCCGAACATCAAAAGTTAAGTGGTTTGCTTCAGCCTTTGGATGTTCCAGTTTGGAAATGGGACTCGATATCCATGGATTTTATTGACGGATTGCCAAGGTCAAACCGAGGTAATGAAAGTATATGAGTCATAGTGGACAGATTGACCAAAAGTGCCCATTTCATTCCGGTAAGGTCAACCAGGATGGCACCTGTTTTGGCTAAGTTGTTTATGAAGAACATCGTTAGACTGCATGGAATTCCTAGTAGTATCGTCAGTGATAGAGATGCTTTGTTTACTAGCGAGTTACGGAAGAGCCTGCAGAGTGTGTTAGGCACTAAGCTCAAGATGAGTACCGCATATCATCCTCAGACGGATGGACAGACAGAGAGAGTCAACAAGGTACTAGAAGATCTGTTGAGGGCTTGTGTGCTGGATTTTAGTGGTTCTTGGGAAGATCACTTGCACTTAGTGGAGTTTTCCTATAATAATAGTTATCAGACTATTATAGGAATGACACCTTTTGAAGCATTGTATGGAAGGCCATGCAAATCACCAGCATGTTGGTTAGAGACCGGAGACAGATTGGTCCTTGTTCCAGATTTGGTGAGAGAGGCGACGAATAAGATCGAGTTGATATGGAAAGAATGAAGGAAGCTCGGTCTAGGCAGAAGAGTTACGTAGACAAAAGGCGTAAGAACCTAGAGTTCTCAGTTGGAGATAGAGTTTTCATCAAGGTATCGGCGATGAAAGTTGTGGTTCGGTTCGGGAAGACCAAGAAGCTAGCACCGAGATATGTTGGACCATTTCCTATATCAGAGAGGATTGGGAGACTCGCATACCAAGTAGATTTGCCGAGCAGTTTGGCCGGGGTCCACAATGTGTTTCATGTTTCTCATCTTAGGAAGTATGTTCATGATCCAGAAACTACTATCGCACCGACGGCACTGGAGGACTTAGTGGTGGAACCGGATATGACTTTTGCGAGGCAACCAGTTCGTGTTGTGGCAAAAGATGAGAAGAGGTTAAGGAACAAGACAGTCAAGTTGGTGAAAGTTCAGTTGAGCGACAACGTGAAGGACTGTACTTGGGAGACAGAAGACATGATTAGGGCTGCTTTTCCTAGGCTGTTTTAGATGGTATGTTCTATATAGGGTTTATATAAAATTTGGCTGGTAGGTTATACTAGCTTTGCTTGCATGGGCTATATGCTTGTTATGTGTCCTTACTGAAATTTCGGGGACGAAATTCTTTAAGTGGGGAGTCTGTAATGCTCCTGAATTTTAATTAACATTATTCGGGATATTTAATTGGATAAATTAAATAGAATAATGTGAATAATTAGGGAGATGAGATTGATAAATCCAATGGTCGTGTCTTAATGAATGAACTAAAATAAGACCTAACTAAATTAAGAAGGAGGAATTCCCTAAGGGGTAAACTTGGAAATGGGGCTACATTTCTTAGTATAAATCTCTTCCTCCACTTTAATAAATTTTCACTTTCTCATTCATAACTCTGCACCAACTTTCGACCGGCCATTAAAAGCTCCAGGAAGAGCAACAAATTGAAGAAAAAGCTAAGAAATTAAAGCTAGGAAATTATCTCATTCTCCAATCAACCAATCAAGGTGAATAATCATGTTTATCATCTTATTTTCTGTGTGGGATCGGTTATAGGTTATACCCGATTCATTTTTGTGATTTTGGTTAGGATATAACCATTTAAACCTTTGTTTGGATAAGACTTAGGTGTTTTAAAATGTTAATGGGCTAATTAACACGTTTTATTCGGTTTTGATTAAATACTGAGTTGTTTTGACCTTCATATGCTTTGAAATTTTAATATGTTAAAGTATATGATTTATAAGATTTTTTGGTGATTTTTGGGGATTTTTCCTTAGTGGTTAACTAAGGTAATTAAATTAATTAAGCCTAAGGGCTAAACTGCAATATTGCTTCCGCCTTGGTCAAAGCCGGAGGGAATTTGCTTTCAAAAATTGATTTGGGGAAGAAGTATAGTGTTTTACGAAAAAGGTTGACTTTTGTATACTTTTTACTATTCGAAAGCATATGTGGAAGCCCCTTGACCAATCACAATTAGACAAGCAAGATAAAACATCACTTCAATTGGCCTAGATGTTCCCTCCGACTCCAAAAGCCACTTTTATCCCTTCGTCTAAGTCGAAGGGTAGGCATGGTGACGAAGGGAAATGGGACGAAGGGTTGGGGAGCTGCTTCTTTTGCTTTCAAATGGAAATAAAAATTGCTTTCAACTAAGACGAAGGGGGATCCTTCGATTCTATAAATTGTTATAAAAAGACTAAGTTTTATATACTCAAGGAGGGGCCACGAAGGGGATCTTCAAAACCCAAAACCTTCAAGAGTTAATGTTTTAAATACTTTCCAGAAAGATTTTAATACCTTTCGACAAAGTCGAAGGGTAAACCTTCCGATAAAGTCAGAAGTATACTTTCGAAGGGTTGGTTCCAACACCAACATTTCATTGTTTTTGAATGATTTTGAAAGGTTTTGATTTCGAAAGGATTGATTTCAAAAGGTTTGATTTCAAAAGGTTTTGATTTCGAACAGTTTGATTTTGAAGGTTTTAATTTCGAGAGGTTTTGATTTCGAAAGGTTTGATTTCGAAAGGTTTGATTTCGAAAGATTTTGAAGGGGTTACCTTCAATGATTGTGAAAGGTTTTGATTTTCATTGCTTTCGAAAGGTTTATAAATGGTTTTATGAGGGGGGGATACTCCAGGCTATCGACAAGGTCTAAAGGTAGAACATTTTGACTAGGTCGAAAATAAACTGTGATGCTTTCAAAAGAAAGGTTTCCGAAGGGGCTAACTTTGGATGTTTATTTGCTTTCAAATGGGACTTCATTCGAAGGGTTTTAAAGGGATGTTTTTAGCCATTTTTCTTAACTAAAACTTTGTTAAGTCAAAGGGGTTACTTCGAAGGGTTATAGCATAAAATACGTATCTTTATTTGAATATATAAGGGAGATCCTTATTTAAATTGAATGTTATAAAACCTTAGGGACACCGGGGTGGGTTTAATGTTTTCGATACATAGTTTTGGGTTACAAACAGAAATATGCTTTCGAAAATATACATTAGGGCTATAAATGTGTTTTTATTTAATTTAACCTAATTGGGGCTACCAATGGGAATAGGTAAACAGGTGGTATACCTGGGAAAAAATAAGTAATCATGGGGATCATTAATTTTTATAAATAATCATAGGGATCATGATGTTTTAATTGGCCAAGTGATGGGTTTATGGTTAACCTAGGAAAACCATGGAATGTGCGGTGGATAGCCCACATCAAATTTCTAAAGTAAAGAATGTTTTGCCAGAGGTGGTTAGCCTCGAAATTTGGCACCTAAGGGTACATAGTCATCCTAGGAAAACTATGGATTGTGCGGTGGATATCCCACACCATCTTTTATAAAACAATGTATGATGGATAATCTGCATTTATTTTAAAGGGATTTGGGAAGGTCAATCCTATTAAAGTTTTAACGAATAGTCATTTTAAAGATTTTAGAGGGGAACTCTAATAAATTGATTTTAGATGGGAAATCTAATAAATTGATTTTAGATGGTAAATCTAATAGATTTCTTTTAGATGGGATATCTAATAAATGGGTGGATGGGATATCCAATGTATATGATTTATGGCTTTATTTTATATTATGTTAAGACTAATCATTTTGGGTGCAGGGGCATAGTAAATGCTTTGCATGTTTTGTTTTGGATACTAGTGAGGGAAAACCCGTTCCACTAAGCAGCGTGGTCTCACTAGCTATCTATTTATGATAAGAGATGATTGGGGATTATTCATACAAGACTTATTTTCTAACTCGAAGTTTGTGTTTCTCCACAAACTCTCGGGTACTCAAAATTAATTTGAGTAGTCTCAGAGTGGGAGACTTTTAGGTTTTTGGACGAATAAGCTTCCAGAGACATGCATGAGGTAGTATTAGCTATATAGGAGCTATTTTGTGCATTCCGTTGGGATGTACTAAGAAATGTAAAGTTCATATTTATTAGTTCTCTAATCATCATAAGGGGACATCTTTATATGTCGCTCTTATCGTATTTTGTACATGTATATATGATCCGAATATGGTTAACGTTCGGGATTATGTAATTAAATCTTAAATTGAAATTCATAAGAAATGAGAAATTATGTCTTGTTGAAGTTTAGAATTTTTCATATTCTTGTGTTTCTTTGTTTCCAATAGTTTCAAGATTCTGATTTCGGTCACTCAAAAATAACACCTATGGATGACTACAATATCCGTAGCAGTTAGTTTTGAGCCTCCGGAAGCGGGATGTTACAATAGTCGTCCTTTCTTCCTCAACCACCCATTCTGGTCGAGACTAAAATCTTTCAAGTTCATCGCTCTCTTTTCCATTCCTTAACATTCTGATCCACTGGGCTAATAATGGATCTTCTCCCTACTTATAAGCAATCCTTTCAATCATTATCGGTCGAACTTCTAAACACGATAACATGGCGGTTTCTCGACTGGAACTAGCCTCAGATCTCCATTGTACTTCGCATGTAGTCAATGCTTCTAAATCTTTCCACTCATCTATCATTGCCAATACTGCATTCTAATGTTTTCTGTTAAGTGCATATGCAATCTTATTTCCTTTTCCTGGTGTGTACTCAATATCAAAGTCGTATGCAGCTATGAACTCTAACCATCTCTGTTGTCTCATATTCAACTCCTTTTGGTGAATAAATATCTTAGTGACTTATGATCCGTAAAAAGCTCAAATCTTTCTCCCAAAAGGTAATGTCTCTACACCTTCAATGCGAAAATTACTGTAGCTAATTCCAAATCATGAGTTGGATATCTAACTTCATGCGGTCTGAGCTGTCGAGAAGCATAGGCAATCACTTTACCTCTTTGCATTAACACAACTCCTAATCCCATTCCACATGCATCCATGTATATCACTAAGTCCTGATTCTCCTCTAGAATAACTAACACAGGTGCATTAGTCAATACATGTTTCAACTTCTGGAATTCTTCCTCACATTTATCGGTCCAAACATACTTTGCCTCTTTCCTAGTTAGCTCAGTCATCGGTGCTGCTATCCGCGAGAAATCTTTAATGAATCTCCGATAATATCCTGCTAATCTAAGAAAGCTCTTTATCTCAGTAGCTGTCTCGGGTCTCTTCCAACTATTCACTACCTCGATCTTAGCCGGATCTACTGAAAACCCTTTCTCTGAGACTATATGACCAAGAAACTTCACTTCCTTCTTCCAAAAGTAACACTTTGAAAACCTTGCCTTCAACTGATGCTGCCTCAGTGTCTCAAGCACTATCCTAAGATGAACTTCACGTTCTCTCTCATTCTGGGAATATATCAATATGTCATCTATGCATACTAATACAAATCTGTCCAGATGCTCTCGGAAGATTCTGTTCATTAAGTCCAAAGAATGCTGGTGCATTAGTTAGTCCGAACAGCATCACTAACCATTTGTACAATCCATATCTGGTCCTAAATGTCAACAAAGGAATACTATCCTCTACCACTTTAAGCTGATGTAACCCTGTTGCCAAATCCAACATAGAAAATACTTTGGCTCCATTCAACAAATCGTCAATCCTAGGTAATGGTTATCGGCTCTTTATCGCCTTCTCATTCAGTTCATGATAATCGATACACAACCTCAACGATCCATCCGGTTTCTTAACAAACACTGCGGCTGCTCCCCAAGACGAACTGCTTGGTCTAATAAAATTCTTACCTTCTAAATCCACCAACTGTACCTTTATCTCCTTCATCTCGGTAGGTTTCATTCTACTTGATGATCTACTCACAGGTTCAGCTTTTGGTACTAATCTATCTGAAACTCAATGGCTCGTTTCGACGGTAGTCCTGTCACGGGCTCAAAGACATCTGCAAATTATTTAACAACGAAAACTCAATTCAACTTGCCTTCTCCATCCATAACACCCAACAAAGCATTAACTTCAAAACTAGGGTCTTCTACGGAGTATATAATCTGATCATTACAACTAGGGTGTCTAAGTCATATTTTCCTATCGTGGCAAAATATCCTAGCATCGTACTTACTTAACAATCCATACCTAAAATAATTCTAAAATCTACGAAATCAAATACATGAAAACTGCAAGAAAATATATGACCTAACAATTCAAGCTCTAATGGGTCACATCTCATCCCAAGATTTGCATATCCTCCTATCGGATTTGCAACTCTTAAGGATGTAACTAGGTATGAGGGTTCCAGGTTAAGCATATCTAACAAACTATGAGATATAAAAGAATGCGATGCACCAGTATCAAAAACGTACCTCCCAACACAGCTTTTCCTTTCTCCCCTACTATTGGTCTTGAGGTAGCCGGTTCCAATGCAAACACTTTGCCATTTCCATCCTTGGCTGGTTCCTTGCATTGGTTCTTATAGTGTCCAATCTGATCACAGTTAAAGCATTTGATATTCTTCTTCCCAATTTCTTTCTTTCCATCTCTTGAATGACATTCATTAGCGATATGCCTTTTCTTATCACACATGTAGGAGATAACTTCTGTCTTTCCTTTCTTGGCTGCTCCACCCTTCTGAGCTCCCTTCTTGTCGAAAAACTTTCTCTTCTGGTTCTGCCCACCTTGAGTTTCCACTGATTTGTTACCATTAAATAAAGCGAGCATCTCCTCATTCCTCAATGCCATTTCGCCAACTACATCGCACGGATCCCCGATATGTGGTAAAGTTGCTTTAGAAAGCTCGGGTCTCAATACATGGATGAACTTCTCATTCCTTTTTATAACTGTATCGACCGTAGCATATCCGTATCTTGATAATTCCTCAAATCTAGTAGCATACTCAAGCATTGTCATGTCTCCCTGCACCAACTCAGCAAAATTCCTGAGCAGAGTTGACTTGGCGATCATCGATATGAATCTTTCCTTAAACCTCCTTCTGAATTCCGCCCAAGTTATAGCCTCTTCAGCTACTTCTATGGTAACATTGTTCCACCAGTATAGTGCTACTCCTTGCAACTGTCTAGATGCCAATCTCCTTTTTTGCTCATCGTTAAGTCCTAAATCAACAAAAATCCTTTCGCAATGAAGCAACCTATTCTCCACTTCAATTGCATCCTCAGCTCCGATAAATGGCTTCCCCCCCCCCCAAGCCTAGCGTAATCTCTGCTCAATACCGCACAGTTATTGACCACCGGAGCTTCTTGATTTCCTTCTCCAACATTTCCTCCAACTAATATCGCGGCAGCTCCAGCTTGCATCATGTTAACGAAGAACTGATACATAGCTCTCATATCAACTTGCGGCGCTCCAGCACCCATGGTAGCAGCTTGTGCTCGACTTGGATTCCTTCTAGTATTTGGTCTGGCATTTCCATTAGTTATGGTGCTTCATCCACTAAGGTTAACTCTTCCATTCCTAGCATCCATATCTTACTTCCTTAAAATTTGTATTTGAGTCTTTGTAAGATAAAGAAGAATAGCCTAAGAAAGATGGGAGAATAGAGATAAAGCGTATACTTATATATAGAAAATACAAGTACGTTACTATAACGTTATCCCATACCCTAATATTTTCCTTAATTCTTTAGGATTATGTTTTCAAAAATCATTTTAAGTTATTTTTTTTTGAGTTTTCATAAACCTATGCTCTTATACCAAGTTGTAACATCCCCTATCTCGAGGCTCAAAGCTAAGTGCTGCAAATGTTGCAGTCATCTATAGTATTTAACCTTCGAAGAAGAAATACGGTAGTGTTAATGGTATCCACAATATTAGAAGCACATGAATATGAAATAAAATCGTCACAGATTTCAAAACAGCTTTTCTGATTACATTTCAAATCAATATTTCATATTCAATTACATAATCCCAAAACGATTCCCAGGTTTTGATCAAATATAATTATTACAAATTACGGCAAGAGCAACATAAGAAGATGCCCCCTTGGATGATCAAAGAATAGATAAATAAACATATCTGTCATAAATACATCATAGCAGAAATAATATTAAATAACTCCTACATAGCTAACTTTGCCTCCTCCACGTCTTCAAAAGCTTATTCGTCCAACCTACTAAACCTGAAAAGTCCTTAACTCTCCATCTACTCAAATTTAATTTTGAGCACCCGAGAGTTTAAGGGGAAAACATAAACTTCGAGTCAGACATATAGCTTAGTGTGAATAGTTCTATTACATCTTGGTTTACTGATATTAAGTGAGACCACGCCGCTTAGCGGAACGGGTTTCCCCTCACCAATATCCTTTTAAAATCATACCTTTTGCAAATCAAAATCCTATAATCAAACTGATCATAACAACAATAGAAATAACATATATGCATATAAATCAGGTAATAAATGGACTATATGTCCGAACAATATAGCTTTATCAGGCTGACTTGGGCCTACCAGACATAATAAATATTCTAACTTCTGTTAGACACAATACTAGATGATCTGTCCTTAACTTGCTTCTCCTAGGGTCAACTGATCCTAATGATTTTGCGGGCTCACCAGTAACATATATCTACTCTGGGTATTCCTTTCTGTGTATAACATAATTTTAGTCTTACTTGTGACAAAGCCCTACACACTGGAATTTTGGACTTATATTAGCTATGGGCTACTACCTAAAGTATAGGGCGCGACCCCACACCAGTCCTATCTGGTTTTCTAATATCTAAGTCATAAGCTTAGGGCTAACCATCCTATTAAATTTTCTTTGAAAACATTTCTTTGCAAACTGATTTAACCCTTTTAAATCATATTTAAACAAGGAAAATATATCTTTTGCTTTACTCAAAATACTCATGCCATGATATATGCTTTACATAAAATAATGTTGATGGACTTAAAAATCAATAGGGTTATTTATCCCTTTTGAAACATTTTAGTACTTTAACCTTGAAAGCATTAGGCCAAAAGGCCAAAATCTACCTTTCTAAATCATGACTTAAAATTGTAAACATCCTCTTTCGAAACCATTAAAATATTCCTTTCGAAAGCATTAGGTTCAAGTAAAGGAATATTGAAGCATAGCTTCGAAACCAATTAAAGGTATTCCTTTTGAAACCATAGTTTGAAAACAAAACAAAATACAGAGCCCTTAAAGGGAATTTATGCGAAAGCCATTCTTTCGAAACACTTAGGGCGATGATGACATACTTCCGCATGTATACTTGGGTTTAAACAAGAAGCTTCAACCATGTCGAAAGGTATGGGAATGACACCCACCCTTTTGCAAGTATAAGTTAAGAGAAAAGCAGCTTCAATGGTTACGTAAGGGTATCGTTCGAAAACCTACCCTCTGAACTCATTGATTTAAAGAGTTAGAAACAGCCTCTTCGCAATGCGAGGGAAAGGCTGCGTACAATATCGACCTCCCCAAAGCCCGCTATCGTGCGAGAGCCTCGACACTGGGTTGCACCACCTATAAAAGCAGCCTCTTACTAAGGCGAAAGGTTTTAATGTTTGACAGCTAGGGTATCGAAGGGGTCAAAAGCGGCAACCCGTTCAAAGATATTAAATCAAAGGCGGGTTTATAGATTCGAAACCTGGAAATACAATTTCACCCCTTACGCATGTATACTTTCGACATCATTACTACCTTCCACATAAGTCCATTACACTTTGTACCAATAGTTTGATACCATGTATATTGGTACCGTATGAGTGCGAAAGGGTTAGAGGCGGGTGTGTATGATGTCGGAAGCCAGCATGGTTAAGTGTCGAAGATGTAATTTGAATAAAAACTGCATTTTTGCTTATTAAAGAAAGTACTTTTCACCTACCATCAATATATGTCAAACTTTTATTGGCTTAGAAAACTTTTCTTCTTCCTTTATTAGAATTACTGCCGATTTATCATTGGAAGATTTGAAAATAATTTAACACTTAAGCCATTCTCCTTAATAAAACATTTAAAACATTTTAAGTCCTCTAACTTAAATAATTTATAAATCATAGTTAGTTACTTAGGAAAAATCCCCAAAAATCATGATAATTCACATTAATTACATTTTCAAACACATAAAAATTTCAGACCCGAAAACATTTTTTAATTGCTTTAAATAATTTAAATCCGAAATTAACTAGTTTCTCTCTTAGAAAATTCATAATAAATCCATAATTACTTAGAAAATTATGAAACTCAAAACCCACTTCTAAAATAATATTCTTGACCATATATCAAAAACGTAACTCATTTGGATGTCATATGATAGGTTTTCTAATCTAAACATATCATAAAATACATATTAAATCATATAAATCATCAACAAACATATATATCCATTTAATCTACCAAAACATGGCATGATACTTGCAAAAATAATTCGGATCAAACATGAAACCAAAATCATTATCGAAATTGAGTTGTAAACTAATTGTTCATCTTGGCTTTATATTAAGAAGGTTGGGATTTTCCCTTAGATTTATTTCTTCAAGCTTTCTACTTGAATCCTAGCTTATCTTCCCTTTAATTCTTCTTAATGGTGGCCGACCTAAGCTTGATATTATTTTTGTTTGATTTGTGAATGTAGAATAAATGAGGGAGTGGAAAGAATGGAAGGGTTTAGGGTATAGGAATAAGGCTCTTCCTATTTTGCCCTTCTAACATTCCTCCTCCTTATCTTAGGTTATAATTACATATATTAGGCACGACTCCTCCTTAATTTACAAATCTCAATCCCTTAACTTTCTATATTAATTATTTTATATAATTTACCCAATTAAATGTTCTAAATAATGTTAACTAAAATTAGGATCATTATATAAATCCCCGTTTAATGCTCATAAATGTCAATTTGTCCATAAAATCATAACGGACGTTTCCTATAACATTTATGTATGATTAGTAATTTCAAATTAGGAAACTTTTATGTCTATTCCATTTTTATCAGTCACATTAATCCATTTACCCTATCAGATTATTGTGACTCTCATATTTATTACCATTTATTGGAGTTGCAACCTTTTAAATTCTTTTTCCATTAGTTAATTATCCTAAAGGCGAATATCATGTGTAAGCATCGTTATTAGATTTTTATTTAATTATTATAAGCGCAGTAAATTAGGTACAAATATTTACTTTTATCAAATATGTTCTAGTTATATATCTTCACTAGAATATTCTTTTCCATGTTAAATTGTTGGAATCATATCTAAAAAGATTATCCGCTATAATCTCCATAAACTAGTCCAAACAAAAGATCTAACTTTAAAAGATAACATTGTTTGAAATTACAAGGAATAATAGTTTCTTTTTATTACTGAAATAGACAGTGTAAACTATAATGAATTCATACTTTACACATCTTTTACTCTTTCTATTTGCATTATTCTTTATTAGATCAAATGTTGTATTTTTTAAAAGGGAAAGAAATCAAACTAATTTACAAATATTAAAAGGATCCAAATTCCAACAATTCCAAACATAGAAAAGTTTACATTCCAACCAGATTAGGGTAAAAATCCAAATTAATAACATTACTATACAACCTATTTCAGATCTAGAATAAATTTCATTCAAATCAATATTCTAAATTCATACTTTTAGGACAGATTTCCTAATCAGGTTGTAAACAATTCTAAATTAGTTCATAATATTATATTCGGATCATATTCAATTTGTCGCCCACAATATACAATTATCCATTTTGGCATAAAAATCAAATAAACACTAATGAGATAATTTTCATATTATAACAATCTATAAAATTTCCCACTCATCTATTTAAAAGCGATCCAAATCTCCAGTTCTAAAGTAGAACCTTTGATTCATCTTCAAATCCTTTTTAATTCAAGAGATATGTATAAAAGGGTATATACATACATTAGAATTACCAATCCGAGAAGAGATTTGGTATTGGAAGAGAATATATATATATATATATATATATTACCTCAAATACGCATATGATTGATTCTCTTCTCTTCTCCTTTTTATTAGATTTCTACTCTTTGTATGAATATAGATACAAATATCTTTTCTTTATAATTTAGAAAGAAAGTGGATAAAAAAATGATAGTAAAATCATATTATTAAACTTAACCAAAAAAAAAGGTTTCCACTCCACCCGCTCTCTGCTCCTCTCCCATCACTTCACCATCCCATACCAGCCTTACCCACTCCACTCTCCCTCTTTTAGGTTGTCGCACCATACCTATCCCTCCTGCCATTCCACCTTCTCCTATTACCGACCACTTATCATCCATCACACTCCCTTCTGGCCATACCAATACCTCTTTTATTCCACTACCTCTGACACAACTACCTGCTCCACCGATTCTTATACCCCCTGATATATTACCAAACCCTCTTTCTACTGACCATGTCACTGTTCCACCGTCCAGTTCTACCCTTCCAACCTCGGCTTCCATTCCTTGCCCTGTTTCGGTTACTACAGCCGTACTGCTATGGACTTCTCTTTTCAAATCCAAGCCTAGGAATGCTGGCAGATACACTCCGCGATCATTCAATCTTTCATATGTAGGATCTGCTCTGCCCATGCCTGCTGATGTTCAAGATGAAGGTGTTAATTACTGGAAACAACATTTAGTAGGTTTTTTCTTGGATGATAAACTGCCATATAATGTTATTATATACCACCTGCAGAGGGTATGGCGGCTAAAAGGTAAATATAAGGTGAAATTAGACAACTCAAATTTTTACTTTGAATTTTCTAATGAAGAAGATAGATAGAAAATTCTTGAAAGTGATCCGATTTTTATTAGAGGGAAAATGTTTGTTATCACTACATGGAAGCCAACTTTCAAAAGTGCTCAATCACAAATTAAATCGGTTCCTATATGGGTGCATTTCAACAAAATTCCAATTATTGCTTGGACTTTACTAGGCATTAACTGGTTGGCCTGTCATCTAGGTGAACTTTTTTGTTACAACGAAGCTACTAAAAAAATGCAGAGATTTGAATATGCTAAATCTCATAGAAATTACTCTGGATAAGGAATCTCCTGACCTTATTAAATGTGGAGAAGGAGATGATGTTGTGTTTGTGGAAGTTTATTATGACTGGCGACCAAAAATTTGTATTCACTGTAAGTGTTTTGGTCATGAAGTTACAACATGTGTTGATAAAGTACAGAGCATGCACAATGATACTGACTGCAACAAACATGATGTGCCTGATACAATTTTATCCCCACCTCTACAAGATTCAATTGAAACGGATAACGCAAGTAAAGGTGATAATTCCAAAAAGTCCAATAATACAGGAATATGAAAAACTAAAGTGCACAAGCATTGGATTAGGAAAAATCCTGAAGCACATCAAACTCAAGAGCATTACTTACCTGATACCATAAATATGCATGATGTTGTGCATGTGCATGATCAAATACATGCACAAGAAACCCATTCTGTAACTCGAAATACTGCCTATCTTTCTCCCCTTCATTCTAATCTCCCTGCCACCAACCAATATGTACAAACCACCTTCAATGCTCCCACACATAACCTTTATGATGCCCCACCACCACCTACCACCGTTATACCATTATCTAATAGTTTTGCTATTCTGGCCGAACATACCTCCTCTACATGCACCACTGATACCATACATCCTGACTTATCAATCTCCTCTGCACCACTTATTTCTGCCTTTGTTTCACCACCCACCTCTGATACTGCCGCTTCTATTTTGCCTAAACCCATATCTCTTCTACCAGTTGATCTATGTACTGATGCTCATTCCATTGACTCACATACACTCCCATACTCACATATCCATCTACCATCACCAACCAGCTCATTGAACATAACATCATCCAAAATGACACTTTTGCTGATCATAACACTTGCTTACAGCTCATTTTCCAACAATCATCTCCTACACATGCCCACTCTGATGATAGCCACTCTGACCATCCTACCACCTCCCAACCATCCCCAACCTGTCTTTCTCCACCAAAACCTATGCATAGGAAAAAAAGAATAACAAGAACAGAAAAGGAAAGGAGCAAGAAGACAATGATAGTGGACATGATTACTCAATGGCTGAGATACAGCTATGCAATTCGAATACTGAAGATGATGGAGGAAAGGCACAACAGGCTAGCAACACTGGTCTGAGGAAATCAGGTAGGAAGAAGAAACACATCAGTTCTCATGCTTGACAACATTGGAGCATGGAACTTAAGGGGTACTCACCTCCCCTTAAAACAACAGGAAGTCAAAAACCTTATATATCAAAACAAATTGCATATGGTTGGTATACTGGAGACCAAGCTGGATGAAACTAATACCAAAAAAATGTGTTCCTTCATCAATCCCCTCTGGGAATTTGAACATAACTTGATACATGCAATATATGGTAGAATACTTGTGCTATGGAACCCCATGACATACAAAACCATCACTATTTCTTCGTCTGATCAATACATCCACCTTCATGTTACTCATATATCATCATCCACTAATTTCAACATCACTTTTATATATGCTTCCTGTAACAAAGATACCAGAACCATGCTACATTCCTTTATACAATCACAAAATACTATTAATATCCCATGGTTACTCATGGGTGATTTCAACTGCACGCATGCCTCTGCTCAAAAATATGGTGGCAATCCACTGACCTATCCTTACATTAAACCCCTCTTCCAATCAATCCAAATTGCTGCTATTCACAAAATACCCTCGATTAGACCTCTATACACATGGAATAACCGTCGAAAAGGCAGACGTACCTTTTGTACCTTAGACCACTCACTCTTCAACTACCTTGCCCTTACCACTTGGCCTAATCGTACATCTTTTGTCCTTCATCCTGGCATATCAGACCATAGTCCCCTTATCCTCTCCTGTAGTGTGAAATCATTTAAGTATCAGGCCTCCTTTAAAAAAAATTAATTTTTGGACTAACCACATATGTCAATCTATTTTCTTGCAAGGATGGAACATTGCTACTTTCAGCAACCCTATGTATATCCTACAGAAGAAACTGAAGAATGTCAAACATAGCATGAAAGTTTGGTCCAAATCGACTTTTGGGAATGGTTCATCAAAATCTAAACAAATTCGAGATGAGCTTTGCAAGGCTCGGGCTGATATGCTTGTTGATCCAGACAATGAAAATTTATCAAAAGCAGAGCATTTATTAAACCAATAGTTTCAAGAAACACTTCAACATGAACTTAATATGACCAAACAAAAGCTTGGCAAAGAATATTTCTTCAACGGTGATAGGAACGCTTCTTTTTTCCACCATGCTCTCAAAATCAAGAGATCCAAAGGTAGTATTAAAGCTATAGAAGATCAGAATGCCACCATACAAACTGATGAGAACCAAATAGACAAAGCATTTATTGATTACTTCTATTCTTGTTTCTCCAATAATAATCATAAACCTAACATCACTGACATTTTACATATCAAATTACCCAAGATCACTAATATTGATGCCATGAGCCTTATCAGTCCGGTCACATATGCAGAAATCAAGAAGGCTCTTTTTGATCTTAATCCAAACAGTGTAGGTGGTCCCGACGGTTTTAATACACATTTTTTCAAAACAACATGGCCTGTCATTGACAATATCTTTGTTAAAGATATCCAATATTTCTTCCATACAAATACCATACTCGGTGGTATCAATGCTATGAATATTGCCTTGATACCCAAGACTGATGACCCTATTTCAGTTTCACACTACCGACCTATATCATGCTGCAATGTCATATACAGATGCATCACCAAGATTCTGGCCAAGAGGATCAAGCCTATACTTAGTAATATTATATCACCGAATCAAACTGCTTTTTTAATGAATAGGAATATTACTGACAATATACTTCTAACACATGAGTTGCTGAGAGGCTACAGTTAGAAGAATATTTCTTCAAGATGCATGACGAAATTAGATATACATAAGTCCTTTGATTCGATTGATTGGATAGCTATTGTTGCCATCATGAATAGGATGGGCTTCCCGGAAACATATATTGCATGGATTTTCACCTGTATATCCATTGTAACATACACAGTTAAAGTGAATGGCCACTCTGCTGAATATTTCAAATCATCGAGGGGAATCAGGCAAGGTGATCCGATCTCCCTATATTTATTCATTATCATTATGGAACTGCTGAAATCCATTCTCAACTCCCTTGCTATTGACCACAAACTGAAAACACATCCTAAATGCAAGCAGCCTCTTATCACATCTCTTATGTTTGCCGATGATATTGTAATATTCGCAAAACCAGATACTACTACTATAACCTCTATCAACTCAGCACTCCTCCTTTTTCATAACATAACTGGATTACAAATCAACAAGAACAAGTCACACATTATCATTGCTGATCTTCCTACCACTGCTAAAGATTCCATTACTACACTACCTGGGCTATAACCAATGCCAGAGAACTCTACTTACTTGGAGATCCCTATTACCACATCTAGTATTACGACTACACAATGCATGCCGATGTATGAAAAGATTATATCAAAGCTTATGAATTGGCCTACTCATCTTTTGTCTCGGGCAGGGAGGATCACTGTGGTGAAGTCTATTATTTTGGGCATGACATCATACCGGTCTCGTATCTTTATCCTACCAAAGAAGCTACTCTATATGATCAATGCAGCTATGAACCATTTTTTATGGCATGGAGACTGCCATTCTCATAAACCAATTTCTACTGCTTTCAAAAAAATTTGCAAGCATAGAAAAAAGGAGGGCTTAGGATTATCAACTTACACTGCTGGAACATTGCGGCTGCAACAAAACACATCAATGACATACTAGGTAATAAATCAAATCTTTGGGTTAACTGGATCAACAAGAACTATTTATATGGCAAACAATTCTGGACTATGACCACTCCTGCCAATACTAGCTGGTTCTGGAAGAGTATACTTAACATGAGACACGCTATTCTTCCTCTTGTCAAGTACAATATCTTCTCTGATATTCACTTATCCTTCTGGCACTCTCCTTGGGCTGCCAAAGGTGTTATCTTAAATGATATATTAGACTTTACACAGAAGAACTCCATATGCATCTCGGAAAATGCAAATATTCAACAATTCATTCACCATGACAGGGTCATTATGCCTACTGCTAGTTCATTGGTGGTTAGAAATTTATGTAATAAAATCATGAGAGAACAATACATCAACACACAGTACAAAATACAGTGGTCTAAAAAACATTGCACACACTCAACCTCCACTGTATACACTAAATTGCTTCCTGATAGCAATAGGCCTAACTCGTCGTGGTATCGAAGAATATGGAACCGTATGGGAACTGAGAAGGATAACTTCCTTCTTTGGAAAACCATACATAACTCACTTCTTACTCGAGACAAATTAACTGCCAAGGGGTTCATCATCAATAACATCTGTGTTTTCTGCAATGACAACCCAGAGAGTAGAGACCACCTGCTGTTCCAATGCACTGTGATTTATCAGATTTGGAAATCTATCATTCTATCTGCTGGAATAAACTATGGCAATAATAATCGCAACCTACACTGGTTTGAAATATTCAAGAGATCGAGATAGAGAGATGAACTGGGTAAACGAATGCTCATTGTTCTTAAATGCTTCATCGCTGTTATTTGGCGGAAGAGAAACGCAAGAATTTTCGAACATAAAATTAGTAACAGGAAGGAGATTATAGTTGAAGTTAAAGGGGTTGTTAACAAGAGAATGACGTGGATGCAATCTACTAGCTCGGGCTTTAGTTGGTGATTTAATTAATGCGTAATTTGGGCCTTTGGGCCTGAATCCTTTTTTAATTATTTCGTTTGCTATCATTTTGTTTATTTTCTTATTTATCCCTTCATGTTATTGTATGTTTTTCTACCTTTCTTATATCAATAAGATCTAGTAGGGGACTAGTATAAAACCTCGAATGCACTTGCAAAAAAAGAAAGAAAGAAAGTGGAGAAGAAGAAATGGCATAGCTTCGCTACTGCCCCTATAAAAATATGAAAAGAGAAGGGAGGGATAGGCCTGAATTTATAGGCGCTAGAATCAACCAGAACCATACGATTTAAAATATTAAATCGAGCCGTTATCGCCTAGGCTAACCCTAGCTGCCTGAAGGTGACTGGTCGACCGCCCTTGGAGCACCCGTTGACCAATAGGAGTCGGTCGGTCCAATTGATAGGTCGACCTGTGAGCCCCAGACGATTAATTAATAAACTTTAATTTTTCTTATTTAATTATTTTCGTTTCGAATTCGTTTTCTGTCCGTAACTTCTTCGTTTTGGACTTCGATCGCAAAACACAAAATACGAAAGTTGCTTAGAATTTCACCACGAACATAATTGTGCAAGTTTCATGTCAAATTCTATCATTTGCAAAAATTTCATTTTCGGAGCCTTATTAATTAACTAACTAACTAATTAAATAACTAATGTCAAATTACGGGGTGTTACATCCTTTCCCCCTTAAAAAGAATTTTGTCCCCAAAATTTCTCCAATGACTAAATCAAGGTTTTGGCTCCTAATTATCCTAAACTACACAATCAATGAGTGTACAACAAATTTTGCAACCAAACGTGCATAACAGCATGGTGTATTACTGTATCACCACACAGAAAATATGTATGCATAATGATTCTAAATTGGATGCTCCTATTTGAATGCATTTCTTTTGAAAACATTTTTGGAAACATGATGCTAACAACCTACATATATACCGGCAGTTCTAAATGTATGCATAATAATCTAACGCATCGAAAAAATGCTTCCTAAACAATACTCCTAAACTGGAAAAAGGAATTTAGGCGGAGAATTTAACATTTTTACCACACTATAATCTTCTTATTCCCGCAGTACAGTGAAAATTTCTTCGCTGCCCCGGATTTACTCCAATTTTTCGCACATAAAATGCATAAGAAGGCTTATTTTCAAGCTTTAAAACAGAATTAAGTCTAAAAATAGACTTGCCCGCGTCGTCGACAAGGTATGAAAATAGAAATTCCACGAAAAAAATAGCTTTTTCCTTGTTATCGCTTGCATTTATCGCATCGTCGACCCTGATGCACCGCTAAATTCGCAAATTTTAACTCTATTCGCCTTCCCTATGCCTAGCATGTGACCTTCAAAATAAAAGTTTTCACAAAAATCTTTCTCACTCTTCAAATTTGTGCGTCATTTGAAAAATAAAATCCCAAAATATTTAGACGTATATTTCCCTTGAAATAAAATTTTGAACATAAAATAATTTAAGAGTCAAAAATAATTAAAACACAAAACATTTTCATACTTTTACTTTTTTTCTCAAAAAGGAACTTTTCAAATCAAGGGGAAAATTTTCAAAATATTTTCCTTCTTAAAAATTTTGATAAATCAAGCCACAATTTCAGCATAGTCAGAAGTCGGTTACACGCTAAATAGAAAAACCAAATTCTAAAATTCTACAACTAATCTTTACCAAAAAAAATTAATATTTTATTTAAAAATGTCAACACATCTATTATTCAAAAAAATTAGCTTTTAAGGAACATGAGCAATGACCTATGATATCAAAACAACTTTATCATGTCATTCGCTAAAATTTCCAACTACTCTAAACTTCCAGTCTTATATTGCTTTTACTATTAGTTAAGTGTCTTTATGAGATTTCCATATTTATATTACTTCTCTGCTATGCATATATATAGGAGCGGCTCGCATATCCAAAAATAATAACACGGAAAATGAATAGAAACTCATAATATCATGCGTGCCTTTTACAAGAGACAACTAACAGTTATAACCCAAACAACCAAAAAGAAAAGGGAAAATGCTGGAAGGGAAAATACAACAACACCATAAATCCTAAAATAATGCCTACAGACTACGAGATGCCTTGCTCTACGGCTAGAGCTTGATCCATTGCTACGACCCTTGAATGGTCGTAGCATGGCGGCTATACACCCAATCTCGTGTCGCTGGCGCTGCTGGTGTTGCTGACGGCTTCATAATTGCCATCTTCCTAAGGAAGGATCTAATGATGGAAAAAGGAACCTTCTACTAAATTGCCTCTCCATGGAGGTTCACCCGTAATACCTAAAGACAAGAGTGGATAGGTGAAAATATAAAAAGTGACTCTGTGGAGTGCTAATCCATGATCAACAAATTGAATCAAAAGGATGCGGGTCCAGTTGATGGCGATACTGCTAATACTAGCATAGGTGGTCCTTTGGACCAAGGTATAAATCCAGTCGTAACTTCCCATCTTAGGGATGACATTGTGCTGAATGATTCACATAATCAGATGGGTAGTCAGACATAGATTATCCGTCTTCTAAATACCGACATCTTGGGAAAAGATCTGCTACAAAATCTTTCAGTCGGTCACTTCAAAATCATCAAAGTCTACGTCCTTCGCGGAGGCCTCCAAAATCTCAGTGAAATCATCATTAGTCAGCTCAATCAAGATACTCTTCACCTCGAACTTAATGTAGATGTTGCCATCATCAAAATTCTACGCCATCTATGCATCGAAAAGACGGACGCAGCGTGGGTAATATTCCCGCTCATAAGTCTCAAAGCAAAGGATCGGTGAAAGTCCTGCCACGATGAAAAGCTCATTAAGCCTAGGAGCGGGGAAATCTCCGAATTTCATTGGTCGTCCGGGGAGAAAATCAAAGTCCACCGTTCTAAGATAAGTGGCGATCTTCCGCTCGCTCCGGTCAAGCCAAGCAGCTTCTTGTGGAGTGAGGCCCGGATGATGAGAGGAAGAGCCTCTGATGCGTGACGGTGCCATGGGCTGAGAGGCAGTTGGAAAAGGGGAGAAAAGGGTTTAGACCTGGAGCGGTCGTGGGGCAAGATCTAACGCACAAGAATTTTTGCGTCGATTGTTGGAGGAATGGAGGAGAGAGACTTTGGTTAATGGAGGAAGTGGGAGGTGGAAATGGTTCGGCTAAAAAAATGGAGAGGAGGAAGAGAGTAAGGGGGTGCGCTGGCTAAAGGTTTGAATGCGACTTATAGTTGCGTTCCAAGTTTGGGTTCGACCCGAATCCACCTAGCGGTCAATCGCTATTAGGTCAACCGGTCGACCGCTACAGCCCATATTTGGATGCGGCCTGAACCCACACCCAATAGGGCGGTTAAATTAATTAGTATTCTAATGACCATTCCCCACACCATCTTCAACTTAACCCTTCCAGAAAAATTTTACCTTCCACACGACTGTATCCACCCTACCATGCAGACTTTTCCTTGGAAAGATTGCGATAGCCTCAACTGCTCAACAAAACTGTTGCGACCAACAACGCTTCCAAAAACCCAAAAATATTCTAGCTGCTATTTCCTGTCTATTTCGCATAGAAATATTTCCACCAATAGCTGGTGGGTACAACAACATTTTAACTATATACCCTAATAAAATTGAATGTCATTCCTATTTTGTCTGTACCTTAAAGAGAGAAAATATAAAAACCTCGATTGTATAAATCAAAAAATCACTGAGCTAAATATATGCTCCTTTACACTTGTTTTCAAATAATAGAAACTACTTCATACCAAAACTCCCCTTAAAAGTCAAACTTATATATATATATTTCAGGGTTTCCAAAAACCTTTTTTAAAAATAAATTTCTCAAATTGGAAAACTATTTTCTTGATAAAAATAAATATCAAGCCTTTACTGATATATACATTTAAATATTTAAGGATTTAAAGAATTAATCTTTTATAAACTAAGAATTTCTTAACACGACCAACTTAGTGGTATACGTGTTTCTTTGAAAATTAAAATTTCAAAACTTTCTCGAAAAAAAATTTTCAAAATAAATCTTTTGAAAAAGAAATCCTTTGAAAACCCTTTTTCAAAAATCTGAGGCATTTCCAGAATATACTTTATAAAAATTCTCTTGTAGGTTTTAGACTAAGGAATTGACATTAATTATTCAAATAAAAATCTGGTTTGCCATCCAAAAGGTGATCAATGAATGCACCCTAGCACAAACTCGCTTCCGGACAATTTCGACATATCGACTCTAATTCCCCGCCCATTTGGAATAAATGTGCATCTCCGATTGGAACTCAAAATCCAAAATCACAAGGTAGCTAGAATCTCAACCATCAAGTTGAACACCTCCAGCCTTCGGGATTCAGCCATATGTCGTACTCATGCTCTTCATCAACAGCGCTTTACGCATCGCCAGCATTCCGTGGGGTACTTTGGAGTCGGCGCGAAAATCTTAACTCTAAGATATACATTAGCTTGTCCCTCTTCGGACTTGGATCCTCACAAGAAATCACAACAAAATTTTCAAGTTTGGTTTTGACCGAAATCGTTTTATTGATACAATCTAATTTAGCTTCATATTTTGTTAACTAATTCATTCAAATTAAGATTCCAAATTCATTAAAAAAATTCAAAAGAGAATGTTTAACCCGTATCAGTCTCCTACCGGGTTCTTCACACAAATAGGTTCGTTTACGAATTCGGATTCAAGATTTAACTCTGCCAGATTTGGCTAGGGTTGGATGAGAAAAACTGCTCCTTCCACTACTGTTGTTACAGGGTATCGACCATTTGTAGTGGTACTCCCCTGTCCCCTACCTCGTCCTCTTCTTGCACTCATTCTCACTATCGGTGAATAGTAAGAGAATTGACTGAGGCATAAAGACAAGATATCTTAGGGAATATACTCATTCTAGGGCATTTGTAACCCTATCTCTAATGAGTCACCTAATGAGTTATACTCCAAAGCTAAAGTTCTTACTCAACCTTCAACTCTGATACCAAATGTGACGGTCTAGGCCTTCGACCCTCGACAGCGGATACCTTCCGCCGTGGCACACATTGGTATCCCGAATTTGCTTTTATGGCCAGCCTTTCGACTCTCAACCAACCTGGTCAGCCAACCCCTCCCCGGGGACATGTAGGGGTATGAGTCTCCGTCTCGCCACCAAACCCGAAGCGAGAAACCCCTATCACGTTGAGTTAAGCAAACTCGGTGCAGAGATAATCGATAGGTAATCCTTTCGTTTTCGAAAATACCCGGTCTTCAACCACCGTCTTCAAAAGCAATTCCATTCCGTCGTATCATTATTCGGAATGGGTTTTATGACATAAAGTCCTCTTTCGGCTAATCCGAATAATGAGCGCTTATTTTAAAAACATATGGATACATTCGGATCTTAGTTAAGTCACAATATATTTCTCAAAACCTTTCCTTTTGAATGGTTTAAACAAATTTTCCATTTTTTTATCTTTTAAACAAAAGATTCACCTTTAAGATCCTTTTCAATTTGAAACAAAGTTCACCAAATATTTAAAAAAGATTCATTTATAATATTTAAACAAAAGACCTATCTTTGAAATCCTCTTCAGTTTGAAACGAAGTTCACCAAATCTTTAACAAAGATACATTCATAGCTTTCCAAACTATTTCCATTTCAAAATTTGATTTACCCATAACTAGAAAATCTTTTCAACAAAAATGGAAATTCTTTCTTAATATAAAAGCTATTATCATTTGAAAACAAATGTTTTTCGTTTCGGGAAAAACCGATTAAATTTCCTCAAGTTATGACCTTTTAAAGTATAAATCAGAAAATCAGCGAACTGCCGCATCCTTGGCAAGTTCTATTTGAGTTAAATGTAAATTCCCAAAAATAATTTATTTAAAATACTTTAAAAATGGTTTAACCCTTAATTCAAATTAAAACTTTAACAATCCATATTATATTCAAAATAATTTCTAAAACTTCCTTTTCAAAAGCTTTTCATATTTATCCCAATTTCACATCCAAACCATTTTGGATTCAAAATTCAACTTTAAAATTCTTTCACCATTTTCAAAATATCCATGACTTAACCAATTTCCTGTGAAATCCATATTTGTGTATGTGTGTTGTCCAGGGGGTTTTCATACAACAATAATATCACAACCATCATAATCCAAGCACAATAATATAAATAAGCGGTATAATCCTATAACGCTTATCTTTCATTCACAGATAAATATGTAAATTCATCACAGATAAATAATTTACATTCATCACAGTTCGATCCAAAGCAATTCACATCACAGAGTATTACAGATCAGAGATAACAAACAATTCAAGGCATTCAATATAATTCAATCATCTATAAGCAAGATCAATCAATCACATAATTTATAATTAATTTAATTAATCTCAAAATAGATTAATTATCTATGAATTAATTACCTAACCCTACTTGATTAACATTAATTAATTTCAAACCATTAGTTATTATTTTAATTAATTAATGAAATTAATTAATCACCCTTAATTATCCATCTTAATTAATTATCCTTAATTAATTAATTATCCCTTAATTAATCACATTAATTAATTAACCTTAAGTTAATTACATAATTAATTAACCCTTAATTAATTACATAAAGTAATTATCTTTCAATTATAAATTAATTAACCTTTAGTTAATCAATTAATTAACCTTTAATTATTAATTAATTAATCTTTAATTATTAAATTATTCTCTAATTACTTACATTAAGCAATTAACTTTTTAAGTAATTATTTATCCTTTAATTAATCACATTCATTAATTATCCTTTAATAAAGTACATTAAGTAATTAACCTTTAATTATTAATTAATTTAATTAATCAATTATCCTTTAATTATTAAATAATTAACCTTCAATTATTAAGTAATTAATCTTTAATTACTAATTAATTAACCCTTAATTAATTTTATTAACAAATTATCCTTTAATTATTAATTAATTAACTAACCCTAAACTAATTATCCTTTATTAATTACACTAAGTAATTAGCTTTTAAATCAATTACACAAAGTAATTAGCTTTAATTTAATTACACAAAGTAATTAGCTTTTAAATCAATTACACAAAGTAATTAGCTTTAATTTAATTACACAAAGTAATTAGCTTTAATTTAATTACACAAAATAATTAGCTTTTAAATCAATTGCACAAAGTAATTAGCCATTAATTAACTTTAAAACATTTAATCTTTAAAAGCTTGTTTGAAAATAACTTTGATAAATACTTTTACCTTTGAAAACTTGTTTCTTAACTAGCTTTGAAACTTTATATCATTTTCCTTATACTTTAAAACTTTGATTTTTCTTTGCTTTGAAATCTTTGTCTCACATCTTCTTTTATTTTCAAATCTTGTACATAATTTACTTTCAAATTTTAAAACCTGAAAACATGTTTACTTTTAAAATTTGAAACCCTGGCATCTAATTAAACAAACCTGAGCTCAAGCTATCAAAACCCCGAGCCAACCCCCGAGTATATTTTCTTTCTTTGTTTTGATTTAATTTTTAAAACCCTACTATCATTACAAAAATACCTGAGCCACCAGACCAAATTTCTCGAACACTTACTCGAGCCAAATCTTCATCTACCCGTGACCATCCCCGAGCTCAACTCTTTCTTCTCTAAACTCAAACAACCCAGACACCATTAATACCTCGTGCACGTGCACAAGAGCTCCGATCGACTTCGATCATCGTCGCGACCTTCAACACCTTGCCAACGACCCACTCAAGCATCACAAATACCAAGTTCGTCGAATCTAGCCTGAAATCAAAAACGAGTTACTTGATCCACTCACTCGAACCCAATCCCTCAACCAAATCGCCTCACCGACGACGATCCCGACCATCAGACCCCTCGCTGTCACACCAGAACCTCCGCCGCAACCTCACATTTCGATCCCCCCACCACCGGTCATCTCCGATACAACCCCGACGATGAAAACACCTCGAGAACATTGACGACCATAACTGGTCCTTAAGCCCTAATTCGACGTCGCACCACCACTCCGTCGATCGATAAATGCCCAGGGCATTTTTCCGAGTCTCCCCAGACCTCCAGCCACCTCCAGCTATGATCACGACGATCATCGCCGTGTTGATCGTCGGAAATCGACGAACATAGCCATTTTGTTCAACTCGAGAATTCACATGATTTTCTAACTTAAAAATCTTGATCTTATCATTAAAATTCATCATTTTGCAACTCGAATTAGGTTATAAATTCAAAACAAGATATTACGAACATTGATTTTCTGTCTTTGATTTATTTTTACTGTTTCCCAGTGAAATGCTAACTAATTTCATTTTAATTATTTTTTAAAAATAAGGTTTAGTTAATTCAATCATAAGCCCCATAAACATCCTAGTCTATATCGGTTCATACGAAGAGGAATGGATTTTTTATTATGTTTTGGTTTTGTAACAAAGAACAGAGATCAGATATACTTTGCACAGATATGTATATACATATACATCAAGTTTAAACATATATATATATATATATCAAGCAAACCCATTTATACAATCATGCAAACCATATACGAATCATCTCTATCATAAATTTTAACATTTATAAGATAATTAAGCTTAAAATCTAGAGTTTACTCACCTGTTTGATGATAACAGAGAAGAGAGCCTGGAGTTGTTTTGAATTTGATTTTGATCTTTGATCTGGAATTTGAAACTTTGTTTGATGTTGATTTACTTGATCTTTAAAACTGAGTTGAATCATGTTTTAGTTGCTTGAGCTGCATCTTGAATTTGCTTTGCTTGAGGCTTTGAATTGCTCGGGTTTGTTGTTGTTTTAATTCAGCTTTTGATTTCCTTTTTGTTTTAATTCTCAATTTTGAAAAGAAATGAAAGAAGAAGATTGAGAAGTGGAGAGAAATTAAGCCTGGTTTCTTTCTAAACATTATATATATATATATAATTAAAAATTAAAAGAGAATTAATTATGCCGCTTGTTATAATTACATGCTACTTATCTTACAAATGTTATGCATATTAAAATTTTGCTTACACTTGTTAATTTTATGTATTAATTATTTCACAAGTGTTATACATGTTATAATCTTTCTACACTTGTATTTTGCATGTACTTTATGTTTTTGATATATTTATATAACTTTTATATTATATTTTACAATATAGTTTTAATACATTTTTTTATATTAACATATGTTTTTATATATATATATATATAAACAAACACATCTTTTATTTGTTTTGGAAAAATTTCAAATAAATTCACAAATTAACCCAAAAATTTATATTAATTATTAAATTAAATTTGGCTTAAAAACGGAATCGTTACAGATTCCCCCCCTACAAAATTTCGTCCTCGAAATTTGAAAGTAAATTTGATTATCTTTTGCTTTCATTTCAAAAAATCAAAGCATACATATAAGCCATATATTAGCACCCAAAGCAAACAATTCATTCAAACACACATTTCTAACTATCCTGACACAAATCTGGATAGGCTTTTTAATGCTATCTAGAGTTTCCTAGATATAATCATTCGGATCTCCACTCCATGGTACTTTCATCAATTTTACCACTTTATTCCTTAACCGCTTTTCATCTCGACCAATAGGTATGGATTTCAAATTTGGGTCGAAATACCCTAAAGTATACATTAGCTTGTCCCTCTTCGGACTTGGATCCTCACAAGAAATCACAACAAAATTTTCAAGTTTGGTTTTGACCGAAATTGTTTTATTGATACAATCTAATTTAGCTTCATATTTTGTTAACCAATTCATTCAAATTAAGATTCCAAATTCATTAAAAAACTTTCAAAAGAGAATGTCTAACCCGTATCAGTCTCCTACCGGTTCTTCACACAAATAGGTTCGTTTACGAATTCGGATTCAAGATTTAACTCTGCCAGATTTGGCTAGGGTTGGATGAGAAAAACTGCTCCTTCCACTACTGTTGTTACAGGGTATCGACCATTTGTAGTGGTACTCCCCTGTCCCCTACCTCGTCCTCTTCTTGCACTCATTCTCACTATCGGTGAATAGTAAGAGAATTGACTGAGGCATAAAGACAAGATATCTTAGGGAATATACTCATTCTAGGGCATTTGTAACCCTATCTCTAATGAGTCACCTAATGAGTTATACTCCAAAGCTAAAGTTCTTACTCAACCTTCAGCTCTAATACTAAATGTGACGGTCTAGGCCTTCGACCCTCGACAGCAGATACCTTCCGCCGTGGCACACATTGGTATCCCGAATTTGCTTTTACGGCCAGCCTTTCGACTCTCAACCAACCCCTCCCCGGGGACATGTAGGGGTATGAGTCTCCGTCTTGCCACCAAACCCGAAGCGAGAACCCCCAATCACGTTGAGTTAAGCAAACTCGGTGCAGAGATAATCGATAGGTAATCCTTTCGTTTTCGAAAATAACCGGTCTTCAACCACCGTCTTCAAAAGCAATTCCATTCTGTCGTATCATTATTCGGAATGGGTTTTTTGACATAAAGTCCTCTTCCGGCTAATCCGAATAATGAGCGCTTATTTTAAAAACATATGGATACATTCAGATCTTAGTTAAGTCACAACATATTTCTCGGAACCTTTCCTTTTGAATGGTTTAAACAAATTTTCCATTTTTTTAACTTTTAAACAAAAGATTCACCTTTAAGATCCTTTTCAATTTGAAACAAAGTTCACCAAATATTTAACAAAGATTCATTTATAATATTTAAACAAAAGACCTATCTTTGAGATCCCCTTCAGTTTGAAACGAAGTTCACCAAATCTTTAACAAAGATACATTCATAGCTTTCCAAACTATTTCCATTTCAAAATTTGATTTACCCATAACTAGAAAATCTTTTCAACAAAACTGGAAATTCTTTCTTAATATGAAAGCTATTATCATTTGAAAACAAATGTTTTTCGTTTCGGAAAAAATCGATTAAATTTCCTCAAGTTATAACCTTTTAAAGTATAAATCAGAAAATCAGCGAACTACCGCATCCTTGGCAAGTTCTATTTGAGTTAAATGTAAATTCCCAAAAATAATTTATTTAAAATACTTTAAAAATGGTTTAACCCTTAATTCAAATTAAAACTTTAACAATCCATATTATATTCAAAATAATTTCTAAAACTTCCTTTTCAAAAGCTTTTCATATTTATCCCAATTTCACTTCCAAACCATTTTGGATTCAAAATTTAACTTTAAAATTCTTTCACCATTTTCAAAATATCCATGACTTAACCAATTTCCTGTGAAATCCATATTTGTGTATGTGTGTTGTCCAGGGGTTTTGCATACAACAATAATATCACAACCATCATAATCCAAGCACAATAATATAAATAAGCGGTATAATCCTATAACGCTTATCTTTCATTCACAAATAAATATGTAAATTCATCACAGATAAATAATTTACATTCATCACAGTTCAACCCAAAGCAATTCACATCAAAGAGTATTACAGATCATAGATAACAAACAATTCAAGGCATTCAATATAATTCAATCATCCATAAGCAAGATCAATCAATCACATAATTTACAATTAATTTAATTAATCTCAAAATAGATTAATTATCTATGAATTAATTACCTAACCCTGCTTGATTGACATTAATTAATTTCAAACCATTAGTTATTTTTTAATTAATTAATGAAATTAATTAATCACCCTTAATTATCCATCTTAATTAACTATCCTTAATTAATTAATTATCCCTTAATTAATCACATTAATTAATTAACCGTAAGTTAATTACATAATTAATTAACCCTTAATTAATTACATAAAGTAATTATCTTTCAATTATAAATTAATTAACCTTTAGTTAATCAATTAATTAACCTTTAATTATTAATTAATTGATCTTTAATTATTAAATTATTATCTAATTACTTACATTAAGTAATTAACTTTTTAAGTAATTAATTATCCTTTAAATAATCATATTCATTAATTATCCTTTAATAAAGTACATTAAGTAATTAAACTTTAATTATTAATTAATTTAATTAATCAATTATCCTTTAATTATTAAATAATTAACCATCAATTATTAAGTAATTAATCTTTAATTACTAATTAATTAACCCTTAATTAATTTTATTAACAAATTATCCTTTAATTATTAATTAATTAACTAACCCTAAATTAATTATAATTACACTGAGTAATTAGCTTTTAAATCAATTACACAAAGTAATTAGCTTTAATTTAATTACACAAAGTAATTAGCTTTAATTTAATTACACAAAGTAATTAGCTTTTAAATCAATTGCACAAAGTAATTAGCCATCAATTAACTTTAAAACATTTAATCTTTAAAAGCTTATTTGAAAATAACTTTGATAAATACTTTTACCTTTGAAAACTTGTTTCTTAACTAGCTTTGAAACTTTACATCAGTTTCCTTATACTTTAAAACTTTGATTTTTCTTTGCTTTGAAGTCTTTGTCTCACATCTTCTTTTATTTTCAAATCTGGTACATAATTTACTTTCAAATTTTAAAACCTGAAAACATGTTTTCTTTTAAAATTTGAAACCCTGGCATCTAATTAAACAAACCCGAGCTCAAGCTATCAAAACCCCGAGCCAACCCCCGAGTATATTTTCTTTCTTTGTTTTGATTTAATTTTTAAAACCCTAATATCATTACAAAAATACCTAAGCCACCCGACCAAATTTCCCGAACACTTACTCGAGCCAAATCTTCATCTACCCATGACCATCCCCGAGCTCAACTCTTTCTTCTCTAAACTCAAACAACCCAGACACCATTAATACCTCGTGCACGTGCACAAGAGCTCCGATCGACTTCGATCATCGTCGCGACCTTCAACACCTTGCCAATGACCCAATCAAGCATCACAACCACCCCGTTCGTCGAATCTAGCCTGAAATCAAAAACGAGTTACTTGATCCACTCACTGGAACCCAATCCCTCAACGAAATCGCCTCGCCGACGACGATCCCGACCATCAGACCCCTCCCTGTCACACCAGAACCTCCGCCGCAACCTCACATTTCGATCCCCCCACCACCGGTCATCTCCGATTCAACCCCGACGATGAAAATCATATACGAATCATCTCTATCATAAATTTTAACAATCATAAGATGATTAATCTTAAAGTCTAGAGTTTACTCACCTGTTTGATGATAACAGAGAAGAGAGCCTGGAGTTGTTTTGAATTTGATTTTGATCTTTGATCTGGAATTTGAAACTTTGTTTGATGTTGATTTACTTGATCTTTAAAAATGAGTTGAATCTTGTTTTAGTTGCTTGAGTTGCATCTTTGATTTGCTTTGCTTGAGGCTTTGAATTGCTCGGGTTTGTTGTTGTTTTAATTCAGCTTTTGATTTTCTTTTTATTTTAATTCTCGGTTTTGAAAAGAAATGAAAGAAGAATATTGAGAAGTGGAGAGAAATTAAGCCTGGTTTCTTTCTAAACATTATATATATATATATAATTAAAATTTAAAAGAGAATTAAGTATGCCACTTGTTATAATTACATGCTACTTATCTTACAAATGTTATGCATATTAAAATTTTGCTTACACTTGTTAATTTTATGTATTAATTATTTCACAAGTGTTATACATGTTATTTTCTACACTTGTATTTTGCATGTACTTTATGTTTTTGATATATTTATATAATTTTTATATTATATTTTACAATTTATTTTTAATACATTTTTTATATTAACATATGTTTTTATATTTATATATATATAAACAAACACATCTTTTATTTGTTTTGGAAAAATTTCAAATAAATTCACAAATTAACCCAAAATTTATATTAATTATTAAATTAAATTTGGCTTAAAAATGGAATCGTTACGCTAACCTTGCATTGCATGCACAATTACTTAATTACCCCTTCCCAAGGTATGAAATACTAATGAAGCCTTATAAACCACCCAATACTAACAAACCCATTTTCCACTTAATACTTCTAAATATGAAGCGGGCTTTTATAATACTTTTAAAAAGAGGAATAGTCGGACTCTTCCATTTAAGACCTAATCAAGGTAGATCCCATCATTTAAGACCTATTCTCAAGGTGCTTTCCTAACAATGTTGTCAGTGGTTGGTGGGTCCTAGCTACAAGACCTCTAACCACTATTTAAGGCTTTCGACGTTTAATGTCAAACTATTACTGCATCTATCGCCGATAAAATCATAGCCATGTAATAAACAGCACTCAAGCCACTTAATACCTTTTATTAGAAAATAGGCAGACTCTGGTCATTTAAGACCTTAATTAAGGCAGACCCCATCATTTAAGGCCTATCCCCAAGGCATGCTCCTCAATGGTACTATCGTTATTATGGCTTTAGCAATGTGAGAGGCTGTACCCAAGCCACTTAGTACTTCCAAGTGGAAAATAGGCAGAGTCTGGTCATTTAAGACCTTAATTAAGGCAGACCCCATCATTTAAGACCTATTTCCAAAAGCGTGCTCCTCAATGGTACTATCTAGCTATCATTGATTGGAAACCTCATTGAGCTACTTAATACTTCTTTTATAGGAAAAAGAAGGACCCTACAATCACTTTAGACCCCAAGCCTGAAGCGAACCCTTCTCGAGATATCCACTATCACTATTTAATCGTAAATATGGCATTTCATTAGGTTACTTCTTTCGGTAAGGAGGTGGACCCTTCAGCCACTTAAGACCTCAACATTGAAGTAAACCCTTTTTAGAGACATCCTTATTTATTTATTTGGAATCTCACTAGGTTACTTAATACTTCCATTTAAGAGAGAGGTGGACCCTTCAGCCACTTAAGAACTCAAACCAGAGGCGAACCCCTATGGAGATATCCCTCACCACTCCTAATTTCAAATTTGGACCATTTAATACTTTACAATTAAGAAAGCAAGCCCAATCTCTCATGTTGTCATGGGTCCTAGGATTAGTGATATCTTATATCAGTAGTAAGTACACCCGATTGTTGGTAGCCTCAAAGTGAAGGGTAGTCTTCCGTCGAGTGAGTCTACTGACCTCGCATCACTAACCCACTAAGTCCAATTAATCATCCTAAGTCTTTACTTATATTATCTTAGGTATACATTGGACTTAGCTTACTAGTTCCCTTTTTATTTAAGGTAATAAGGTTTACCTTAAATATTTATCTACCCATAAATCCCCGTTTAATGCTCATAAATGTCAATTTGTCCATAAAATCCTAACGAACATTTCCTAAGACATTTATGTATGATTACTAATTTTAAATTAGTAACCTTTTATATCTATTCCTTTTTTATCGGTCCTATTAATCCGTTTATCCTATCAGATTATTGCAACTCCCATATTTATTACCATTTATTGGAGTTACAACCTTTTAAATTCTTTTTCCGTTAGTTAATTATCTGAAACATGAATGTTACGTGCAAGCATCGTTATTAGCTTTTTATTTAATTATTACAAGCGTAGTATATTACGTACAAATAATTACTTTTATCAAAAAAAATGATCTAGTTATATATCTTCACTAGAATATTCTTTTCCATGTTAAACTATTGGAATCATATCTAAAAGGATTATCTACTATAATTTCCATAAATTGGTCCAAAACAAAAGACTTAACTTTAAACGATTATATTGTTTGAAATTACAAGGAATAATCATTTCTTTTTATTACTGAAATAGATAGTGTACATTACAATGAATTCATACTTACACATCTCTTTCTCTTTCTATTTGCATTTATTCCTTATTAGATCAAACGTTGTATTTTCTAAAAGGGAAAAAATCAAACTAATTTACAAATATTAAACGGATTTAAATTCCAACAATTCCAGACATAGAAAAGTTTACATTCCAATAAGATTAGGGTAATAATCCAAATTTATAACATTATTATACAATCTATTTCAGATCTGGAATAAATTTCATTTAAATCAATATTCTAAATTCATACATTTGGGATTGATTTCCAAATCAGGTTGTAAACAATTCTAAATCAATTCATAAACCAGAATATGTAGGTGATATTTATTATATTCAGATCATATTCAATTCGTTGCCTACAATTCATATACAATTATCCAATTAGGCATAAAAATCGAATAAACACCAATGAGATAATTTTCATATTATAACAATCTATAAAATTTCCCACTCGCCTTTTTAAAAGCGATCCAAATCTCCGGATCTTAAGTAGAACCTTTGATTCATCTCCAAATCCTTTTTAATCCAAGAGATATGTATAAAAGTGTATATACGTATATTAGAACTAGAGATCTGACAAGAGATTTGAGATTGGAAGAGAAAATTTATATAGATATATATAAATATATAAATTATCTCAAATACGCATATGTTGGTTCTCTTATCCTTTTTATTAGATTTCTACTCTTCTCTGATTTATATGAATATAGATATAAATATCTTATCTTTATAATTTAGAAAGAAAGTGGAGAAGAAGAAATGGCAGAGCTTCGCTACTGCCTCCATAAAAATATGAGAAGAGAAGGGAGGGCTAGACCTGAATTTATAGGCGCTAGAATCAACCAAAACTGTACGATTTAAAATATTAAATCCAGACCGTTGTTGCCTAGGTTTACCCGAGCCACCTGAAGGCGACCGGTCGACCGCCCTTGGAGCACCGATCGACCAATCTCAATGACAGGTCGGCTTGTGGGCCCCGGGCGATTAATTAATAAACGTTAATTTTTCTTATTTAATTATCTTCGTTCTAAATTCGTTTTTCGTCTATAACTTCTTCATTTGGACTCCGATCGTAAAACTCCAAATATGGAAGTTGCTCAGAATTTCGCCACGAACGCAATGGTGTAAATTTCATGGTCAAATTCCATTATTTTCACAAATTCCATTTTGGAGCCTTATTAATTAACTAAACAATTAAATAACTAACGCTAAATTATGGAGTGTTACAACTATAGGCCAATATATAACCTAACAATTCAAGCTCTAAACGGTCACACCTCATCCCAAGATTTGCATGACCCTCCATTGGATTCGCAACCCTTAAGGAAATAACTAGGTATGATGGTTCTAAACCAGCAATGAGAAATAAAAGAATGTGATGCACGAGTATTGAAAAATACTCTAATATGTATACCATGAATCAAAAGCATACCTCCTATCACGGTCTTTCCTTTCTCCTCTGTTGTGGGTCTAGAGGGGGATGGTCCCAAAGCAAACACTTTCTCTTTCTCACTCTTGGCTGGTTCCTTTCACCGATTCTTACAATGTCCAATCTAGTCACAGTTAAAGCACTTGATGTTCTTTCTCCTAATTACCTTCTTTCCATTACTAGAACGACATTCGTTTGCAAAATGCCCTTTCCTATCACACTTCTAACACACAACTTCAACTTTTCCTTTTTTAGCAGTTCCACCCTTTTAAGCCCTTTTTTTATGAAAGAACTTTCTTTTCTAATTCTCCACACTCTGAGTCTCTATTGCCTTATTACCACCAAAGAAAGCAAGCATTTCTTTATTCCTCAGTGCCATCTCCACTACCACATCATATGCATCCTTGAGATGTGGCAAGGTTGCCCTGGGAAGCTCTATCTTAATCCATGGATAAACTTTTCATTTCTCTTTATCACTGTATCAACTATAGCATACCCATATCTGGATAACTTCTCAAATCTGGTAGCATACTCAACCACAGTCATATCACCTTGCACCAACTTAGCAAACTTTCTGAGCAAAGTAGACTTGGCAATTTTCAACACAAACCTCTCTTCGAACCTTCTCTTGAACTTTGCCCAAGTCAAATTCTCTTCTGGCACCCCAACGATTACACTATTCCACCAGTACAATATAGCTCCTTGCAGTTTTCTTGATGCCAACCTCCTCTTCTGCTCGTCATGTAGACCACAATCAGCAAAAATCCTTTCATAATGGAGCAGTCAGTTCTACACCTTGATAGAATCCTCAGTTCTAGTGAATGGCTTCCCTCCAAGTCTTCCATAATCCCTACTCAAAACAATATAATTGTTGACAACTAGAACTTTAGGATTTTCTCCTCTAGCATTTCCACCAACTAATCCAGTTGCAACTCCTGCTTGCCTCGTGTAGACGAAGAGCCGATACATAGCTCCCATATCCACCTATGGTGTTTTGCACCCACATTAGTAGTTGTTTTTGACCCGGATTCCTCCTAGTATTGGGTCGAACATTTCCATTGGCTGTGATGCTTCCTCCACCGAGATTCACTCTTCCGTTTCCTGCCTTCATATCTTACTTAAATTTGCATTCAAACCTTGGTAAGATACGAAAGAACGGTCTAAGAGAGAGGGGGAATAGAGATAAGGTGTATACAATTATATAGCAAATAAAAGTACGTTACTATAGCGTTATCCCATACCCCAATCTTATTCTTTGATTCATTTGGATTATGTTTCCAAAACTCCTTTTAAGTTCAAAATTCTTTTAGTTTGACATGAACCTATGCTCTAATACCAAGTTGTAACATCCCTCATTTTGAGATCCGAAACAAAGCGCTATAGATGCTGCAGTCATCCAAAGTATTAATTTTCGGTGACAAGATGCGGTTATGTTAATTGTATCAATAACATCGAAAGCAAAAGAATATGAAATTTTCTTAACATAATTCGAAAACAACTTTCGCATTTCATTTCAAAGATAATATTTCATATTCATTACATGATCCCAAACGTTGCCCAGATTCAGATAAAATATAATTATTATAAAATAACTCCAAGCACGACATATGAAAATACCCCTTTGATTGATCAGAGTTTACTACTAGACAGATACACTTTCTTCCGTTGCATAAGTATGACAAAACAATATCACACAACAAACATAAATAGTATATAGATTCCTACATGGCAAGCTTTGCCTTCTACGGTCTCCGAAAGCTTTATTCACAAAACCTACTTAACCTGAATACCTTACTCTTGAACTATTCAAATGAGCACCCGAGAGTTAAAGGGAAAAAACAAAAACTTTGAATCAGACAAAAGTCTGGTGTGAATAATAATATGCCATCTCGGTCAATAGATATCTAGTGGCACCATGCCACTGAGCGGAATGAGTTTTCCCTCACTAGTATCCTATAAATATGTCTTTTATAAATCATGCGCCTGCAACCACATTGGTTGAACTAAACAATATCGATAATCATATACATGCATGCTATTGGGTGATTCTGAAATTCTGTCTAATCAATGGACTATCTGTCCCAAAATTTAGTTTTCACAGGGTGGCTACCGACCTATATGGCTGACTCGAGCCTATTAGATATTAAATATTCTAACTTACTGTTAGAACGAACTCGACGGTCTGTCCGAAACTTATTATTCCTAGGGTCACTATGATCCTAATGGTTTTATGGGCCAAACAATAACCTACCTCTTCTTTCTGTATTCCCTTCTGTGCGAAAAACTTCTTTTAGTCTTACCCATGGAAAAGCCGTACGTATTGGAATTTTTGGACTTATATCAACTAGGGGCTAACCGCTGAAGTACAGGACGCGACCCTACACCAGTCCTATCTGGTTTACTAATCTCTAAGTCAATTCATCCTATCATAATTATCTATAGGTGGTAAGAACAATAATTCTATTAAAATTTTGGGCTAATAACCTTTTTATTCCTTGGAAAAAAAACCTTTGTAAAAGATTTAATCCTTGAAATCATATTTAAAATAAGGAAAATACACAGCCTTTTACTTCATTCAAAATACTTATGCCAAGATATATGCTCTTATAAAATAATATTGATGAAGTTCAAAACCACTTAGAGGTTGAAGAATCTCAAAATCATAGGCTAAAAGCCAAAACAATAAAACCTCCAATATTGATAAAACGCAGCATGGATATAGCCGACATGGGTCATCGCCCCTATCCGTATCAAAATATGTTTAAGTATTGATTTATAAAACACAAAACTATATATAAAACTATATAGTCAATAATATCTATGTCAGATAGCATAGTATATAGTTTCATAGATTTGCATAGCATATGGCCGGTAAACTTGTATAAGGGAATGGCGACATTTAAAATAGGTGACATCATTGCCATTTAAATTCATCGTTGAAAATAATAGTATAAGGGCGATGCTACCACCTTACAATAATAAAAAGGATAGGCGACGTTACGGCTATAGATATCAACGCCGATATCGATAGGAGCGGCATCACTATAATAAGAGTTAGAATAGAAAACTAGCGGCATAGTTGCGTTATGGGGTCGGTGGCATTATTGAAAACATGCAACATCGTGCCTTTTTATATGAAACACACATAGGCATGCGACGTAAAGAAATGCGGCATCATTAACGTCGATAGCCTGCTTGCCGACTTTGACTCCATCCCTAATGAATTCGTTCCATATCACCTAGAAGTGATATCCTACGCATTCACTAAGGTCGACAACGTATAACAGCGACACCATGATCTTCGGCGTCAATGACTTTGGCATGGTAAAACCGTAATTATCATAAAAACTGTTTTCATGCTATTAAAAGCAAATCCTTTGTAACAACTCCTATTGTTTCTCAAAATCTTATTGGATAATAATTCTCTTTATCAAATCCTTTTTAGAAATCTGCCATAAACCAAAAATATCATTCCCAAAATTATTTGCAAAACTGTTATTTCATATTAATAATTTAATATAATCATTAAGTTTCTTTAGCCTAATAAATTCATAGTAAATCATAAAAACATGGGAAAAATCCTAAAAATCTCAATAAATCAGATTTTATATATTCTTTACCATATAAAAAATTTGAAACCAAAAACTTTATTTAAGTATTTTTAATAATTAAAAGCCGAAATAAACCATTTCATTTACATAAGAAAATCATAAAATATTCATACTTAATTAGAAAACTGTGAAAATTAAAAACCCACTTCAATAATAATGTTTCTAACATCATATCAAAATTTCAAGTCGTTTGGATATCATATGATTGATTTACTCACTTAAACCTATTACTTTTCATAAAAAAGTTCTAATAATTCATCAATAAATACATAATCATCCAAACATTCAAACATGGTATAGTATCAATCATATAACTCGGGTCTAAGAATAAAACCGAGAATAAGCAAACAAATATGAGATGGTTATCATTATTCACCTTGATTGGTTAAAAGAACTTGAGATTGGAATGTTGATTTGATTTCCCTAAGCTTTATATTTAGTTTCCTTAGCTTTCTTTTCATGGTTTCTTCTAGCAATGGTCGGTCTAAGCTTTCTTTAGTTTAAGTGGAATGGAAATGAAATGAAGGTAATAAGTGAATAAGGGTTTATGTTTAGAAAATAAAGCTTATTCTCATATTACCCTTCCCATGCTTCCTCCTTCTATTTAATGTCCTAATCAACATTATTAGTTCATAAATTAAGGCTCGACCTATATTACTTATCAAATCTCAATCTCCTTATACTTTCACATTATCTAATTTATCTAATTAAATATCCTAAATAATGTTAATCAAAATTAGGGTTGTTACACTTTCTCCTCGTTCTCGTTTGTTTGTGGTGAATGGACAATTGGACGCTACGCAAGACTTACTTCACTGTACTCGCTTAACTGTCGTAACTAGACAATTAGATGCTACACAAGCCTCCATCAATTAAATCAATTTCAATGTCATAGCTTTGACACTTGGTAGCCACTCAGGCCTTAATGATACCAATAATAATGTCGTGGGTTTGACATTCGGTAGCCACTCAGGCCTTAGCAATACCACTATTTTGCAGCTACACAGGACTTAACAGTGCCAATTATTCGGTAGCCACATAGATCTTCGCTTGCCACTCAAGCCCTTCCCTAATTATAATGTCCCATTTAGACACGTGGCTGCCATAAAGGCCTTACGTCAATCATCATAAAATAAGAAGTTTGGTTTATCATTCCTATTTCCTCAAAGGCCTTCCATTTGTATTTATATTCTTACAAATGATTTTATTCATTAACAGTGTACACTACACATTTTTTGATAAAATATTTTTATCTTCCAATTTAAGTGATACCTTATCATTTATCAGCTTCTCTAAGCTTTCTTCATTTCAAAAATAAGTAAACACACAATTTTAACTTATAAAATCTTATATTTATTTCATTCCTTTGAAATAGTTCAATAACACTTGGAAATTGTCTTTTCAATGTGCCCTAAGTAATTTTTATTTAAGTAGAAAAATATAGTTTTCCAAGCTATTACAAGTTACATTTTTATTGTTGTACATTAGCTATCGCATAGCCATCGCGTTTAATCAAAAATGTTGTTAATGGTTGCATGCAAATCTTGACCTAACATGCATTATCGTCGTGTTTAATTTCCTACCTATTCATCTCATTCAATTTCAATAGAGCCATCACACGTAGTTTACCAGAGCCCATGAGTCCGTATGTAAATATTTTTCCTTCGAGCTTTAATTTATTCCTAGCATGCGTGTTATTAACGCCTTCGTGTACGAGCATACGCTCGTCCTTTTTATTTTTTTCAATGTTTACATCTTTCTTACTTTTCACTTTTTTTCTTAGTAAATAACGTGTACTATTTTGGCCATGTGAGCAAACTTCCATTTCTCTAATGTACATGCAAACGCAAACTATTTTGGCCTTGTGCTTGTGCATGCATGGAGCCATCGTGTTACATATAAGCTTTCATGTGTCTTCATACTTGCTTCTAGGCTATTTTGTCATTATATTTCGTATAATATATGTGTTTGCGTGCACGACTTTAGTTTAATCTTATTTCGAGCGTTCCATATATACACTTCGCATGTTTACATTTTCACATGCATGTATATATTTCTTTAATGTCATTTGCATGCATGCATTGTTCGTATATATATACATGCTTCGCGTAGTATAACTTTATTTAGTTTAAGTCATCACGTATAGTTATGAATATAGGTGTCCTCATGTGTTATTAAAGCTTTCGTGTCATATTTTTGAACATGCTAGTCATCGCATTATATGTTTAGCCTTTGGGTGTTTAATGTATCCCTACCCCATCACGAATTATTTTCCCAAGTTTTGGTGAGCGGTCGCTTGCTAATATATTCAACATGTGTAGTCGGATGTTTTCATGCCATCATAAATATATCTTCCTACTGTTTCCCTGCCCTTTGGCCGGGATATCAACAAATCGGTTGAAAAGGATGGATATCAAGATTGGAGATCGATTGGAAACGAGGCTATGATCGATACCGTCAAAATTAGACTAAGCTCCAATCAAGGTGGGATCGATTGGGAATGATAAACAAGGCTAGGAAAGGCTGCATTTCAAATTTCAGGTCAAACGGAGTTCGTATGCTCAAGATATGGATGAATCAATATTCATGGGAAATATTTTCGTATCGATATGATTCGTATCGATCAACATGAGCTTAGCTATTTACTTCGGATCAATGCTTTCATATCGATCAGCATGGGTATGGATATGGAAAATGCACTTTGCTTCGGATCGATCACAGTACGTATCGATCCAAGTTAGGGATCGATACGAAGAAGAGAGTGGGAGATGGACACGAAGGGCGGCAGTTGTTGGATATGGAGGCACACTTCATATCGACCGTGTTCGTATCGATCGATACGAAGCGGTCAAGATGGAATGCAAAGCAAGGGATCGATATGAACAACATGGACACTTGGGATCCATACGAAGAAGGGATGGATACGAAGGGCAGCGAGCGTTCAGGGACCGATACGAAATGATGGACACGAGGCAATGGAGTGTGATGGATACGAAGCATTGATGGATACGAAGCTACCAGCCTACATTGAGAAATACAAACTTGGATCGATCATAACTCTCATTCTACAAGTCCTAATAATATGAAATTTTCACAGGAGCTTGCTTATTCACTCAGGAACGTCCATGATCGATCTCAGCTTCATTGGACTATTTTTGGATCGATACGAATTATACTTGGATCGATCAGGATCGATCCCAAACGACTGCAGATCGATCTGGTGGGCCCACCTATACATGAGAAGAGATATTCCAGGTTTTAGGGCAGATATTTTTAGATCTGCACCTATAAATAGCAGCTCTATGGCAACTAAAAAGGGATCTTCTTCTGCTTTTCTAGGCGAAACCCTGCCATTTTGTTTATTGATTTCAAAGGCTTGTAACTGTAATCCCAATATAAAAGGAATAAAAGGATCAATTCAAAGTGGACGTAGGCCGGAGATAGCCGAACCACTATAAATCTCGTGTCTTTTCCCATTTTCTTTCATTTTAAATTGGTTATTTCTTCATTTTTATTCTCTATATAATATGGATCTGAGATCTGTGTTAAGATATTGAGGATTTGTGTGTAAATAATGGTGCTTTCACTACTTCTGAGGTTTGTGACCAATTTTGGTGCAAACACTTTGGTGCTTTCACTGAGAAAGACTAGCACCTGCTATACCGGATTTGGAGTTCAGATTTGGAAAGCTAAAAGATCGGATTTTGGGAAGCAATGGCTAAGTAATCAACAAGGAGACACAGAATGTAAAGGAGTCAGCATGAAGGAAGTCAGGAGGCCTCTTCAGAAGCTAATTAGACCTCAGTTTTCATCACCAGAGATTAGATGGAGATGATGATGAATGCTATGCAGGAAGGGATGCTGAAAAGGCAGGAGGAGATGATGTAGAACCTACTCCGGCAAGTTGGACAAGTTGGAGTGCAAAATCAAGAGAATACAACAGCAGGAAATGCTAGAAATAGGGATCATCAAGCTGAAGCAACAGGAGTGGAGACAATTTGGAATCAGGATCAGGAGCATGGAGCAATTGAGATTCAGGATAGAGTGGGGCCATCAGGAAAAGTCCCTGAGCTAGGGGGCACGCCCCCGAATCATGTTGGCTCAATCCCAGAAAGGGTACCAAGCGGTGCTGTGCGGTTTGGCGTTGATCGGGATATGAATGCTCATCCAGAAGGACAGTTTTCAGGATTCCCTCGCGGACTCGAGGGGCAGGTTGGAGATCGCAGACAGAGGCTAGCACTTGATGACAACGACAGGTTAGCGGACATGATCAGACGGGCTATGAGGGAAGGATTGGTGAATAAAGATTTGTAGGATGTGAACAGGAGTCCCCTCACTCCTGTGATCAGGCAGGCTAGGAATCTGCTGGATTTCAAACTACCAAAGCTAGAGATGTATGATGGGAGAATGGATCCCGCTGTTCACTTGACGAGGTACATGATGAATATGGAAGTACTGGGGGCATCGGAGGGAGTTATGGCTCGGTGCTTCTCTTTGTATCTGACGGATATAGCAGCACTATGGTTCGGACAACTGGAGAGCGGCTCAACTAGCACTTGGACGGAGTTGATTGAGAGATTTATGAGGCAATTTCAGGTCCACATCGTGAGACCCAATAATGTGTTCGATGAAATAATGGAAGGGAGAATCACTTAGGGATTTCTTAACCAGATTCAATGCGGCAGTGGCTTCGGTGGATTGACCTGATCCATCGATGGTTTTGGTGGTAGCAGTCTCAGGGATTGCGGATAATTCGGATTTCAAGATATCGTTGAAGCGGGATCCACCGATGGATCTCGTGGAGTTTTACCATGAAGTGGAAAGGTTTTTACGACAGGGAGATGCGAAGGCTAAAAGAGAGGGGAGAGAGGCTGAAGTTTATGCAGTAAAAGGTGGAGGTCCGCCTAGGGAGGATTCAAACAAGGACGATAGAGGAAAAAGGAAAATGAACGACAACAGTAGCACATTGAAAAGGCAACGGAGGGAATCTAAATTCTCTTCTTACACGGATTTAACTAAAACTCTAAAAAGGATTTACTTGGATACTCGAGGGCGCCTCCAGTATCAAAGGCTGGCAAAAAGGGAACCCTCAGAATACAAATGGGCATCGGGAAAGCATTGCCTATTCCATGACCTGGATGGGAACAGCACGAACGACTGCACGCATTTGAAGGATATCGTTGAGGAGCATGTAAGGAATGGTCATCTATAACAGTACGTAAGGAATCAGGCTGTGGCAGTGGGACAAGAGCATCCACTGCCCACCTCAGACGAAGATGGCACTGGATCTAGGCATCATCAGCTTATTATCAGCTGAATGGATTTATGGCTTTGAATAAGTAATAAACCCCAAAGTGATGTGGCTAAGTCACTTACACATGTACGTGATCGTGGACGGTCCCTAGGCATGCTCTGAGATGATGATAAACCGTGATGCTTGGGTTTATGAAATCTTGTTTTCTTTCTGTTTTCTATGGACTCTGATTTCTTTCTTGGTACTATGAACATTTGATTTTCTTGGTTGTACGGACTTTTATTTTGTTAATTGGACTTTGTGTTGATTGGATTTGGATTAATGTAATAAATAATACAGGTCACGCGATTACGGTACCGACCGGAGAGACGGGGCAGTAATCACAAGTTACGAGTCCCTTCGTCGGAGAGTGACAGAATGGACTCGAACGCAATACAAAAGTCCTCGACCAGAGAGTCGAGGTCGGAGAATACAAAAAACCCCGACCGGAGAGTCGAGGTTGGAGAATATAAAAGCCCCCGACCGGGGAGTCGAGGCCGGAGCAGGATAAAATGACCCGGTAAGGTCTACGGATTTGGATTTGGACCCGACGAGGTCCCGGACTTGGATAAAGCGACCCAGAGGGGTCATGGATTTAGTTATTGGATTCTAGATATGAATGGATTAAATCTCAGTTGACGGGTTCGGATGGATATGGAATTGGCTAAGGATTTGGTTACTTGATTCAGAATCGGAGATCGACTCGGAGCAGTCGTAGATTTGGACAAGGATATGGCTATGGCACTTGGATAGAATGGCTTGGTAATGGATTGGATTATGGATCATATGGTATGGCTATGGATGGAATATGGATTTCGGATGACGGATTTAAAGCTATTCAATACACGCCTTCCTATCGCAAGGCATGTTTTGGGGGGCAAATGTTACCCCGCCTTTTGGTCAAGGCCGGTATATCAACAAATTGGTTGAAAAGGATGGATATCAAGATTGGAGATCAATTGGAAATGAGGCTATGATCGATACCTTCAAAATTGGACTAAGCTCCAATCAAGGTGGGATCGATTGGGAATGATAAACAAGGCTAGGAAAGGCTGCCTTTCAAATTTTAGGTCAAACGGAGTTTGTATGCTCAAGTTATGGATGGATCAATATTCATGGAAAATATGTTCGTATCGATATGGTTCGTATCGATCAACATGGGCTCGGCTATTTACTTCAGATCGATGATTTCACATCGATCAGCATGGGTATGGATATGGAAAATGCACTTTGCTTTAGATCGATCATAGTACGTATCGATCCAAGTTAGGGATCGATATGACGAAGAGAGTGGGAGATGGACACGAAAGGCGGTAGTTGTTGGATATGGAGGCACACTCCGTATCGATCATGTTCGTATCGATCGATACGAAGCGGTCAAGATGGAATGCAAAGCAGGGGATCGATACGAACAGCATGGACACTTGGGATCGATACGAAGAAGGGATGGATACGAAGGGCAGCGAGCGTTCAGGGACCGATACGAAATGATGGACACGAGGCAATGGAGTGTGATGGATACGAAGCATTGATGGATACGAAGCTACCAGCCTACATTGAGAAATACAAACTTGGATCGATCATAACTCTCATTCTACAAGTCCTAATAATATGAAATTTTCACAGGAGCTTTCTTATTCACTCAGGAACGTCCATGATCGATCTCAGCTTCATTGGACTATTTTTGGATCGATACGAATTATACTTGGATCGATCAGGATCGATCCCAAACGACTGCAGATCGATCTGGTGGTCCCACCTATACATGAGAAGAGATATTCCAGGTTTTAGGGCAGATATTTTTAGATCTGCACCTATAAATAGCAGCTCTATGGCAACTAAAAAGGGATCTTCTTCTGCTTTTCTAGGCGAAACCCTGCCATTTTGTTTATTGATTTCAAAGGCTTGTAACTGTAATCCCAATATAAAAGGAATAAAAGGATCAATTCAAAGTGGACGTAGGCCGGAGATAGCCGAACCACTATAAATCTTTTGTCTTTTCCCATTTTCTTCTATTTTAATTTGGTTATTTCTTCATTTTTATTCTCTATATAATCTGGATCTGAGATCTGTGTTAAGATATTGAGGATTTGTGTGTAAATAGTGGTGCTTTCACTACTTCTGGGGTTTGTGACCAATTTTGGCACAAACACCTACTATCGTGTTCTAACGATATTTAGGCCTGCTTATTTCATTTAGAGCCAGGTGAGTCATTGCTATATAATATATGCCTTCGCCAATAATATATGCCTTCGCCAATAATGAGCATGAGCTGTCGCATATAAATTCGTCCACTATATTTTTATTTGTGTGTTAAAATGCTAGTTCCTCAAGTGGTGTTAACTTTTCTATTCTAGCTTTTGTGCATAGTTTTTCTTGACTTCATGCAAAATTTAGTCATGTGTATTAAGTTTTACTTAATCAGCAATGGTCCAATGACAATATTATAATTAAATTAAAAGCCGATTTATTACTTACTTAAGCAATCACTTTACACCAACACTAATTGGTGTTGAATTTCTATTGACTAACCTTCTTAACTTTTCAGTTTCTTTTCAACAAATGTTAACCACCCAAATTAATTAATTAATTAATTTCCTCTAAATTAATTAGTGTTTTCCTTCACTAAATAATTCATATAAAATAGAAATTTAATGGTAAAAATCACAAAGGTTCACCATAATATTTTTTATCATATTTTACCTCATGTAAAAATTTCAACCCAAAATAATTAATTTTATTATTTTTAATAATAAATTATCTGAAATTAACCATTTTTTCTAACTTAGAAAATTTATAAAATATTTATATTAATTCCAAAAATTACAAAATTAAATACCCATCTATATTTCATCATTAAAAATATCATATCAAAATTTTGTCACATTTGGATGTGATTAGACCCTGTTTTACCATAAATATCAACTAATTCGCCTTAATTAAATTTTAAATCATAATTAAAATAATATTCAAACATCCAAACATGCATATGAAAGTCAAATCTTAACCAAATAGGTTAGGATAAGTTTTAGAAAAAGATTTTACTCACCATTCCTAAGAGAAACCTTGTTTAGTCATCTTTTGTTCCTTAAATTTGAAAGGTTTAATCTTCTAGCTTGAAATTTTTTCTTTCCTCTTTGAGTTTATAGTCGGTCTTGCTTTGGTTCTTAGGCAGTTTATTTTCTTTTTGTTTTCTGGAGTGAAATGAAATGAAGTGGGATGGAAAGAGGGGTTTGAAATTTGAGTTAATGGGTTTGGCTTTACTAACTTATTCCACATAATCAATTCCTTCCCATTAAAACTTAAATTGTCTATTTTAATTAATCAAGGCCAACGAAAATTGCTCTAATTGCCTTTGGTCCATCCAATTCACTTTTTAAAGCGTCCCACACTTAATTAAAATTCTAGTGGGCAATTCTTATAATTAAATTACTTTAATAATTTGATTAGTAATGTCATTATATTATTAATTTAATTTAATTTAATTTACCATATTATGGTCCCTCCAAAATATAGGGTGTTACAATTTAGTCAATAAGGTATATTGTTTTATTATATATTTGTTCCCTTTCGCTGTGAGTTTCAAAAGATTACCATTAGAATATTTATTTGTTTCTCATCGTTTTTGGCATTTGAGATTTATGCGTTTTTGTTATGGGTCGAATATGGACAGTTGTTACACTTGGTATCAGAGCAAAATATTCCTTAAATCAAGGACTAGGAATGTACTGAGAGAGAATTTGTATTTTTATAAATGTATATATAATATGTGTATATATACATATATATGAATCAAGTACATATGTATACATCATTTACTGTTCCAATTGAGTTAGCTATCTATTGGAGAGTTGCTAATGAATCCCAATTATGAATAGCCGAGGATGACTAAATTGGAGGAGATAGAAATTGGAATGGAGATAAATACTAGTGGGGATGAAACCAAATTAGAATGGTACTAGAGCCAATACTAAGGATACTGCGAGTGTGAACTTTCTCATTTGGTTCCACTGATATCTATAAGCGATAAGCCGGACTAGTGTAAACCCCATAGTACTTGCACTTACTGTACAAGGAGTTGTTCCTATTATTAGTACCTTAGGCACTAATTTTGATAACAACAACCATAAGACATTATATAAAATACAGATACTAATATTCTTATCAAGTTATATATAGTATATAGTGCAGGATATTGGACAGTGTTAGTTAAGAAGATTGTACAGTATCAAGTAAAGATTCAAAAGGCTGATATAAAGATTCAAGAGTTAGAGATTGAAGACTCATGAGTATTGAAGAACTCAAGATATCAAGATAAGTTATAGAGTCATAGATTATTGTTAAAACCATGATAACACTTCTTTGATCTTTCTCTATTCTTCTTTTTAAATTGTTTTAAAATATTCTAAATTTCAAAAATGATTTTAAAAGAATTCTTGTTTTCAAAATGATCTCTCAAAATAACCATCAAATTATTTTCAATTTTTGATTTTAAAAGATTATTATATGTTAAAAAACTAACTTTTTAATTAGTTTATATTTTAAATATACTTTAACTCTATTATACTTTGTTATAGTTTTGATTTTATGATTTCTAAATATTTATAAGTATATTATAATATTTATAACTTTTATTTTAAAATATATTCACTTATACTTCATATATATTATTTTATTTCAAAAGAAATTCATATTAAATCCTTTATATACCTAAAAATATTTCAAAATAATTTTATAAAGTTTTATTAAATTTTGATATAATTAAAATATGTATAAACTATGTTTAAATAAGTTTACAAAATATAAAAATATTCTAAAATGTATAATATTTTTAAAAAAAGTAAGTTTTCAAAATATAAAAGGATATGTCCACATAGCCTTACCCTATATGTCGACATATGGACCGATTTTTTCAAAATTCAAATTTGAATTGATGTGTACCGTATCTCTTCACGAATGGACATGACTGTTGTTTCTTTATAAGTAAGGGTTAAACTAACGAATTTTTTTAAAATACTTTCTCATACTTTCTCCCCTCTTTCACTCTCTTGTTTTCTAAAAGAAAGTCTACTCAAATTCAATCAGAATCAAATTCAACTTCACTGATTTGATTCTCTATTGACTACTCTCTGATCTCTCTCATCTCTCTCACTCAAACAAAGATCAAAGTGTTATTCAAAAGGTTATAGGATCATTTGTATTCATGATCAATGATATGTTTCTGTAAAACTCTATCAAAACATACTCGTATATCGATGAGTGTGATTGTAGTCTGTGTAAATCAATTGGGTGTGCTTGGTGACCAGAAATTCAAGTAGGTGTGCTTGTGACCCGTGTAAATCAAGTGAGTCTACCAAGAGCTCGAAAAGTATGGAGGGTGTGTCTTGTTGCTTTGAAATCGAGATTGTATTGATTTTGCTATTTGAAAAGAAATCTGTACAACGTATTTTATAGAACTAGATGTAGGGTAACTCTGAACCAATGTAAAATCCCGGTATGTTCTTTCTTTTTTTACTTTTACTTCATTATATTATCTGTATTTGAATATGTGATTGTTAATTGCATTGTTTGAACTATATCTTAAAAGAATTTAAAAAAATTCACAAAAATTAGAAAACACTATTCACCCCCCCCCTCTAGTGTTAAATTAGCCTTAGGATCCATCTTCCGCTAAATAAAATTTTATATCAGAGCATTGGTTTTCAAAGTATTCATAATTTTGATTTTTGAAATTTTTTTAATGGCTAACTACGCTGTTAGTAATACTATTAGTAGCACTGTTAGTCCACTTATTAGTAATTCCTTTATGGAAGGACAATCTACTACTAGACCCCCACTTTTTAATGGCAGTAATTAGACATATTGGTCATGTAGGATGAAAATTTATTTATAGTCAATTGGTCTAGATATTTGGAACATCACACAAAATGAGTACACTGAGCCCAAGACTAATTTTTCAACTTGAACGGTTGACCAAAAGGCAGTCGCGCAAATTAACTCTAAAGCCATGAATGCTTTGTTTTGTTTATTGGATAGAAATGAATTTAATAGAGTGTCTATCTGTAAGTTTTCATTTGAAATATGGAGAACATTGCAACTTACACATGAGGGCACTGGTAAATTCAAATGGACCAAAATTTCTACGTTAACTAATCAGTTCCAATTATTTAAAATGAATCCAAATGAGTCCATTTCTGATATATATTGTAGATTTCAAGATATAGTTCATTCACTAATTGCACTTGGGCAGGAGAGAAAGTAAGGTAATAAAAAAGAAATCCATCGCTATCAAAGCCACAATAGATGATCTGGATTCAGACAATGATGATGATGAGGAAATCGCCTTCATGATAAGAAATTTCAAAAAAAAATTGAAGTACAGAAAGATGAATAATCTTAGGAGACATGATAATAAAAATCCAAAAAGTGGAAAAGGGAGCGGAAATGGTATTAGATGTTTTAACTGCAATGTACCTGGCCATATAAAAAGAGATATCCACATCTTAAGAAACCGAAAAACACACCAAATACTGATTCATCCAGAAAACAAAGAAGGGCTTATGCTGCAACACTAGGCGATTTAGGCACTTCCTCAGGTGATAACGAACCAAATACAAAGAATGCTAATATGTGCTTCACAACAATAATTAATGAGAATCTGAAGAAACAAAACAAAAATATGTACACAGTTAAACAAAAATTTTAAATTTTTGTTGCTGTCGATTGTTGTTGATTGCTAGTAATAATCTATACATTAATAATAATACTGGATGAATTTGGTGTGTATGTATTATAAATATCATACATACATAGATATATATATATAATAAAATATTACTAATATAAAATAATTTTTAATTATTTAATATTAAATAATAATTATAAGTATATATAAATAGGAATTATTTATTAAATTTCTCTTTTTGAAATTTATGACCTATATGTCGACATACCCCACATGTATATGTCGACATATGCAGGCAGATTTTGAATTTCAAATTCAAATTCAAAATTTGAATTTCCCACCACCTTTTCACCAACTCCTATGTTCTAAAAAAGATGTCTCTTAATCAGAGAACATGTCCTTCGATTCTATATTTATTTACTCTATCTCTATCCGTTCATTTCACTTTCATTTTCAAATTCATAAATCATTAACTCTCTTATCTCTTCAAACTATTCTTTAATGGCATCCTCAAGCAATACTCCATCAACCATGAGGCTTTCTAAGAAAACAAAAGTCTTCCTTTTCAATGACAAAGAAGCCATGCAAGCTTATATAGAATATACGTCTTTCGAAAAAGTCTCTCCTCGAAGATTTGCTATTTTTGAAGATTTTTCTACTTATGAACTTTTCAATCTTTGTTTGCAAAATGAAATTCTTAGTTTAATCGACTTCTCAAAATGAGTTTGTTTGTTATCCAAATTTAGTAAAAATGTTTTACGCAAATTTGAAAGGAAATTTTTATGATGGAAATGAAGGAGAAGTTTGGAGTAGTATCAAGGGGACACAAATTGTTTCAGATTATGAGATTTTGGGTCACATTCTCGAATGCAAATCTAGTGGAATGGACCTTTCAACTTTTCAAATTGATTTTCAAAACCGTGAAGTGATTCACGACATTTTCGAAAGTGATGATGACTTTGAATTCAAAAATAAAAACTTGCATCCAAAAGCAAGAAATTTAATCCTTCTTTTGCAACAAAGTATCACTCTTATAATGGGTAATTATAATAACCCGACTCAAAAAGTTTTCAAAGCTCTTTTCGCAATTTATGGTCAATACAACATAAATTGGTCTCAAGTCATTTTAGATGAATTTTTTCCTAAAAATATTTCTAAGCATGAAAACACAATATTTCACGGTGTGTATCTCACTAGAGTTTTCACTTACCTCGATGTTGACCTTAAAGAAGAGGAAACCATTCCTTGAAAAATATTTGACAAGGACAACATCTCACTTATGCATATTTCACCCTTTTTCGAGCCTTATGAAATGCTTGTGGAAAAGGAACAAAGATTGGCTTGTGAAGAAGAGCAAGATATAAGGGAAGAGGAGGAGGAGGAAGATGAAATGGAAGTCGAGGAGAAAGAACAAGAAGAGGAGGAGGATACTTCCTTGGAAAGTATCAATATGTCATCTAATCCATCCAACAAATATCTTCTCAAAAACCAAGAGAAGATCATTCAAAATTAAAGGAAGCTTAAGAAATCATTTTCAAAGAAGTTTACTTCACTTTCCATTAAAATGGATAAATTCTTTGGAAAGGTCATCTGCAAGCTTGGTGGTTCTTCTTCATCTCCATCCACATCTTTCTAGTTGTTTGTTTAAGTTATCTATCTTTGTATTTGGATGTTCTACTTTGAGTTTGTGTTAATCGTACGTATCTTTCTTCTATTTCTAATGTATTTCATGTACTCATCTTTATTGTTAATGAAATTCTATTTCCTAATGTTATACATTGTTAATCATCTCTGGAAAGTCATACAAGTATAATAATATAGGCCAAATACAACAGAATAGTGAAATAAAGTAGTTTTTAAAATCATAATGCATATGTTGACATATGCCAAACATGTATGTCGACATATAACAACCAGTTTTCAAAAAATTAAAAATTAAAAATAAAATAACTACCAAACACCTATTCACTCTAAAAAAAATCATCATTTTCAATCTCTTTCTTCTCTCTCTTTCATATATAAACTTATCTCTTCAATAATGGTTTTGCCACATCAAAAACTATGCAAAAATCTTGAACAAACACTTCAATCGTTCAAGAATATTCTTACCTTCATTCTTAGAAATCAGAGACACTTAAAACTAAGTCAAATGCGGATAATTAAAGAGCAAGAGAAGCACTTTGACATCATTCAGTGGATGATTTCTTCTCTTATCAAAGATGAACCAACCAACAATCCTAAAACTACCCTCAACAAAGATAATGAAGATTGGAATGTTATCAAAGTAGATCCAATTTTCGGACTGATGGATGGGTAAAAGTTCCTAGGGAAGTCTAAAGATTGATTGGTTTGGATTTAAATAACTATGTTTATTAATATATTACAATATTGATTTGTGTGGATTGGATTGGCTTTGTGTGTATTAATTGGATTTGATTTGTTGATTTATGTGATTGATTGGTTTGATTTACTTGTCTTATCTAACTTATCGAATGTATTGATTAATGTGATTAATATAAGTTATTTGTGTTATTGTAACGACCCGTAAATTATCGATAACTTTTATTTGTTTTATTAATATATTTAATTGGAATTTTGAGAAATTGTAAACGATAAAATTTTGAAATAAAAATGTAATATTTGAAATGCGTCTAGTTAAACATAGCAACTGGTAAATTTTCATCCGAAAATATGAAGTTTATTTTCGTGTGTAATTTTATTTCAATTTAATCAGTTAGGAATTGATGAAAATGAAATGTTTTCGAAACCTAAATATTTTTATATAGAAAAATTGTAAATCATCCTCTGAGCAAGGCGTCATTTTTTGTTTTTCCAAATTTGGACTTCTTTAGCTCCGTCGATCTTATTCTTCTACGTTTTTGCTGCATTTTCCGCTAGTAGAAAATTCGGATTTTTATATTTCAATCAAATCACTAATATATATACCATTTTGATCATCTCGTCATGCTGATCTCCATGGTATATTAAATTCTATATTTTTGAAGTCCGGAAAACGACGAAGTCTACGGAACGATTTTCGTACCGGTTTCGCAAATTGGCTTTTGATTTTTATTGTGACCGCTCAACTTTCCTCCGTATGAACACAGCAGCCATCAACAATAATTATTCAGCTTTCTACCTTCACTATTCCCCATATTTCATTTATTATGTGTTGGAAACGTATTGTTTGGTCTCTTCAATTTTCTTCCTTTCTTTATTTCCGAGGAAACAAAACTTCACTTCCCTGTAGCCATTTCCTTCATCTTCTCCTACCTTTCCTACTCCTTCACATTTATCTCTATCCATCAAAAAAGAAAAATTTATAAACGAAAGTGATAGCACATATTTTATAATTGGTGATATATACTTGCTCAACACTTCACCCAGCAACCAGATCTCGTGCATTTTTCCTGACCGAGACCGTTCCAGCCTTCGTTTCGCCCCTCCACCGACACTTCCACCGATGCCAGCCTACCCGAGCCCTTCTCCTCCTCTTCCCTTCTCCGGCCTCAGCCCACAACTCGCAACCCGTCCCCCTGACCACACCATAAGCTCCGCCCTGCCGTCTCACCGTAAAATTGCAACAGCCGCCCCTCCTGACCCGCGCTTAATCTCCGTCGAAACCTCCGCCTCCAAGCTTAACCGAGCTTTCTACCATTCCGCGGCCAATAAAGGTCACAGCACTGCCACCTTCTCATCTCTTCCTTTGTACAACTGGTATGTTTATATATATACCATATAGGACCAGCTATGTTATGGTTTTATATCTGCAATTTTATGAAGCAAGCTATACCAGTATTTTTGTACTAATATATTTTATGGCATTATGTTAGTTTATATAAGTACGTAAGTTATTTGATTATGCATATTTGGATATGTTATAAAACCTATTGAAGTATGGCTTCCATTTTTTTATATAATTTATATGGATTTGAAAGTTATATATTCTATATTAAGTTCGGAGATTTTAATGTAAAGAGTACTGTATATACATTTATTTCATAGCTGTATTGCAATATTTTGGAAGTATATTTATATCAGAGCTCTGTTTTGTGTCAGTTTACACTTTTGTTAATAACTTGCTGTAAATAGATATATACATTGGTTGAAAATAATAGGTGCAGCTGTATATATTTTCACATTTTAAAGGTATATAAGTTTCAAAGTCACAAAAGCTACTGTATAATTTATAAAGTATATATTTATAACAGGCTATTTCTAGTCTAAGTATATATTTATTCATTCACGTAACAGTTCGTTTATGTATTTATTTTTGTAGATTTATTTATATTATATGAAACTGTACTGTTGGTATCTATTGTAAATTATTGAGATGTTGATGTATGATAATATATGTTATATTATAAACATTTAGTTGTGCATATGCTATGATTTATAAGATCTGCAAATTTAATATAGGTTGATATTTAAATTTTTAAATATATGTTGATTAACAGTTTGGTATGTCATGTTTCTAGTTACAGTATGTTTAGTTTTTGTGTAAAGTTACAAAATTTATATTATAATATATAAGATGTTACTGTCTTTTATATATAAAGTGAGTTGAAATGTATATGCATTTTGTTTACAATATAAAGAACATACTCAAAGTCTGTTAGTTTATAAGCTATAAAGTATATAAGTTTTGATATGTTGTATATATATTTGTTTATTAAGTATACAAGTCCATATCTGAGTTTAACTTATAATATATATCGAGGGATTGTATCACGTGTGTGTGATTGATAAAGGCACAGTATGTATATATTGGATCTGAGCTATTGTATATAAAGTATGGTGAGATTTTATTTAAGAATACACATATATAAGTGTTGATTTAGGAATATAATATCTAAGTTATAACCTGCTACTTTACATTTTTTTATGTTATACAGCTAGTATATTCATAAGCTTTGAAGTCGTATATAGATTTTTGTAGATCGAAAAGTTACTTTGTTTATTTGTCTTATTGTCTTTACTGACTCTTTTATTTTATATATAATCTTTTAGTAGTCGGTTTAGTTAGTAATGGGCAGGTAACTTAAGTATTGATTTTGAAACATATTATTAAGATTTTTATTTTTAATTTGAGTTAGTATAAATTTTAAATGTATGTGTATTTGTTCTCATAAATTCGTTATCTATCAACTCTGCCGTCGAATCCGTATCTATCTAGCTTTGTTTTGGAATTCGTGCCTGGATTCGTAGCTCATTTCTGTATCTAACCTCTAGCCTCGAAAGGTGAGCAATCACTCACGATTAACGTTCTTTTATTTATTAAATTTGATTTCAATTGAAACGACAATTGAAATATGCGACTGTTAGTTATTTACACTGTTATATATATGTTATTACCTGTATTAGTTCATCTGTGACATCTGACGCTACTATTTATTATTTATACAATGATAATCCAGTTTGGTTGTTAAATGATTGATTGTTGATGTTTACATTGGACGTTAAATTTGTTAATGTTGTAAGTGATAAATAATTTGAAATTGAAATTGACGTAGGATAGTTAGATTTGATATATGTGTTAATTTGATTTATGACATTTGCATAATATGACCCCTTTTGAATGTTAAATAAATTGACACGTAGAAATAGTGTTAACCATACCTTGAACCATTTAAATGTATGTGTATAAATTAATGTAGTTTGAAATTGAACAATAGATATCAAGTGAAAAACCGTATAAATATTAGTGTAATAATCTTTAATCTACATGAAATGATAGTGTAGATTCTAGAAATAATTATATTAATTTGCACAAACAACAACGTGAATTACTACGGTTATTTCGGGATTATTTGAATTGATTATCGGATTGTTATTGATTGTTGTTATTGCTGGTTTACTTACTTTGACACTATCCCAGTTATCACACTGCAAGTTCCCTTTGCTATGCTTTGATTCTTGAATTGAAATGGAATCGGGTTGAAATGATAAATACCCAAATAAAACTTTGACTTAGGATAGAGAATTAAATAAAACCCGATTGGTCAATAATTTGATTTAAAAATAAAATAAAGATTTTATTTGAATAAATAATGAGGTTTTGAAATGAAGTTGGAATTTGAACTTTAATGAAAGGAAAATGTTAATATTAATAATCTGAATCAAAATATTGACATAGTAGTTGATGAAAGAATGTTGTTTTAAATTTGGAATTATTAATAATTAAGTTTGAAATTATTTAATAATTAAGTTGAAATTATTTAATAATTAAGTTGAAATTACTTAATAATTAAGTTGAAATTATTTAATAATTAAGTTTTGAAATTATTTAATAATTAAATAAGATTGAAGTTATTTAATAATTAAATAAATTGAATTCTTTAATAAGTGGAATTGAACTTCTTGAATAAGTGAAATTTAGTTTCTTTATTAATTGAGCTTTGAAATTGTAACTAAGTAAATAAATAAGTGAAATTGAATTTTCCTTAACAAGAAATAAAAAATGTGATTTATTGAAATTAATGTAAGACTTGTAATTTAAAGAGTTGATTTGACGAATCTAATTTAATTCAATTTGAAGTTTTGATATAATGAAGTTGAACTTAAGTAATTGATTTAATGAATTGGAAATTAAATAGAAATTGTTTTGAATGACAAATTTACTTAGCGAATATTGAATGAAATCGATCAAGGAATTTAAATTCATTTGAATGTTAAATTAAATTAATTCAAATGATTTCGGAATGAAACTTATATACGAACTTGAATCAAAATTTGAATTGTTTTAAATAAAAATTGAATTTGAATTATAAGATTTCGAAATGGTAATTTGGAAGTTTTGAAACGTAAATTTTGGAAATTGGTTTAAAAAGACAAATGAAATGTTGATTATAAATTCTAATTGAAATTGAAATTGATTTGGTTTTTTAAATTTATTAAACGACCAATCGGTGTAATAATTACGAAAGTTATTAAAGAGACCGGAATCTGTTATGGACATACTCTCTGTCTAAACCGAAAACCACTTTAATAACTATATGCGAAGTGTGATCCAGAATGAAGTGGTTGGAATGATGAACGTGATGACTGAAGAAAGAGAACGATAATGGATAGCCTTGACACTTGTGTCAAATTGGAAATGACTAAAACAGGAGCCGTGCCGGGCCAAATGGGGTTAGCTACCTCGAGCGAACACACTTCTTCATAAACTACTCATTACTGGTTATCGATTGGTGCACCCTCGAATTTTGGGAGTGTTGTTTCGCGGTGTTGCGATCGTTGCGGCGATGCATTCTCACCAGTCCGGATCAGGCAAACGGTAGTTTCACTACCTTGGGTATTGCTTCATGCGCCTTGTCATACTTGTATCCCTTTATATGCGACCACTACGATTTGTTTTGTGTTATACCTATGGAGTACTCCCTGATATCCCACTAGTTTACGGTGGAGTTTACAGTGTTGTATAGTCTATGACGCTTTTATAAAAACGTGTTAAGGGGAATAATGGTAACGCCTTAACACTATTTTGATACTTTATATTACTGATAGACATTATCTACTTAGCGTACACTACTACATAGTAGATAGTTTAACGGACCCTTAGAGGATGGTTATTCCAAACATCTTTTAAGTTACTTGTATTCCAGTTGCTATTTCACTTGAGTTGGATTTATTGATATAAGAATATTAATCCTGACTCGAGTGTTTTGTGTTTTTCTTTACGCTCGGGTCAGACTGAGTGTACCGGTATTCGAGACTCACCTTTGGAGTTGGAGCTTCGCTTGGAGATCCAGCTATCTATCCAGTTTCAGATATCCAGTTGATTCTAGTGATGTATTCTGATATTGTATTTGATTATTGTATTCGGGACATCTGTTGTACCTTATTTAACTCTGATATGTATATAGTATCTTCATGAACTACTATCTTTTGTTTCGGCTGCATTTATTACTCTGTGTCTGTGAGCTGTGATTATTTATTTACTATATATGCTCAGTTTTGCCAAATTTAAATTAACTATTCGGTATTTTGAATTATTCAAGTCCGACATGTGCGGATGCGAATAAGTCTAAAATAGCGGGTCGTTACAGTTATCACTCTTATATTACTATTATTGCCTTTTCTAATTGCTTTTATATCTCAGTATTATATATATTATGTAGTACCATAGTTAGGGGGAGTTATTTAGATTTCTGCTGATAACAAAGGGGGAGAAATATATGAAATCTAGGTATAGATTAAAGGGGAGTTATACCATATTTTATAAACACGGTTGTCATCATCAACAAGAGGGAGATTATTAGTACCTTAGGCATTAATTTTGATGACAACAAGCATGCGACATTATATAAAATATAGATACTAATATTTTATCAAGTTATATATATATAGTGCGGGATATTAGATAAGTGTTAATTAAGAATGTACAATATCAAGTAAAGATTCAAGAGGTTGATATAGAAATTCAAGAGTTAGAGATCGAAAGCTCATGAGTATTGAAGAACTCACGATATCCAGATAAGTTATAAAGTCATAGATTATTGTTAAAACCCTGATAGCACTTCTTTGATCTTTCTCCATTCTTCTTTTTGAATATTGTAAATTTCAAAAATGGTTTTAAAAGAAATCTTGTTTTCAAAATGATCTCTCAAATGACCTTCAAATTATTTTCAATTTTTGATTTTACAAGATTATTATATGTTGAAAAATTAAGTTTTTAATTAGTTTATATTTTAAATATACTTTTAATCTATTATACTTTGTTATAGTTTTGGTTTTATGATTTCTAAATATTTATAAGTATATTATAATATTTATAACTTTGATTTTAAAATATATTATTTTATTTCAAAAGAAATTCATATTAAATCCTTTATATATTTAAAAATAATTTTATAAAGTTTTATTAAGCTTCGATATGATTAAAATATGTATAAACCATGTTTAAATAAGTTTACAAAGTATAAAAATATTTTACAATGTAAAGCATTTTAAAAAAAAGTAAGTTTTTAAAATATATAGGGATATGTCGACATACCTTCACCCTATATGTCGACATATGGAGCGATTTTTTCAAAATTTAAATTTGAATTGCAGTGTCCTTTCGTCGTATCTCTTCACGAATGGACATGACTGTTGTTTCTCTATAAATATGTGTTAAACCAATGAATTTTCTTTAACTACTTTCTCATATTTTCTCGTCTCTTTCATTCTCTTATTTTCTAAAAGAAATTCTACCAGAATCAAATTCAACTCTACCGATTTGATTCTCTATTGACTATTCTCTGATCTCTCTCATCTCTCTCACTCAAAGAAAGATCAAAGTGTTATTCAAGATGTTATAGGATCATTTGTATTCAAGATCAACGCTCTATATTTGTAAAACTCTATTAAAACATACTCGTATATTGGTAGGTGTGATTGTAGCCCGTGTAAATCAATTAGGTGTGCTTGGTAACCGGAAATTCAAGTGGGTGTGCGTGTGGTCTGTGTAAATCAAGTGAACCTACCAGAGCTTGGAAAGTTTGGAGGGTGTGTCTTGTTGCCTTGAAATCGAGATTGTATTAACTTTTCTATTTGAAAAGAAATATGTATAAGAAATTGTACATGACTGGATATAGGGTAACTCCGAACCAGTATAAAATCCTGGTGTGTTCTTTTCTTTTTACTTTTACTTCATTTGAATCTGTGATTGTTAATTGCATTGTTTAAACTATAGTCTTAAAAGAATTCAAAAGGATTCACAAAAATTAGAAAACACTATTCACTCCCCCCTCTAGTGTTAAATTAGCCTTAAGATCCATCTTCCGCTAAGTAACACATGTCTGACCACCCGGGTTGTTGATTTCCTAAAGTTGTGTTTGGATCTCTCTATATTGGGTGGGAAACCCTACTTTGGAACCGATTTCTATGAAAGAGATATTAGTATGCCATAAGGGCAATATGTAATTTGTTACATATATCAAGCTTTGTAGTCAATCTTGTTAGTAATAACGGTGGTATTTTCTTTTATATACTTTGTTATATTATGATATAAGTAATTAAATAATACATTTAAATTATATAATAATAAATTACTTAGGTAAAATGTTATATAGTTCAGTTGCAAATAGTTGCAATCGTGAGTAACTAATCACAATATAAAATGATATTTATTTTAAATATTCCTTGTCAAGATGTTTCGAGAAAAGGATATTGATTCATACGTTGAGACCAGAGTGTGTAATGCTCTTCAAAGATTGTGCAGTGCATTACTCAGGAATGTTGGAGGCACCGTGGGGTTACATACGTGTAGTTATTGGATAATATGGGATGACTTGTTTGGGAGTTTCCTATTGGTTGATAACAACTAGGTCAAACAATAAATCTCGATGTGATAATGTTACATAGTTCCCTCAACTTGAGAATACTTTGGAACTTCAACGTGAATATTCCACTTTAATTATAGTAAAATTATGGCATGGCAATTCATCGAGCGAATATAGTTGGGTCTAGTTAAAGCATTGGAAGTGAACTCTATTCAATAAAGAATTCATCTCCTCAATTGTATGAGATTAGTATCATGGTCAATCGTAGTCAACCCAAAGTCAAATTCTCTAACCAGAGTAGTATGGTTAATAATAAATGTTATTATTGAACCAAGGATTTATTTTTTGAAAAAATCGAGTTGAATGTGGATGATATTGGAATTTCGACCAATACCAAATCTCAAATATTCTAAAGTGATATAGTTTTGACTAAGAGAACGTGTGGACATTATCGTTACTAAAAGATACCACTTAAGAAAATATCAAATTGGATTTTACCAAAAAGGTCTATAAGCCATGAATTCGATCAAACTATCACACCACTAGCTAAGGTGACGTGTGAACGTCAGTATTTGAATTGTTCAATATTAATCGCCGATTAGATTCCCACCTCTGAGCCTCACAATCACATTTGTGAATTCTCCAAACAACCAGACAATTTAATTAGTTTATTATTATAAACTATTTTTTTTGATAACATGAGTGATACTCTATTCAAGCAGAGCACTCTTTTTCATGACTTGGAAGCTCAAACCAACGACCTTTAGAACCTTTGTCTAAAGCATCACACCCTAACCACTTAAGCTAGATATCCTTGACATTATTATAAACTAATTAATATTTAAGAAATATTAATTATTAATTTAATTGATTTATTAGTGTTGTTGGAAATTATTTGGATGTATATATAAAGGTTATATACGCATGTATCGATATATGATATCGGCGTGTATTTAAACGGACTTTAAATCAGTTAATTATTTAAAAAAAATCCATGGAAAGGAAATGCTTTGGGGTTATGTAAAGGAAACGGGAAGGAAGGGTTGATTGAAAATTATTTATAATTTAAAGGAGAAGTTTTTAAAGAAAGAATAGGAAAGTTTCTATTCTTTCCTTAAAACAATTACCGCTAATTTATTTTCTCTTATTCAATTTTTCCTCATTCTTCCCTTATCCATGGCTACCTTCTCATCTCATTCATAGCTAAAAACTCCTTCTCAATTTTCTAAAAAATATTAACTCCAAAACAAATCAAAGCATGAAATAAACATAAAGGCTACGTGGTTCATCCATCTCTTACAAAGATTGAATGTAGATTCAAGGATTTAACGAGGGATTTCCAAATCAAAGTATCGCTTATTGGCTAGGTCTGAAAGGTATATTCTAAATTTAATTTGTTGTCTTAGATGTAATACACTTATCATAATTTTATATGCATATATTATTGCCTCACTTTAATTCAGAATTAGTAAAATAATTTAAACAACCTGTTAAATGATTTGACCCGTTTAACTCATTAAATTAAACCCAAAATTTATATATGCATAAAGTAATGCTTTAGGTTATGAATTTATATTTCTAAATCACCTATAATAATTCTAAACATATTATATAATTTAATGAACTAAATGTTTCTGTTACAATTTTAATCAATCATAAAATATAGAGATTATTGAATATTGATATCTTGTTTCTTTATGTATGCAATTTTGGTTTTATAATATTTTGATCGTTTAAAAAGAGATCTTTTTTATATTTGGCCTAAAACTTTATACATGTACACATACAAACATACATACATAAATACACACACATGCACACGCGTACACGCACACACACGCACACACACACAGATATATATATATATATATATATATGCGGTACATCAAAAAGGTTTAACGTAATAAAGATGTGTTTTGAAATCAACTGGAAATTATTTTAGCTTAATCTCTATATACGGACACACACACACATATAGGGCAAGGATCGGCTACACATCATTTTTGCAACACCTGAAATCCCCATTGATTTCAACCACATGTTCCGGATTAAATAATAGAATGAAGTGATAACAGAGAGAAAGTATAATTATTTAAATCAGAACATGTAGTTGAAATCAAGGGGGGTTTGAGGTGTAGCCAATCCTTGTCCATACATATACATATAAATATACATGTATGTATGTGTGTGTGTTTAAACATTTTTATTTATATTTTATATTGCTAAGGCATGTATTTTAGAAACATTTTTTTCATAAATTTATTTTTTATTGAACAATTTAAAATCGAGGCAATAATATATATATAGCGAATATATATTGACTATATAATTATTTGTTGCTTTTTCCATTTTAAACATATTACTGTAACATATCGCCTCTTGTACATTGATGCATGTAGTGTCAAATAAATGTTTGCAAAAGAGAAAAGGTGGAATTAATCAATGATGCTCCCTTTATCTCTTTCCTTTTAGATCTTGATGTGATTATATCCAGATATATTTTCATGTTTGTTCCCTTCTTTAAAAACCAAACAATTACACTTACTATGTATTTCACACGTTTGTCACACCTTTTAAAATATGAATATATTTGATTTATTCATACCTTTTCAAATTTCACACTTAATTAATGCAGATTCTATTAATTAAGAATAAGACAATAATAATAAAATGCGATTTTATTTAAAAAAAATAGATTAGACTTCTAGCGAAGCTCATTAGACTTCATAGGTACACTATGATCCAAATAAGGAATTATTTTGAAATCTACCATTTCACTCGTTGGGAAATGGACCAAGTTCCTTCATCTTATTCGATGACGTGGGCTTGGCTAAGCATTTGTGAGAAAATATTCAGTCTTTTGGATTTCCTTTGATAAATACACTGGATAAGGAGGTAATGAAGTTCTCAAAAGAATTGAGTTCTGGGAGTCGAATATTTTTTAGAAATTATTAGAAAGGGAATTAATTTTAGAAGTTGGAATTGTAATATTTGTTTAGAAGAGAATTTATGAATTGATATTGTATTTATCTAAGATTGTAAAAATATTTGGAATATTTTGACAAAGGGATTTAAATTATTATTTCAAAGTAAGAGGGATTCTCTTATTTAGATTTATATTTTGGATGGAAATTAAAGGATTTTGTGATATAAGATTTTGAATATATATATATATATTTGATTTAAAGTTTATATATATGTATTTCAAAATTTAAGTATACACACACACACACAACATAGACACAACACGTATTATTTTAAAATGAAGAATTTGGTCGTTAATAATATAAAATGATATATGTGTGTGTGTATGATACAATGGTTTCAAATTATACGAAATGATGTTGTAAAATGAAGTATAAGTATTTCAGAAAATAACCATAGTTATTTCGAATTTAAATGTATATTGAGTGGTTAATACTGAATTATCGAAGTTAAAGAAAAATAATTAGTTTTGATGTTAGAATATAAAAATAAATGAAATGTATGTTGAAGGGGATTACGTTTGTGGCTTTTAAACAAAAGGGGGGCTTTATAAAATTATGTTTTGAAAGGTGAATGGAAGTCTAAATTTTGACATTTGATGAATTTTTTATCGGTCATTTCTCTATTATTTTAAAAGTATGGAAAGGAAATTTCAAATTGTTAAAATATTATTTTTAAAGAGAATGGTTTAATGGATTAGGAAGTGAATAAAGAAGGTCAAGTCGTCAAAGCTTACACATGGAAGGCAGTCCGAATTGCATGTATGCCACTATGTCTTAAAGAGAAGGGAAAGCAGATTGTGGTAGGAATGGAGTTATCATTTTTAAGGAAAGTGATAGTGGATAGTCAAGCTGTAAATCTCATATAGTGCATGAATTTATTATGGTGTCGATTCCGTCTAGAGGATCGACCCATCAATCTATGATTTTCCATAATTTGAAATAGGTTACATATAGAGTCTTTAGCGACACATATGTACTGAGTATATATTAGGGCGTCGTTTGAGTCTGGAATATATTGGATGACTCAATCTGGGATAATATTGGATGGTAAGAGTAGCATGACTTGAATGAGGAGTAATGGACTTGGCATGATCTTGTTGTCTATTGTGATCTCGATAGTCATTTGATAGCAAGTAGTTATCCATCTTATAGCTTAGGAATCCCATATACCTTCGCTAAAGATTCTGATCTTTTTCCCCCAAATAAATAGAACTTTCTACACATGTTGACATGCCACTTAGGTATATGAATCTAGAAGAGATCAAGAGTTGGATATGAAATTTACAAGTTGATAAAGGAAGATCATATTTTTGGCTAAAAAGAAGTAAGTACTAATTATTTCGTTGAAATGTCATACGGAAGAGACGTTAGCCTGATAACAAATATTTAAGTTAAGATTCATATGAAGAAGATTGGACCAAAGTTATACTTGCACGATATTGGAAGTTTTGAAGATACAGTTAAGTAGAGTTAGGATTGCAGAAGTAGTAGTTGTGCACATGCATTTGAGGTTAGCTTGTTTTTCTGACCAAAATGATATACAAGATTGTTCGAATCAGAGGTCATATGGATGCAATACAGACAAAAGGATATATGAGATTGTTCGAATTGGAGATCATATGGATAAGATACGAACGAAATGAGTTTCGAAGCTTAGCGAGCTTTGGCTTTAGGATTTTAATTTTAAATTTTAAATTAAAACAATGTTTTAGTTTTCCCTCCTTTCATAAATAACCTGTTTCCGCAAGAGTATGTTCATTTTTCAATTTTCCTTCTTCATTCCTGTATGTCTATTTTGCTCTTCCACTTTAAAACTTCAAAATGACGTATCTCTATCAAATCTTAACGAATTTCGACGATCTACCCGTCAAAATGATTATAGAGACGAGTACTACGATCTGGAGTAGAAATAGGGATGAATTGTGGAAATTTTTGGGTGCTAATATGTTAGGACAATGAAGAATTTAAGGCTATTCCATCGTTGGTGAATGGGATCTAATTTAGTACTTACTCAACTAAACCTGTATCATACCATGATCTATATGGCCAGGGATTAGGACTTGGTTTGGATATTAATTAATTAGTGATATGGACAATAATTAAATTTAAATAAAATTAAACTAAACTATGATTATGATAACGTAATCAATGACTTTGATTTATGTATGGAATGGGTTCATAAGCAATGAAAAAGAGAATGTATTTTGATCATATATGGCTTAAAACCCCATATAAATGTATACGAATTAACATGACTTGAATTAGTGATGTTAACTTATGTAAATCAGAGAATAAAATCCAAAATTTAATACACACATAGACAAGCACACACGATACACACACACACACATATGTAAAGGAAAGAGGAGTATTGCTTTGTATAAAATGAGATATGTGTTATATGGTAAAATACCATATAAATGTGATTAAAATTGTATGCAATGGATTCCTGAAATGAATATGTATATTTTAGAAAATAACGTGAATTTATATATATTTTAGTGAATATATATGATTTTAACTTTGAACATATAAAATTTGAATATATTTATAAAAGAGGATCATATTTTAAATTATACACTACATATAGTTTTAAATCATATGAAAATATTAAAAAATATGACATTAAGACTAAAGATATTAAAATTGATTAATTTCAAATTTATTTGTATTTTTAACTACATTTTAAGTGTTTTAAAGTATAGTTTTCTATTTAAAATATGAAAAGTTTGATTATTAAACTATGAGAAAAAGTGGAAATTTGATGATTTACATGTGGATTTCCTGATGAATATGTAATGGAACGAAGTAAGAATAACGTACAAAATTTAAATTCAAATCAATGAAACAAGTCAAAAACAAAGAAAAGGAAAGGAAGAAAAATAATATACATAGAAACTCCTTCTTGTGCTCACGCCTAGACATCAACTGATTGATCGATTGATGTCCAACTAGTTGATCTATCAGAACTTACTGGCACAGGTTGAACATGGACCCAAAGGGCCTATATAAAAGGTAGAATCGACTCATGTCTCATTCTTCGATTCGTTTATGGTATCAGGCAGGCTTTAGGGATGGTATTCGCCAATGTTTGATGGATGCAATTGTATTGGTTTCCTATGTTTAACCTAGGCGATATATATAGTATTTCTAGTGATGAATATGTATATTGGTTATTTGTTACCTCTATTGGTTATCATGGTAATACGATCATTTAGTTATATATGATGTGCATGTTGATATACGATAATAAGTTCGTAGGCAGTATATGGAATTGCCTCCATTCGGTGACTAAGCCGTGTATTGATGCAATAGAGTGGGTGTAACATCCCGTAATTTTACCTTTTCGATTTTGAATATTTAATTAATTTTAAATATTTAAATAATTGGTTTTAAAGTTTAATAACTTATATTCAAATATAGTGATTATTTAAATATTTGAACTGTGAATTAAATATTTGAATATTGAATTAAATATTTGAATTGTGAATTAAATATCTGAATGGTGAATTAAGTATTTGAATTGTGAATTAAATATTAATTAAACGGATTTAATGGCCTTATTTAACTCCTTTTAATTAATAAATAATAATGGTGAATTCAATTTGTAAATTTATTTACAGTAATAAATAGTTCAGATAAATAATAAGAAAATCAACTGTTAATAAAACGATTCAATTTTTATTATAGTATTTTTAATTTAATTTATTAGATTTTTCCATAATTTTTAATTTAAAAAATATTTAAATTATCGTTTGATGACTTTTCGATAAACGATGGTATTTTTGAAGTTTACAGAATTAGATAACCAGTATAGATTATTATTGTTTTGGGATCGTATTGCGTTTTTATGCGTGATCGTATTTTTGTTTCGTCATTCACGGGCCCGTACGCGAATGGAATTCTGTGTAGCGAGATGACGGGAATTACAAAATTAATACAAATTCAACCCTTCAATCAATTCAACAACCCTCTTCTCTTTTTTTCCCTCTTTCCTTTACTTTTTCATTTTACAGTAAACTAAGGAAATGGAGGCAACCTTTAAAAATCAAAACCAAAATAAAATACTCCATGAAAAATTACAAAACAAAGATCTTTAGACTCTGGTGGAGTAGATCTATAGTTCTATACTCATTTCCTAGAGTGCGGCTTTGATATGTTGAGAGCGACAGTTTTGGTCGTGCTTAGGGTTTGAGGTAGCCGAAGTTTGAGGCATCGTTGGAGGAACCGGGGTGTGGCAAAGTGCTTATGGTGCAAAGATGAGTGGATGGTGAAATTTTGGAGGAGGCCGATTGACTATAATGGAATGGGTTTCTAGGGTTTCAAAGGGAGAGGCCATCAGGTCACCGTGCGTACGGTGACGTTGAGCTTCAATCGTTCGGGTCTATGGTGATTCTAGCGCAAAGAGACACTCGTTGGAGCTGATGGGAGTTGTTTTTGTGCAGTATTGCTCGAGTTATGGGATAAGGAAGGTCGCGTGTTCATGGGATTTAGCGTGCATGGGTGTATCAGTGTACAGGGGGAAAAAAGGTGATTATGAATGTAATTAAATAATTAACCTAATTAATTATTTTAATTAACCTTGAAATCTTTTAAAATTGAATATCTGGCTCATACAAGGTCAGATTCGGATGCGGTCAGTTGCGTTGGACTTGTATCGACGTTATTTTCGCATTGGAGCTGGTTTCATCGAATTCGAACCAAGTAGAATTTTGGAAATACCGGAACACGAAAGCGTCAACTGGAATTTCTATGTGTTTACTCACCTCTAAATAAATTATATGACATTTGTGTTACTATAGATTATTATTGAATGCTTGGATGATAGTTTATACCGTTGTTTGATTGTTTGGACTTAAATTCTCGTTTGAAAATAAACGGATAACATCAATAACCATTGTGTTGTAGGGGACAAAAACAAAGGGAAGTGTACATAGCGAATAGGTCGTTAAGGAACACTTCGAAAATTCATACACGTCTCTGTAATTTACAGGGAATTTTTGTACAGAGACGCTAAGGGGTTTCTCACCGATATTAATTTACTTATATTCTTATGTTGCTATATTGGTGTTTGGTTGAAATATCTATGACATACTGTTTGATTCGTATAAGCATCTATACAATGATTTTCTTTATACCGCCACTTATGAAATATCATTCCCTTAAACCCTTGTTCTGTATTGAACTTGAGCTTGTATATTTACAAAATAAATGTTTGTTTTTGCACTTTGAAATTTGTTTAAACAATATTTTCAAATATTTTGAGAATTTAGAATAAAGGAAAAATGTTGATTTAAAATTCATAAAAGGAGTTATAAATTTAATTAATGCCTTTTAGGATAAGTAACACTGTTTTAAATTTATAAATAGATTATAAATTTGATTAATTATCTTTAGAGATAATTAATGTCTATTTAAATTTATAAAAGATTATAAATTAGATTTAATTATCTTTCAGGATAATTAATGTTGTTTAAATTTGTAAAGGTCATTTACATTAAATATTTTGTAAATTCTTTTCAGATGGGTTTTGTTAGGATTGTATAAGTATTTAAAAAGAATTGGAGGTTTAAATTTATTTTTAATTATTATTTAACTATAATAAAGTTAATTAATAAATTTATTAATGATGTTTAAGGTTAATTAATCATTTTAATAATGATGTTTTAAAATTAATTAATCATTTTTTATAATGAAGTATAAGATTAGTTAATCATTTGAATAAATGATATTTAAAGTTAATTAACTGGTTTAAATAAAGGTGTTTAAAATTAATTATTGGATTTTATAAAAGTGTTTAAAGATTAATTAACTGATTTAATAAAAATGATTAAAAGTTATATAACTGACTTAATAAAGGTGTTTAAAATTAATTGATTGATTTATTAAAGGAGTTATAAGTTTGATTAACTGTCTATTGGAATAATTAACGTGGTTTTAAAGTTATAAAAGAATTATATCAAATTTCTTTCCAGATGATTAACATTGTTTTAATTTATAAATGCATTTTAATTAATTTATAATCTTCCGGGATAATAAATGTTGTTTGAAATTTATAAGTGATAGTTTATAAATAAGATTTTTTTAAAAAGGAATCGTTTTTAAAAATAAAGCTAAGTGTAAATTATTTTGGGTTTATGGTAAACAATGTTTTAATAACATTTGTTTTTGACCCTTCTTTCTAGTACGCTTAAAAATATAATTCGCTCTTAAAAAGAAATATTTTAAAGAGTGTTTTAAAGTGTTTTATAAATATTTATGATGGGAAATTCAAGCACAATTTCGGTTTTAAAAGTTTAAAGATTTGATTCGGTTACGGAGAGGATAAGAAATTTAATTTTCGTAAACGATATCGCTTCAACAAGAAGGATTTAGTCATACTCTTAACACTAAACATCGAGGTATGAAAACTCGTTTCTATCTCAAAGGTTAAAATTATTGTCAAGGTAATGCCTAGAGGTAACACTACCTTAACTTGTCCGGCTTCATTTGAACCGAGAGATAATACAAGTTTGAAATCGATGATTAGTGGTAAGGGTATGAGATTTAATTTCCATATATGATCATTTTGATTTTTCTCGATAGTTGATTTATTTACTATCGATTCAGCTTTCTTCTTTGTGTATCATCAATCTAAGACGATTTAATGTTCATTTGAGTGTTGATATCCTTTGTCGAAAATGGTTAAAACCAAAGTGTGAGTGGGGACCAAACTATGTAGGGTTGCTCTCATTAGGGTATTTTCACATCTACCCTAAATTGGTTTTGGTTGTATGTGCGTGAAGATGTGAAATACTCGGATTCTCGATAAAGGTTGACGGGGTCCGACTTGGAGGTTTCCGAGAGCCATCGTAGTTCTCAAGTGTATTTCTAGAGGTATACTTTTGGTGAGGAGGGTGCACCCTCCTAGTCATTGTTGGAAAATTTCTTTTTCCTTCTTATTGATTCAAATCTTTGAATTGTTTTCTTAATTGCATCGAGAAGTGACTGGAGCTATTCTCATGTTATGCCTATTTCTTTCAAGTTTGGGTTTTGTTTTAATTTGTTTTCATTCATTCATGTGTGGATGTTATTCTTGTGAGGTAAAAAACCATTCCGTGTTTAGCGGCATGGTCTCACAAAATTATTATATGTTCCCCATATCTCTTGAGTTTTCTCACGCTGATATTTTCAAACTAATTCGAGTATTATTTTATTATAATGCTCAAATCAGACCAAGTATTTTTCTAGGTTGTCGTTGGTGGGACATGGAGCTCATGAAGTAGAGCTAGATGTTCACCTGCCGTAGTATTTCATTTCTGTTGTATTATTATATATACCCATTAGCAATCGTAAAGTCAGGAAGTTATAATTGTCCATGCTGATGAGGTTTGTTTTTAATTCTAATATACCATATATTCTAGAGTGATAGCTTTTACTGTCTTTGTTATATTATATGTTGTCGTTCGACTATGAGATTATGTTTCTCCAATTCCTTTCTTTTCTTTTTCTTTTTACCCTAGCAATCTGCCTTTCCGATGATTGGATGTTCAACATTGGAATACCGTGGATGTATTTGGTGCTGACTTTCGATGGTCAAAAAGGTAACTCTTTACAGTGGGGTTTAGCGTGCATATAGGTTAGACTGTATCATCGTTTTTGCATGGTTTGTTTTATTATGGCCTTATTTTCATAGATCAACCATATATGTCATATAGTTTGACTAACTCGTTGGTTGCAGATGAAATAGAATTGAGGTATGTTATTTAGACCATAGTTAATCAAAATATCAAATCCAAACACACTTTAATGTCGGATGTTTATTTATATACAAAATTATATGTACAAGCAACATCATCGTCATCGGCACCTTCAAACGTCAGTTGACTAATAAGACCCAACTCAATCAACCTAATAATGATGAACACAAAGGGAAAAACATAAAGAGGGGTCAGACAATAGTCCGACCAAGTAAAGTAAATCTACTTTACCATATACTATAAACATCCCCAAAAATTGTATCAGACATAGTTATGTTGTCTGAATTGGCTTGGGTAATAAGATATATATTGTTTTATTATATATCTACTCCTTCGGTTGTGAGTTTTAGAAAGTTATATTAAGATTATATATTTTGTTTCTATTTATCATCTCTTAATGACTCATTTTTTTCGGCCTTTGGGATTTACGTATCTTCGTTTTGTTAAATCAGAGGGCCAAAAATGATGGGTTGTTACAAACAATTACAGAACGACTCATCGAGAGTATTTTATAAGTTAAAAGTCAAATATAAGATCTCATGTGACGATATGTAGTAGTATTTGACTTGAGAATATTGTGAATCTTAAATGTGTAAACTATACTTTGATTATGGTCAACTATACAACAATGAAGATACATGACAATGAAGATCATGTTAAGACCGTAATTGGGTATAGGTTGAACCACTTGAAGTAGAAAACTATTCAAGAGAGGATTCGTCCCCTTTGAATAGAAGATTAGTATCACCATAATTGTTATCGGGTTGAACCATGAATTTTATTGTTGGGCTTTATAATTAACTATGGATATTGATAGAGCATTGATTAGTGAGCGAGCTCTAGATATCTAATTGATATTGTGATAACAAAAATGAAACGTATACAATATATCATTCTTTAAGGGTGTCGCTTTAAAAGAACAAATATTAGAATTCACCTTGATAATCTGTAAGCAACTAAACTCGTGTTCACTACTGTCATCAGCAATGTCTGTAATGGCTTTAATATTTAAATTGTTTAAATAATATTAAGGGCTAAGTTCACACCTAAGAGTCACACAACCGTAACTCTCAGTTTTTGAATGAAAATAATTTATTGAAATAATTTATTATTTTGGAGAAATTAATATACTGATTATATAAAGTAATTTATTATTATTTTTAATTATTATTAGATGGTCTAAAATTAATTAATATAACATACAATGTTATATATTATTTAAATATTTTTTGGGCCAATATAATAATTTAAATATTATATATGTATGTATGTAATTCTTTGCAGTTTAAGCCCCGCTAAAGCCTCACAAAATCCCCTCTGTAGCGCATAACGTTCTACAACTGCTACGCTTTATCTATCTAGCGCTATTAAACAGTGGATCCGCTTTAAATCCCACTAGTTTCCACTTCACCTGCTAAATCAAGGCTTTTTAGCATCGCTTTAGCAACATTAATATAAAAAGTTGATTTGACTAATACTCGTTTAAACCAAATCCACAAACTTAGGGTAAAGACATAATTTTAAAGTTGCTCAATATAAGTTAGAAATATGTTATAGTCACTAAATCTGAACTACATAAATCATGATATTCTTCGATTTTGTTATATAAGATTAAACAATATTTCTTTTTCCTACAAAGATGACGTGAGAATGAGAATAAATTAACTTTAAATATTTGGTTTTATATTTAATGAAACTTTTTGTACCTCCACTATTTTTCGGTATATCTTCGCTTTATCCCCGCTATAACTTTTTGCATCTTCATCGTTATGGAACCATTAAGCGCTTTAGTTGCACATGTATGTATGTATGTATGTTTGTATCTGTGCAGTTAATGCCCCGCTATTACCCCGCTATAACCCCGCTATATCTCATAGCGGGTTTCTGCCGCTACGATTTTTCCATATAGCCCCACAATATAGCCTTTCCGCTTTAATCCCCGCTATTTCCGCTATATCCCGTTATTTCCGCTATATTCCGCTATTCCCGCTATATCTTCTTTAATAAAATGAATTGAAAAATTCAATTTATACATTATAAAAATTGTGAAACTAATTTATTTGATTTAATTTTTAATATATTTTCAGAAATGAAAATACTCTAATATTCTACTAAATTCAATTATGTTATATAACAGTTTTACGTTTATTTAAAGTATATTCGCACATGTTTTTATTTAAAAATTATTTATGTATCAGTTACAATTCAATTGAATGATAATTTTTCATTTAATTACCATTTATATATTCGTAAAAACATTAAGTACGAGTTTTATATGCTATTTTAAAGCCATCCGCTATATCCCGCTATATCCTCGCTGTATCCCCGCTATGACTTTTTGCACCTCCACCGCTTTGAATCTGCCGAGCGCTTTAACTGCACAGGTTTGTATGTATATGAGCTAGGATCAATAACCCTCTTTATTTAGCACAATTTCGTAGCCCATGATATCGGCCACAAGTTTCTATTTAAATATTTCTTTTTTCTCTCTTCTGTCATATATATATATATATATATATATATATATATTATTAACCGAAATTTTCAAAGGGGTATTTAGTTTTAAGGACACATTTAAAAAAAATGAGATACAAGAACAATTAACTTTAATAATTAGATCAAGGACGAAGACCCCATTAATTAGATTATATAAATCTCAAATTTATTTTAAGTACTCATCTTCATTAAATTAATAAAAAAAGATTGGCACTCAAAATTGCAAGAAAAAAAAACTAATTTCAAATTTTTTTTAGTCGATTGATGTTATCATAAAATATAGAAGTAAACAGCTCGGAAAGCTAAATGAATATAGCTTTATAACTTAAAAATAGCATCATCTTATATCACTGAAAATACAAAACTAAGCAATTTGAAAGCTAGTCACATTTAGAATTTAAGAAATGTTAGCAGTAAATAACGAAGTTACATACATTTAGCTTTTCGTCCTGTTTTTCCCTATATTCTTTTCTCCCACATTCATAAAAAAAATGTTTCCGTAATTAATTTCTATTATTATTTATAGTTGTTTCTCAAATTCACAGAAAAATGTTTCCGTAATTAATTTTTAATATTTGTGAAATGTCAATGTGTGTTCTTGATTTAAAATATTTGGATTTATCCAATTAAAACTTGAACGTTGTCTGGTTGTCCTTTGAAATAAAAAGGAAAAAAATTCATCCTTGAAACAAAAATCCACATTTTCAAAATTGTTATAAAACAAGACGGATCAAAATATACATGAGCATGAATTAAATAAGTTTAATTAATTAAGTGAGATAAGATCTCAATTATAATGGAGATCTCACTTATAATGGGTATCTAATTGGTAAAGGCTGATTGTTCTACATTTCTGTAGGATCATTGTTATAGAAATTTCAAGTTCATTTTGACTAACATAAATTTTAAAATTGTTTAAAAGAAATTTATTATAAAAAAGAGTGTTGCTAAATACACCAAAAAACATACTATATAATACCGAGTCTTGAAAATACCATCATATTTTGACTCTGCACTTAGTAATACCCAAAATACACCACTGTCGATTAACACTATTATACAACACAAAATAAAATCCTTTTCAAACCTGAAGAAGAATTCAAGTTCAAAAGGAAAAAAATCAATGTCGTAAGTTATGAAAAGTAAGTAATTTCGAATTTAGTTTCGTTTTTTAGTTACAATTGCTTGATTATACCGAATTGTTCTTGACCTGATAACATAATATAATTTGTGTAAAGAATGACATAAAGTATTGAAAATTTACAAAACCTACGACAAAATAAACCTACGACAATACAAAATAGTCGTGGGTTATGAAAAGTAAGTAAAATGTGATCAACTTTAAATAATGATGAAAATCGAAATATAATAAAACAAATTTTTGATTGCACAAATATATCGGATGCAAAATACCTGAAATCGTTAAAGAGAACGAAATCCATTGTTAAGGAATTTTTGATTGGATGAATTTTGATTTACCGTGTTAATTTTGATTGAGAAAAGAAAGAGGTAATGGGTTTTGATAACCAGTGGCGGTGGTATTTTTAAGTGCAAAGGAAAATTTAAAAAGCGGGATTTTTTTCCCTTTAATATTCCGTACATTATTTGGTGTGTTCAAAAAAATAAAAAAATAAATAGAAAATAAAAAAGATGTTTTTCTTTTTGTCCTGTACATGTCGTACAAGCACAACCACTTCATCGGACTTAATGGGGCAAGTTCATCAAAGGCGCAACTAGATCATCGACGGTCCATCAATCAATTCCCCCGTCTATCTAAGGATTATTGACTAGAGCAACACACTGATTACTTGATGGGTAAGATGGTGTCAATTTGAATTTAGGGTATAGCTTGAAACTCTAGTGATGATCAGAGTTGACGAAGGGTAGGGCTTGTGATTTTTCTCGAAGAGACACATTGATCGGTGGTGGCGCCATAACTCCAAACGGCTCAAGCAGCAGGCCGTGGACGCTCGAATTTCCCAATAACATTACACGAGTTTGGTAAGGAAGAAGTAGTGAAAGGAAACTTCTATATAACCCCTCATATATTCAACAATTACAATTTAACCCTCAAAATTTATAACTTTCATAACTTTTACACGCGTGCTCCATTTTGTGTGCTACTTATGTCATTGGATTCATACTAAAATTCTAGACATATTCGATATTGTATAACTATAAATTATACCCTTATTTCTAATACTATAAATTAATCATTATAGTATTATTAATATCAACAACATTAATCAAAATTAACATATTAGGATATTATTCGTTTGATTCGAATATATGATATTTGAATTAAGACCAATTATAATCATTTAATTACAACATTGATTTATGAAATATTAAATTTGGATGTGTTCTATTTGAATATATATTTAAACTATTTTATTGATTATTATCATTCAGATACTACTTATTAAAAACTACACACACATATATGTATGTATGTATGTATGTATGTATGTATATGTACACGTGCGCGAGAGAGAGATTAAATATGAATATTGTTTTGATAAAAATTATCTTCTTAAGTATTTTGAATAAATTATGACATTGTCAATCAATTTTACATTATCAATATAATTATAGTATAATATATCATGGAATTCAAATTAAGATGTCATTCAATAAAACAGTAGATATGATTTAATGTTATCGACATTATTCATGATCACACAATAAATGATCTACAACAAAATGATTTAAAAAGGATATTTTTCTTTTTGAAATTTGCCCATTTTACCCCATCGTGCGATGCACCTAACCCAATAATATTTATCTGATCTATATCAACTAGGAACTGCGCAAGTTCCAAACATAACATATGTGGTACCTCAAATCTTGTACTACGTTATCATACATAAAGAAGCACCATGCAGACACATAAAAGCCACACTCTTAATGCACAGTTATGACAAACATCAAAGGACTACAGTAACAAATGGTCATGGCTCAACCACCAACACAATACAACAATGTACTGTACAACATGGCTCAACCACCAACGCAATACAACAATGAATTGTACAACATGGCTTAGCCAGAGGCAATGCACAGACATACATCAAGCAACATACCATAAACCCAAAGGGGAAACTATGCGAAAGACTATCCCTCCAAAACAGAGCTGAACAAGAGCCATTAGCACATAACATAGATGTTAAGACAGGTGGCAGTCATCCAATGGCATTGGGCCAATTTCAATGATTCAAAAAGTTATCCCACCTAAACCAAAGTGATAATCCTCTGTAAACAAAAGTATCCCACCATAATTCTAGCAATCGTGGCACAAAATCCTAGAATGGCCCGATGGAAGAAACATAACAATATATATAACGATAATGGTTGAGTACAAGAATGATGTCATCAATCCATGTGATATCATTCACTTATAAAAGGAAAGAATACTGTAGCAGAAAAGAGGATCGAAAAAGATTTTATCAAAATAATTTGTATAATTGTATTATCATAAAAAGCATCAAATCTATATTATAATCATTATAAATTTCTATGTTTGTACTTCCATAACATATAGAGAAAGGTAAATTTGACACATGAACCTATGATTTTCTAATATTCAAACCACCAACATTTTCATATCTTTATTTTGCTACAAATTGCTTATTTTCTATGTTAACTCTCTTAAAAAAATAGATAAAACCCATTTAGGAATTTTAACAAACGGTTAGTTCAAGTCAGTGCTGTGAGATAAAAAAATATCACCAATATTTTAGTACTAGAAGGATGAATTACCTCCCAGTAAAATTTCCATAACACACATCCCAGCCACCAAACCTAACATTGTTAAAATGAATCCACAAACTCCTCAAGGCCATTCAAACTCATCCACAACTTTCAAATGAATCCAAATTTAGTAATGACATCTCTAAGAAAAATAAATATATACAAATTTCTTCAATTCGAGATATATTTTCCTAAAAAAGGTGAATATAAAGAACAAAGTGGGATTTGTAAAAAAAGGAACACCAATTCTTCTTATATAATTGCTAATGGAGTTTTTGTATACAATGATTACCATTAGGTTATTTTATGGAATACTCCTATTTTAAAAAGGTAAAGATCAGCGTAAATGGTGGAATTCAGGGACATACGTTGCTGGAGGCCGCCCCTATATTCTTTTTTCAAGCTAAATTTGACAAAATGTTATCAAGTCATTATAGCATTTTTGATTTAAAATAATGTATGTGTAGGTATTTAGAGCATAATTGATGTGATTAAATTTTAAAGATAAATGGAAAAAGAACTTACAAGTGGAAGTAGAAGTCATTACCGATTTTATTATATGACAAATTTTCTAATAAAAAATAAAGTTTAATTTTTATCATGAGTACCTGAAATCAGTTTTGCGTAGGCATTTTGAGAATTTTGCTGTTAGTGTTAGACCAAGATATCTATGACCATATTATAAATACTAATGTGAACCTATGCTATGCACACGACATGATAAATTATCGAAAATGATAATTTAGATGTCATTATTATAATTCCAATGGGTATCCTAGAAAAACACTGAAAATTTTAAAAATCGTAGTGTATATTAATTTTCCATCGAGAATGTAGCATGAAATGAACATTGAATATTAATACTTTGTTATTTAAAACATGACATTATTTGCTTTATTGTCTAAAGTCACAAAGATGAATTCCATATTGTATTCCTAATTATAGAAAAGAGAAACAAACATTTAGGATAACATATGTATTGTAAGGCATTACAACATTGAACTTATTAAATATTCACTAATAACAATACGTCAATAACACTAAGCATTTACAACAACATTTGTACACTATATTTTTTTGAACATCCAAGTTATTGTCCTTCAATTATGAACTTTAATAGCAAAAATAATTTTCAATAATTTTCTCTTCTATTCATTCACCTGAGATCTATGCAAAGAAGTTATGAGTGTGATAAATTTATGATGTTTATGTTTCCTTCCACGATAGTTTCTTCTTGTAACTCTTGATTTGTAATTGAAAATAAGGAAATAAACATTGTAGTAGATATCTCATTTAAATTATTATTCGATAGTCTAAATATAGGCCCCTGATCCTTTCTACAAACATAGCGAATTGTCGAATTCATACGGAATTGTAAAAGTGTTATGGGAATTCTAACTCGCAACCACTCAAATCAAAACCCCAATGCATAGCGAAAAACAAGATCGTGGTAAGAAGTGCAAAAACAACCGATCAATATCTCAATCCAAATATCAGTCCAATCCAAAACCAATCACAATCACCAAACAAGCAATAGAGAAAACAAAGCAATAACGATAAAATAAATCACATATCGATTTATAGTGGTTCCACTAACGTCTTGTTAGTGTACATCCACTTTGAGAGAGAGCCTTTATTAATACAAATGAGAAGAGTACAAGAGGTTGATTACAATGATCAATATTCAAATAGAATAGATTTGTGGAGAAGAGGATTGAAGAAAAAAGTAGGTTTTACTAAATCCTAGTTAATGGAGAATAAATGCTTGATTAAAACCCTTGGAGATCTCCTTACTTTGAATCTTGAAAATAGCTTATATAATGAACCATCCTTCCTTGACAAATACCCGATTTGGCCCTTGAAGCCCCTACAAGCAAATACACAAATTCCGGGTCGAAAAAATAAAACTGCACCATGTCAAACATCTGTCACAATCTCTCAGACGTCTGTCGCAACTTTCGAGCTGTAGTAAACCTGTTATCAGACGTCCGTGGATTCATGTCAGACGTCTGACACAACTTTCAGCCTGTGCATCTTCAAATTGCGATAGCTTGAGCATCCGAGCTCCAATTCGCACGCTATTTTCACCATTATCAAGCTATTCTCAACCTCTTCAATTCACCATATAGTGTCGCCAAAATTCAACATGTAGAGTGTAACGACCCAGAATTTTTGATAATTAAAATTTGAATATTTAATTGATTTTAAATATTAATAAATGGAATTTAGAAGTCGAATGATTTATTTTTCGAATATTGGATTTAATTTGATAATTTAATCGATAAATTAAATAGTGAAATTCCAGAAATAATTGAAAATCGAGTTTAAAATGATTGAAATTGATTTGGAAAATTTTATTTAATCATACCGGAGTTATAGAAATATTTTAGAACTTTCAGGACTGAATTTAAAGTTAAACTGTGAAAATTGAATATTTTAATATTTAATTATCGACTGAAAAATAGCCAATTTTCGAACAGTCTCAGAATTGGATGAGACCAATTCCATTGGATCCGTAATAGTTAGTTATTATCGGATTTCAATTTTCGTATCCATCGGAGTTGTCGTTTGACCGTGGCAACTCGAAACGCATCGATATCGTTTTAATTTTAAATCGTCGAGTTAAAATAGTCATTTTTCAAAAAGTCTCGGATTTCGACGAAACTAGTTTCATCAGATCCGTAATGTGATATTATTGTAAGATTTCGAATTTCGTAATTTTTGGATTTACCATTTGTCCGGTACAAATTAAAACGCCTTGAAATCGATTTAAATCGGTTTAATTTAAATTGATCGTTTATTGTCATATCTCACACATACGATCGAATTAGCTTCCGAAACACGTTCCATTGCGTTCGAAACGCGGGGTAAACCTTAGAAACGTCAGCCGGCACGTTCGATTCGGAGTTCGGAAAATTTCGATGAATAGTAAATTGGGCAATTTTCTATAAAAGGACATGTTATCTTCACTTTTGCAAAGCAAAGACAACCCTAGGGTTTTGAACGTAGCCGCCAGTTCAAGCTATCAATGGCTGAAATCTTCTTAGCTTCTTCCCTCGATTTCTTCATATCCACGCATCAATTCAAGAAATATTCAACTGCAAAATTGTAGATTGTAGCGAGTTCTACGAGGTCAACGGCTATGATTTAAAACAAGTGAATGAATCGACGACAATTAGTGATCAAAGGGTCGAACTTCGTGCGCGTTTTACGAGGCAAGGGGAGAGCCGAGTGCGCCATGGTTCTGGTCGAAGGTGGAGGGGGGTTGCCGCTTTCGAATGAAGGTCCCTGATCCATTTTTCGTCGACGATGGATGGGCGCGACCTTGTTGAAGACGAACGTGAGTTGGGTTCGATACGTGAGTTCACGCGAACGAAGGAGGAACCAGGAAGAAGGCTTCGCGTGCAAGGGCAGGGATGTAGGGCTTTGAAATGAACGGCTGTGATGAACTGGATGGGAAATGTAAAATTTAATTGTAAATTAATTGTATTTTAATTTATACAAACTTCTAAATGCGATAACTTTGTCATACGTTATCAGAAAATTACGAAACGAATTGCGTTGCAATCGTTTTGTCGAGCACTACGCGATGCAACTGGATTGGAGTCGTTTGGAGCTAGTTGGAATTTCGGGTAAAATTAAACGCGTGTTTAATTTTATTCGAAATAAACGCTGTAATCAGAATTAAAATCAAGGTGAGATCTTCTCACTCAAATGAAAGTGGAACTTTCAGTTATTATTGATTGATTTGATTGCTATTGGATGTGATATTAGATATAGTAGGATATATCTATATATAGCAATATATACATATTGGCATATGTATATATTGGATTGATTGATTTCCCGCCTCGTATAGCGGATGAGACCCTATTGCGCCGTTAGTAAGCGGATTATTTTTATAAAACCCATATACCGTGATAATTCCGTACTGGAGCGGAATTGGTATTGTGCTAACGTCTTTGGATGCAGGGAAACAGGTTGGAGGGATCCAACTGGATTCCTCAACTGTATTTACTTATTTACAGATATTGATATATATTCTGTTATCATATTGACATATGATATTGACTGTTGTGATGGACTGATTGGTGTTGTTGCATCATCGGATTCAGTTTTGAAATGTAAAAATAACGACTTTTATTTTAAAAAGGGTTTTTAAAGTGATTTTTGAAAGTAGACGTTTTATTGAATTTTTGGATTGGTTTATTTTAAATAAATAAACGTCTAAAATTTTAAAGTTATAAAAGTTAAGATTTTTGTGAAAAAAAATCGAAGTGTGATTTTTAAAATAAAAATTAAGAAATTTATGAAATGGTTTAAATTGGGATTTCTAAAGCATTATAAACAGTTTATTTAAAAGATGTACAAAAATGGATGTTTATGAATTTGAAAAATTGGGATTATAAGACAAGTTTCTATAAGTGTTAAAATGAATTATAAATTGGGATTTCATAAGTTAATGGAATCTGAAAGTTTTAAATTTTGTGAATTTTAAAAGAACGATTTCTTTTAAAATAAATTAATTATAAGTTATATTAACTTATAAATTGAATGGGTCATTAAAGAAGACGTATAAATCGAAGTTGTGATAAAATGGAAATAGAATTTATAAACGTTGCTTTATAAATTCGAAAATAAATAAAATTTGGTTGATTTTAAATATAGAGATTATTAAGGGAATTTTATCCACGATTTTGGACAGTGGATAATTCTTGAAATAAATATGTAAAAAGGGATTGAAACTTGGTTATTGAAGTATATTCACGATTTTGGACAGTGAATATATTATTGAAAAAAAATAGATATGGTTTTGGGAAAGTGATATTTGAAATGAAGTTAATTGTTTTAAAAGATGTTTTAAAACGTGTGAACTATCGAAATCATAGATTTCAACATTTATTGTTGAAATAGACGTTTTCGAAAAATAAGGAAATGGTGGACTATAACACTGTTGTTACAGTAAATGATTTCCAAAAGGAAATGTTTTTAATGTAGTATTGGATTTATATATCTATCTAAATCCGAATCCCTATACTAGTGATTTCGAGTCGTCGTAACGATGTTTTACGCAACATTCGTTTTGACTCAAATAGATGTTAAAATTTATGATTTCCTTAAAGAATGAATATATACTTAATTTGATTTAAGTATATCGGATATTTTCCAAGTGTTGAAAATAAAAGATTTGTGAAACACTTATTATTAAATAAGTATGGAAATGTTTTCCAAAATGAAATGAAACGTTTTGAGATTTTATCTTCTTAAAGATAAATTGAAAATGAATATTGGAATCGATTTGAAAATCGTATATCAGTAGATATTTTGAAAATATAAATTCACTATGGAATTTATAAAAAGAAATGGGAATTCGTTTAAAAATAAATATTGATTTATTTTTGAAGTGTGGAAATTTTATATCTAGTAAAGATATTTTGGAAGATGAAATAATTTGGAAAAATTTTTGGAATCTGATGATGTTGCGCATCTTTATTGATAGTTAAATAACCGACTATCAATAATTATCTTAGATAGGTATTTGTTGTGAATTGGATGAATTTGAATGCCACACTTATTTTTGAATAAACGCTCACTATTCGGGTTAGCCGGGAAAGGACCATGGGGTCGTATAACCCATTCCGAATATGTGATACGTCGTTATGAATTGCATTCGAAGACCGGTGTTGAAGACCGGATATTTTTGAAAACGGAAGGATTACCGTCGAGTTACTCTACATCGGCTGATCTTCGGTTTAGAGGTTTTTATCACCCTTAGTGACGGGAAGTCCGGACGTGATTAGAAATTTATCCGGATATGCAAGGGCTTCGTGAGAAGTGCCTTCGGTTCTGTTCGATCCCGGAACAGACTTGTATGGATTGTGTGTCTGACGTTACAATTTGAGATATAAAGCTGATTTCTTTCAAATACATTTCTGTTGGTGGCGGAGAGTTTATTCTCTTAGCTTAACACCCTTCTCTGAGACGTACGAGCTCAGAGGTTATGTAGTTGAAATTTATCAGCGAGATATTCCCAATTTGGTAACGTGGCATACTGAGTGTTGCTGTGAAATGATCAGTGTTTGATCATTTGTGATATGATCATTTGTTTGATCTTATATCTTTGTGATCATAGGTTGATCATTTTGTTTGACCCGAAGCAGGGCTTTTTGAGAAAGCGTAGCTTTGTGGACGAGACTTCGTCGAGCCTCACAACCCGGAAATGGTCGAAACAGGAAGGATGCGGCAAGGTTCTAGGGAGTAGCGCCCCTTAGTGTATGTCATTCCTTCTGGATAAAGGTGGTATCATGGTATCGAGCCCAGATACTTAACCTCTGTGGTTGCTGCAAAAATTATTTCTTTGTGGTTGTTGCGAATCGGGGATCCTCGGGAAGATCGGTTACGATCGGGGAATGGCATACGCGTGTCAGTAGTTACCTATTTTTGCAGAGGTAACCCGGCCTTGTGTTGGCAGAGATCCGGTTAGGTTCTCGGGTCGTCTATTCCAGGGACGTACCCATCGTGGAAAAGGAAGTTCCTTAGCCTGACCATTTGTTGGAAATCCAAAGAAACAATACGCGACTTGTACGGTTTTAGTTGTATTACCTGCTATGGAATGTGGCGGTAACCTGCTATTGAACATAGTAGCTATAGTAGGCATAAGTGCGGAATGCCTATGCTGGCTAAGATTAATATTATACTTTCGAAATGTTTTCTACACTATGCACTAATAATAATATCAAAAATGATTTGATTTTGCGTAGTAAGCATCTTTGACTATCATAAGAAGAAATCTCCTCCAATTCTGCGTTTGCATTGTGTGTGTGGCGGGAGGTCTTATGGTAGTTTCATTTTCCAAAAGCATTTCGAATTGACTTAAAAATTATTTTGTTGTTATAAAGAATAACTGTTTTACGATCTCACACCAGTCACCATGACTGACTCGGAGTTTATTGTTCCCCTTCTAAACTCTGGGTGCCCACCAATTTCCACACGGGCAGTCTAGAGTTAGGTTATCAGGATATTCTGGAGCTTTGGAGATAAGTTGGATGGCGAGACGTAGTATTTGTATCTGATAGTATTTATTCCGCTGTGTATTCTGTATGAGGACAAGTTTATATAACTGTCCATTGTTGTTTATTGACTCTGATGATATGATGTGATGTAATGTAATGACAGATATAATTCTTTTGTTTTTAAATGATATTCATTTATCTATTATATATTGTTCCGCTGCGATATGTGAGATTCTGATATTGTTTTCTGTTTCTGCTCTTGTTCTGTTGTTGTTCTTCTTTCTTTTTCTTCTATCTTCTTTTTCTTCTGCCTTTTTCTTCTTTTTAAAACCCTCACTATTGGAGTTTCCGGCACTCGATTTCTCGACAGTCGATAAAGGGAGTATCGATGTCGAATTTTCGAAAGTCGAAAATTCCCGTACGTGACAGCGTGGTATCAGAGCATATGGTTAAGCGACAACCCTGCTCTGTTGGGTGCTACTCATTAGAGATAGAGTCAGTAGTACTCTAGAATGAGTTGAGTGTAATAATAGATACGAGCGCGTATTTGTTAGTGAATATAAAATTGTTTTATATTGTGATGATTGGTTTGTTGAGTGGTATATGGATTTTGGTCGGTATTGTCCGTACAACTCTATCGATAGGGATCTCTAAACACTTGTATAGAACAATTCGGCACAGTATTGTTTTAAATAGGGTAAATGAGATAATTTTGCCCAAAACTATTTTTGTATAGAAAAGAAATGATTTTTCCATGAATTATTATAGTATATGGATGTTTGGTTGTTAGAAAGTGATAATATTGAAATGTTATCATTATTATATGAAATTGAATAAGAAATAAATTCACATATAAATGAAATTTGAGAATGTAAATTATAAATGTGATTTGTAATTTGAAACGGAATTCCAGAGATAGTTTTTGGAAATGTTTTGAAAAGAATTTGGAAATTTTGGAGATTTGGAAAGTTTAAATCTTTTTGGAGTTGAAAATGAGTTTCAAAGGTTTTGAAAAGCGTTTTGAAGGAATGAAAGCTCTAAACTCTTTTCGGTCGCTGGAAAATAACTTCAATGATGACCGCGGCATCGTTGGTGTTCATTTTCGGGTTTCCAAAAGAGAAATTGCTGCCAAGTTGTTTTAAATGAAAGTTGTTTGGAAAATTTGGGTTTTGTTTTGGAAATTCAAAAGGATAATTTGAATTGTTTTCAAAATGGTTTTGAAAAGGTTGAAAAGACTCTGGAATACTATATAAAAATATTTATGAAATATTACTAAGTTGATAACTTATACCAATTGAATTTTGGTAGAATAAATTTAACTTAAAAGAATGAAGTTAAATCAAAGCAAGTATAAGTGAATCAATTAAATGAAAATGAAATTGAAAGTTGAAATTCATTTCGAATTCGTAAGCCAATGAATTGAATTGAATAATTGTAAATGAAAGATGAATTAAAATTCGTATGGAATTTGAAATCCAGTTTAAATGTAAGTAGATTTAGTCGAGGTAGAATTAAAATAAATTGAATTGATATCAATTTGAATTAGTAATTGGAACTAATTTAAGATAGTGCAGTTGTAAATGACAGATAATTGATAAAATTCAATATTTCAGAATTGAAGATAAATTGAATTCAAGTAGAATTGAAATTGTGAACTGAATCCAAATAGAATTAAAATTGAGAATTGAATTCAAATGAGATTAGAAATGTAAAATTGAATGGATATGAATATGTAACTTCAACAGGGAAGTAAGCTAAAGATATATAAGCAGTTGATATTGAAAATTTTGTAATAGAATTTGCAAAATGGTTTGGATATGTAACTAGATATTATGGCTAGTAGGATATACAGGTGTTATAAAAGGAATTGGAATTTTGATTTCGAAGATAATTTGAATTGCTCGAAAAAGGTATGTATTTAAATTTGAATATGAGATTTGATGACTTATTTCTCTAGCCGCTTGGCTTTTTCTTTTTCTTTTTGGAATTTGAGAGTCCGTAGGGACGTTTTGTAGTCGTACCGTATTAGCCGCTCAAAGGATACGCTGGCGAAATTTTTCGGAAATTTAGGGCGTTAGAAAATTTTTGAGAAATTTTTAAAGTTTAAAATTTGAATTTAAACTCGAATTTGAATTGAGAAGTTAAACAATGTTGTTTGAAACTTATAATTGAAGTTGGAAAACGAGTTGAATGATAACGAATCTTTAATAGAAAGATTTGTTTTGATAAATTGATAAAACTATTAGATTGTGAAAAATAGTAGACGAGTTAAGGACCATTTTTTCCTAACTTGTAATTTCGAGGATGAAATTCTTTTAAGGGGGGAAGTCTGTAACGACCCAGAATTTTTGATAATTAAAATTTGAATATTTAATTGATTTTAAATATTAATAAATGGAATTTAGAAGTCGAATGATTTATTTTTCGAATATTGGATTTAATTTGATAATTTAATCGATAAATTAAATAGTGAAATTCCAGAAATAATTGAAAATCGAGTTTAAAATGATTGAAATTGATTTGGAAAATTTTATTTAATCATACCGGAGTTATAGAAATATTTTAGAACTTTCAGGACTGAATTTAAAGTTAAACTGTGAAAATTGAATATTTTAATATTTAATTATCGACTGAAAAATAGCCAATTTTCGAACAGTCTCAGAATTGGACGAGACCAGTTCCATTGGATCCATAATAGTTAGTTATTATCGGATTTCAATTTTCGTATCCATCGGAGTTGTCGTTTGACCGTGGCAACTCGAAACGCATCGATATCGTTTTAATTTTAAATCGTCGAGTTAAAATAGTCATTTTTCAAAAAGTCTCGGATTTCGACGAAACTAGTTTCATCGGATCCGTAATGTGATATTATTGTAAGATTTCGAATTTCGTAATTTTTGGATTTACCATTTGTCCGGTACAAATTAAAACGCCTTGAAATCGATTTAAATCGGTTTAATTTAAATTGATCGTTTATTGTCATATCTCACACATACAATCGAATTAGCTTCCGAAACACGTTCCATTGCGTTCGGAACGCGGGGTAAACCTTAGAAACCTCAGCCGGCACGTTCGATTCGGAGTTCGGAAAATTTCGATGAATAGTAAATTGGGCAATTTTCTATAAAAGGACATGTTATCTTCACTTTTGCAAAGCAAAGACAACCCTAGGGTTTTGAACGTAGCCGCCAGTTCAAGCTATCAATGGCTGAAATCTTCTTAGCTTCTTCCCTCGATTTCTTCATATCCACGCATCAATTCAAGAAATATTCAACTGCAAAATTGTAGATTGTAGCGAGTTCTACGAGGTCAACGGCTATGATTTAAAAGATTTGTGAAACACTTATTATTAAATAAGTATGGAAATGTTTTCCAAAATGAAATGAAACGTTTTGAGATTTTATCTTCTTAAAGATAAATTGAAAATGAATATTGGAATCGATTTGAAAATCGTATATCAGTAGATATTTTGAAAATATAAATTCACTATGGAATTTATAAAAAGAAATGGGAATTCGTTTAAAAATAAATATTGATTTATTTTTGAAGTGTGGAAATTTTATATCTAGTAAAGATATTTTGGAAGATGAAATAATTTGAAAATTTTTTTGGAATCTGATGATGTTGCGCATCTTTATTGATAGTTAAATAACCGACTATCAATAATTACCTTAGATAGGTATTTGTTGTGAATTGGATGAATTTGAATGCCACACTTATTTTTGAATAAACGCTCACTATTCGGGTTAGCCGGGAAAGGACCATGGGGTCGTATAACCCATTCCGAATATGTGATACGTCGTTATGAATTGCATTCGAAGACCGGTGTTGAAGACCGGATATTTTTGAAAACGGAAGGATTACCGTCGAGTTACTCTACATCGGCTGATCTCCGGTTTAGAGGTTTTTATCACCCTTAGTGACGGGAAGTCCGGACGTGATTAGAAATTTATCCGGATATGCAAGGGCTTCGTGAGAAGTGCCTTCGGTTCTGTTCGATCCCGGAACAGACTTGTATGGATTGTGTGTCTGACGTTACAATTTGAGATATAAAGCTGATTTCTTTCAAATACATTTCTGTTGGTGGCGGAGAATTTATTCTCTTAGCTTAACACCCTTCTCTGAGACGTACGAGCTCAGAGGTTATGTAGTTGAAATTTATCAACGAGATATTCCCAATTTGGTAACGTGGCATACTGAGTGTTGCTGTGAAATGATCAGTGTTTGATCATTTGTGATATGATCATTTGTTTGATCTTATATCTTTGTGATCATAGGTTGATCATTTTGTTTGACCCGAAGCAGGGCTTTTTGAGAAAGCGTAGCTTTGTGGACGAGACTTCGTCGAGCCTCACACCCCGGAAATGGTCGAAACAGGAAGGATGCGGCAAGGTTCTAAGGAGTAGCGCCCCTTAGTGTATGTCATTCCTTCTGGATAAAGGTGGTATCATGGTATCGAGCCCAGATACTTAACCTCTGTGGTTGCTGCAAAATTTATTTCTTTGTGGTTGTTGCGAATCGGGGATCCTCGGGAAGATCGGTTACGATCGGGGAATGGCATACGTGTGTCAGTAGTTACCTATTTTTGCAGAGGTAACCCGGCCTTGTGTTGGCAGAGATCCGGTTAGGTTCTCGGGTCGTCTATTCCAGGGACGTACCCATCGTGGAAAAGGAAGTTCCTTAGCCTGACCATTTGTTGGAAATCCAAAGAAACAATACGCGACTTGTACGGTTTTAGTTGTATTACCTGCTATGGAATGTGGTGGTAACCTGCTATTGAACATAGTAGCTATAGTAGGCATAAGTGCGGAATGCCTATGCTGGCTAAGATTAATATTATACTTTCGAAATGTTTTCTACACTATGCACTAATAATAATATCAAAAATGATTTGATTTTGCGTAGTAAGCATCTTTGACTATCATAAGAAGAAATCTCCTCCAATTCTGCGTTTGCATTGTGTGTGTGGCGGGAGGTCTTATGGTAGTTTCATTTTCCAAAATCATTTCGAATTGACTTAAAAATTATTTTGTTGTTATAAAGAATAACTGTTTTACGATCTCACACAAGTCACCATGACTGACTCGGAGTTTATTGTTCCCCTTCTAAACTCTGGGTGCCCACCAATTTCCACACGGGCAGTCTAGAGTTAGGTTATCAGGATATTCTGGAGCTTTGGAGATAAGTTGGATGTCGAGACGTAGTATTTGTATCTGATAGTATTTATTCCGCTGTGTATTCTGTATGAGGACAAGTTTATATAACTGTCCATTGTTGTTTATTGACTCTGATGATATGATGTGATGTGATGTAATGACAGATATAATTCTTTTGTTTTTAAATGATATTCATTTATCTATTATATATTGTTCCGCTGCGATATGTGAGATTCTGATATTGTTTTCTGTTTCTGCTCTTGTTCTGTTGTTGTTCTTCTTTCTTTTTCTTCTATCTTCTTTTTCTTCTGCCTTTTTCTTCTTTTTAAAACCCTCACTATTGGAGTTTCCGGCACTCGATTTCTCGGCAGTCGATAAAGGGAGTATCGATGTCGAATTTTCGAAAGTCGAAAATTCCCGTACGTGACATAGAGAGTTTACTTCAAAATTTTGTGAAAAGAAACTAATAGTTTGAATGTTGTTTGAAAGTGAGATTCACATATAATATATAAAAGAATATATCATAATTCTTCTTTTGTAAAAACCAAACAATATAGTAAGGACCAATTGCTTTAGTGGGAAGTGGTAACGCACTCATATTCCAAAAAAAAACCAATAGATTTATATATATATATATAATAAATAATTCATTGGTAGTGTTCATTTCAGTATTCACATTCACTTCTACTCTTGATATGAAAAAATGGATTTTAATTCATGTCAAAAGACAATAAAAGATTGTTAAAACACATCTTATTATGATAACCAATAAAACTTCACCAAAACCCATGTAGATTACACTATGTAGCATATATCCATCCATTTCAATTTAGAACAATAAAATAATGTACAATAACCATTAAAATCCCTTATAAGATTCCACATTTTCCAACATATTTGTAACCTGTTTGTTTATAATTAAAACTGAAACTAATCTATTGTGGAATTGATATAAAGAAGTAACGGTAGAATTCCATCTTTTCAAATATAATTCTAAAAACTGTAAGTTTGTAATTAAGATGAAAGCTAATATACAATATATCAATATAAAAAATAACTTCTAAGACCAAACATCTAAAAATATTAATTCAAGTTAATTTTTAACATGCTTTTTTACATGCAAACTTTTCATCATAATTGTATATCGAGAGAACTTAGCAGCAAAGTAAATTCAAATCTAACATAGACAAAACAAAATTTTAAAAATATAAATATCTTATAAAATATAACAATAATTGGTAGAATTTTTTTTGTCAAAATGGAACTACGGCTCTAAAATGAATAAATAAAAAGATTTACTAATCGTTATATTTTGCTGATATATTGTTATTTATGTTATAAATGAATTTTAAGAGTTTAATTTTTAACTCTATTTTACTATACGTGGTTAACGATGTTTAATTTTCACCAATAAACTTTTATTTCGGTAAAATAGTACCAATAGATTAAAAAATGGACCATCCTTAGTTATTTAAAATAACCACAAAATGGTTGTAAGATTTGAAATTGGGTTTTGATATAAATTATATGTAAGAAGAGACCTAAAGGGAAAAAAGAAAAACATCATTATTGAACTTCATGATACCGAAATGTATAAGATAAAATGAGGGTGGTGGGATTCCAAATTGCATTTTAGTCTATTGTGTATAGAAGGAAGAAGAAGAAGAGAGACACACCTCTTGAGCTTAGACGGATTCGGGATTGAGGTGTACTGTTCTTTGGCCGACATATGTTGTTGTTTTTCCTTTGGTCGGAAAGGATAATGTGGATGTATATGTCGTTGGTTGGTTGTATATATTGTTGAACCTACTTTCGGTAATTTTCAATTACGGTTTGGTTGTTTTGTTTTGTTGTTGACGATGTTTAGTATTGGTGTTGATATTCTATTGCATTTTGCATGCTACCTATGTTGTTGTTCATAGTTTTTGCTGTGCATTGTGGGGTGAATGTGTGGCAGCATCTCTCTGTCTTTGACAGAGAGCTATTACTGCTTGCGCAATTGTGGAATGCACAAGCAGTATTTAGCAATATAGCTTGCGCATTCCATAAGTGCGCAAGCTATATAGCTAAATAATGCTTGTGCATTCCACAAGTGCGCAAGCATTAATTTTTTTAGGATGGCTTGTTGCAACAGCTCTCTATCTTGGACAGAGAGCAATTAATGCTTGCGCACTTGTGAAATGCCCAAGCATTATTTAGCTATATAGCTTGCGCACTTGTGGAATGCGCAAGCTATATTGCTAAATACTGCTTGTGTATTCCACAATTGCGCAAGCAGTAATAGCTCTCTGTCAAAGACAGAGAGCTGCTGCCACACATTCCACCCCACAAACATTCCAACATTCACTTCAATCAACAACAAATATAGCAACATATGCATAGACATAAAGATTTTCAGTTCAAAATTAACAGGGGAAGCAAAAAAACAAACATATGCAATAGCAAGTTAACACACTTCTTCCGTTACAAATACGTAAAAATATTGAATAACATAGACATACAACAACTCATACAATTCAGCACGGACAAGTTTTTTTCTTATGGCCAATAGAACCACATTTTCTATATCTGTTATGGCCAGATGAAGATGGTGGATCCATGAAACCTTTGATTCGAGTAGACCGCGGACGTCCTGAATTTCTACGCACTGGCGGTGGTTGTATAATTGGACCATCGTAGACATCCCAATGTCGACTATCTGGTACAGGGTGGAATAAAGGAGCATAAGCTGCGGTATAAATAGTCGTCGTGTACCACGTGAAGATTAAGTCAAAATACGCTCTATTAGCACCACCTAAACCACGTGAACAAGCTGCTAATACATGGGAGCATGGAAAATGATCTAACATTGGCATGTTGCACGAACATTTGGCAACATTATCTTCGATATTCACCGTATAATCAAACATATGCACATCTTTCACCTGCCATTCAACGAAGCTATATCTCTCTATAGACATGAGCCTCGATTCTTCCATTCTTCTCCACGCTAATGCTTCCCACCTAGGTGCGAGCTACGACGTCCACACTTCTCCCTGAGTTTGACGTTCGACAAAGTAATGGTTCAATCGATGAAACATACGTGCAACCAATGATCTAACAGGTAAATTCCTAGTTCCATTCAGCACACCGTTAAAGCTTTCGGAAACGTTAGTCGTCATCATATTGAATCTTACTCCGCCATCGTGACAAAGAGTCCAGCTTGATTCCTGGTTTTTCAAACTTCTTTCAATCCATGCATCGGCATCTCTATTAACATCCTTCAACTGTTTTCGAAGTTTATTATATTTTACAACCTCCGATGTCGTGGCACATGCATGTAACAAATTATGTAGCTCATCCGTGCCAAACCCCGCTTTCTTGAAATTTGCTTTAATATAATGAATACGAAAGTGATGATGATGTTCAATTGGCCAAGCTTCTCTAAGTGTACGTGGAATTCCTTTCATATGATCCGAGATAAAGGTGATACATCCTGTACGTACGGATGGAATATAATTCCATATGCAATGAATAAATCAACCCCATGTTTGCCACAACTCTGTTTGTACAATAGCAAAGGCTAACGGAAATAGGCCTTGGTTTGCGTCCACCCCAGTAGCTACTAGTAATGTACCAAGATACTTCCCGTATAAATGAGTGGCATCAATATACAGTATAGGTCGACAGTGGTTGAAACCATGAATAGAAGGTCCAAAAGCCCAAAAAGCACTATCAAAAACAACTTGACTATGAATAACATCATATATGGTTCCGGGGTTGGTACTTGCAGGGCTCTAAGATATTTTGGCAATTCCGCATATGACGATTCCCAATCTCCATAAATCATTGCAGCATATTTCTGTAGTCCGTGCCAGGCTCGAGAATAACTCACTTTAATATGAAACATATTGGACATTGTCTCTTGAACAATTCTTGCAGTCATGTTTGTTTCAGCTTTAATCAACGAAGTATTTTGCTGCATATAAACTTTGCAGTTGCCTGTCGATGATTGGAGTTGATTGTTGCATTTAAACAAGTGTGATTGCCACCATATGTAGTTATCTTCCACCAATTTGATTTTTTTCTAATCGAAAGGCTTGCATGCACTCGCTAAGGACATGATTCATCCACATCACAACAGACTGTGTACTGATTTGCATGGGATTTCAGAACTTCAAATGAAACTGAACATTTAATCGCCCATTCACATAACTGTTCAACAAGCTTCTGCTTACTTTCAAAAATTAACCCAACTCGTGGTCCTTTCTCAGCACATTCTCTTCCAAACACTTCCACGTCTAGTTGACAATTTTCCATTATCAATTTCACCATCATTGATACTGTACATAAATCATCGGCTAGAGCCTCTTCATATGTGATTTGTTCTTCTTCCACATTTACATCATCAGCCTCCTCAATGCCTGCATATATGATTGCATCATTGTTAACTTCCATTTGATGGATCCAAGTTCTATCCTCATCATCCGCACAAGCTACTTCCACGCTATCCAATTGCCCACTGATCTCGTGTGGAGTATCAACATGATTATCACCATCATCGTCATCACAACCAGTCAATGCATCTTCGACACTACGAATACAAAAAATTACGGTAAGATATTTTACATTAACGTAAGTCAAAATACAAGTGCCAAAGTAGAATATTACTCACTTTTCCAATGCTTGCGACTGATTTGGATGTATAGAGTTATGCATCATATTTTGTTCCTGACTAGAAGAGACTCCAACCATTCCGTTGTACCTGTAAAGCAAGTTTGTAAACTCTCTACCTTGATGGCTTGAAAGGTATGAAGGATGCGCCGACTATGTGTTTCTTGTAACTGTGTGGTGGGTACATACTCATCCGCAGAAATTACTATCGGTTATGTTTCGACCACATTATCATGTTCCACTTTCGCAACATATATTTCTATCAATCTCATTCCAACCGAAAAGGTAGAGTTCAAATCATCGTCGTCTTCCAAATCAATAGCAGATGCACCATCATCCCGAACCCATTTCACAGCTAATGTTAAATCATATATCACAGGATTTACTTTTGTCACTTCAAATGCCCTTTGTTTAAGCTCTTCAAAACTACAATGATTTTTTATTGTCGATCCTTTTCGATTTCCGCCAACATATCTAGGTTTACCTTCATCATCAACCAACAGTTCCCCATCAAAATATAATATAGTTGGAACCTTTGACATTATCTACAAATACAGTTGCAATACCACATTCACAATCTTGATTTTGTGACATAATTCTAATCATGAAAAATGTTGAATTAATACCTTCTTTTCTCAAGTAGATTTTGCTACCGTAGGCAATCTTCAACCAAAAGCAGTCAAATCAATCTTTAAGAAAAATCAAACAAGCAAATCAATATAATAACGTAACCAATATAACTCAACAACAAAATCAACAATACCAAATGTACTTCACCAACATATTCAACTGCTTAGCTAGCACATAGTACAGGTTAAAACAAAAACATACATTTTTGGAACATCATATTAAAAATACTACATTTCAACATTAAAACCAAATATGAAACGTTAACCTAGTCCCAAATGTCTACCAAAATCTAGGCCTCCTACTTCCCTTAGTTCTTCATTCACCTTTTTCAGACGACTGATTTCGGCTTGCAATTCGGGGGCATACTCAAGTCCCCTTTCACACAGGGTTGATCAATCAATTTAAAATAATTGCAACAATCAACTTCACGAGGATTCAGTCTATGTTCGTTGTACGAACTACAACTGAAAAATCTTCGCCCGCATTCTTTTCCTTTCCGCAAACGACCACTACACACATATCTCCGCAGTAGCAATTTGGATATGGTCATTGTCCCCTTGGCATGGATGGACCAACAGGATGTATAGGCGTCAGCGAATTTCCGTCAACTGTAAGTCTTTCAGTAGAAACAAGTTCATGTAAACGAGCGTGTAAGGTTGATGGTCTAAAATGGAATTTACACGGTATTATTTCGAACTGTGTTTCTGGAACATGATCAACATCAAAGTCAATATGACTTGAGCTTGCAACACCGATTTTCACTTAAAGTTCATCATAATGTTTCTTCAACGGTTCATCGTCTATCTCCCAAACATTCATGTCTACCATCAAAATAAACAATAAAACATTAACATGGTTTTCAATTTACTAGTACTTAAATAGGGTTTCCTAGTTCATTAAACATTAACAACTAATTCAACAATAACAACAACATTGCCTTGTAATTAACATTTCTAACACCATAACTCTTCATTTTCAACACCATCAACAATAGCAAAATTTGATCTTAATTTTTAACAACATTAATTATTATCTTTGTTTTGTAACGATAAAGAAGGTGATTCCATATATAGTTTAGCAACTATTTAATTGATAAGGTGATTGAGTATTTGGATATGGAAGAAAAATGGGTTTGGAATGGGAAATGGGGAGGGTTTTGGGAAGAAATTAGAAAATGGGTATAATGAGGTCAGATCTGTGCTCTCTGTCTATTTGATGCTCGAAAATGAGCTTGCGCATTCCATAAATGCGCAAACCTTAAATATAGTTTGCGCATTTCTGGAATGCGCAAGCTTTAGTTATAAAAAAAATTAATACTTGTGCACTCCAAATTTGCGCAAATATTATCTAAAACGAGGCCTATTTTCGCAATAAGTTTTTGCTGAGGCCTAATAGCGGAATAAGTTTTTTCTGCGGGTCCTTTTTGAAAAATTGTCCTTCCTTATATCATAGTCATATTATCCAAAAACCAACTTCAATTTTTACTACTGTATCTGTATGTGCATTAATATTTCTCTTCTAACATATGTCTCTAAAACCTACACAACTCAACTTCAAAAAATCACACTTAACTCTCATAAAAATGTCTTACCCAGGCAACCCTGCTCTTTCTCAAGACCAAGACCCTCCCATTTCCCCAAGTTTATAACTGCCTCAGTTTGCAGCAGGTTGTTTCTGTGCTGTAGAGTTTGCCTTTAAGCATGTGCATGCAGTCATCAAAACTGCCGTCGGGTACACTCAGGGCCACTTACTCGCTTGTTTAATTGTGATACTGCGCGTGCAAAGGCTGTCAAGATTCACTATGGTGCTCATGTTTGCACGTGTGAAGATTTGTTGTCTGTTTTCTGGCAAATTCACGATCCCACTTCTCTTAATTCTCAAGTAACCTAATTCATGTTTTGAGTTATCAAAAATGTGCACTGGCTCCTAACATACATACATTAATACATATACATATATTTCAGTTCCGATCAATTTTCCATAAGATTATCTTGAATGGTATAAGAACATATTCATAAATTTTGTTTTCTTTTAAAGACACAGGCATAGGCATGGGCACACAATTTAGGTCGGGCATTTACTACTACAATGATGCACAAGAAAAAGCGGTTAAGGAATCTCTCAAAACGCAACAACATGAAATTAAGGAAAACAAAATTGACACAAAGGTACTTCCAGCAAAGAAGTTCTACAAAGCTGAAGAGTGTGTGTGTGTTTATATCAAGGTTTGAAGTTCCGTTTTCCGTTTTCGTTCCGGTCATCAGAAAAATTCAAAATTTCGGTCCCGCTTCGGGATTTTCGAAAATTCCGTTTGTGAATTCCGGTATATTTTTTTATAAATACACAAATAAATATGTAATACCAATAGTCAATTACACTAAATTATTCAAGTGACATAGAAGATACAAAACATACAACATAAAAATTTAATACCAAAAACTATTTCTCTAAGCATCATATAAATTTTGTCCATCGCTCTCTTCATCTTATGTCAGATTATAATATGCTGGAAAAGCATACTGTTGTATATGATCCGAACTTAAAAATGTCGTCATCATATTATCAAAGGGTAAGGGTTCATCTTGGCTACTTGATGGCTCAGCAACATACGGTTGATTTAATCCACAAAACGAATAACCTCCGGTATAGTCAGACGTAGAATACCTAAAACTGGGGACATTGTTAGAAGTATATCTGCCATCATAATCACCTTAATCTCCATGTACAACGCAAATTTCTATCTCTTCGTCGACTATAGTCATCTGCATCATAATTTTGGATATGTCTTTGAGAATCATCAAAAGTGGAACCAACACCATAACCACTAGAATCAATACCGTCACCACTAGCATTACCTGAATCATCATTTGATGAACTATCATTTTCAGTATTTTCTGCATATACAATATCATTGTCTGACCAAGGATTATCGCTTGCATTATCAAGTAGTAAATTCTCAGCTTCTCTAGTTCATTCTGCAAGTGGATCCTCCTCATGAAAGATGTAATCTAAGTCAATAAGTTGGTCAGTTGTTTGTTGACGTTTAGCATGCCGTACTCTCAATCGCATATTATAATGTACGAATACCAGTCTTTCTAAGTTCTCCATTTTTATTTTGTTTCTTAACTTCGTGTGAATCATCGCAGATGTTGTCCAATTTTTTTCACAATTTGAAGAAGAAACTGTTTGGCTAAGAATACGTATAGCTATGCTTGTTAAATTTGGAGCAGCTTCCCTGCCAATTATTGACCACCACATAGCTGGAAGACACGACTTAACTGCACGTTTCGCTTTTGCAGAACCAAATAAATCAAGTTTCATTCTGTATTTTCAACCTACGAAACATTAATTAATAAACCAAGTTATTCTTTGCGCTAAATATAATAGCAAGAACCATGAGTAGTTTAATAATTTGTTTATTACCTCTTTTGAAATTTCAATTTGCATAGCAATATCCGGTACCATTTTTTCAAGAACATTTGTCCATCCATTTAAAACCTCACCATCGTTTGTTGCATTATCTCTGTATTGTATATGAGGATTGAGAAAATAACCTAAAACAATTTGATAGTTCAAAGAAATATTGACATGATATGTACTTTTATAATTGTGCAATAATTTAAAAAAATTACCAGTTGCATGAATAAATCGATGCAATTGTCTTTTCCATCTTTTATGGATTATATTCCACCACTTTTGACACTGTCATACACCAACATTTTTCTTAATTGATTCCTTCGCTCGATCCATTACTTCATATAGATATCACATCTCTGCTTTATCATCATTGTCCACCATTTTTAAAACTTTTACAAGTGGACCAAATACGAGAATAAAAGCAGCAACGTTGGTCAAAAATTTATCATTGTGAATCAATTTATAGATAAGAATTGCAGTTTTTTTAACTTTAGGACCGAGTTTAGGAATCTTTGCGCTCCACTTCTTCAAAGAAATCATTCTTCTTAGATTTTCTTTATGTGTGTATATGGATTCTAATGCAATAAAGTGGGTAGCAAACCTAGTTACTACTAGCCGAATCAGTTTTTTATTATTGGTTTATTTTTTTATTATGGTAAGCAACCAACCATGATTGTATATGAATCCTGTTATTGACTGACAATTAGAAATAATCGTTTTTACCTCGATTTGTTTTGAAATATCTTCAAGAATCAAATCAATACAATGTGTTGCATATGGTGTCTAATATAGTTTCCTTCTTTTTTCCATCAGTAGTTGGCCAGTAGCTTTGTACTTTGCTCCATTATCAGTTACTATTTGCACAACTCTATCTTCTCCAATAAAATTAACAACATTATCTATTAGACCACAAATATACTCAGCACTTTGAAATTTATCGGTAGTGTTTGCGCCAAAAATGGTCACAAACCCCAAATATCGTGAAAGCACCAGTTTATGAACACAAATCAGCAATATACAATCACAGATCTCAGATTTAAGTAATGTAGAGGATAAAAAGTGAAGATAATAAACTTAAAATGGAAAGAAGTAGACAGAGACACAAGAATTTATAGTGGTTCGGCGATCTTGCCTACGTCCACTCTAAAGTTGATGATTTTATTAATGTTCACTTAATGATTTCAATTTATTACAGCATGTTTCAGTTGATAATAATGATTTACAGCAGTGAAATTCGTTAGCAGTAGCAGCAATGGAGTTTAGAACTGGATTCGGCATAGTCTGGGCGTTGGAGAATTCAAAGAAGAAGAACCCCCTTTTCTGTATGCCTTGGAGCTCTATTTATAGGTGTAGGAGGCTGATATTTCACTCAGATCTCGGGAGACCCCCTCTGGCACGTGACTAGGCAATGCGCCCGAGCCTGCAAAGTTTCGGCCCGGTCCGTGATCGATACGAGCAGATTTCGTATCAATCAAGATTGTGTCCGATGGAGTCGAAATTTGGTGTGGACACTCCCCAGCACATGTGTAAGCTCCTGTGAAAATTTTATAGCATTTGGACTTGTAGATTAGGAGATATGATCGATTCGAAATGGAGGCTTTCGGTAGGCTGTTTGGTTTGACTCGCTTATTTCGACTCGATCTTGTTCGACTCGGTCTTGTTCGACTCGGTCTTGTTTGACTCGATGGCTTTCACGCGCGCGCTGGTGACGTGGCGCGCGTTCTTCACATTGGTCCACATTTGTCGCTGAGTTGATCGAGTCGATTTGGAGTCTTCGCCATGTTCATATCGGAGATCATTGCGTCGAACCAGGTTGCGTTGACTCGTTGGATGTGAATAAACCATTGCTCATGGGTTCGAACAGAGGCCCATGATGGATACAAAATAATCTTTATCTGATGGATTCGAATGACGACAAGTAGATCGATGCGAGTAGTGTTTGCACGATGGATACGAACTAGCGGAACCTGATGGATTCGAATAACTATTTGCTGATGGGTTTGAAGTAGTGTTGACACGGGGTATGCTGATGGACACGAATAGCATCGATTCGAAGTGTGCAGCTATGTTCCTTCCTAAGCGATACGAACTGCATCGAGTCGAAACTCACCTGGCCTCCCTATCTGATCGATACGAAGACGTTGTTCGAATCCATGCTGATCGATACGAACACATTGTTCGAATCGATCGATTATCTTGAGCAAATGAACACCGTTTGTCCTGAGATTTGAAACGTAGTCTCTCCTAGCCTTGATCACCATTCCCAATCGATCCCGTCATGATCGGAGCTCGGCCAAATTTTGACGACATCGATCGAAGCCTCGTCTCTAAACGATTTCTAATCCTGATATCCGTCATTCTCCAGCTCGTTTGTTGATATTCCAGCCTTGACCAAAAGGTGGGATAACATTTGCCCCCCAAAATATGCCTTGTGATAAGAAGGTGTGTTTTGTAATGCCATAAGCTGGATGTTCATATCTTGTTGATGACCTACAAAGAAATTGATAGTTTTATCTGACCGCGAATGACGATCGTTCGGGACCGTATGTCATTCGAGGTAGTACATGACTGTTCGGGGTTGGATGCCGTTCGCGGCGAATGATGACCGTTCACGGTCGGGGTGCCATTCGAGGCGATTTGTAATCGTTCGCGATCGGTTGCCGTTCAAGGCGAATTGTGACCGTTCGAGGTCGGGTGCCGTTCGAGGCGAATTGTGACCGTTCGCGGTCGGGTGCCATTCGAGGCGAATTATGACCGTTCGCGGTCGGGTGCCGTTCGAGGCGAATTGTGACCGTTCGCGGTCGGGTGCCGTTCGAGGCGAATTGTGACCGTTCGCGGTCGGGTGCCATTCGAGGCGAATTGTGACCGTTCGTGGTCGGGTGCCATTTGAGGCGATTTGTGTGTGCCCGTGGGGGGGACTTAGTATCATTAGTGCCAGATTTCACGTTCGAGTGATTTTCTGAACTGTTCGTTATGACGATTTATCGCCATCTCAGAGCATGCCTGAGGATCGTTCGCGGTCCCGTACATGTGTAAGTAGCTTAGCCGTTGTGGAATCATAGGTAGTGGATTTTTATTCAGAATAAGTCTTCCAACGGAAATCTCAAACAAAATCGAGTCCAAATATGAGAAACAGAAAACAAAAGAATAACAGGGACGTCAAAGTGCAAACACCTACATTGATGCGGTTTATAGTCATATCAGAGCATGCCTGAGGATCGTTCGAGGTCATGTACATGTGTAAAAAGACTTAATCGCGCTGGTGTGGTGTTTGCTACTTATTCGTCATTATCCCAATCAACTGATGACAAGTTGACGCCTCGATCCTGAGCCGTCCCCAGCAGGTGCAGGTGGTGGCCGCTCCCGTTCCACCGTTGTTGTTCCCCTTCTTACATACTGCGATAGCAAACCATTCCGGATATGTCCCTCAACCTCATCTTTCAAGTGTCTGCAATCATTTGTGCTATGGCCATTCAGCTCGTGGAATAAGCAGTACTGGTCTGACCTTCTTTCATTGTTGGTCGGATCCCTTCTCATCGGCCTTCGATAGGGAATCTGCCCCCTAGTATCCTGGTAGATTCGCTCCAAAGTCTTATTCAATTCTGTATAAGAGGTGAATCTTGGTTCCTTTCGTGGTCGCGCCGGTCCATCACTATTATCCTCAGCCTTTCGTTTCCCTTTACCAGTCCTCGAATCTGTTCTAGGAGGATTTTCACCCTTGACTGCATAAACCTCGGTCCCTTCTCCTTCCTCTCTTTCGGCATTTGCATCCTCTAATCGTAAAAATCCTTCAGCCTCGTGATAAAATTCTTCTAGATCCATAGGGGGATCCCTTGTTAATGAATTCTTGAACTCTGTGCCGTCAGCTATGCCAGATACCGCTGCCATTAAAACCATGGACGGATCAGGTCGATCCACTGATGCTGCCGCTGCATTGAATCGCGTTAGAAGTTCCTCAAAGACTCCCCGGTTCTTTGCTTCAGTGCTGCCAAACTCATCACATTCTTGGGTCTTGAAATGTGAACCCTGAAATGCCTCATAAACTTCTCAGTTAGATCAGTCCATGTTCCGATGGAGCCGCTCTCCAGTTGTCTAAACCATAGTGCTGCAATGTCCGTCAAATACAACGGGAAACATCGGGCCATGACCTCCTCCGATGCCCCCAATACCTCCATATGTCTCATATACCGTGTCAGATGAACTACAGGATCCGTCCTCCCATCGTACGTCTCCAGTGTTGGTAGCTTGAATTCTGGTGGATTTCTGGCTTGCTTGATCGTAGGAGCAAAGGGACTTCTATTCAAATCCTCCAGATCTCTATTCACTAGTCCACCTCTCATGGCTCGTCTGACCATCTCCGCCAATCTGTCACTATCTCCAAGTTGCAGTCCTTGTCTACTGCTTCTGATTTGCCCCCCGAGTTCACGAGGGATTCCTAGAATCTACTCTCCTAGCGGAGCATTCATTTCTCTATCAATGTCGCGTTGCGCTGTTCCACCTGGTACTCCGCCCGGGATTGGGCCAACATGCTCTGGGTTATTGCCCCCTAGTTCTGGTGCTGCGCCAGATGGTCCTGCTCCATTCTGAACTCTGGTTGCTCCTTGATTTTGCACTCCAAGCTGCCCAATTTGAAGAAACAAACTCTGGATCATTTCCTCTTGTCTTTTCATCATTGTCTCCATCTCATCCCTGGTGATGAAGATCGATGTCTGATTTGCACCTGAAGAGGTCTCTTGACTCCCTTCATGCTGACTTCTCTCTGGCCTTTGTCTTCTACTTGATTGCCTTGTCATAACTTTTCAGATCTGAATCTCTAAGCCTTCAAACTCAACTTCCAAACGATAGGATTCCTGAATTAGCGTTCTCAGTGAAAGCACCAAAGTGTTTGCATCAAAAATGGTCACAAACCCCAAATATCGTGAAATCACCAGTTTGTGAACAGAAATCAGAAATACAATCACAGATCTCATATCTAAGTAATGTAGAGGATAAAAAGTGAAGAATAATAAACATAAAACGGAAAGAAGTAGACAGAGACACAAGAATTTATAGTGGTTCGGCGATCTTGCCTACGTCCACTCTGAAGTTGATGATTTTATTAATGTTCACTTGATGATTTCAATTGATTACAGCATGTTTCAGTTGATAATAATGATTTACAGCAGTGAAATTCGTTAGTAGCAGCAGCAATGGAGTTTAGAACTGGATCCGGCAGAGTCTGGGCGTTGGAGAATTCAAAGAAGAAGAACCCCCTTTTCTGTATGCCTTGGGGCTCTATTTATAGGTGTAGGAGGCTGATATTTCGCTCAGATCTCGGGAGACCCCCTCTGGCACGTGACTAGGCCGCGCGCCCGAGCCTGCAAAGTTTCGGCCCGATCCGTAATCGATACGAGCAGATTTCATATCGATCAAGATTGTGTCCGATGGAGTCGAAATTTGGCTTGGACACTCTCCAGCACATGCGTAAGCTCCTATGAAAATTTTATAGCATTTGGACTTGTAGATTAGGAGATATGATCGATTCGAAATGGAGGCTTTCGGTAGGCTGTTTGGTTCGACTCGCTTATTTCGACTCGATCTTGTTCGACTCGGTCTTGTTCGACTCGGTGGCTTTCACGCGCGCGCTGGTGACGTGGCGTGCATTCTTCACATTGGTCCACATTTGTCGCTGAGTTGATCGAGTCGATCTGGAGTCTTCGCCATGTTCGTATCGGAGATCATTGCGTCGAACCAGGTTGCGTTGACTCGTTGGATGTGAATAAACCATTACTCATGGGTTCGAACAGAGGCCCATGATGGATACAAAATCATCTTTATCTGATGGATTCGAATGATGACAAGTAGATCGATGCGAGTAGCGGTTGCACGATGGATACGAACTAGCGGAACCTGATGGATTCGAATAACTATTTGCTGATGGGTTTGAAGTAGTGTTGACACGGGGTATGCTGATGGACACGAATAGCATCGATTCGAAGTGTGCAGCTATGTTCCTTCCTGAGCGATACGAACTACATCGAGTCGAAACTCACCTGGCCTCCCTATCTGATCGATACGAAGACGTTGTTCGAATCCATGCTGATCGATACGAACGCATTGTTCGAATCGATCGATTATCTTGAGCAAATGAACTCCGTTTGTCCTGAGATTTGAAACGTAGTCTCTCCTAGCCTTGATCACCATTCCCAATCAATCCCATCATGATCGGAGCTCGGCCAAATTTTGACGACATCGATCGAAGCCTCGTCTCTAAACGATTTCTAATCCTGATATCCGTCATTCTCCAGGTCGTTTGTTGATATTCCAGCCTTGACCAAAAGGTGGGATAACAGGTAGCATCTATAGATTTAAGAAAGACAGTTCCTTAGGTAGAATACAAAAGAAAATTTATGATTTTTCTTCTATTTTGTATGCTCCAACCGTCGCACATCAACGTACAACCATACTCATTCCAAAAGTTGGAGTAAGTGTCAATGTGTTGTTTGATTTCAGTGCACTCTAAATCTAAATATGTTTTTGATAATTCATGTGTTGGGGGTCCTTTAATTCTAGGACCAGCTTCTTGAATGGCCTCTACCATAGTTTCATAGTAAGGACTATTAGCAGCATTGTGTGAGATATGATTAAAGTAAAAAAATTGATATTGCACGACCTATGTGTTTTTGGCATCTTTTAGTGCCTTTTATTGCAGTTCTAATAGATGGTTGAGTTCTACCTCCTCATTTTTGTATATAGGGATCAATCCTTCCAGTTGCCCGTATTGCTAAGTCGTCATCTATTCTGATTGATTTAGAACGATCATTGCGCTTTAGTTCGCTAGATCGTATACCTGTTCCACTAGATCCTACACCTGAGTTCATATTACTTTCTTGAAAGGCGCATCGAACCTCTCTATCGTTTTCACCTTCATCACTGTCGGTATCTTCATTTTGTTGTTCGGGCATGCTCATTAGCTCTTCTTGCATGCGTTGTTTTTCGAGCTTCCCATGATTTCGCTCACTTCTCTTTTTATTCAGATGTTCTCATATAAGTTTCCTCACTTCTTTGGTAATAGTCGGACATACTGCCACGTCGCCTGTTGTCCTGCTAAATGTTCTTTCATACGTGCTATACCACCACCAGAAATTACTTTGTGACAATAGTTACATTTGTTTTTTTCTTTTTTTACCAATAATCGCCATACAATAATTCCAAACGATATCATGATTTGCCATAATCAGCTACCTAAATGAGAAACAAAATAATTTAATATTTAATTACTCAACATTAATACATTTTAATGCAAATTAAACAATATATTATTTGCATGATAGAACTTCCATTCATAGTTGTTCAATTATCAAATTAAAATAACTAATATAGTTTTTTATGTAATAATTTTTATCACAATTTTCAAACTACAAATTACAAACAAAACATTGTTTTACATAGTTTTTATCAGCCATTTTTAACTCCATTATTTATAAACCCAACTTCCTCAACCCGGCCCATTATTCTACCTCAACCCATCTTCCTCAAAGTCACGTTCTTTATGCCTAATAAGCACACGCAAATCGCAAATGAATGAAAGAAAAAAAACTGGTCACCGATTGATCTATATGAATCGAACGCTCTGGGTATGTCGAAGGAAGATCGACGCTGCCAAGGTCAATCAATGCTGCCAAGCTTGAAGAAGGACTCATGACGATGATGAAGCAGAAGCGAAGTGAAGAGGTTAATTTTATTATCTATTTGGTATGAATTATATCTGGTTTTTTAGAGCAAAAATTGAATCTTACTCACGTGAATTTGTTGGTTGGAATTTGTATATGGCAGACAAGATTTTTTATTGATTAGAATAAAGTTTTGATCTTTTATTGATTTGCTTCACATGGATTGTTGTACGAATTGGAGTTTTCTGTTGTTTTTTCTTTTCTGTTTTTCTTTTTTTTTCTTTTGAAGAAATCCGAAATCGGTTTTCTGTAGATGTTCCGGTCCGGTCCACGCCGGAAACGGGCCAAGATGACTGGAACTCTGGCGTACCGGCCGGACTTTAATACCTTGGTATATCTTGCTGAAGTTCCGAAGAGAAATCGACAAGCTGTCCTCCTGAGTGGACTTTGAACCTTTTAATCCAACCGGCTCCCAGGGATTTGTTTTATGACAATTTAAATAGCGGAGCTGCTGGGATTCGAACCTGGGGCATCGCACACCTGTGGAAAACTGAAGAGTATATATTGTTATACGTCTAGTATACCAAAACAGAGACTAATCAATAATAAACTCATCTCACAAGTTTACAAATCAGATTTCCACTACTTTGGAATTCTGTATTAGCTATTTTTAACAATAAGTATGTTGTAATTAATTACAACAACAAACTAACAACTATAGTAATAGTAACTATAGCGATAAATCAAACGTTATACTATTTAAAGAAATAGTACAACGTAGAAACGAAAATGATATATATATATATATAAATCAACTAGAAATCTAATCGGTTGAAGAAGGAAATTTCGTCTGAGGCTTGTCGTAACAATTTCCTTAAGACTTTATTCAAAGTCTCCCAAGATACAACAGACGTAAGCTGCTCGAGATCGTGATGTGTATGATCTTCTATGTGATAGGACTGATTATGATTTTAAGAAATGAAGATAAAGAAGAGATAATTCGGTTTTAAAATTGAGTGAGGAAAGTGATCGAGTTTCCTCCTTATTTATAGCCGAATTCCCAATGGCTACACCCGTTGAGAAAAGTAGCATCCCTTCATTTGCAATGCCAAAAAGTGTTACTGTTCGCAACAGGCACTTCCTTTCGTTTGCAACGCCAAAAGCTGTTGCTGTTTGCAACGGTTCAGAACTGTTGTTGTTTGCAGCAGCCACGTCCGTTCGTTTGCAACGGTTCAGAAATATTGCTGTTCGTTTGCAACGGTCATCTGATCTCGTGTCTTTTCATCAGTTTGCAACGGTCACAACCGTTGGAAAATCCGTATCTATTTAAACACACTTCTGTTTTAAAATCAGTCCTTTTTTTAGGTAGCAAAAATATATGACACAGCCCAATCTTATTGGACCCGCACCCGTCCCGGCCCGGTTCGGTCGGTAGGATGGGCGGGCGGCGGCGCGCGCGCGTTGTGTTAGTCCATGGCCATATAGGTCCTCCTCCTCGCACAAAATTACCTGACCCTAAGGGCCAATATAGGGATTGAGAGTACACTATATAAACAAGAAAATGAATTTATTTTTGGCGATGTGGGATATATCTCATTCACTATTTTTGAGAATTCTAACAATCCCCCACATGAATGACGATATATGTCTCCCCCATACAAAGTGTAATATCAAACAGTTCATATGAAAATAATGCTATATCGAGGATAAGTAGATATTTCACTTTTAACTTTCCCTAGTTAAAACTTATCGAATATACTTGGCTAATCGGTGAATTATTTCATCTTGAACTGTCAGCCGTTATTGTATAACCAGACAATAAGCTTTAGAAAGCATTATTTCCCTTCACATCCAATCTCTTGGTTGTGTTCATTTTGGTCCTGAACAATTTTTGGTTCTGTGAGTGTTTATAGAGAATAAAAGCCTTTAAAATTCTCATAGAGCCGACCCAGCTCACACTAACATAAGTGCTCACAACCATTAAGAGTATCCTACATATACCCCACTTGTAATTTTCAAGATATGGTCATCATTAAAAAACATAGTTTTATCCTTTTAATACTTCAAGATATGGACTAAGTCTAAACAAATGCATTACGTCTTGAGTTATTCAGAACTGGTTTGCCTATTGATCCTAGTCCGTGGGATCTTCGGTCGCTAGGATAGGTTTTCGTATAAGATGACCCTTGTTGGTTTAGGCTTTTAAGCCCATTCCCCTCGATGCGCAGTTAATTTTCTCTCTTGATAAACCTTTAGTAAATGGATCCGCTTGGTTATCATTTGTTCACACATAATATATGGAAATAATTCCATTTGAGAGTAACTGCCTAACTGTGTTATGGCATCGACGAATGTGTCGTGACTTTCCATTGTACACAAAGTTTTGCACTCTCCTTAATGGTGCTTGGTTATCACAGTGTATGCATATGGCCGGTACAGGTTTAGGCCAAAACGGAATATCTTCTAAAAAGTGACGAAGCCATTCTGCTTCTTCGCCTGCTTTATCTAAAGCGATGAACTCCGATTACATAGTGGATCGAGCTATGCATGTTTGTTTATTAGATTTCCATGACAATGCTGCCCCTGCTAAGGTAAAGACATAACCACTCGTTGATTTTGATTCCTTTGAATCAGCAATCCAGTTTGCATCACTATATCCTTCTAAGACGGAAGGATATTTTCCATAATGTAAGGAATAGTTTGTGGTATTTTTTAAATATCCAAGCACTCTCATTAGTGCTTTCCAGTGTTCCTTCCCTGGGTTGCTTGTATACCTGCTTAATCGACTTACTGCATAAGCTATATCTGGTCTTATGCAATTCATGAGATACATGAGACATCCTATTACACGAGAGTATTCCAGTTGCATTACGCTCTCATTAGTGTTTTTATGCAGTACTTCCGATGGATTATACGGCGTTCGTACTCCTTTAATTCCAAAATTTTGAAATTTTTCAATCACTTTTTCTACATAATGTGACTGAGATAATTCAATTCCATTAGGTGTTCTTATTATTTTGATTCCCAAAATAACATCTACAACTCCTAAGTCTTTAATATCGAAATTGTTGATTAACATCTGCTTAGTGGTCCCTATTACCTTAGTATTTGGACCGAAGATTAGCATATCGTCTACGTATAGACAAATCATCACGTATGATTGTCCAATTTGTTTGTAATAAACACATTTATCACATTCATTTATACGAAAACCATTTTTCATCATGACACTATCAAATTTTGTGTGCCATTGTTTTGGAGCTTGTTTTAGTCCATATTATGATTTGACTAATCTACATACTTTGTTTTCATTCCCTTTGGATATAAAACCCTTAGGTTGCTCCATGTAAATCTCCTCATCGAGATTTCCATTTAAGAATGCCGTCTTTACATCCATTTGATGAATCTGTAGATTATAGATGGATGCATTGCTATTAACATTCTTATAGAGGTTATTCGTGTTACTGGTGAATAGGTATCGAAGAAGTTTACACCTTCTTTTTGACGATATCCTTTGGCTACCAATCTTGCTTTGTATTTGTCGATGGAGCCATCTGGTTTCATCTTCCTTTTGAAGATCCATTTACAACCAACTGGTTTTATTCCAAGTGGAAGATCAACTATTTCCCAAGTTTTATTACTCAGAATTGAATCAATTTCACTTTGAATTCCTTCTTTCCAACATGAGGATTCAGAAGATGACATTGCTTTCTTGTACGTTTGAGGTTCGTGTTCTAACATATATGTTAAAAATTCCGAACCAAATGTCTTGGAAGTTCTTTCCCTTACGCTTCTTCTTAGTTCAACTTCCTCAGTTTCACGATGAGTTTCATCTTCATGTGATTTACTCAATTCTTCTCTTGTCCTTTTGGGGACATTATTTCCTTCATTTCTTTTGTGCGGAAACACATCTTCAAAGAATGAGGCGTCTCTTGATTCCATGATTGTATTTACATGAATATTAGTTATATCAGACTTGAATACCAAAAACCTGTAGGCACTACTATTTTGGGCTGGCCCTAAATAGTAACAATCTACTGTTTTTGGTCCAAGTTTGACTTTCTTGGGAGGCGGAACTGGAACTTTTGCCAAGCACCCCCACACTTTGAGGTATTTAAAACTTGGTATGTCCTTTCCATAACTCATATGGAATTGTTCCTATTTTATTGTGAGGAACCTTGTTTAATATGTGATTAGACATATTTAAGGCTTCCCCCCATAAGTTCGTCGGTAGGCCAGAAGTTAAGAGCATCGCATTAATCATATCTTTTAATGTTCTATTCTTTCTCTCGGCTATACCATTTTGTTGTGGTGAATATGGTGTTGTTGTTTGATGAATTATACCATTTTCAGCACAGAATTGTTCAAATGGTGATTCATATTCTCCACTACGATCAGATCTCAATATCTTGATTTTTTTTTATTTAACTGATTTTCTACCTCAGCTTTGTACTTCATAAACGATGTAATTGCTTCATCCTTGCTATTTAAAAGATATACATAGCAATATCGTGTATAATCGTCAATAAAGGTAATAAAGTACCTTTTCCCACCTCTTGTAGGTAATGATTTGAAATCACATAAATCAATATGAACCAACCCTAGTGGTTCGGTGCTTCTATCAACTGTATGAAATGGTTTTTTGACCATTTTTGCTTCTACGCATGTCTCACATTTGTAGTTTTTATCTACTTGAAATTTCGGAATTAATCCCAAGTTTGATAGTTTTTTCATTTTTTGGAAATTTATGTGTCCTAATCTATCATGCCATAGTAAAATTTCGTGCTCAAGCAAATAAGAAACTTCAATTTTATTAATAGCATAATCAGAATACATAGTTTTATTGCCGACAACGGCTACATTTGCCTTAAATAGGCCATCACATAAATATCCCCTTCCTATATACATTCCAGCTTGGACAGAACCATCTTGTCTGACTCGAAGACCATTTTGAATCCTTTCTTTGATAGCACTGGACCAGAGATGAGATTCTTGCGTATGTCTGGAACGTGGAGCACGTCATTCAACTTGACAGTTTTTCCAGAAGTAAACTTGAGGATTACTATGCCACTGCCTTTGATCATGGAAACTGCAGAATTACCCATGTAGAGTTTTTCTTCCTGATCGAATTTCTAGTATGTAGAAAACATGGATTTGTCAGAGCAAACATGACGAGTAGCGCCTGTGTCCACCCACCATTGGTTAGGGTTCCGAACCAAATTGCATTCAGATATAACTGCTGGAAAATTAGACTCGTCTTCTTCCATGTTATCCACCATATTTGCCTCTGTGTTGCGTTCATCCTTGTGTTTGCAATCTCTAGCGGCGTGTCCTGCTTTTCCATAAACCCAACACTCGCCATTAAACTTATTAGTTTGTTTGTTGTCTTTGGGTTTGTTTTCAGGCGCTTTTCTTTTCTGCGGGAATTTCTTCTTATTTTTTTTCTTGAAATGCCCTTTGTTCTTTGACTCTTCTGCCATAAATGCCTCTTCGCTTTGTTTTGTCACTCCGCGGTTATCAGCCTCAATTTTTAGTCTGACAATAAGATCTTCTCAGGAAATCTCCTTTTTCTTATGTTTCAGATAATTGCGGTAGTCTTTCCAGGATGGAGGTAATTTCCTTGTTATCGCTTCAACAAGGAAGGATTCTCCAACTTTATGTCCTTCTGCTTCAAGTTCATGAATTATGAGTTGGAGTTCTTGATCTTGACTAGTTACGGATTTGGAGTCAACCATTTTGTATTCCATAAACTTATCTACGATGAACTTCTTCAAACTGACATTCTGCGTTTTGTATTTATGCGCAAGTGCAGTCCATAAGGATTTTGCTGTCTGGTGTGGCTGATATACTTTATATAGAACTTTATCCAGACAATTCAGAATGTAGTTTCGGCACAGGAAGTCTGAATGCTTCCATGAGTCAATTTCGAGAAAAACAGTTGCATCTTTTTCTCTAGTTTGTCCGTCTTTAGGCTTTGGTTCATCCTCCTCGATGCACTTTTGCAGCCCTAGCGTGGTGAGATAAAACAGCATTTGATTTTGCCATGTTACGAAGTCTTCACCATCTCCTTTGAACGGATCAGGCCTGTTGTGAGTAGTAGCCTTTGTTGATAGTTCAACTATTGCCATCTCTGTTTTAGTGAAAACAAGAAAGTCTTAAGATGTTATACGTCTAGTATACCAAAACATAGACTAATCAATAATAAAATCGTCTCACAAGTTTACAAATCAGATTTCCACTAATTTGGGATTCTGTATTAGTTATTTTTAACAATAAGTATGTTGTAATTAATTACAACAACAAACTAACAACTATAGTAATAGTAACTATAGCGATAAATCAAACGTTATACTATTTAAAGAAATAGTACAACGTAGAAACGAAAATGATATATATATATATATATATATATAAATATATAAATCAACTAGAAATCTAACCGGTTGAAGAAGGAAATTTCATCTGAGGCTTGTCGTAACAATTTTCTTAAGACTTTATTCAAAGTCTCCTATGATACAACAGACGTAAGCTGCTCGAGATCGTGAAGTGTATGATCTTCTATGTGATAGGACTGATTATGATTTTAAGAAATGAAGATAAAGAAGAGATAATTCGAATTTTAAAATTGAGTAAGGAAAGTGATCAGGTTTCCTCCTTATTTATAGTCGAATTCCCAATGGCTACACCCGTTGAGAAAAGTAGCATCCCTTCATTTGCAACGCCAAAAAGTGTTACTGTTCGCAACACCCAATTCTTTTCATTTGCAACGCCTAAAACTGTTGCTGTTTGCAACAGCCGCGTCCGTTCGTTTGCAACGGTTCAGAATTGTTGTTGTTTGCAACAGCCGCGTCTGTTCGTTTGCAACGGTTCATAACTATTGATGTTCGTTTGCAATGGTCATCTGAAATCGTGTCTCTTCATTAGTTTGCAACGGTCACAACCGTTGGAAAATCCGTATCTATTTAAACACACTTCTGTTTTAAAATCAGTCCATTTTTTAGGTAGCAAAAATATATGACACAGCCCAATCTTATTGGACCCGCACTCGCACCCGTCCCGGCCCGGTTCAGTCGGTCGGACGGCCGGGCAGCGGCGCGCGCGCGTGTTAGTCCATGGCCATATAGGTCCTCCCCTTCGCACAAAATTACCTGACCCTAAGGGCCAATATAGGGATTGAGAGTACACTATATAAACAAGAAAATGAACTTATTTTTGGCGATGTGGGATATATCTCATTCACTATTTTTGAGAATTCTAACAATCCCCCACATGAATGATGATATATGTCTCCCCCACACAAAGTGTAATATCACACGGTTCATATGAAAATAATGCTATATCGAGAATAAGTAGATATTTCACTTTGAACTTTCCCTAGTTAAAACTTATCGGATATACTTGGCTAATCGGTGAATTATTTCATCTTGAACCATCAACCGTTATTGTATAACCAGACAATAAGCTTTACAAAGCATTATTTCCCTTCACATCCAATCTCTTGGTTGTGTTCATTTTGGTCCTGAACAATTTTTGGTTCTGCGAGTGTTTATAGAGAATAAAAGCCTTTAATATTCCCATAGAGCCGACCCAACTCACACTAACATAGGTGATCACAACCATTAAGAGTATCCTACATATACCCCACTTGTTATTTTCAAGATATGGTCATCATTAAAAAACATAGTTTTATCCTTTTAATACTTCTGTAGGCATGCATTTATATTGTGCACCGTAGGAATGGAGTAGGACTAAGTCCAAACAAATGCATTACGTCTTGAGTTATTCAGAACTGGTTTGCCTATTGATCCTAGTCCGTGGGACCTCCGGTCGCTAGGATAGGTTTCCGTATAAGATAACTCTTGTTGGTTTAGGCTTTTAAACCCATTCCCCTCGATGCACGGTTAATTTTCTCTCTTGATAAACCTTTAGTAAATGGATCCGCTAGGTTATCATTTGTTCGCACATAATCTATGGAAATAGTTCCATTTGAGAGTAACTGCCTAACTGTGTTATGGCGTCGACGAATGTGTCGTGACTTTCCATTATACACAAAGTTTTGCGCTCTCCTTAATGTTGCTTGGTTATCACAGTGTATGCATATGGCCGGTACAGGTTTAGGCCAAAACGGAATATCTTCTAAAAAGTGACAAAGCCATTCTGCTTCTTCGCCAGCTTTATCTAAAGCGATGAACTCCGATTCCATAGTGGATCGAGCTATGCATGTTTGTTTAGTAGATTTCCATGACACTGCTGCCCCTGCTAAGGTAAAGACATAACCACTCGTTGATTTTGATTCCTTTGAATCAGCAATCCAGTTTGCATCACTATATCCTTATAAGACGGCAGGATATTTTCCATAATGTAAGGAATAGTTAGTGGTATTTTTTAAATATCCAAGCACTCTCATTAGTGCTTTCCAGTGTTCCTTCCTTGGGTTGCTTGTATACCTGCTTAATCGACTTACTGCATAAGCTATATCTGGTCTTATGAAATTCATGAGATACATGAGACATCCTATTACACGAGAGTAGTCCAGTTGCATTACACTCTTATTAGTGTTTTTATGCAGTACTTCCGATGGATTATACGGCGTTCGTACTCCTTTAATTCCAAAATTTTGAAATTTTTCAATCACCTTTTCTACATAATGTGACTGAGATAATTCAATTCCATTAGGTGTTCTTATTATTTTGATTCCCAAAATAACATCTACAACTCCTAAGTCTTTCATATCAATATTGTTGATTAACATCTGCTTAGTGGTCTCTATTACCTTAGTATTTGGACCAAAGATTAGCATATCGTCTATGTATAGACAAATCATCACGTATGATTGTCCAATTTGTTTGTAATAAACACATTTATCACATTCATTTATACGAAAACCATTTTTCATCATGACACTATCAAATTTTGCGTGCCATTGTTTTGGAGCTTGTTTTAGTCCGTATAATGATTTGACTAATCTACATACTTTGTTTTCATTCCCTTTGGATATAAAACCCTCAGGTTGCTCCATGTAAATCTCCTCATCGAGATTTCCATTTAAGAATGTCGTATTTACATCCATTTGATGAATCTGTAGATTATAGATGGATGCATTGCTATTAACATTCTTATAGAGGTTATTCGTGTTACTAGTGAATAGGTATCGAAGAAGTCTACACCTTCTTTTTGACGATATCCTTTGGCTACCAATCTTGCTTTGTATTTGTCGATGGAGCCATCTGGTTTCATCTTCCTTTTGAAGATCCATTTACAACTAATTGGTTTTATTCCAGGTGGAAGATCAACTATTTCCCAAGTTTTATTACTCGGAATTGAATCAATTTCACTTTGAATTCCTTCTTTCCAACATGAGGATTCAGAAGATGACATTGCTTCCTTGTACGTATGAGGTTCGTGTTCTATCATATATGTTAAAAATTCCGAACCAAATGTCTTGGAAGTTCTTGTCCTTACGCTTCTTCTTGGTTCAACTTCCTCCGTTTCACGATAAGTTTCATCTTCATGTGATTTACTCAATTCTTCTCTTGTCCTTTTGGGGACATTATTTCCTTTATTTATTTTATGCGGAAACACATCTTCAAAGAATGAGGCATCTCTTGATTCCATGATTGTATTTACATGAATATCAGTTATATCAGACTTGAATACCAAAAATCTGTTGGCACTACTATTTTGGGCTGGCCCTAAATAGTAACAATCTACTGTTTTTGGTTCAAGTTTGACTTTCTTGGGAGGCGGAACTGGAACTTTTGCCTAGCACCCCCACACTTTGAGGTATTTAAAACTTGGTATGTGTCCTTTCCATAACTCATATGGAATTGTTCATGTTTTATTGTGAGGAACCTTGTTTAATATGTGATTAGACATATTTAAGGCTTCCCCCTACAAGTTCGTCAGTAGGCCAGAAGTTAAGAGCATCGCATTAATCATATCTTTTAATGTTCTATTCTTTCTCTCGGCTATACCATTTTGTTATGGTGAATATGGTGTTGTTGTTTGATGAATTATACCATTTTCGGCACAGAATTGTTCAAATGGTGATTCATATTCTCCACCTTGATCAGATCTCAATATCTTGATTTTTTTTATTTAACTGATTTTCTACCTCATCTTTGTACTTCATAAACGATGTAATTGCTTCATCCTTGCTATTTAAAAGATATACATAGCAATATCGTGTATAATCGTCAATAAAGGTAATAAAGTACCTTTTCCCACCTCTTGTAGGTAATGATTTGAAATCACATAAATCAGTATGAACCAAACCTAGTGGTTCGGTGCTTCTATCAACTGTATGAAATGGTTTTTTGACCATTTTTGCTTCTACGCATGTCTCAAATTTGTAGTTTTTATCTACTTGGAATTTCGGAATTAATCCCAAGTTTGATAGTTTTTTCATTTTCCGGAAATTTATGTGTCCTAATATATCATGCCATAGTAAAATTTTGTGCTCAAGCAAATAAGAAACTTCAATTTTATTAATAGCATAATCAGAATACATAGTTTTATTGCCGACAACGGCTACATTTGCCTTAAATAGGCCATCACATAAATATCCCCTTCCTATATACATTCCAGCTTTGGACAGAACCATCTTGTCTGACTCGAAGACCATTTTGAATCCTTTCTTTGATAGCACTGGACCAAAGATGAGATTCTTGTGTATGTCTGAAACGTGGAGGGCGTCATTCAACTTTACAGTTTTTCCAGAAGTAAACTTGAGGATTACTGTGCCACTGCTTTTGATCATGGAAACTACAGGATTACCCATGTAGAGTTTTTCTTCCTGATCGAATTTCTGGTATGTAGAAAACATGGATTTGTCAAAGCAAACATGACGAGTAGCGCCTGTGTCCACCCACCATTGGTTAGGGTTCTGAACCAAATTGCATTCAGATACAACTGCTGAAAAATTAGATTCGTCTTCTTCCATGTTATCCACCATATTTGCCTCTGTGTTGCGTTCCTTCTTGTGTCTGCAATCTCTAGCGGCGTGTCCTGCTTTTCCACAAACCCAACACTCGCCATTAAACTTCTTGGTTCGTTTGTTGTCTTTGGGTTTGTTTTCAGGCGCTTTTCTTTTCTGCGGGAATTTCTTCTTATTGTTTTTCTTGAAATGCCCTTTGTTCTTTGACTCTTCTGCCACAAATGCCTCTTCGCTTTGTTTTGTCACTCCGCGGTTATCAGCATCAATTTTTAGTCTGCCAATAAGATCTTCTAAGGAAATCTCATTTTTCTTATGTTTCAGATAATTGCGGTAGTCTTTCCAAGATGGTGGTAATTTCCCTGTTATCGCTTCAACAAGGAAGGATTCTCCAACTTTATGTCCTTCTGCTTCAAGTTCATGAATTATGAGTTGGAGTTCTTGCACATGACTCGTTACGGATTTGGAGTCAACCATTTTGTATTCCATAAACTCATCTACGATGAACTTCTTCAAACTGACATTCTGCGTTTTGTATTTATGTGCAAGTGTAGTCCATAAGGATTTTGCTGTCTGGTGTGGCTGATATACTTTATATAGCACTTTATCCAGACAATTTAGAATGTAGTTTCGGCACAGGAAGTCTGAATGCTTCCATGAGTCAATTCCGAGAAAAACAGCTGCATCTTTTTCTCTAGTTTGTCCGTCTTTAGGCTTTGGTTCATCCTCCTCGATGCACTTCTGCAGCCCTAGCGTGGTGAGATAAAACAACATTTGATTTTGCCATGTTACGAAGTCATCACCATCTCCTTTGAACGGATCAGGCCTGTTGTAAGTAGTAGCCTTTGTTGATAGTTCAACTGTTGCCATCTCTGTTTTAGTGAAAACAGGAAAGTCTTAAGATGTTATACGTCTAGTATACCAAAACATTGACTAATCAATAATAAACTCGTCTTACAAGTTTACAAATCAGATTTCCACTACTTTGGGATTCTGTATTAGCTATTTTTAACAATAAGTATGTTGTAATTAATTACAACAACAAACTAACAACTATAGTAATAGTAACTATAGCGATAAATCAAACGTTATACTATTTAAAGAAATAGCACAACGTAGAAACGAAAATGATATATATATATATATATAAATATATAAATTAACTAGAAATCTAACCGGTTGAAGAAGGAAATTTCATCTGAGGCTTGTCATAAAAATTTTCTTAAGACTTTATTCAAAGTCTCCTATGATACAACAGACGTAAGCTGCTCGAGATCGTGAAGTGTATGATCTTCTATGTGATAGGACTGATTATGATTTTAAGAAATGAAGATAAAGAAGAGATAATTCGAATTTTAAAATTGAGTAAGGAAAGTGATCGGGTTTCCTCCTTATTTATAGTCGAATTCCCAATGGCTACACCCGTTGAGAAAAGTAGCATCCCTTCATTTGCAACGCCAAAAAGTGTTACTGTTCGCAACACCCAATTCTTTTCATTTGCAACGCCTAAAACTGTTGCTGTTTGCAACAGCCGCATCCGTTCGTTTGCAACGGTTCAGAATTGTTGATGTTTGCAACAGCCACGTCTATTCGTTTGCAACGGTTCAGAACTATTGATGTTCGTTTGCAATGGTCATCTGTAATCGTGTCCCTTCATCAGTTTGCAACGGTCACAACCGTTGGAAATTCCGTATCTAATTAAACACACTTCTGTTTTAAAATCAGTCCATTTTTTAGGTAGCAAAAATATATGACACAGCCCAATCTTATTGGACCCGCACCCGTCCCGGCCCGGTTCGGTCGGTCGGACGGGCGGGCGGCGGCGCTCGCGCGCGTGTTATTCCATGGCCATATAGGTCCTCCCCCTCGCACAAAATTACCTGACCCTAAGGGCCAATATAGGGATTGAGAGTACACTATATAAATAAGAAAATGAACTTATTTTTGGCGATGTGGAATATATATCATTCACTATTTTTGAGAATTCTAACAATCCCCCACATGAATGACTATATATGTCTCCCCCACACAAAGTGTAATATCACACAGTTCATATGAAAATAATGATATATCGAGGATAAGTAGATATTTCACTTTGAACTTTCCCTAGTTAAAACTTATCGGATATACTTGGCTAATCGGTGAATTATTTCATCCTGAACCGTCAGCCGTTATTGTATAACCAGAGAATAAGCTTTACAAAGCATTATTTCACTTCACATCCAATCTCTTGGTTGTGTTCATTTTGGTCCTGAACAATTTTTGGTTCTGCGAGTGTTTATAGAGAATAAAAGCCTTTAATATTCTCATAGAGCCGACCCAGCTCACACTAACATAGGTGATCATAACCATTAAGAGTATCCTACATATACCCCACTTGTTATTTTCAAGATATGGTCATCATTAAAAAACATAGTTTTATCCTTTTAATACTTCTGTATGCATGCATTTATATTGTGCACCGTAGGAATGGAGTAGGACTAAGTCCAAACAAATGCATTACGTCTTGAGTTATTCAGAATTGGTTTGCCTATTGATCCTAGTCCGTGGGATTTCCGGTCGCTAGGATAGGTTTCCATATAAGATAACTCTTGTTGGTTTAGGCTTTTAAACCCATTCCCCTCGATGCGCGGTTAATTTTCTCTCTTGATAAACCATTAGTAAATGGATCCGCTAGGTTATCATTTATTCGCGCATAATCTATGGAAATAGTTCCATTTGAGAGTAACTGCCTAACTGTGTTATGGCGTCGACGAATGTGTTGTGATTTTCCATTATACACAAAGTTTTACGCTCTGCTTAATGCTGCTTGGTTATCACAGTGTGTGCATATGGCCGGTACAGGTTTAGGCCAAAACGGAATATCTTCCAAAAAGTGACGAAGCCATTCTGCTTCTTCGCCTGCTTTATCTAAAGCGATGAACTCCGATTCCATAGTGGATCGAGCTATGCATGTTTGTTTAGTAGATTTCCATGACACTGCTGCCCCTGCTAAGGTAAAGACATAACCACTCGTTGATTTTGATTCCTCTGAATCATCAATCCAGTTTGCATCACTATATCCTTCTAAGATGGCAGGATATTTTCCATAATGTAAGGAATAGTTTATGGTATTTTTTAAATATCCAAGCACTCTCATTAGTGCTTTCCCGTGTTCCTTCCCTGGGTTGCTTGTATATCTGCTTAATCGACATACTGCATAAGCTATATCTGGTCTTATGCAATTCATGAGATACATGAGACATCCTATTACACGAGAGTATTCCAGTTGCATTACACTCTCATTAGTGTTTTTATGCAGTACTTCCGATGGATTATACGGCATTCGTACTCCTTTAATTCCAAAATTTTGAAATTTTTCAATCGCTTTTTCTACATAATGTGACTGAGATAATTCAATTCCATTAGGTGTTCTTATTATTTTGATTCCCAAAATAACATCTGCAACTCCTAAATCTTTCATATCGAAATTGTTGATTAACATCTGCTTAGTGGTCTCTATTACCTTAGTATTTGGACTGAAGATTAGCATATCGTCTACGTATAGACAAATCATCACGTATGATTGTCCAATTTGTTTGTAATAAACTCATTTATCACATTCATTTATACGAAAACCATTTTTCATCATGACACTATCAAATTTTGCGTGCCATTGTTTTGGAGCTTGTTTTAGTCCGTATAATGATTTGACTAATCTACATACTTTGTTTTCATTCCCTTTGGATATAAAACCCTCAGGTTGCTCCATGTAAATCTCCTTATCGAGATTTCCATTTAAGAATGCCGTCTTTACATCCATTTGATGAATCTGTAGATTATAGATGGATGCATTGCTATTAACATTCTTATAGAGGTTATTCGTGTTACTGGTGAATAGGTATCGAAGAAGTCTACACCTTCTTTTTGACGATATCCTTTGGCTACCAATCTTGCTTTGTATTTGTCGATGGAGCCATCTGGTTTCATCTTCCTTTTGAAGATCCATTTACAACCAATTGGTTTTATTCCAGGTGGAAGATCAACTATTTCCAAAGTTTTATTACTCAGAATTGAATCAATTTCACTTTGAATTCCTTCTTTCCAACATGAGGATTCAGAAGATGACATTGCTTCCTTGTACGTTTGAGGTTCGTGTTCTAACATATATGTTAAAAATTCCAAACCAAATGTCTTGGAAGTTCTTGCTCTTACGCTTCTTCTTGGTTCAACTTCCTCAGTTTCACGATGAGTTTCATCTTCATGTGATTTACTCAATTCTTCTCTTGTCCTTTTAGGGACATTATTTCCTTCATTTCTTTTGTGCGGAAACACATCTTCAAAGAATGAGGCGTCTCTTGATTCCATGCTTGTATTTACATGAATATCAGTTATATCAGACTTGAATACCAAAAATCTGTAGGCACTACTATTTTGGACTGGCCCTAAATAGTAACAATCTACTGTTTTTGGTCCAAGTTTGACTTTCTTGGGAGGTGGAACTGGAACTTTTGTCAAGCACCCCCACACTTTGAGGTATTTAAAACTTGGTATGTGTCCTTTCCATAACTCATATGGAATTGTTCCTGTTTTATTATGAGGAACCTTGTTTAATATGTGATTAGACATATTTAAGGCTTCCCCCCACAAGTTCGTCGGTAGGCCAGAAGTTAAGAGCATCGCATTAATCATATCTTTTAATGTTCTATTCTTTCTCTCGGCTATACCATTTTGTTGTGGTGAATATGGTGCTGTTGTTTGATGAATTATACCATTTTCGGCACAGAATTGTTCAAATGGTGATTCATATTCTCCACCTCGATCAGATCTCAATATCTTGATTTTTTTTATTTAACTGATTTTCTACCTCAGCTTTGTACTTCATAAACGATGTAATTACTTCATCCTTGCTATTTAAAAGATATACATAGCAATATCGTGTATAATCGTCAATAAAGGTAATAAAGTACATTTTCCCACCTCTTGTAGGTAATGATTTGAAATCACATAAATCAGTATGAACCAAATCTAGTGGTTCGGTGCTTCTATCAACTGTATGAAATGGTTTTATGACCATTTTTGCTTCTATGCATGTCTCACATTTGTAGTTTTTATCTACTTGGAATTTCGGAATTAATCCCAAGTTTGATAGTTTTTTCATTTTTCGAAAATTTATGTGTCCTAATCTATCATGCCATAGTAAAATTTCGTGCTCAAGCAAATAAGAAACTTTAATTTTATTAATAACATAATCAGAATACATAGTTTTATTGCCGACAACGGCTACATTTGCCTTAAATAGGCCATCACATAAATATCCCCTTCCTATATACATTCCAGCTTTGGACAGAACCATCTTGTCTGACTCGAAGACCATTTTGAATCTTTTCTTTGATAGCACTGGACCAGAGATGAGATTCTTGCGTATGTCTGAAACGTGGAGCACGTCATTCAACTTGACAGTTTTTCCAGAAGTAAACTTGAGGATTATTGTTCCACTGCCTTCGATCATGGAAACTACAGAATTACCCATATAGAGTTTTTCTTCCTGATTGAATTTCTGGTATGTAGAAAACATGGATTTGTCAGAGCAAACATGACGAGTAGCGCCTGTGTCCACCCACCATTGGTTAGGGTTCTGAACCAAATTGCATTCAGATACAACTGCTGAAAAATTAGACTCGTCTTCTTCCATGTTATCCACCATATTTGCCTCTGTGTTGTGTTCCTTCTTGTGTCTGCAATCTCTAGCGGCGTGTCCTGCTTTTCCATAAACCCAACACTCGCCATTAAACTTCTTGGTTCGTTTGTTGTCTTTGGGTTTGTTTTCAGGCGCTTTTCTTTTCTGCGGGAATTTCTTCTTATTGTTTTTCTTGAAATGCCCTTTGTTCTTTGACTCTTCTGCCACAATTACCTCTTCGCTTTGTTTTGTCACTCCGCGGTTATTAGCATCAATTTTTAGTCTGCCAATAAGATCTTCTAAGGAAATCTCATTTTTCTTATGTTTCAGATAATTGTGGTAGTCTTTCCAAGATGGTGGTAATTTCCCTGTTATCGCTTCAACAAGGAAGGATTCTCCAACTTTATGTCCTTCTGCTTCAAGTTCATGAATTATGAGTTGGAGTTCTTGCACATGACTCGTTACGGATTTGGAGTCAACCATTTTGTATTCCATAAACTCATCTACGATGAACTTCTTCAAACTGACATTCTGCGTTTTGTATTTATGTGCAAGTGCAGTCCATAAAGATTTTGTTGTCTGGTGTGGCTGATATACTTCATATAGTACTTTATCCAGACAATTCAGAATGTAGTTTCGGCACAGGAAGTCTGAATGCTTCCATGAGTCAATTCCGAGAATAACAGCTGCATCTTTTTACAAACTAACAACTATAGTAATAGTAACTATAACGATAAATCAAACGTTATACTATTTAAAGAAATAGTAAAACGTAGAAACGAAAATGATATATATATAAATATATAAATCATCTAGAAATCTAACCGGTTGAAGAAGAAAATTTCGTCTGAGGCTTGTTGTAACAATTTCCTTAAGACTTTATTCAAAGTCTCCCAAGATACAACAGACGTAAGCTGCAACGCCAAAAAATGTTACTGTTCGCAACATATATTACCAGCAATATTTGGGGAAATGTGGTCGGTCGGACGAACGGCGGCGCGTGCGTAAAAAATGTTACTGTTCACAACATATATTACCAACAATATTTGGGGAAATGTGGTCGGACGGACGGCGGCGCGTACGTGTTAGTCCATGACCGTATAGGTCCTTACCCTCGCATAGAATTACCTGACTCTAAAGGCCAATATAGGGATTGAGAGTACACTATATAAACAAGAAAATGAACTTATTTTTGACGATGTAGGATATATCTCATTCATTATTTTTGAGAATTCTAACATATATTACCAACAATATTTGGGGAAATGTGGAGTTTGATTCACTGTTTATGTTAGGTAGTTTCCTTTATGGGTGTGATGACAACAAAACTGCAGTAACTATCAGTAAGTAGTAAAAAAATAAAAATAAAAAAATAAAAAAATAGAAAGAAAGAAGAAGAAAAAGGTAGATGTATTCGTGTATATAAATATCATTGCAACAGTTTTTATTTTCTGGAGTTCTGTCACATATTCATGTTTCATAATTCAAATGTGATAACATCAATAAAGTACACTCCTACTATATAAGAATTGAAGTAATAATTTGGTATCTAGAGTTCATCTTTGAGTTCTGATTTCTTTTTGGGATCAGGATTAGGGGAAGTTATGATTGGATAGGATGCTTCCATTGCTATACCACACAGACCTTCTGGCTTTTTACTGCCTCGCAGCATTCTAATGTATCCCTTTTCTCCCCATTCTGCTCCCCATGAGTTCTTTACTATCCAGTACTTGGTGCCATCTTCAATTCCATAACCAACTGCCGCCACTCCATGGTCTAGTTCTGTTCCACATTCTCCTGTGAATACTCCCTGTGCAGTTTGTTTACAATCAGAATTCAAGTATTGCATTTTAGCAAGTTAAGTCTACTAAAAGTGTATTTTAATGTCATTAGATATAATCTAATGGCTCCAAAACAGAGATAGCATTTCTACAATCCGAGGACCCAGAAACAACCATAGCATTTCTACTTCAACTTTGAACTAGGACAGAGGATCCAAGAAAATGTTTTACAATGGCTTTTATAAGAAGCAAATGTGACCAAAGATAAGTTTATGATAACCGTTTGATTACTTGACTTTAAAATAGCAAATAAGTTGATTTTGATTTCTATTTGTACTAATAACTCGGAAGTAATTAAAGGTTATCATTCCAAACTTATTTTAAGGAGATCTGAAATGAGTTACAATCAAAGCAGTGACGATTCTTAAGTTCCTATTGAAAGCACTAGTGTCTGATGCAATATCAAACCTCAGAATAGAACTGAAAATCCTGACCACTTGCTTCAATAGCAACAGAAACAGGCTGATTCGCTACTGCTTTCATCAAAGCATCTTCATTGTTCGCCGGCACATCTTCATGTCCATCAATCGCCACCACATGATGCGAGTTTTCCTACATGCACAATTACAGTCAAACCAAATTCTAAACATAAACAGAACCTTAGAAGAAAAGAAAACTTTGTCCATCTAGCTTACCTTTGTGTCATCACATTTCCCTTGAGCAGCGACGTAAGGGTAATCTTTCTCCGTGGTAATTCCTCCATTTTTCTTGATGTAGTTAAATGCGTTGTCCATCAACCCTCCATCACAACCATTGTTATCGCTCTTATCACAATCCACGAGCTCTTGCTCCGACAACGATACTAAATTCTTCGTTTTTATCTGATTTATGCCTTCCACTGCTACAACAGTCGAGAATGCCCAACAACTTCCTGTATTTATTCAAACAATATATGCTTTTCAACCATATACAACGTAGACCATATGAATATATGATTGAATCTATGCTATGAATATCTTACCACACTGGCCCTGATCTTTTACGGGAGTGACAGCACCTTTTTCTCTCCAATCTACATAAGCAGGCAAATCAGAAGCTTTTTCATACATAAACCCACCAGTACTTGATCTCTTACTTCCTCTAAGCAACCTGTAATGGTTCACTCTTGAGCCAGCAAAAGTCTTTTTAAACTCGTCTTTTGTCAAGTCACCAAATCTATTGAGACTCAACTTGTAAGGCTTGTCTTGCTTATTCGATTCGTGAATGTATTTCACGTTTTCTTTAAAGACATTGAACCTCTTGCTCTTCTCAGTTAGATCTAGATCTCTTGTCACGGTGTGGGCGCTCCTCCATCTTTCGTATAACTTCCACAGGCTTTCTTCTGATTCGAGATCTTTTTCAGTGAATGGAATTGATTGTGATATTGTTATGAATGATAATGCTAGTAGTATTGAAAGTAAAAGAGTTGTTTTCTCCATTTCTTTTATTATGGTTTAGAAAGATGGTATGGTGTTGTATTTATAGCTGGACGTAAAAGTGTTATTGTTGCTTATCGGTTACAATAACCTATAGTCTAGTTTTCTAAGTTCTAAAGCTCAAAAAGTGGGATATATGAATAGAAAAATGGCTAGCTATGTTGTTAGAAATGTTACTTTACGAAACTTTGGAGAGTGGGCGGTGCCCTTATATGGATGAAACGTAAGTTTTAGGACATACCAAGCACATATGAAGTATGAAATTGGTCATGTTGCATTTGATGCATGGAAGTAAAGTTGCTTTTAATCTATTTAATTATTAATACATAACTGAAGTATATAACAGATGTTGTCCTCATTCAATGTAAGTGTAAAGGTACTTCTTCATATAACTGAATGTCTTGTAAGGATAAGTTCTAAATATTTGAATTCATATTACCTGTTCACATGGTTTTGAAAGTTTTGAATGGATTTGCGTATTATGTCATATAAATGCGAACATAAAATATCTATTGCATGTAATATTTTTGACATGAACTATATAAACTTATATCAAAAGAATTGCAGATTATTATTTGTATGAAAATATTGAACAATGAATATGTTAGAGAGAAAAAAATGAAATTAAAGATGAGTTACTCTTGTTAATGACAATATGAAATTAAAGATGAGTTAGTTCTGTTAATGTTAATGTGGGTTACTTTTTTCAATAAAAGAAATGTTTAGAATGAAATTGATGATTCGTTCACATTTTTTATTGAATTAATGCATGTTGAAATTAGCATGAAAATTGGTATCCGACAAATACTTCAATGGACTTGTTGGCGATGAAATTGACCACCAACACTCAATTAGCACCAATATCCAATCCAGTTATAGAAATATGAAAAAAAAAATGAAGAACAAAATTAAAACAATCAGAAAGCAAGTAAATAGAGACAGATTTATAGTGGTTCGGCTAACTCCGGCCTACGTCCACTTCAAAGATTTTCCTTTTATTAGCTTATACTGCTGATTACTTCGTGAAATTCAAGAATAAAAATGACACAGTCTAGCCTAGGTAGAAGATGAAGAGAAGCAGAAATCAAAAGTTCTTTTTCTAAAGTCATACCTGCTATATTTATAAATGAAACTTCGACTACATGACATCTTTGTCCATATGGGCCCACCATAGGGGTCGCTAGGCCCAAATCCCCACGAGGAGGGATCGGTACCGATCCCATCCTTAGTTGATTTTTGGGCAGCGATTCCTATGGTGGATTCTTCATGATAAAGTATGTTGGTTCTTCAATTTTCATGTCATTTGGATCAAATGAACTCAAGTTATTAAATGTTGAATGCAAGAATGAACTTGGTTTCTGTCATATGTCGATCCCTCCTTGGTGGACTCATGTATGCCGCTCCATCCATCTATATGCTACGCCGATCCTTTACTTCATATGCTACACCGACCCATCTTTCATAGGCTATGCCAACCCTTGTCCATTCATCCATACCGATCCCTTATTTGAGAACTGAAGTGTGCCGATCCCTTCCAGCCTACAGGGCCGATCCCTTCCTTTTCCACTGAAGTATACCGATATGTGCCATTGAACTAAAGCCTACCGATCCCTTCATAACATAGCTTGTCGATCCATCTTATGCCGACCCCTCCTTTATAGGCTGAAGTATGTCAATCCCTCATCCAACTAACCATGCCATCCATACACCCTCACTCGTGCCGATCCCTTGAACCCTACCATGCCATGTCGATCCCTTTTGTTCCTCAAGGCTATCCAACCTTTGCCATAATGCTATGCCGAGCCCTTCAAGTTGTTGAGCCATTGAAGTATATCGATCCCTCATGGATGTAGCATGCCGAACCCTCTGAATTGAAGCCGATCCCTCCTTGACTTATCTGACCGATTCCTACATATGCTTTTTCACAACTGACTTCACCGATCCCTCACCCTATACCAGCCTACCGATCCCACAAGCAATGCTGAACCCTCATCCATATCGATCTCTCTACATTGAAACATGACGATCCAAGCTATGTCCCATATTTCTAGCATCCTACATCGTTTATCTACCAACTCCATCCAACTCTGGCTTCGTATAACCATTTGTACTTTACCTTCAAGTTCTACAACCGTCGCTTTGCACTCATCGGCCTTGATAATTATGAAGACTATTGGGTTAAATCCGCTTGTGTGCCGCCTTACCAAAAGGCGGGTTAACACTTTACCCCCCCCCCCCCTAAAACATGCCTTGCGATAGGAATGCGTGTTTTGAATTTCCATAAATCGAAAATCCGAAGTCCATAATCTATTGATTGTCATATTATTTAATCCGGAATCCAATCCGTTGTCAGTCCCATTCCGTGATCTCTTCGGATCATTAGCGAAATCCATGACTGTTTCGAGTCAATATCCAATTTCGAATTCATTTCAAATTTATTAACCAAATCTATGATCTCTCCGGATCGTTTTATCCAAATCCGGGGCCGCTCCGGGTCCATATCCAAATCCATAGACCTCTCCGGGTCGCTTTATCCAAATCTGGGACCGCTCCGGGTCCATATCCGAATCCATAGACCTCTCCGGGTCATTAGCCTAATCCAAATCCTTGATCTCATCAGATCCTTGCCGAGCACAATCCATACTCGGCGATCTGAGTAGGCTGATCATGTCGCTCTCCAACGAAGCGGCCTACTCCTTGCCAGACATAGTCCATACCGAATGACCTTGATCTCTCCGGATCCTTACCAAGCACAATCCATACTTGACGACCTGTTAGGTTTTATTCTCCGGCCTCGACTCTCCGGTCGAGGGCTTAATCCATGGATGTCCTTCTCCGGCCTCAATTCCCAATCGAGGACTTAAACCGTGGGGTATCATTCTTCGACCTCGATCCCCAATCGAGGACTTAAACCGTGGGGTATCTTTCTCCGGCCTCGACCCCAGTCGAGGACTTAATCCGTTTATGAATCCATCATGTCACTCTCCGACGAAGGGACTCGTGACTCATGGTTATTGCCCTGTCTCTCCGATCAGGGCCATAACCGTGACATGTGTTATTTATTACATTGATCCGGATTTAAGCACCCCTAAGTCCATAAAATAAAATTCCGTACAACCAATAAACCAAAGTTCGAAGCAAATAAGAAAAAACAAAATTTCACAAACCCAAGCACTACGGTTCATCATCATCTCAGAGCATGCCTACAGACCGTCCTCGATCCCATACACGTGTAAGTGACTTAGCCGTATTACTGCGGAGTTTATTACTTATTCCATGTCATCCCAATCAATTGATGATAAGTTGATGATGATGTCTTGATCTAGTGCATTTTCGTTCGAGGTGGACGGTGGCTGCTCTTGTTCCACCGTCGCAGCCCGAGTCCTTATGTATTGTTGTAACTGACCATTCCTTATGTGTTCCTCAATGATATCCTTCAAATTCCCGTAGTCATTTGTATTGTGCCCATTTAGCTCATGGAATATGCAATGCTTTTCTGATGCCCGTTCACGTTCGGAAGGTTCCCTCCTTGCCGGCCTTCGATACTGAAGACGTTCTCGAGTATCCAAATAAATCCTTTCCAGAGATTCGGTCAAATATGTGTAAGAAGAGAATTTTGGTTCTCTGCATTGCCTCTTCGACACATCAATGCCATCGTTCATTTTACGTTTGCCTTTATCATTCCTGTTTACATCTCCTAATGATCCTCCACTCTGCACAGCATTTACCTCCGGTTTGTTTGCTCGTGCGTCTTCCTGCCGTAGGAACCTTTCTGCTTCATGATAAAACTCCCCGAGATCAATAGGTGGATCCCATGCCAGTGAATCCTTAAACTCCGTGCCATCAGCAATTCCAGATACACCTGCCATCAAAACCATGGATAGATCCGGACGGTCCACCGATGCCGCCGCGGCATTAAACCGTGTTAAGAAACTCCTCAAGGACTCTTTGGTCCTTTGTTTCAGTATTGCCAAACTCATCACATTTTTGGGTCTCGAGATGTGAACCCTAAACTGTCTCATAAACCTTTCGATCAATTCCGTCCATGTGCCAATAGAGCCACTTTCCAATTGTCTGAACCATAATGCAGCTATATATGTTAAGTACAAGGGGAAGCACCATGCCATGATTTCCTCCGATGCCCCCGGTACTTCCATGTGTCTCATATATCTCATCAAATGAACAGCGGGATCCGTTTTTCCATCATATGTCTCAAACGTTGGTAGTTTGAACTCTAGTAGATTCCTAGCTTGCTTGATATTTGGAGCGAATGGACTTCTATTTACATCCTCGAGATCCCTGTTCACCAATCCTTCACGCATAACTCGCCTTATCATCTATACGAACCCTGTCATTGTCTTCCAATGGTAGTCTCCTATCATCATGCCCGAGCTGCCCCCCGAGTCTACAAGGGAATTCTTGAACGTACTCCTCCAAACGAGCATCCAAATTCTGATTCGTACCAAGCTCCATGGGGTCGATCGCAGGTCCTCCAGCATCACGATCAACCAGACCCGAGGGGCATGCCCCCCAACCTTTGGGGATCAGTACTAATCCCTCTTGGGTGGCAAGGGACTGCCCCGGCTGCTCTATTCCACTCCTCTATCTATTAGCTCCATTTTCATATTCTTGGTTTTGCATTTCAGCAGCTCCTATGGCTCCAGCCTGTCCGATTTGTTGGAGTAGATTCTACATCATCTCCTCCTGCCTTTTCAGCATCGTCTCCTACATAGCACCCATCATTGTTTCCATTTTATTCCCGGTGATGTAGATAGATGTTTGATTAGCTCCAGCTCCTAAGGAAGCCTCCTGACTCCCTCCATGGTGACTCCTTTCCGGTAGCACTCTCCTTATTGATTGTCTAGCCATTGCTTTCTAGATCCAAGTATCCAAGCTTTCAAATCAACGGGTGCAAGTTTTCTCAATGAAAGCACCAAAATGTTGGCGATGAAACTGACCACCAACACCAATTATGTAAAAACACTAATATCCAATCCAGTCACAGAAATATGAAGAGAAATAAATGAAGAACAAAATTGAAACAATCAGAAAGCAAGTAAATAGAGACACATATTTATAGTGGTTCGGCTAACTCCGGCCTACATCCACTCCAAAGATTTTCCTTTTATTAGCTTATACTGCTGATTACAGTTACAAATCCGTGAAATTCAATAATAAAAATAGTAGAGTCTAGCCTAGGTAGAAGATGAAGAGAAGCAGAAATCAAAAGTCTTTTTTTCTGAAGTCATGCCTATTGTATTTATTGGTGAAACTTCGGCTACAGGACCTCCTTGTCCATATGGGCCCACCATAGGAGTCGTTAGGCCCAAATCCCCACGAGGAGGGATCGGTACCGATCCATTCCTTAGTTGATTTTTGGGCAATAATTCCTATGGTGGATTCTTCATGATAAAGTATGTTGGCTCTTCAATTTTTATGTCATTTGGATCAAAGGAACTCAAGTTATTGAATGTTGAATGCAAGAATGAACTTGGTTTCTGTCATATGCCGATCCCTCCTTGGTGGGCTCATGTATGCCGCTCCATCCATCTATATGCTACGCCGATCCTTTCCTTCATATGCTAGACTGACCCATCTTTCATAGGCTATGCCGACCCCTTGTCCATCCATCCATACCGGTCCCTTATTTGAGAACTGAAGTGTGTTGATCCCTTCCAGCCTACAGTCCCGATCCCTCCTTTTTCCACTGAAGTATACCGATCTGTGCCATTGAACTAAAGCCTACCGATCCCTTCATAACATAGTCTATCGATCCATCTTATGCCGACCCCTCCTTCATAGGCCGAAGTATGTCAATCCCTCATCCAACTAACCATGCCAATCCATACACTCTCACTCGTGCCGACCCCTTGAACCTTACCATGCCATGCCGATCCCTTTTGTTCCACAAGGCTATGTCGATCCAACCTCTACCATAATGCTATGCCGAGCCCTTCCAAGTTGCTGAGCCATGAAGTATACCGATCCCTCCTGGATGTAGCATGCCGACCCATCTGAATTGAAGCCGATCCCTTCTTGACTTATCTGACCGATCCCTACATATGCTTTGTCACAACTGACTTCACCGATCCCTCACCCTATACCAGCCTACCGATCCCTCACCCTATACTAGCCTACCGATCCCACAAGCAATGCCGAGCCCTCATCCATACCGATCCCTCTACATTGAAACATGCCGATCCAAGTCATGTCCCATATTTCTAGCATCTTATATCGTTTATCTACCAACTTCATCCAACTCTGGTTTCGTATAACCATTTGTACTTTACCTTCGGGTCCTACAACCGTCGCTCTGCACTCATCGGTCTTGATAATTGTGAAGTCTATTGGGTTAAATCCGCCTGTGTACTGTCTTGTCAAAAGGCGGGTTAACAAGACTTTAATATCTGGTTATTAATTAACTTGGGCCTTATTGTGGGCCAAAAGTAGAAAATTTGCCCATTGTAGTTTATTTTTCTGTGGCATACTTAACCTTCTTCGCATTCTTGTCTTATTTGCTCATTAATTACAAATTGAAAGTTCCTGAAACCTAATAAAATTTTCGTTTCTTCTACGAATAATTTCTCCAGCTAAATAAACAAATGGCAGAACCGAACGGAGTTCATAAATATAAGGTGGCAGTTATAGGTAGTGGAAATTGGGGAAGTGTTGCAGCAAAGCTCATTGCATCCAATACTCTAAATCAATCCATCTTTCATGGTAATTTTTCACTTACTTTCGTTATTTCAGAACTAATGAAGTTTAAAAGTAATAAAATTGCATTTATGGTTGCTAAAGATAAAGTATGATCTAATATTAGAATTTGTGCACTTTGTTTGCTAACTATAAAGTATGATCTGATACTGGAAACACATAGCGTCCAATCTTGTATTATGTGGTTAAAGCATACTTTTGGGATGGAAATATCGAATATGTGATGTTTACATTTTTTTATATAGTAATATTAGTTAACTTCCTAAATTTCGCCACTTAGCAATGAGCATATATAGCTTAAGAATTTCCTTTTGGCAGAAACTAATTACTGTGGGAATATTTTTATGGTTAATTCTCTGGCGACTGAGAATAGATTGATGAATTTTCTTACTGTTTCAAGCAAGCCACTGTTGATAACTTTAGCCCAGTGTGACTGCCCTATCCAAAAATTAGGTATATGCGTTGTTAATAATTATGATAAACTTAAGACTGAACGAACTTCAGAGAAATAAACTAAATACAAACCATAACTTAAGTAGATAAACAAATTGTTTCAAGCATTAACCTACTTATCTTTTGTGGACAATGGTAACAAAGGCAAGAAAAATGGAAACAAAGTACTGAACGTGACTCAACCATTTACTAAGAAGTAGCATCTAGCATGGCTAAGTCACTAGTCTTATTGCTGGAATTTAAAAACAAATTTGTACAAAGTAAAGAACCAGGTAAACAAACAACCCCTTTATATGGAATTTCTACATAAATAAGTTTAAAAACATTGTCGCCCGTTCCATGAACATCTACATTGCCAATTTGCTAAACTGATATAACTTTGAGCATATCTACAATTTCTCAAACAAAGGTTGTTTGAACTTTGAGAGGTATACTGTGAATATTTGCAACTTGCTTGCAATATTCCCATAGTTTTTTCATCGCAGAGATCAGGAAGCGAATGATATCCCACATCAATTTGTTTGCTTCTAGCCTTCTACAATGCAGCATTGGACTTTTTGGAAGTTTTATGGTTGACATATAGTCACAATGTTTCACCATTGATTTCTTTTCTATCCATCCAAGATTTTCAAGTCTTTTCTTCAACCATATTGCTTGATAAGCATATGCTGCAGCGACAACAAGTTTAGCCTCGGTAGTTGACAATGTGACTGTTGGTTGTGTCTTTGAACTCCATGATACGATGCCCTAACCCATGAGGAAAATATGCTAAAATTGCTAGTTCGATCATTGCACCTACATAATCACTATCCATGAATTCGTGAATTATTGTGTCTTCGACTCTTTTGTGTAGTACTCTAAAACAACAATCCGCTTACCTTAAAACTTTTCTTCCACATTCAAGTGCTTCTCTGTTGGATTCTCCATTTAACAATTGATCAAGCTTACTCCATAGTTTTAAATCTCTTTCATCTCGTTCAAGATCTTTTTCGTAATTAAACGAGACAAAACTTCAAACGTAATTTTTATCATGTTTGACATCTGTCTCATCTGAGATATTAAGATCTCAACTCGAGATACGGACCGAAATCATTAGGATGACCTCACATTATGAGTTAGATCATAATTTGTTTGCTTGTGCATTTCCATGATGGACTCTCAGGTACCCTTTATAGGTAGATGTCGAGCCTTAGGTTCAAGTTCGAGAGCTAGTTTTTTTAATAGATTGCACATGTTAAAATTGGTTCTCTAGTTAATACAAGTATTTAAATTCCAGCAATAAGTCCAGTGACTTAATCTGTTAGTTATGCTAGATGCTAGTTTTTGGTAATTGAATGAGTGAGTTATATTTAGCACTTCATTTTTATTGTTCTATGTTTATCATCGCTATCCACTAAATATGCTCAAGTGGGTTAGTGCTTGAAGCAGTTTGTTTTATCTACTTAAGTTGTATTTTGTATTCAGACTACTATAGAGAAATTTGAAGTATGTTGACCTACATTATTAAGTTTATATAATTATTAACGTTTAATATCAAAATCCAGTTAAATAATTTGTATCTTTTTTTATGATAAGAGTGATACTTTATTCAAGTAAAGCAATCATTTTAGTGTCTTACAGGTTTGAACCCATGACTTCTAGGACCTCCACTTACAACGTCATATTACTTGTCATTTGAGTTAGTGGTCATTAACGATTAATAATTAGTATCAAAAATTAATTAAAGGTTTCATGTACCATCAAGAATGTCGAATGAGAGAAATGCGTATTCTTTTATTCAAGCAGTGATTCAGTCATACTGATGAAATTTTTTTCTCAGACTAAAAGAGTACTTTGATCTAGTCAAAATATGTTTTGAAGACCAAAAAATTGGAGTTGTAGTAACACCTCTCCAACGTTAGAAGCTAGATGCCATGAAGCTAAAGGATTTGAAAGAGAAAAACTATCTTTCTCGATCAATTCATTGACTAATCCTAGAAACGATACTAATAAAGGACACCATGAAAAAGAGTTTCAGTGTTACACCCATTTTCAGTTGAAGAAAGATCAACATTATTTGATCAAACAAAGGCCGAACGAAGGACAACCGATCTGAACACTCTTGCAGGTCGAGGTGCAAAACGTCAACTGACACTCACTATATCAAGAAGACATGGTGTGAAAGCGATACTGCCATTGCCTTGAACTACACAAACCGGAACAACGTAGTTCCATAATGTGTTGCGTATGGTACATCATCAAAAACATACTGCCTAACCACTCACTAACAATTGATTTGTAGACATGCACACAACCGCATAAAAAAGAACCGCTTAACCGCACAACCATATATATCAAAAGTATAAAGACATGTGTCCATCATCCACGAGAATTGTGAATTTGGTAATCCTGCTATTGTTAAAACATAATCCTGCCTAAAATTGGATAATCTAGGCTTTTCCTTCACTAATCCATGTCATGGTTTTCGAGGATGATTTAGATATTGGACATGTGGTAAAATCTAATGGTGGAAGTGAGATCCAACAAATGACGTTATCAACACTCGTGTTACCACTTGTAAATAGAAAGAGTACTGTAGCGTGAAAGGTGAGAGGAAAAAACCATAAAAGGAATATGGGCAACGTCAGAATAAAGTGAATTTATCTTTCTTTAATATTTATACTCGTAATCATAAATAACGAGAACCTTTGCTCCGTAGATATAGGATTTCTTACTATCTGAATCATGTAAAATTTGTGTGGGATTTATCTTTTTTGCTATATCTATCATTTTATGAAGTTAATTTAGTCTTACTTGCATTTTAACAAACTATTGATTTGCTAGTTCAAACACGCAAAAGCATACATCGCATGTACTACAAAGTCGTATGGTAATAGTTAGGCTTAGAAGGAGTGCCCCCTCCCTATTCTTTGACTAAATTTGATAAATTACTTAAAAATTCATATAATCGGTGAGCTCAGCCAATATGACAAGCCTTAGCCAATATAACAAGCCTTGGCATGGTTGAATGCACGCGATGAACCGACCACTAGGCAAAGGATGTGAAAGGAGCGTCAACACCGTGGCATTTGTACGTTGATGGAGCTTCTAATGAGTAGGGAGCAAGAGTTAGGCTACGTTTTGATCATGCTTGACAATCAAAAGTTGTATGAAGCAACACAACTTCGGTTTACGATCACAAATAACGTTGCTGAGTATGAAGCATGTGACACCCGCTATTCTTAACGTTTAAAATTTATATCAACTGCCGTGAACTAACACTTGTGTACTAATTTTGAATGTAAAAAACAGTGGGTTGTTGGATGTATAATTTAGAAGTTAAAAATACAAATATATGTGAAAATCTCATAACATGATAATATTAATAAAACACTTAAATATACAATGTTTAATACAAGGTCAATGTTACAAATAACACATTTACTGTTTGCCAGCTTTTAAATCTTGAATTTCAGACGAAATCTTATAATATTTTTATATACGGATGCTTACACACCTATCTGAGCAGGATCAAGCCTATATAGTGATATTTTTATATATGAATATGCTCTTGTCCTCCTGTAGTCACAAACGTTAGCATAAAATAACATTTAGCACATCAGAATAACAACGTGGACATATCTGTCATACCAAATGCAGTATTAATACAAAATAGGGAATAAAATCTCAACACATACACAAACAAAAGTCATCCAATCTCTATTTCCAACAATGACAATTCAAAGTATTGAACAAGCACTAATGCTCAACATAAAATTGAATCAATCAATCAATCCACAAATAATAACTACACTAGGCACACATCAAACAATATAACAGCTTTCAGTGAAAACCAACAATTGCGCATGCTAACAAACGGTAAAACCTAACAACTAGATGTATGAACAATGAACATTGAGTAAATACAATAAATCGCAGTTATCTACGAGATCACCCCTTTCATTCTGGAGTGATAGAGGGATCGTACCATTTGAGCTTTTTTTCATGCTTTTGCCGGAGGTCTGGAGAAAGCAGCAATCAATAGGATTTTCCTAATCCTCCCTTCCCGAAAGGAAGAACGCGAAATTCTTTTTCCTTTCCACAGGGACCAAGAGATTGGATCTAGCCATAAAAAGAATGCTTGGTATAAATAACTTACTTCTTGGTCTTCGACCCCCTCAGTCACTACGAGCCCGATCCGCCATAAACGGCAATCGTCATCGCAATGGTAAATACAAAAAGGTATACCACCACAAATAGTAAATACCTATCCACATAACATGTCCACTAATGTTAACCGTTGACTCGCATAACAAATGAACAATAATACATAATAATACTTCATTTCTAATCTAGTAAAAGCATTTTATTATTATCTATTTAGACATCATCAATTTACTTCAGATAATATAAATTATTGTATTATTATCTACAGACTCTAAAAATAATAATACTTTACTTCACATATCCTTGAGACATTTTATGATTATTTATCTCAAAATGGTTATTTATCCCAAGTAATAATATAACTTCACTTTAAATGACAAAAAAACGCCATATTACTATTTTCTTAAGATAATAGTAATTATCATTTAATCCCCTTAAAACATAATATCTTTATTTTTCTAAAAAATAGGCATTTTTCATAAAACTCTTCTTTCTTAATTTATTCTTTTTCAACACAAAATAGTAATAATAACAGTCCAACACTTCCCCAGGAAACATAGTATTTCACTATTAAAATACTCGAACCATATTATTATTTATCTCGAAAATAATAATAATTTGATCGAAAATATTTCTGAAAATATCTCTTTCATATTATACTTCAAATATCTTTCATTACTATTTACTTTAAATAGTAGTATCATTTCTTAATAAATCTCATAAAAGCAGTCATATAACAATTTACCTAAAAAAGTAATAATCCTTATTTTTTTTGAAAAGCACGATATTACAATTCATCCCAAACAGTGCGAATTTATCACAAATTCCCTTATACGATACTTATTATTGTATAACTCAAAAATAATTGTTGTTTACCAAAAAGTATACTATTATTTATTAATTTTCATTTTACTTTATAGATAATAACAACTTTGTGAAATTCGCTTTAAATAAGTTTTTGCTATTTTTTTATGGGTCTTTTTAGAAATTCATAAATACTAACCTATTTAAAAACACACATTAATTTTGTTACAAGTTATCAATCATGATTATTTACAAATACTATTTCAAATAAATAATCATATTTAATCCCTAATAACACATTCACACCTGTTCTCAATTAATTAATTATTTTTCCTATATCTACAACTAACTACCAAAATTACGCATCATCCAACAATGCAACGACTAAATAGATAAATTATTAAATCTTAACTTATATCATACTCAAAACATCAACACATGCAAACAATAATAAAAATGGCATAATCGTATTTCAATGGGTCCTTACGCATATACATATACATATTCATGAACATCTATTTAACATATAAAACATACACGTAAAGTTTTGATTCCCGCCCGGGAACTTTCACAGATAGTCTAAAAAACCAGCAAATCATACGTCGAAATGTTCGGAATTTCAGCACGAACTCAACACAGCAAAGCCTGCATGAATCAAAGGTCGTTTGCATAAGTTACTACAATTAGAAAATTTTAGGTTTTAATACGTAATTAATGAAAATATAAGGGTTTGAGGGTAAATTTACCATTTGTTACATTAACCCGATGCATGTCCATCGTTGATTTTTGACCTCGATTGTCGCCGCATCTCGCCTCCGTTCATCGTCTGACCACCTCTTGTGGACTCAGCGTTGCGAGCCCTACCAAACCGACCCCACTCGTCTGCCTTCGGTCACCGCCATAGCAAACCCCTAAATCCATCGTTATTGACTTCCATTGCCAATTCCTGATGCTTTAGTGATCGATTCAGCAAGTCGAAACCATCATTGAACTTAGCACGATGAGATCTCTCAATCAGTGCTGGTACAATAGTCCAATTTGTCACTGAGCAAAAAACCCCAAATCAGAACCCTAATCTTGCGCTTAAGACATTTGACCAAGATTTCCAACCATCTCATGCACTATTTCAAAAATGAATTATTGTCATCATTTTGTCTCACCAAAACGAACAATTTGATGGTTTTTGGCACTATTGATTTCAGGAATGATTTGTAATTAAAGGAGATTGTCGGTAATTAAAGGCTGATCAAGGAGAAGATTCAAGATTAAGAAGGACAAATGAGTCTATCCGCTGTCAGGGTTTGAATAAACAAATTTTTTTGCCATAAAAGTGATACCTTATTCAAGTAGAGTGCTCAAATAAACACATACTTATAGCGAACAATTGTGTTTTTGGGTATAAAGATTTTAGTCTAGAAATAACCAATTAGATCAATTTATTCAAACTTTAACATATTGTGTATCAAAATTCGTTTCTCGGATATTTTGAACATAAAGTAGATAAGAAAATATTTAAAAAGATAACTTTGTTTAGAATTGTCTTAATCGTCAATTTTAACTAAAGGACTTTTGATAAGTAATTAATAATAGACGTGTCAAGTTTGTGGTTCGTTGTGAAGCATTGATAACCGGATCGAGAATGGCTCAGACTACTGAGATAACGAATATATAAATCGATGGCGATACTCAATTAATGGTCAAACAAGTACAATGAAGCTTTTAGGAAAAAGCCAACATGGATCAAGTATGTTGATCTAGCAAAGAAAATATTAAGACAGTTTGAACAACTCGCACTGGAATAGATCACATGCAGAGATAATGCTTTCGTAGATTCATTGGCAAAACTAGCTAGTATAACGGGGGTCCATAACATGAAAGCAGTCCCAATGGGATACTTAGCGAAACCCAGTATCGCACAAGCCAAGCAAATCTCGGTACCGATCAGCGTGCAAAGAGCATGAGCGCCCTCAGATCAAGGAAACACCATATCAACTCGTGCAAGAGAAAATTCACCGGTTCAATAAGGTCAGGGTGATCAGGAGGAAACATGGATGATCCTAGTTAAGTAGTTTTTAGTTAATGTAATCTTACATATCCACAAAAATTTAGTGCGCAGAATCAGTTATCAAGCTATGTTTTTCGTCTTAGATGGACTAGTCTATAAAAGAGGGTTTTCAATATCTCAATGCATCACTAAGGAGGAAGGAACTTCATGAGCGATACCGCGGGGATCACTTCGAGGGATTCAAATTAGAAAAAAAGTGCCGAGACAAGAATATTACTGACCAACTATGCACAATGATGTCCAAAAATTTGTATGCAGATGTGATCGTTGCCAAAAGTATTCAAGCATCCCAAGACTACTATCTCATGTACTTACCCATGACTAGCCCATGGCGCTCAATGTATGGGGCATCGACTTGATTGGACCACTTTGTGGCAAAAGATGGAGCAAATATGTTATAACTGGCATGGATTATTTTACAAAATAGATTGATGCAAAACTACTTATAATCATCACCTTCAAAAAGATTGTGAATTTTGTCGTAAGGAACACCATCACCATATTTGAGATATCGTATAAGATCATCTCATATAACGAAATGCAGTTTGAAAGTAAAGAATTTGCAGAGTTATGCGAAAGAAATGGAATAGTAAAGTGCTTTTCCTTATTAGCACATCATAAAGCAAATGTTCAGGGAAGCGGCTAATAAAAACATAAAAAAGCTGCTAAAGGCTAACTAAATTAGAAGAGAAGCAGACAAAAGAGCGTCGATAGTGTTGTGGGTTTATTGAACTTCAACTAGGTCACTCACATGACATAACTACTCGCTTCATCTTACGGCTGTGAGACAATGCTACCCATAGAAGTTGAAATTCCATTGCACCATAGCATATCATACGTCGAAGATCAAAATAACAAACTTGGAGAAGTTTCCTTCGACTCAATCAATGAAAGAATGGACGAAGCAGCGGTATGAACAACGGTACCAACATAGAATGGTAAAGTATTATAGTTGCATGGTAAAAAAGAGAGGAGGTTTTATAAGTGAGACTTGGGGCTTAGGAAGGTAATGGCAAACATCAAAAGTTATGTGGATGAAGCCCTGGAACCAAATTGGGAAGAGTCACTGTCGTCTTTGAAGCATTGCCGAACAGTGCGTATAAGCTATCTAGACTAGATGACAATATGCTCTCAGGGACATGGAACGTCGAACACTTAAGGCCATATTTCGTTTGAAAGCTTAGATAAGATTTGTAAATCAAATGTACGTGTGTGTGCGTGTGTGCGTGCGTGCGCGCGCGCATGTACAACAACTCTCTTTTCGGCCCCCACCATAGCCCATTAATTCCAGTCAACGATTGACTAAAATTAAGGGGCTACGTTTGGGAGCTGAATAGAGGGGATTGTTGATCCTTTCCAACACACATACATATTATAAAGATGAACCGGATGCATCACAATTTAGTGGCTGAACTAATGTTAAATTACTAGCTAACGGGAGTGGAAAATTTCTTGCAAACTATTTAGTTCTGGAGTTAGGTATATAATGATAAGACCCGTGAACTCGTTTGCTCTGCTCTCTGCGATCAAATTCCATGTGTTTCTTTTTTTTAACTAATGACCTACTAAAGAGGTGAAAAATATAGAGGGTTGTAAGTATACGACTTGGCTTGTTAGCCGAACAAGATCAGCTTGCCCAAATATAAGGTCCGTCCCATTGTGCACACATGGAAGGAAAAAGAAGTCATCTAAATATGGTGATTAATGACCTAAGTGCGTAAATCGTTCCAGTGTTCTTGATGTTAATGATTTAATAACTGATCTCATTTTGTCACTGAGAAATAATGCTAAGGATGATTGCATCATCAATAGTATCTATTTCCGAGGTTCGATATGGGGGATGTTACAACCAGCACTAGTATGAGGTATTACAGCAAGAATAAAAGACCAAGTTATCATCAATAACACAAGTACAAAGGAAAATGTATTTAAGACAAGACGTACTAGGAAAATCGAAGACCCGCGTTGTGAGATTTGGGTTGAGGTTGTAGGCTCAGGAAACACAACAGGTAAAAGGCGAATTGAACTGAGCATAGTAAATGTTGTCCTCTTAAGAGTAGCAGTCATAATTATGGAGACATCGAATCCCAACACTTGCCAAAAGCCAACAGTTCGCTATAATCGGGTGTCCTTTAATTAGATTTGACAAGTGGTCGAGGACTCCTCTCGTAAAGAGATGCACAAGGAACAAGTAACGCTACACTTGTTAATCCCCAAGAGCAACGGTTTTGTATTTATTTTCAAAATCAAACTGCCTTGGTAAAAACTGTGTCATCCTGATCTGGGGAAGTCCGACCAAACATATATACAAACAAGAGCGATCAAGAAAGGTCTAACCGATTAAAAAATGCGCAAGTAAATGATATGAAGAACATATATTGTATGAAAGACAATGTAAAAAGTAAAAACACGTAAATTCGTGTTTTATTCATCTTTTACATTACAAGATTTATAAATATTTTTACAATATGAATATTATCGACATACACATACTTGCACAAACTTAGTCAGAATTAGAGTGTGGCACAGTTACAGTAGAAGGAACTCACTTTCCCTTGTCCACTTTGGTTGTGACTTTGGCAGTGGGCCTCCTAGGAACGACACTCCCTGTAACCAGCTTAAGAAGAACCCTTTTTAAGATGCTGGGGCAGTGTGTTGAGGTTTCGCAGACTTGGACACATTGATAATTTCTTTGAGAACCACTGATGAGGAGCGAGTGTGGAGCTTGGCAGAAGGTCGAGGATCAAATAAAGCCCCATTCCAATGGTCCATGACATACATGGGAGGAGAAAAGCTAGTTCGCTTGTTGAGAAACGAATGATCTCTGCCACTGTTTTTTGATCCCTAGCCATCTGTAGCTCATGAACCTGAAATTATTATTTTGTTTGTCTAAAATGTGGATCGATACAACTAATCCCGACAAGCTTTTTCCAAACGATCATTCCCAAACGATCAACCTTTTCACTGTATATATATGCTATAATTGATGTGGTACAACAAAATTTATATGTACCTTGGCGTGTCAAGTTATTCTGGATTTGTTTTTTTATCGAAGTGTTAATTCTTTTGCTAATCACAATCGGCTTTATTCAATGTGATCAATCTCGACGATCAACTCATTTTGATCTACCTGCTATAATAATGTTGTACGTCAGCTTTGTTTTCCACTGCAAGAGCCCATTCATCTTTGATCGATGCCACTTGACCATCATGTATCAAAGTTTCTTCAACTTGATTGTAGAAATTGATCTACAAATTTTAGGATATGATCTAAATGAATTGACTTATTTCTTTGGATTGAGTAGCTCCTGGACAATTAAAGTGGAATCATGCCTTCAGCAAAGCAAATGACCACATGTATATATGAATAAAGTGAAATTGACAACCAAGAGGTTGGAAAATATCCCTAATAAACCTAAAATTTTCTTTGAACTTGGACCGTAAATAAGTTGATGGCGAAGAAAGAACTTTTGAAACTAAAGAAAAATTCAACATCTAGGATAGCTTATCCTTTCTTCTTTGACTCCAGTATCGTTACCTTTTCCAAACTTTAATTTCTAATTTTAGTCAAACGTCAAATTGTATTTTGTAATCACAGAAATAATAAAAAGATAATTAGAAAGTGGACGTAGTTCTTTTGATCGAACCACCATAAAATCCTATGTTTTTTAATTTTATTCGTATTGACCATTTATATCCATTGAACAAATTCTAAAATCGTCTCAAAAACATTACCTCTGAAATTTGAATATCATTCCAAGCTCAAAGGTCTTCGAAATCAATCTTTAATGGCGGTGGTAAAAAATCCCACTAAAAAAATATATTGATGCGCAAGTCTTTTAGTTTTCAAATTTTTACTTGAATAAACTTTTGAGTAAAAAAAATGTGATGATTAATATGCAATTATTAGACGTTGAAATAAATTTCTCCTTTTTATACATTTCTACGAATTCAGTTTATTTTTAACTTATGTATTAGTTGACACATTAGAAAGACTCAACCTTTCCATGATAGTTTTAAATTGGATTAGGTTAGCATAAAGCACCGTTGTGTATGTAACTATAAAATATGGATAACACCTCGGTTGCAATTCTTATGAAATCCTACAATTGAAATATACCGTTGTAATGTATAAACTTGTGTTTTTCGTAAATCTTGATCGTTGAATTGCCTTTGCTCCAATGTGGCATTTCTTCACCAAAAAGAGATTCCAACAAGTTATTTAAACATCCTATGCGGTTTTGGCCACATAGTTAGGCAAATGAGTAGGGATGACAATGGACGGGTCTAGCGTCTAAACCCAGTAAACTGCCAAAACCTACGCCATTGGGTCATTGGGATGGGTAAACCCATAATCCGTTCTCGAGAGCTTTCGGTCTAGGATTGGGGCTTGACCGACTCATTCCAACCCGCACTACCGAGATCTTATAAAAGCACTTTATTACTATAATAATGATGATTTGCTAATCTTTTTAGACGCAAATGATTATAACATGGATATTATAATGCTTCATTCAACGAGTTATATGATTTTTATAGAATTAGGTTGTATCATTGATAATTATACAATAACATATCCATATTTTTTGAACTGTTATTGTACGTTTCATTTTCATTATCTTCTCTTATAATTGTAAACACATTGATGTATCATTTAATGACAATCCCTCTTACAAATAAAATAAATATATGTGCATTAATATACAATTTTGAATGGATATATAGCACTCGGGGTGGGATAGGGGCGGGGTTTAAAAAACCCAGGACGGGTTTGGGGCACAAAAAACCCACGTCAACGGCTCCATGCTGACACTGTGACCGTTTCTTCTTTCCTTTTCTTTTCCTCTTTTTCCCCCCCCTTTTTTTTTTAATCTTTTCTGAAAAAGAAACTTATTTTTTATTTTGTACAGAAAAAGTGAGGATGTGGGTATATGAAGAAGTTCTACCTACTGGTGAAAAACTTACTGATATTATTAATCAAACCAATGTTGGTATATATTTTCAACCTTTCCATAATGTGGACAATTACTCAAAATAAATTAATGCCTTGAGCAGGAAAATATCAAATATTTGCCTGGCATAAAGCTTGGAACAAATGTCGTAGCAGTCCCTGATCTTGTGACTACAGGTACGTGTGCTTCAGGTTCACTGAATCATAGATATATTTTCAGATGTTTTGAGCTAAATCGTCAAAATTTTGACTAGCGAAACTAAAAGCAGAGGTGACACTTATATATTTGGGAAAAGCAATTGGTACCTGTAGTTGGATAGTATATGATATTGGTCTAAAGTTTGTGTTAATTGCACCCGAACCATAAAGTTTTCCCAACTTCATTCCACTTTTAGGAGTTTTAAGGTGAACGTAGATGCTGCTTGCGTATAATAGCTTAGATGGTTGATTTTAATTCTATAGCAGCCAAAGCACTTATATATGATTGGATTCGTTCTGATCATTGTTGCTTAGAATATAAGGTTTCCATAAGCAGACTATATCAATTGACCATGAAATCTTGATCATGCTATGTATATATATTTTCATGGAAACGTAATATGTAAACGTACATTGCAGTCAATGGAGCAGATATGATTGTATTTGCAACTCCACATCAATTTGTAGAGGGAATATGTAAATCCCTGGTGGGGAAAATAAACCCGAATTCAGAAGCTATATCACTAATCAAAGGTATGGAGGTCAGAACAGAAGGGCCACGCATGATTTCCAAAGTCATAACAGATATACTCCATATCAATTGTTCTGTTTTGATGGGTGCTAATATAGCCGACGAGGTACAACTCTACTATTAATAAAGGGAGCAGTTGTATATGATTTCAACTCTTGGGCACCATTTCAATTATCATTCAAATTATGTAAATATTCTTTCAATTTTACGAATTTTATCGCATCCATATTCCAAAAATCATAAACGAAACTTCTATTCCAAACATCAAACATCAAACTTCTCACCGAGGTGCAAAGTATACGCCCATTGTGCATGTCTATAAACTGCTGCTTACTTAAAATCTTATACTAAATACTTGTTAAAAAATGAAACTGGCTTGCATTCATATTTCATATATGGCGATTATGATAAATAATAGATTTCTGTAATGTAGATAGCAATGGAGAAGTTTAGCGAGGCAACTATTGGATATACACAAAATAATGAAGTGGCACAGATATGGGCTAGACTCTTTACCACTTCATATTTCTTCATATCCATTGTGAGTTGGACTATAATTTACCTGTGTATTATTGGTATAGGAGATGGTTTCTAAATCAATATGTTTCTACTGCAATTTCAAATAAATGAATATGTTGTGATATACATAAAGCTTATCTCACCTACTTTTTGACAGTGCTATAATTTACTAATATAACTACTTGTACTTTCTTAATGAGCATGTTTTAGAGTAAAAAAATGTACTCTTTATGAGGTTAACAAACTGTTTAAATATGCCAAATTATGAGGATTACTGCAAATCTTTGTTTAGTTTGGCAAGGTAAGCGGGGGTGCATTGTTTTACAATTTATATTAATAAAAATTGGAACTGAAGGAGTGAAATCTAGAGACCTCAACTACTAAGACACTTATGAAAGACAATCTTAAGAAAGTACAAAATCCAAACAAACCCTACTCAGTGAATTATCATCAGAGTCCTCTTCCAAAGAGGAAGTTTCAACATCCTCTTTATTTCTAATCAATCTGGGTAGGTCAGGATTCTAATCAAGTGCTTCCTCGGAGTATAAGCTACAATCTCAGTTTTCATTCAACAATACCTTCTTGTTGATTGCACCTAGCTATTTGGAGCTGCTAAGAATAACAGGGGGGTTCCATGTTTTTTTTTCCTTCAATTTTTATTAATAAAAAGTGAAACTAAAGGAGCAAAGTTGAAGGACTCCAATTACCAAGACATATATGAAAGACAAACTTAAGAAAGTACAAAATCCGAACTAACTCCTCAACAAACTATCTATAGTGAAAAATGTGAGAAATGATTTATCACTAATATGCTGAAGCAATTAAACATGATCTAGTTTTGTCGATTGAACACCAATGCAAATTCAATATCAATTACGCTATCACACAAGATCAAATAACATAAAGAAAAGACAGAAGATTTAACATGGTTCGAATTTGTATCCTACGTTCACGAAGATCCAACAACTTTATTAATTCACTAATTTAGAGAGGAGAGATTACAAAATGATAGAGGTTTCTTAACGCAGAGAAATCTGATCTCTATTACAAATCTATAGAAGAATATTTAAGAGAAACTATTGTTTGAGAAGAATGATATGCTTTTCCAATAGCTTGAGATCTCTTTAAATAGGAATAGAATGAAGCTGAATCTTGGGAAGAAATGAAATTAATTAGGTGAGCAAACAATCAATTTCGTACAAATTTTGAAATATTTCCATTTTTCTCAAGATTTGATTTGCCTTTGATTTAATGTATACATCTATCTCCTTCTATGAAAAGATGCACATGTCTAATTTTCTCTTATTGTATATTTGACCAATCAATTAATTAAATTAATTGATTTGTTTCCTTTTTTTTCTATATGTCTAATAATCTTCTTGCTGATAGGACACTACATCATATATTCCTTCACTCCTCGTAGAAAGATACACTTGTAAGCTCTATGTTTCTGCTTGACTCTGCGCTCATGCACATAAGCTGGGCATCCAGACACTGAGAAACGAATAACTAACATGCTTTTCTTTCCATACTTCTTCAAGGATCTTTATGTCTATGGTAGTAGAAGGTGTGCGGTTGATGAGGAAAGTCGTCATAGATACAGCTTCGGTCCAAATTTCTTTTTCAACTTAGCAGTCAATATGAGGCAACGAGTTCTATCCAACAATGTCTGATTCATCTTTTCAGCAGTCTCATTAGACTGAGAGTCGCAAGATGTGGTGTAATGCCTCTTAAAGCATTCGTACCCACAAAAATCGATGAATTCCTTTAATATGAATTCACCGTCATTATTAAAACGGAAAACTTTCAACTTCTTCCATGACTGCTTCTCAACAATAGATTTTCACTTTCGAAACCTGTCAAAAGTTTCACTCTTAGACCGTAGAAAGTATACCCATTACGAGAGAAAATCGTCTATAAATGAAACAAAATACTTAGCTCCATTCAAAGATGGGCAAGAGGAGGGCCCTCAAACATCTGTATGAACATACTCTAAACAACCTTCGCCTTATGCTCTCCAATACCAAAAGAAATCTTTGTTTGCTTTTCAAAAAACACACTCCTCACAAAAGCCAAGCTTTTAATGATGAACACCATCAATCAAACATCGCTTTCTCAACTCATCCAAACTGTGCTCACCAATATGGCCCATCCATAAATGTCACAATCTGGAAGAATCTGAATCAGCCGAAGCAACATAAACCGATTCACCAACTATAGTAGTACCCTTCAATAAATAAAATCTCCCCTTCATAACAACTATGGAATCCTTCAATATTTTCATTTTCTCTCCCTCAACTACAATCTTCAACCCAAACCTACTCAAAGCCCTAACAGAAATCAAACACCTCCCCAAATTAGGTACATGTCTAACATCAGTAATCGTACGAATAACACCATCAAACATTTTGACCTTCATACTATCAACACCAACCGTACGGCAAGAAGCATCATTGTCCATTAGAACATCTCCATCAATCTCACGATATGTAGAGAAACAGTTTCTATCAGGTGTCATATGATAGGATACGTCAGAATCAATAAACCATAATTTGCTATTTTCAGAAAAGCCAAAAACTGTAAACACATCGGTATTATTCTTTATATCCGATGTCACTGCAATAGACACTGAAGCTTGCTATGAGTCTTTTCTTCGTCCTTCGAGCTTGAGACATTGAGCTATAAAGTGCTCCGGTTTCTTACAATAATGGTAAGGCAATCGATTAGGCCCCTTAGACCGAGACCTTGACTTATTTCGACCTCCGTCATATTTTGACTTGCTTTAACTTCTACCTCTCTGAATGGATAAGCTTTCTGAGTCACGTCTATATTAGTTCTCGTCAATTTATCTCGCAACACCTCATTATGAAGACCAGTCTTAACGTCTGACAGACTAATTGTACTGTGACCATATGTCATGGAGTTAACAAAAGCAGTATACTTCTTAGGTAAAGAACACAAGAGGATCACTGCTTGAGGCTCATCTTTAATCTCAACATCTGCTACATTAAGGTTCATAACAAGATAGTGACATCATCACCGTGCTCCATAAGACGGCTCCATGCTTCATCTTAAACAAATAGAGCTGTTGCTGAAGAATAATCCGATTTGTGAGAGACTTGTCCCGATATGCATCAGATAATGCATCACATAATTCCTTCGCCGTCTTCTTTTGAGAAAGCTATCTAAGAACTTCATCTGAAAGACTCAATTGAATTGTTGTAAGATTTCATCTTCCATCTCTTCCAAAACGTTCACATCAATGTCTTTCAATTTCCAAAACAATCTTACAAGTCTTTTCATCCTTCAACATTGCCTCTATTTTCATCTTCTAAGTTCTAAATCTCCATTTCTATCAAAAAGTGTAACACCATAATTATACCAGATCTACCAATAGATTTTTCCAGAATTTGCCATTAATGTCCAAACAGAACAAAAACACTGGCTCTGATATTAAACTGTAGTGAAAAATGTGAGAATAATTTATCACTAATACGCGAAAACGATTAATCAGGATTTAGTTTTGTCGATTGAACATTAATGCAAATTCAATATCAATTACGCTATTACACAAGATCAAATAACAGAAAGAAAGGACACAGAAGATTTAACGTGGTTCAGATTTGTATCCTACGTCTACGGAGATCCAACAACTTTATTACTTCACCAATTTAGAGAGAAGATTACAAAATGGTAGAGATTTCTTAAAACAGAGAAATCTGATCTTTATTACAAATCTATAAAAGAATATTTAAGAGGAACTATTGTTTGAAAAAAATAAGTTTGCTTTTTCAATAGCTTGAGGCCTCTTTAATTAGGAGTAAAATGAAGCTGAATCTTGATAAGAAATGAAATTAATTAGGAAAGTAGATAATCGGTTTCGTACAAATTTCGAAACATTTTCATTTTTTTCAAAATTTAATTTGCCTTTGATTTAATGTAGATATTTATCTCATTCTATGAAAAGATGTATATATCTAGTTTCCTCTTATTGTACATTTGACCAATCAATTAATTAAATTAACCAATTTGTTTCCTTTTTCTTCTGTATGGTGATAGATTTGAGTCATATTTTCAATACTATCATCACAGTCCTATTCCAAAGAGGAAGTTTCGACATCCACTTAAATCGATCTAACTAGGTCAGGATTGCAATAAAGTGTTTCCTCAGAGCATAAGCTATGATCTAAATCTGCATTCAACATTACCTTCTTGTTGATTTCACCTAGCTGTTCAAAGCTGCTAAGACTAAGAAAATCACTAACAAAGGTTTTATACTTGATTTTTGCATCAAGGAAAATTAAGTGAAAAGCTATTGGACACTGGTTTAAAGACTTGTACTATAATCTGAGGCATTGCTTTTAAAGTTCAGTTGAAAACAACACTAAAAAACGCTCAAATAGGCCAATAAAATCCCAGGTTACTTAACTTTGGCTGAGCCCCAAAGCAAGCTGGGTCACTCAATATGTGACCAAAAGTCTGATCCGGAGTCAAATCCGAAGCTCAGAGCTATCTTATACGAAGTCATTCCGAAGCCTTCACTATATAACACCCTCATGCGTACACATTTAATGTTTTTGGAAACTACTTGCTCGTTCATTTTCTTCTTCCTCACATCGTCGGAAACAACAAAGTGTTCTTTCATTTTATTCCAATAGTCATACTTTAAAAACGACTTCATTGTATCATGAGAGAGAATTCTTATTCAATTCCTTTGTGATGAAGAGAAAGGAAATACATCTTAAAATACAACGATTATACTTGTGCCTTGATGTTTTGTATCAGAGATGGTCATTAGAACCATCTAACAGCATTACATAACTTTTTATAATGTTGACAGGTGGAAGATGTGGAAGGAGTAGAACTATGTGGTACATTAAAGAATGTAGTTGCTCTTGCTGCAGGTTTGCTATTGTAACGAGCGTATAGTCTCTTTAATTCAAATGTTACAAGTATCAACTAAAAGAATTCATATCCGATAATGTGCAGGTTTTGTTGATGGCTTAGATATGGGAAATAATACAAAGGTTGAAATTTAACTGATAGGAGAACTTTAATCATGGAAAGTGCATGGCTAACATGGTTCTTGTTCTTTATGTATCAGGCAGCAATAATGAGAATTGGATTGAAGGAAATGATATCTTTTTCGAAAATGATGTTCTCTTCGGTCAAAGATAGCACTTTCTTTGAGAGCTGTGGAGTGGGAGACCTAATCGCAACATGCAGTATGAAACTATGCTTTTTATCCCAAGAAATATACATTTGTCGGCAAAATATTTATGCAACGTTAAGTAATTTGTAATGACTTTATTCTAGAAGACATGATTTATTCCACGTGAGCAAGTTCTAATGATCCAACAAATTTGTTGTGCATCTTTTGGAAGTACTTTCACTAAAACTAAAGAGAAATTAACAGTATAGCTATACGTACATTTCTATTTCATTTAAGTAGAATTGAGAAACAATATTATCATACATTATTCTTCATCATTGAACAGTTGGAGGTCGAAACAGGAAAGTAGCAGAAGCTTATGCCAGATATGGTGGTGAAAGGTGTATTTTTAAAACCATTTATAATGGTTATCTAAGTTCCATTCATTAATCACCAATTTCGGTCATTGAGAATTTTTCTATTTGTCTGATATATAGGTCTTTTGATGAACTAGAAGCAGAACTATTACAAGGTCAAAAACTACAGGTATGCCTTATCATATTGCGGTTGAAAAATGAAAAGAATCACATTTGAAATTATCCATTAACATTAAATATGGTAGTTCAATTTTAGTGATATTATATACCATGCTGAAGCTTCTTTCCACGATTTTGTGAAGGGTGTCTTGACAGCACAGGAAGTTTATGAAGTAATCAGGCGCAGAGGGTGGGAAGAATTATTTCCACTTCTCAGGACAGTTCATGAGATTTGCACAGGCAAGCTATCCCCTTCTGCAATAGTTAATTACCGTCGCCTAGGTCTATGCAACTAACTCAGATTATAATGTAATATTAAATTTTTGTTTGTGTACAACTGATATAGTAGTTAAGAGAACATGAAGAATTTTCAGGTAATTGTGTGCATGATGTTTAACATGATATTTTCGGATACGGAAAGTGTCATATTCGTAACTGTATCTGCATCCGTGGATACAGACGGATATCGGATAATTATTCTATCCGTTAACGACTGATAAATCAAGAAATGAAAACTTCTGTAAATATATGCTTAAGAGCAAAAGAGTACCAAACTTACAAAGTTGTAATTTTAATATAAGAGAAAGCTTCTCTATCCCTACCGTGTGCGTCATGTTCCAGTGAATTTCACATTGATAATTTTAATTATTCAATTTAATTTATAATTGAATCAGTAGAATTAGGTTCTGGATGACGCCTATTTCAATGGACTTTTGAACGTATATGTATTAGGAAAGATGTGTAAAGCATCCCTTTTAAGTTCTAAATAAACTTACGAAATGCCCGTTTGTACATACGGAGACTAGCAGATGGTTGATCAGCTACAGCCGTAATTAAGGGACGCTCAAACTGAATATAATCTCAATTTTATGTCAGATTCTTTCTTCTTCTTCTTCTTCTCTTTTTTTTAGTTCAAGGGAAGAAAATATTAGGTATTATAAATTTAATTAGCTAATCACTTACCTTCAACATTAATTCATAGCTGCTTCGATGTTCCCCTTGAGAATATAACATACCGTCATCAATAGCATCTTCCTCCGTTTGTTCACAAGCTACAGAATTCAACGATAAATCATCAATTTAAGTTAAAAAGATATGTTAAAAAATGTGATACAATATATGAGGACTAATTTGTCCTAGGTTCCAGGATTTCTTCAACTTCAATTACTGCTCTATCTTTATGGAAAATTACATCTTTCTCATTTCTTTTATCTTCTTTGTGAAATCAAAGATGTGTGTAATCTGTAATTTCCTCATTAGCGTAATTAAAAAAAAAAAAACCTAGTTCCATTGTGGACGTATACTGTCACGTTGATTGATTGTGAAATCACTTTAATCGGCGTTCTATTTCTGCTATTTGTTTGAGGTGGGCTTTATTATATTTATTTACATGTCTACTCCATGCATGTATGCATGTCTCTGTGTGTCCCCGTCCTGTATATAAATGTGTGCACACATATATGTGCATGCATGGACAGGAATCAGCTACAACTTTAAACTTTTTTGATTTCCACCACACATTCTGAATTAAATAATACTGCTTTCTCTTTTTTATCCAACTATATTATTTAATTCAAAATGTGTAGTGGAAGATTATGGACGTAGTCGATCCTTGTCCTACATCTCGTTTATTTTTGTCCTTATATGGAAAGTGAAATTCATAGGGCAATTCAATGGTGGAGATCCATTGTGTCACCAATTATGTCACCAAGTTGTGTAATGAATGAGGTTTTTCGACGCTCGAAAATCGGCACTAATGCATCCTCGTGCCACAAACCCAAGTGCCGGAAAGCCCGATTATTAGGGGAAAAAGGAAATAAAGATAGAACAAAATCTCACACGAATGGAATAACATATATTATTTCAATATATAATCTTTATAGTGGAAAATTTTGAGTACAATATCAGAGCCTAATCTAAATTCAGCCTGGACAGTTATAAATACTCTGTTCTTACAAATGCTGAAAAATAAAAACAAATGCAATAGATGCAGCGGATAATAGAATACATCCATACGTAGATGAAGATCTTCAGCTCTTATCAGGAAACTCCAAGCGTCTTCAGCTAAACCTGAAACTACTCGGATCTGACCCGAGTATTAAAAATATCCGGATCAGACTTGATAAATCAGCGTAAGATACTTGAAATTTTAAATACTGATATCAATCAAAACCTTTGAAAAGAAGAGTATCTCATAAGACCACGTCCACACATAAATACGGACGGGTTTTTTATCTTATGATAACCAAAATAGTTTATATCAAAACATTTGATATTATTCTTACTGACGTTGGTTTGAAAACACTTTTCAAATAAATATATAGAAAATGAAAGTATCAATACCCGGACTAAGTCTATGGTAATATATCAACTAGGTCAATGAAATATATCTAAACGGAATATATGATACCAAAGGGGTAGCTGAAATGTTTGCAAAGCATTACAGCTATTTTGGGACTACAATCAAAACCGTAAAGCTCGTATTAGAATTGGATTTCCAACATGATATGGAACTAGTAGCCTTTTCCTTCGATCCACGTATAGCAATACTAGTTCACTCTAGTGGCTTTACACGGTCTCCGTCAGCCTTCGAACTATACTGCTACACTACCATGAACAGAGTATTACTCGATGGCTTTACACGATCTCTGTCAGCTTCCATACTTTCCATTTCATCATCTTATGGCAACAAACGCCTTTAATAGCTCGAAATATGTCCTGCAGACCACACAATATCCCGAATCATTCTTGGGCTCATAGGGCTACGCTTAACTTTAACAAAGCCACGCTTCGCTTTTCACAAAGCCACGCTTTATTCTTCCATAAAGCATATTCCACTTAGAATGCCACATTGTCATTCCTTAATCACACAACTGATTTCTACCAACGTATAACTCCTGAGCTCGTACGTCTTAGGAAAGGGTGTTAAGCTAAGAGAAGTTGCCTTCTCCGCCACCAAGCAGATAATATGTTGATAGAGATCAATTAATATGATCAGAAGTGCACTGTCAGACATTCGTCCATACAAATTCGTTCTGGAACTGAACGAAACCGAATGCACTCCTCCTACTACCATTAGTGGTGAGTAGTCCTTGCAATCCGAAGATTTCAAAACACGATAGGACCACTGCTATAATAAATGTCTCTATATTGGGAGCGACCCAGAGAATGTCAACAAGCAGTCCTTTCGCTATGAAGATCTCCGGTCTTCAATACAACGAAGATTTTCAGAATGCAATCATCACTGCCGTATAAATATAATATGGGGTAAACCCCTGAGACTCGTGACAGCAATCCCTACATCCTGAAGATCCGCAGTCTTCAATAATCATCATCTTCAATATGTCTTCACTTCCGAACGTATACATTAGTTCGAAGTGGTTTTCAGATAGGAGTTACCTAAATCCGACCCCGGTTCCTTCGAACCAATCATCGATAAAAAGGCATTTAGATATATAAGTGATTATCACACATCATTCAATTTATTAACCTTTTTGTTTAAATCATATGTCTCTTAGAGATATATTCATTAAGTTATTCCTTTAGCTTTTTCAGAGTATATGAAATCATTAAGCCTCATTTATCAAATCATTTGATTAATTTTAAAACCTTTTTAATCTTGGAATAATTCCAAATCAATTCACCTTTTATTCAGGAAAACATTTTCAAATCATTTCTATACAATCCAAGTTATTTAAATTTGGAAAACTATATCTTTTATACTTTGAGAAATTTTAATTTGAGTAAACTAAATTTACTATCCCATCCGTCGGGCCAGTTCGGATAGCCAGGGAGAGCAGAAAACTGGTTTTTCAAACTCAAGCCTAGACACTATCTCTTTGACACCCATAAGACGGTCAAGCTATTTGATCGACTTTAAACCATTCAACATTTAACCATTCCATAAATCCTTCAAATCACCTTTAAAATACTTTATTAACCATTTGAAAACATTTTCAAAAGCTTTGGAAAAGAATGGTTGCGTTTAAAGCAATATTTCTAAAGTGCTGCGAAAAGTATTGCAAAAAATGCCTTTAAGCTATATTGATTGAAACGACTTTTTATCATTTGGAAATTAATTTTTTATAACTCAAATCGCTTTTAAAACATTTTAAAAGATTTATAAGATTTATTCCATATTTTTAAACAATTTTAGGATATCATTTTCAAAGAAATCCAGTTTTGGATTCCGAACTGCAAAAACCGCAATTTTCCAAAAACTTGTTTTACTCATATTTCAAAATCTACTTATTGAAATCTCGATTTTCTTTCTTCGTTGGAAAACTATGAATATAATAGTTCGGAAAATTCTTATCTCCAAAAATTCCGAGTTAAATTCCATTCTATACACTCGTTTGACATTTATAGCGCGAAATCGCGAACTGCAGTTATGCGACGCGCCCGTTTTTGACTAAATTTTCAATTGCCTTTCAAACTTCACCAAAACACTTTCATATGTTTATAAAACCTTTATAAATCATTTTCAAACATTTAAAACAATATTTTTTATATTAAATATTTTTTCACTTTTAAATCATTTCATAATATTATATTATTATAATATTCATTTTTAACTTTTTTATATTTTCAAAACCATTAAGAGGCTAAATAACTTCATATACACATATTATATGAATTCATTTCTATTAATTAATCATTTTATTATGATTATCATAATTTATCACAACCAAGTTATCAGCCATATCAAAGGCCATACAAATCACCAACATGTTGGTTGGAGACGGGAGGGACCAAGATGTATCAAGATATGAAGAGATGCTTGCTATTTGTGCTAGAGAGAAGCCAGTTGAAACCAAGGTTTTCAGTTAAAGAAGAGAAAGTTCTTTAAAAAGAAGGGAGCGTAGAAGGGAGAGGCTGCCAAGAAGGCAAAGGCTGATTTAGTTTGCTCCAAATGGGGGATGTTACAAGTTGAATCAACCATATAATCAACCAAGTTATCAAACATTCATATAAATCATTAAGAGATTAAATGGTCATATTATCATACTTAAAATTAGTTATAGAGATTATTTATTATTTAATAAACATCGAGTACTCACCATAATCAAACCAAACTTCCTACCAACATTCAACAAATCAAAGCTTCACTAAACATCTCCTAAACAACTCCACTTCTCTTTCAAGTGCTCGGCCACCATCCAAAAATGCTCCATGCTCACCGCCCTTGCCTCTATCACCTCCAAAGCTCACGGCCTCACCTCCCAAGCTTTCAAACTCACGGTCTAAAGTCCCCTACCATCCAAAACTCACGGCTATATGGCCATTGAAGGGAAGAGAAAGGAGTTATGATATTCAAAATGGAATGGTGTGTATATATATAATTACTTATATATTTTTATCTCTTTTCTATATTTTTTCTATTATTTTAGTTAGGAGGAAGCCATTGAAAAGCTTGAGAAAGAAGAGGAAGAAGATGAAGAAATAAATGAATGAAGAAGTGAAATGGTGGTCTTGGAAGCCTTAAGGGTTAAGTAACTTCACAAAAATATCTTTATTTCATTATCCATCACATCTCAACTTTCCACCACCCCTCCTATCATGTTCTATACGTTGGAAACCCCCCTCCATGTGTCACCATCTTCTCGTATCACATCATGTCCTAATTGTTGACTTATGCAAGCTTAAGGGTGAAGTTTAGTAAAATATCTTTGATATTTTTAACATATGTATGTGTGTGTGTGTGTATATATATATATATATATATATATATTTGTATATATGTTATATGTATGTATATATGAGTATGTGATATGTATACATGCATATAAATATGTTAGTGTCATTTATAACGTTGCAACGACTTAAAACGACTTTCGTTTGTTAAACCATTGAAAATCGAGAAATCAATTCCCGATCATATTTTCACTTATAACTTAAATTACATATATATGTAAACAAAATTGAAAATAATTTTATAATCATTTTTAACTAATTAAAATGATCATATTTCATTTATAAAACCATATAAATAAATATTAATAATTATTTACAAAAATCGCTATTATACCGGTAAAGCGATATCGATTTTTCCTTATATTTTCAAATCAAATATACATCTTTATAAAGTTATTATAAATAATTTATTATCACTTTATAACTATTCAAAATGAATTACCATCATTTAAAATAATTATTTGAATAATTAAAATAATTATTAAATCATTAGATCTTAATTTAAAATCATAAATCAATTATTAAATATAAGGGCATCACTAATGATGTCATATATACTTTTAATTTCCCAAAAATAAATTAATTAATTTTATTTCATATTCCTATTTAATTATAAAAATAAGTGTATGTATGTAGCTCCGTGCGTGACGTTTTACGATTATAGAGCTGTTTATCGATAAAATAGTTTTCGACCATTTTATTGGTATTTTTCCAAAGCAATTATTTTTGTAAATACTTATTACCATTATTATTTATTGTTCAAAACATTATAACTTGTGTTATAAAACCTTATATTGGAATATTTTAAAAATGAAAATAATTTATCAAATTGATAAATTTGCGGGTCGTTACATACTTCCCCCCTTAAAAGAATTTCGTTCTCGAAATTACACCAAAACAAAACCCAAAAGTATTTGCCCAAAATATTTATTTTTAAACTTACATTCGTATGATGTATTCTGCATGACGCGAAGATTTGATTCGTAAGATGAAGTTACAACAGTTTGCACAAGCCCTGTAGGATGGCAGACAAGGAACTTCAAACCCGCAGTAGGGCCAAGCCAGGCCTGGTGTTGATAAGCCTAAGCGGCATAAGAAACGTCTAGTGATTAATACCATTATCGGCAAACCGCATCCAGCCGAGAAGAGTTGGAATGAGATGGAACGATATGTGGGCACTTTAAAGCATCGGTAAATTAGAGCTATTTTTCCATCAAAGACGGTGCTCCAGCGAAACAACTCAGACTATGACAGATGACATTGTTTTCAGAAATCGAGAACTTGATGGGGTGGAGGCCCCAAATATTGATCCGCTAGTGATATCGGCCATGATTGACCCTGCAATTGTAAGGAAGTTGCTGATTGACTATGGGAGTGTGGTCAATATTTTGTTCAAGTAAGCCTACGACTAGATGCTTTTGGAGGGTAAGGACTTTAAGCCCTGTAAATCTCAGATCCATGGATTTAACGAGACTACTACTTAGCCAGTGGGATGTGTGGATCTTCCGGTGGTGCTTGGAGAGGGCGACCGCAAGAGATTGTGGGCCATGCATTTTTTGTGTTGGATATTTATTCAGCTTATAATGTATTCTTGGGCTAACCGGCCCTTGTTGAATTTCGAGCGGCCATAGCTCCTTGGTGCTCAACGATGAAGTTCCCGACAGAGAACGGTATGGGAATAGTGCAACGTGATCAGGGGCTTGGCCAGGAATGTTATGTCGCTAAGATGAAAGAGGTGAGGCAAAGAGAGAAAGGAAAAGGCGTAGAAAGGGCTCTCTGCATCAAGGCTTTGGACGTATAGTAACCACTGCTCGATCCGTGGCTCGGGCAACACAGTTGGTTCCGTAAGTATATAGATCCAAGGAAAGAGCCGGAGGATGCAAGAGCAGCTCCAGCCGAGTCGACAATCAACATCCCGATCAGCCAGGATGATCCTACAGGAGTCCTAAAGGTCGGATCATAGCTCGGCATGAGGATGATGGAGTTGGTTGGTTTTCTCGGAGCGAACTTGGATGTGTTCACTTGGACTCACTCAAATACGTCTGGAATATCGTCGAAGATAGCGAGTCATGCATTGAATGTAAATTCTAAATGCGTTCCTATGAAATAGAAATGCCACAGTCTGGGTCCGCTGAGATTCGCTGACTCAAAGAAGAAGTGAACTTGAAAGACAACGGCTTCATCCACGACGCCTCATACTTGGAGTGGGTATCTAATCCAGTCCCGGTAAAAAAAGCTAACGGAAAGTGGAGGATATGCATCGACTATTCAGACCAGAATAACGTGTGCCCAAAGGATAGCTTCCCACTTCCAAAGTTGATCAACTGGTGGACTCGACGGCCAGGCATGAATTGCTTTCATTCGTGGATGCGTACTTTGGATACAATCAGATTCTAATGCACGTCCCAAACTAGGAACACACCAGCTTTATTACCGACCTAGGACTGTACTGCTATCTTGTCATGCCCTTTGGATGGAAGAATGTTGGAGCGACTTAACAAAAGTCGGTGAACAAGATGTTTAAAGATTATATAGGGCGCTCAATGGAGGTCTATGTGGACGATATGCTCATGAAGTCACATCGATCGAGGAACCACATTGATGACTTGGCAGAGATCTTTAGTGTTCTCCAGAAGTAGGGGAGGAAGATTAACCCTTTGAAATGCTCATTCGGGGTTACATCAGGAAAATTAGCAAGCTTCATCGTAAACTCCCATGAAATCAAAGCCAATTCGGAGAAGATCGAAGCATTGAGGAACATCAAAGCCCCAAAATCGATCAAAGAGGTCCTGAGTTGGAATGGGAAGGTCGCCGTCCTGAGTTGATTCGTTTCCAAAGCCACTGAAAATGCATCGATTTCTTCGAAGTGATCAAGAAAGGGAAGAAAATTTTCGCTTGGACCTAAGAATGATAGACGCATTCCAGGCTCTGGTGGATCACTTAGAGAGATCCCTTATTCCGTCGAAGCCGTTGGAGGATGAGGACTTGTTTATTTATCAGGTAGTGTCGATGCATGCTTTGAGCGCCACAGTTGTGCATGAGGAGTCCCGAATCCATAGGCCGGTGTACTACATCAGGAAGTGGTTAACAGAAGCAGAAAGAAACTATCCAAAGCTGAAGAAGCTCGCATACTACCAGTTAATCACTTTAAGGAAGCTTCACGCCTACTTTTGGGCTCATATGATCAAAGTTCCGACCGAACACCCTTTGAGACAAATCCTACAACGACTTGAGATTTCTAGATGGCAATTGAAATGGAACATTGAACTAAGCCAGTATGGCATAACCTATCACCCTCGAAGAACAATTAAGGACCAAGCTTTGGTGGATTTTATTGCTAAATACACTGCACTAGATGACACTTCGGAGAGCGGTAGAGGGCAAAATTCCAGGTGAAAAATGTACATGGATGGTGCATCTAACGAATGTTGTTCTGGTGCTGGAGTTATGCTGGTGACTCCTGAGGAACGTTCGATTTATTACGCTCTGAAACTCGACTTTCCCACGACGAACAATGAAGCAGAGTATGAGGCATTGATCGCAGGACTCAAGATTGCCAAATAGATGGGAGTTAAACTTTGTATATCTTCTATGATACCCCGCTAGCGGTATGCTAGGTAAGGAAAGAGTTTCAAGTGACAGGAGCTTTAAGTGCTTCCGTACATAGGTAGCGTGGCGAAGATGAAAATGGTCTCATCGGGTAAAGCTATCGTTAAAGGAGGAGGAATGAAGTTTACCGACTCTTGCTTGATCTCTACAGTGGACTTGAGCTATTCTTCAAGAAGCTCACTCATTGAAAGCCCTTGAGCAAGGTCAATCGACCCAATGATAAGAACATCCTCATCCGTAGGAGCACCCTGGAAGTTACCAGTGGTTTCTTCCTGCAACGCATCAATCATTTGCGAGCCCAGACCTGGAGCATCACCAACTGAAATGCTTGGGCTTTCCGGATATAGTTACGACTGTTGACTCAGTCGTCATTGCATTTTGACCCAGTTGGGAGCTTTCCTTCAGGAGATTTGAAATCGCAGGTTGACCTAAAATTTGAGAAAGATAAAAAGAGAGGTTAGCTACATCTACCGGTGTCATGTGATCTCTATCAACTATGGGTGAGGTCAACGATATACCTCCATCGGATTAAGGTTCTGTGTGGCTGGGCGTGCCATCCGAATTCTTTTCTTGAATTGGAGATCGCAAGCTTGTCTTCTATATCTCTGGTGCATCTGGATTGTATGGAAGGACAAATGGAGAAATGGATGCAGCTGAAGGCCTAGAAGTGAGACACACAGTGAGACCTTGACGTGTAGTCCCAAAGCTTTCGGCTTGATCTTTTTGGACTGTAGTTGCTAGCTCCGGGTGCAAAATAAGTTCACCAGCCTTGAGCGCTTCGATTTCTTTTGGACTTAGAATCTTGCTCTCAAGCTCCGCCAGATTCACTTCACTTCCTTCTGTATGCTGTTGCCGTTCCCACACAACCTGCTCCTATGCCAATGCAAGAGCTCGGGGATAGTCTTTGCCAAGCCATGCCAAATCTCTAAACTTAGGTACATTGGCATTGTAATTGATAATGAGTGTCTTGAACCTATCTTTGACTCGTCTCTCCAAGGCTACCACCAACTCATCTACTTTCTTGGCCTTGTCTAACGCATCTCTCTCTATTTGCTAGCATCAAGCAGCTTCTCACAGTAGTCATGAGCCGTTTGAAGGGCCTCTTCCTTCTCTTTTTTCTCCTTGTCGAGTTGTGCCTTCAGCTCCTCCACCTCTTTAGCCAGCTTGTGATTCCTATGATGAACAGACTCAACTTGGCATTAATGGTTCTTTCTTTCTTGCTCGATCATCGCATTTAAGTCCTTGACTTTCTGACTGGCATCCATGGTTGCCTTCTTTGGCTCGGTAACCTCTTTGTTAAGATGATCCATGGTCACATCATTCTGATTTGTTGTAAGCCGCAATCCTGCAGCCTCAGTCTTCATGCTCTTAGCATATTCAGAGATTTTCTCAGCCAACCTCCCCCAAATGAAATACCGATCGTACATGTCACAGACATATGCCACCGTATGGTCTTCTACCTCCAGAGGAATATCCTTCAAAGTCGGAACAAACTTATAGCCTAACATAGGATAACAACATTGCAATTCAGCTATCTGAGGTTGGACGAGACCGGCTGCTCTGCTTTAACAACAGGCTATTTAGTAGGCTGCTCAATAGGCATTTTACTAACTCTATGTCAAGAGGAGTCGGAAGCAGCTTGCTATGATGATTGATCAAAATGCCGGGAAGTATGAGATGATGCTATTTGCTTAGCAGAAAAGGAAGCACGAGAGGGGTCATCATGAAAAACTTTGTCGTGACGGCTGGAGTGCCTATCCGAACCCCTGAATTGGGGTGACTTGGATCTGGATCGATGCCTAGATGACAAGTCGTGTGACCTGTAATCCTTCTCTCTGCCTCCTCCATTACAGCTTGAATGCCAACTAGAATCTAAATCATGGCTGGTGTTATGGGAGCGCGCTCTCAGTTTGCATCTCGATTGATAAGCCATCGGATCCTCAAGAGACTCGTACAAACCACGATGTTCCATTGAACCTGCAAATAAAATGAAGACGAATCATTCTTAACAGGATAAGAACACGATGCAAGCTGAGCAAAGTGCAGTGCATGTGTGCGCGCACGCAAGTGTCCTAGTGTCCCTCCAATGGACCATGGGTTAGAATTTTGCAGACAAGGGTAATCTCCCCTGCTCAAGTTGAAGACACATCTTCTTGGAAACGAATAGGGGATCCAACATCCCCAATGCTTATGTTGCCAGGCCATAAGATGGAATACTGTCCGGAATTAGCCTCAGACCAGCATATATATATATATATATATATATATATATATAGCCTCAGAGGGCTCTATAGGAGTTTCAAATGCGACTGTAGCTAGCGGAGGCACAATCGGAGTTTGCCTTTTGGAGATTTTAATCCTGAGACTTCTTCTTTAAAAAGGTGGTTGGTCGTCGTCGCCTTCATCAACAGATGGATCATGGCTCGCGTCATCGTCATTACGGCTAGCTCCATCACCATCACCCTTCTCAAAGTGTTCTATTACTCCTTTAGTCTCGATAACTGGACTTTGAACCGGAGGCACTGGTGAATGATATCTGTTATCTTCATATGAGGAACTATCTTTATCGCTATCGGTGGGTCTCTGGAGTAGGGCCAACACTATGACAAGATATATGCCCTAAGATTCTCGTCGCCAAGCAGTGCCTTAGCCTCCCTCTCTTCCTCTAGGATTTCATGAAGCTGTTAGAGAGTCTCTGCCAAAGGTGCATTGTTGGGCCTACACGGTGCACCTATAAAGAATGGAAAAGACGTTCATTGATAACAGAACTATGAGCATGAACTTGTATGAAAAAGACGAGAATGGAACTTACGTCCAAACAGCCATCGCTGTGCAAATCTAGGAGGACAATGAATGAAAAAGAATTCATCTTTGAAGTAGCTCGGTTTATTCCAAGTGTCGATTACTATTTTGCAGCCCTTGGATTGCTCTAAGAAAGTGAGGGAAGGATTTCCCTTGCGATGCTTGAAACTGTATAGATACTAAATTTCTTGATCACTAGGAACTTGGTTAAAACAGCGAGCGAATATGATGAACAAACTATGAAGGAATGCGTAGCTATTTGGATGGAGCTGAGATGAAGCCAGCCTTATAAAATGCAAGATTCGTCGGATAAACTTGTTAAACAATGGAAAACATCCTGCCAGGCACATGTACTTATTGCACGTGCTCTCTCATGGCATGTAGGAACTAACACGTCCTCGAACGAGGTGTCGTGTTTCTCATAAATTCTTCTAAGTGATCCTTCCTCAATCTTTGAAGCAACGGAATCGATAGAATCATCTAATATGATGGCATTATCAAGTGTGTCGGGGGAAGCTTCAAATTTTGGACCTTCTATAGGCTTTATTGGAACTTCTAGAGTAGGTTGTTCTGCTACTGGATTCTCAGGATGAGGTATAAGCTACACCATAGTTCATCGTGTAGATGGAATTATAATTGAGCTTGACTCGGTATCTGATTCGGTGTATCTAGGAATTGATGGGCATATAGCTTGAGCGGAAAGACGCTCGAAACGTCTATGATCTATAACTGTCAAAACTCAACACAAGAGTTATATCAGAAAGATTAAAAATACTGCCTTGGGTTATAGTGAAAGCCCAGTATGGTGTAGACTACAGTGTTGTGTTGTGTCAATGTCTGATGAGTGCAATAGTTCATTTGAAAATGTGGATGTTATCCAAAGTGACCGTACTCGCTGACCGTCCCAATAGGCTTTACGTCATCATCCGTTCATTCAATATGTCTTGGAACTTTGAAGATAGTATTTGGGAAAAGTTTCGAATGTGTTAAACATTGCAAGGCTCTAAAGTGAGTAAAGAAGCAAAAGCCACCAAGGGTTGGATCGGTACCGATCCAACCCATTGGATGGACTTTGGCTTTTTTTCACCATCTCCCTCAATACCAAGGATGAACGTCAACAAGAAGCTTCTCCAGCCTCGCCATCGTCGCCATCGCATACCTAAGAATATCAGGGCTCGAAGGAAGCATTTGGTTCAAGTCTTGGGCTTCCAATATGAGGGTTTGTTCGATAACAAGGCGGATCGGGTCCGATCCTAATGGTTTGTTTAGTAGCTAGTCTGGGTGGAGGTTGGAGGCAGCGGTTGTTCCAATGTCAAGCGGTGGTGAATGCTCAGGCTTTGGCAAGCGATTTAATGGTGGGATAAAGCTTGATACTCAGAGGCTAGAATAAAGTGAGGAAGTGAAAGGGTTGTATTGGGTTAAGTAGCCCTGAACCCTACTTTTTCGGCTATGGACTAGCCACGTCTTAAGGGTTGGATCGGTACTGATCCATGCCCATGGATCAATATCGATCCACGTATATAAAAAAGAGAATATGATCATAAGGATTCATATGTGCATGCATGTGTATGTACGTATGCTCATAGAAATCCACAAGAATGTGCATGCATATGGAATTGAAATATGATGGAAAATCGAAGCATGCATGTATGTACACACTCAACGTCAACAACTAGAATCGAAGGAAACCAGATTCAGACCTGAAAATTCCAGAAAAGGAACCAGTTCAAAATTAATAAGCTCGGAATGAATGATCATAAGAGCACATTCCAAATTTATAGTGCTAGATGCAAGTAAAGCACCGCAACGAATAGTTAGAGACACAACACTTCATTGAAATGATCCGAAGGAAGGACAAAATCTATTCAAAGCATGGATTGAAGTCCGATATAGAAATCCCCACTTGTCTCGATTCAAAGCACATCATGTTTGAAACAAGATGTACTTTGGGGGACAATTGTTATTCGGCCTTTTGACTAGGCAGTATTTGGATGGATTTGACGAATCGAACTTGAAAGCTATCGAGGCAAGAGCCTCAAAGAGATAGCTGCAGAGTCCAAAAACCAAGTACAACTAACCACAAAGTGGAATCAAGACCATCCAAAAGATCCACAAGGCTGAATCCATCTAAGTGATGGATCGGCACCGATCCATCCCAACGGATCGATACTGATCCATAGAACTTCATTAGAGATGCCTCATTTCCTTCTTGTGCATAAATGTTGACACCAGCAACCTATTTCAACTTCCATTACATCGCATGCAATTCTCTATTGATCTCCTCAAACATTTGAAATCAGCAACTGCATTCCTCCATCGATCCATCTTATCACTCCAGAAACAAGCTTACAACAATGCAAAAGGAATGGAAATCATAAAGCTAGCAACGAGTCGCCACATCAAAAACATCGGAATCAATCCATGAGTGGATCTTATGGATCAGTACTGATCCATTGCTGTTTGTTGATATGGCCACGTTTCTTCAAGGTCAACTGCTACATGAACATGGAGAACGTGGTGGAAGACATGGTGGAGTATTTCGCGGCGACCTACATCTATAAATATGAGGCTAGGGGCTCATTTTGGAGGATCTTTTTGCTTCCCTGCAACTTTTACATAATTCTTAGGTAATCACCCGTGGATCCCTCCCAATCCATAAGAACTGTTCTTGAAAAACAACAATATAAGAAATAGAAATCTCAGGTGGACGTAGGCAATAGTTGGCCAAACACTATAAACATTTGTTGTCTTGTTTTTACTCATTTTCCGTTTATATTTCCTCATTTTTATTCTCTACTTAATTTCTTCGGTGTTTGTGCCACTTTCCGGTACTAACACCCATGGATGATGGATGAGTGATGGTTGTAGCTATTGGTCATTTTGTGTATAAGTTACATTTTTCCATGCTTTGAGATTTCGGGGATGAAATTCTTTTAAGGGGGAAAATGTAACGCCCCAAAATTTAAAGGAAATTTAATAAGAAAATAAAATTTAAATAAACAAAGACTCAAAATAATTTTTATAGAGGTCCGAATTTGGCTACGAAACTTGCACATTGGTTTCGTAGTGGTTTTCTGGACAATTTTCATACATAACACTTCGAAATTGGAGTTAGTATGGAGAAGTTATGGACGTTGAAAGAATTGGAAATAGAATTAAAATCTAAAAATAAAAATACAAAAACTAACATTAGGACCGGTCGACCCATAAGGGTCGATAGCCTATCGGAGAGGTCGAATCAGGGTACAAGGTGGTCAACCGTAGCTGTGTAAAATCGAGTGATAGATGATGTGTTTGTACGGTGGTGATTGGTTACTTCATTGCCAAGTTTTCCCCGAGCGTACCTAATAACCCTAAATATTCTCTACACTAAATCTAACGGTCTAAACTATTTGCCAACCCCTATAAATACAAGCCTAATCTAACTCTAAAATTCACATAACAGTTTACTGTATCGAAACTCTATCCAATTCTAACCTCTCCACTAAACCTGAAATTCTTCAAAATGAAAATAAAATCAATCTAGAAGAACCAAGCAATTGAATATAGATGGAGCAAGTGGAGCCAGCGTACAGAGGGGTGATTCTCAAGCAAAGCAGTAGGAAGAGCTCAGGCTTGAGGTGAGTGGGAACACTTTTGATTAGATGATTATTACAGTTAGGTTTAATCTATAATACTTGATTTAGGGTGTTAGTAAATCAAAAATTGAAACTAGAATTGAAAACCCTATGAATTGGCTAATTTGATTATTTAACTGTAATTCTAAAATCTGTAAACCCAGTACATCCCTTAATTGTTTAACTGTATACTCTAAAACTTGTAAAACCCTAGATCTTACAAATTGATATTGAAATTTAGAATATGGACTGGTCGAATTAGTGTTTAGGGTTCAATGGAAATTGAAATCGACAACTGAAATTGAATTAACTAAAATCGACATTAAAAAGTAACTGGTAGCGGTCTACCGATAAGCATGTAAATTGCAGAATCTGAACCTCGACCTAAGGCCCAAATTTAATAATAAAAATTAACAGAAATGATAATTGTTTATAGACCTATTTAAAGGCATTTGGATGTATGTTAGGAGTAGTAGGGAAGCTAGCTCCCTATGAAAGGACGCTAGGTCATTGCGATGCTGGGTAAATGTTCTTTAACTAATTCAGAATCGAGTAATCGACTGGAGGCAATATATTTTTGCAAATAACACTCATACGAGGTTCCATGGTGGACGCGCAACACTGACGAGGATGCTTGATGAAGTGGGCCTGGCATAACGAGAATCCTAGTATGCACGATTTCTGATGCGACGTGGTACACTTTAGTTGGAGGATCCCGGCACGTGCAATAAGAGGTCAACACTACAATTAAGAGGTGGAAGCGGGTGTAGATGATGAGACACACCGACGAGTCGGCATTTCGTGTTCTTCCTCTCCAGGCAGAGTGGGTAATGGGTAGTCGTATTTAGGGGAAAATCAGTTCCCCAGTAGCCTAGTGGCGGTGATTTAGTGGGAATGTATTCCCACAGTAGCCTAGTGGCGGTGTTTCCTTAGTTAGTAGCCAAGAGGGCGGGGTTTTGCGTATGGAGTAGCTCTAGGAGTGGTGGCTAATCATTAGATGTGTGGTTCGATTCGTAGTTCGATCCTTGTAGTGGCCTACATAATTTGTAGTGTATGTATTAGATAAGAACCCTTAGGTAACAGACCTTAGGAATTCACGAATACTTATAGTATGCCCTATGTCATCTAGAGTAGAATTAAAGTTAACTGCACATGACCATCACATATTAAACTTGTACTTATTCACCAGCTTTTGTCTGACCCACTCTTTTTCCCTTTTTTCCCCACAATAGGTGGACAGGGCAGCAGGTGATTGGCTCATTCTTGATACTTGGAGAGTCAAGCTTATCTTCAGAGTCCGCTTTTATCATATTTGCTCTCCATATATTTATATATCTTATCAGTACATTTTTTTTATTAGACTTGGAGGGATATTTTTTGTGTACTCTGTATTGGATCACGTACTGATTTTCTAAGACTGTGATTTGGATATTTTCTACGTTATATGTTTTGTTCCATCCACTGTGAGTTCTGAAAGTGTAGTATATCTTAGTTGTATTAGTCTCTGTAATGATATAAAAAACCCAATAACTCGTATTTTTCAGTACGATGCAAGTCCAAAAGTCACACTAGGCTTTGGATTGATGTGTATGGAGATGCGGGTAGTCACAATTGAGTCCATGAGTAGATTTCCCTATAGTCATATCTTCAAAACCACCTCGATACTGCCCCAAACAAATAGTCCAGAAATAGTTTTCATCCAGCCAATCTCTCCACCGTTAGAATGTCCATCTTGTATCCAAAGGTGCATAGATGGTCATCTGGTGCTGATGAACCATCATATTTATTGATAGCGGGAGCCCAGAAATTATCAGAAAGTTCGACTTCACAACATCTTCACTAAACGAGAAGGAAGTTACATCTCCCCCTTCTCATTTGTCTCCGAGCAAAGGTGTGCCAATTTTTAGAATCAAGCACTTAGTGCCCTTATCTTAGAATCCTTTACCTCTTTTTTTGATGAGCCACCCCCTAAAATGGATCTGGCTTCATCATCCCCTCGTGCAATTTGGTTATTGCGCTTTTTAAGAAAAAATGGATTAATGTTACACTTTTTGACTTTAATGTTAGGGTTGGCTTGGATTTTATTTTTGAGCTTTGCCCTTGCACTCTTAAGGCTAGCTTTGTCGTTCTCAACATTAAGATTGTCGTTTTCAGCCAATCGGGCAGTTTATGTAGTTCGTGAATTATGGTAACGAGCTATGGAGCTATTTTGGCAGCGGGACTAGTTCTGAGGTGGATATTGGGCCATAATTTTTTCTAACCCGACTATTTTAACGTTAATTTGGACTGAAATTTGATTAAGGGATTTTAGGATTAGATCTGAGGAGATATTCTTTGCGACATCATTATTTATCTAGAAAAGCTTGGGTTATTTTGGATATTTGTCTTAGCGACGAGATGTTCCACTTCAAATAGAAGAGTGGGATAATTGTTATTTGTTTAGGGATTGTCGGATGCATGTTTTGTGGGGATGTGTTTGTTTGATTGACAGAAAATTTAGAACAAATTTGTTAAGGGCTCGCCCTCATTCTAGTGCCAAAATGTTAATGAGAATATTCAGTTCTCACGATACGCAATTTGAAGTAGTCGTGTCGATGTATGATTACACGACTAGGAATTTACAAGTATATTAAAATGATGTGAATAAAAGTAATTATTTTTTTGTATGCTTACATGGTTAAGAGGTGCAGATTAATTGAATGTTAATATGATTAAAAAGGTTATAACTATTTCAAACAAAACATGTTTCCTGGAGATTTGACCAGGCAACTAGTACTCGGAGAAGTACTCGGCATCCATAGTGCTCGGCATCCAGAAGACTCGGCGTCAAGTAGTGTTCGGCGTTCGGCGTAATACTCGGCATCAGTAGTACTCAGCGTACAAAACTACTCGGCGCCAACTGGCACTCGGCGTCAACCAATGCTCAGCGTCAGCTAGCGTGCGGCATCAATAGAACTCGGCGATAGGAATACTCGGTGACAGGAGTGTTCGGCATAAAGCAGAACTCAGCAGCAGGAGTACTCGGCAACGGGCATACTCGGCATCTAGGAGACGTTCGGTGTACATTACTATTCAACATGACACTATCGTTCGGCCAGCATGCATCATTCAACCAAAAGCTTCAGATAGAGTTGCGATCGGCTTCAGCTGCAACCATCCTGCACTTCCCACACAATCGAACGAACCATCCAGCACAGAAAGGACTGTTCGGCATGGAAGGGACCGTTCGGCACGGAAAGGACTGTTCGGCGTCAAAGCGTTCGGCATACCTGGTTCGGCATGCAGCGAACACTACACCTGGGCTAGAGCGTTCGGCTACCAAGACCACTTGGGAAGTCCAGCCCATTTTTGTCTATAAATAGAGGGGCAGGGTCACAGTGAAGAGGATCCTTTTTTGGAGAGAACACCGGGGAGACCCTGCCATTTTTGAGACTCATCTTCTCTACTTAACAACTTCATTCAAGCATTTGATTCACGAATTGTATTTGTAATCAACAATAAGGAAGATCAATAAAATTTAATCTCAAAGTGGACGTAGGCAATTACGCTGAACCACTATAAATTTGGTGTCCTTACTTTGTGCATTTAAATTAGCATTGTCTTCTCTGTTTAATTTATCTTCATCACTTATATCTCTACACAATCTTTCTCTACGAGGTTAGTGACCAATTTTGGTGCTAACACTTTGGTGCTTTCATTGAGAGTTGAATTCTCAGACCTCAAGGATCTGCTTTGAAGTTACTGGGTTGAACAAATCCCCCAAAGAAGATCCGACTCACTGATAGGACATCCGTTGATTCTACTCAGAGTTCATACCAATAACTCTACAATGGCAGGACCACGTACCAGGTCAGCTTCTCATAATGCGGATGCCCGCGAGACTGCTAGCGTGCAACAAGAAGGACCTAGCAATCAACCAGCGATTCCGAGTGCAGGAATTGCCGCTCAAGAACAGACTCCAGTTGTCACCAGAGTAGAGTTCAATGACTTGATGAGAGAACTTAGGGAAAGCAGAAGACAACTAGGAGAGCAGATGCAAGCTAACGCCAACCTGATGGCACAACTCACTCAACAGCAGCAACAGAATGCTGGGGGCAATCCCGCTCCTTACTCTTCATCTGACAGCTCAACTTCCTCTGATGAACCTCCCAGGCGCAGACGACGTAAGACTGAAGCTGCACGAGCAGAAGCTGATGTTCAAACAGCTGGAGACCGTAACCAAGCAAGAGCTGGAAACTTCAGGACCGGAGTGCAAACGGAGGATGGAGGCCCAGGCCATCAAAATGCTAACGATGTCGAACCCAAGACGCGCGACTGGCAGATCACCAGGATAGGAGGCATCAGCATGGACATGCACGTAGAACAGACCTTAACCTCCCGCCTTCCATACAGACACCAGATCTGATAGCCATGATCAGGCAATTGATGAAAGAAAATCAGGGCTTATCGAATGATGACTGGGGAGTGTCAAGAAGTCATACTCCATTCACGGATGTTGTGTTGCAGGCGGCGTACCCCAGGAAGTTTAGTATGCCTACTATCCCTGCGTATGAAGGGAAGACTTACCCCAGACAGCATGTCATGAGGTACGAATGGATGATGGATTCAGCTAGAGAAAATGATGCCACCAAGTGTAGATGCTTTCCGATTACTCTCTCTGGGATCGCTACTATGTGGTTCACCCGACTTTCTCCGCGGTCCATATCAAATTTCGAAGAATTGGCAAGGAAGTTTATTGAGCAGTTCAGAATACACACTACACGCCCAAAAGACGTAATGTCTCTGTCAAGTGTAATCCAAAATCCCGGGGAGTCATTGAAGGAATATTTACAGAGATTCCACGTTGCGGCAACTGAAGTCAGTAACCCCAATGACCATGCAATTCTGATGGCTGTAATGAGAGGTGTGGATCCAGATTCTGAGTTCGGAGACTGGTTGGCAGGAAAACCTCCGACTACGCTAGAGCGTTTCTACTCAAAGGCACACCAATTCATAAGAAGAGAGGAAGCTAGGTGGGTACGACGAGATAAGGCACCAGGACCTGTCCAAGAATCTATGAAGAGCAACATTGCTGTGAAGCAGTCCGGAGACAGCTCGAGAAAGGTCCAAGTCAATGTCCAGAATAAGCCTGGGAAGTCTAAGGAGTCCGGAGGAAGAAATCAAGGGAAGAAGAGAGAAGCGGGGAAGTGGAAGTCGAGAATTCCAAGCTACAGCGAGTATACTCCGCTGAACGCACCGCTTGAGAACATTTACCTATCCACCTGCAATACTTTTCAATACAGAAAGCCACGTCCAAAAGAATCAACCGAGGAACAGAAGCGGACCGGGAAATATTGTCGCTTCCATGAGACTTATGGGCACAATACGGAAGACTGCAGACACCTGCACGACGCTATCGAGAAGTTGATCAGGCAAAAGAAGTTGCAAGAATTTGTGAAGGATCCACAAGAAGGAGGACAGGGAACGTCCAACCCAGGTCGTGCACCAGCTCCGCGTCATCCCGAGGAGCCTGCCCGAACCGTAGGTAGACTAGTCATAAATACAATTATCGGCGGACCTCACCCCGCAGATAAGAATTGGAAAGAGATGGAGCGATATGAAAGTTCCCTGAAGCATGCCGATTTTGAGTGTTGTTCGAACGTGGAGGATGGGACCCCCGCTAAGCAGCAGCGCGTAATGACAGACGATATTGTGTTCAGGAACAGAGACGCTGATCAGGTAGAGGCTCCGACCATCGACCCGATGGTCATATCTGCAACGATCGGACCAGCATATGTAAAAAGAATTCTGATTGATCGTGGGAGTTCTGTCAACATAATCTTCAAGAAGGCTTATGAACAAATGAAGATGGAAACGAAAGACCTGAAACCATCCAAAGCTCGTATTCACGGCTTTAACGGCGCTGCGACCGATGCAGTGGGATATGTCGAGTTGCCAGTTGAACTGGGACAAGGCGAGCGTCGGAGAGTGCGAATTCTACCCTTTGTAGTTTTGGATGTGGATTCTCCATATAATGTTTTCTTGGGCCGACCGACCCTCGCTGAGTTTAGGGCAGCATTAGCCCCGTGGTGTTTAACTTTGAAGTTCCCAACTGGCAAAGGAGTAGGTATCGTCCATGGCGATCAAGCAGCTGGTCGTTCCTGTTATGTGGCTGAGCTCCGAGAGGCCCATCGGAGGGAGAAGGGAAAGGTTGCGAACAATCTCGTTCGCATCTTTAATATGGATAATTGACAAGTAGTGCCCGAGCCCTGGCTCGGGCATAGTTCTCGGATCTTCGGAGATATAGATCCGAGAGACGACGATGAGAAACCCAGGGAAGAGAAGGCGGCGCCAGCTGAATTAACAGTTGACATTTCAGTTAGCCGTGACGACCCTTCGCGAATACTGAAGATCGGATCACAGCTTGGCCCCGCGATGACTGAAGACCTTAGCGACTTCCTCCGGGCGAATCTTGATGTTTTCGCCTGGACGCATTCTGATATGTGTGGGATTTCCCCCGCCATCACGAGTCATATGTTGAACATAGACCCGAGATACGTTCCGGTTAAACAAAAAAGGAGAGGAATGGATCCGGAGAGGTCCGCCGCTCTCGGAGAGGAGGTGGACAAACTCAAAGCAAATGGGTTCGTCCGCGACGCCCTCTACCCTGAATGGGTATCCAACCCCGTGCTGGTGAAAAAGGCGAATGGGAAATGGAGGACTTGTGTAGATTATTCCGACTTGAACAAAGCATGCCCGAAGGACAGTTTCCCGTTGCCTAGGATCGATCAGTTGGTCGACTCCACCGCAGGACACGAGCTGTTGTCATTTATGGATGCGTACTCAGGGTACAACCAAATCCCGATGCATATTCCGGACCAAGAACACACCAGCTTCGTGACAAATGTCGGACTGTATTGCTATGTAGTAATGCCCTTTGGATTGAAGAACGCAGGGGCAACTTACCAGCGTTTAGTGAATCGAATGTTCAAGGACCAGCTGGGCAAGACGATGGAAGTCTATGTGGATGACATGCTCGTGAAGTCACGACGGTCAAACGACCACATTCGAGACTTGGCTGAAATGTTCGACATACTCAGGTTTTACGGGATGAAGATCAACCCTCTGAAGTGTTCCTTCGGCGTGGCATCGGGGAAGTTTTTGGGATTCATCGTCAATGCTAGAGGAATTGAAGCCAACCCAGAGAAGATCCAAGCTATTCGAGATGTGCAAGCGCCCAGGACTATAAAGCAAGTGCAGATTTTGAATGGAAAAGTAGCTGCGCTAAGTCGATTTATATCCAGGGCAACTGACAAGTGCATCCCATTCTTTGATATAATAAAGAAGGGAAAGAGAAATTTTGAATGGACGTCTAGTTGTGAGGAAGCATTCCGGAATCTGGTGAGGCATATGGAGAGTCCACCAATGCTGTCAAAACCAGTTGACCACGAGATGTTATACGTATACTTGGCTGTATCCCCGCATGCGATAAGTGCGGCTTTGGTTCGTGAGGAGGATCGAGTCCAGAGTCCGGTGTATTATGTTAGCAAGCGTTTAACGGGGGCAGAGAGGAATTACCCTAAGATCGAGAAATTGGCTTATTGCTTGGTGATTGCATCACGTAAGCTGCGTCCATACTTTCAAGCGCATTCAATCGGTGTTTATACCGATCAACCCCTGAGGCAAGTACTCCAACGGCCAGAAACTTCTGGAAGGTTGCTGAAATGGAACATCGAGTTGAGCCAATTCGATATCACCTACTTACCACAAAGAGCCATTCGAGGGCAAGCATTAGCAGATTTCATCGCTGAGTTTACCATACCCGTCAAACCGGATGATCACGACATCATTCCCCCCGTTCGATGGAAATTATACACTGACGGTGCATCAAACGACCGTTGCTCCGGCGCGGGCATAGTTCTTATAACTCCGAAAAACCGATCAATCTGTTATGCCCTGAAGCTTGATTTCCCGACTACAAATAACGAAGCAGAATATGAAGCACTGATCACTGGCTTGAAGCTCATCAGGGAACTCGGGATCAAATCAGTCGAAATCTTTTGTGACTCACAGTTGGTGGTTTACCAAGTACGGGGAGACTACCAAGCAGAGGGACGAAAGCTCGCTCCGTACCTTGTTCAGGTCCAAGAACTACTCTCGAATCTCGAGCGTTATGACATTTCACATGTCCCGCGCGAACAGAACAAAGAAGTCGACTTGTTGGCTAAGTTTGCGAGTACCGGCGATGCGCAGCAAATGGGATTGTATCCCGTTGAAGCCTTGCATGCCCCGAGCATAGACGAGATGAAAGTCGATCGTGTGTTGGAAACGGAGATCGAGAAGGAATCGTGGATAACCCCGTTCAAACTGTACCTAACGATCGGAGCTTTACCAGAGAAAAGGAGCGAAAGATGGCAGGTCCTTCGAAAGGCCGCGCGATACGTAATGCAGGATGGGTCAATGTATCGAAAGGGATTCTCAGTCCCACTATTACGATGCATCGCTCATGATGAGACAAAGCGGGTCTTAAGAGAGGTTCACGAAGGGGAATGTGGCGACCATACTGGGGGGCAAACGCTAACAAAGAAGATCCTCCGCTATGGATATTACTGGCCCACCGTAAACCGGGACGCCGCGGACTACGCAAGAAAATGCGACAAGTGTCAAAGATATGCGAAAATCCCGAGGCTCCATCAACGGAACTCACACAAATGATTAGTCCCTGGCCATTTGCGATCTGGGGAATCGACATAATCGGCTCTTTGCCTATATCCAAAGGTGGAGCGAAATATGCGATAGTTGCAGTCGACTATTTCACAAAATGGGCTGAGGTAGAACCTTTGGCCACAATCACCTCTAAGAAGGTCATTAACTTCGTTGTACGAAACATTATATGCCGCTTTGGCCTTCCACACACCATCATTACGGACAACGGGACGCAATTTGAAAGCAGAGAGTTCAAAGAGTTCTGTTTAAAGTATGGCATCGAGAAGAAGTTCGCCGCCGTGGCACACCCGAAAGCTAACGGGCAAGTCGAGGCTGTCAACAAAATAATCAAGTCCATACTGAAGAAGCGTCTGGAGAAGGTTGGAGGCAAGTGGGTAGATGAACTCCCTATAGCATTATGGGCATATAGAACTACCCACAAGTCCGCGACCGGCCACACTCCATTCGCCTTGGCATACGGCTCTGAAGCCGGTATACCCGTGGAACTTGCAGTTCCATCGCACCGAGTGACATACCATGATCCCAAAATGAACCAAAACCTCTTGCTGGAATCACTGGACTGCATCGATGAGAAGCGTGAAGAAGCCGAATTAAGGGCGGCAACGCATAGGCACCGAGTCAAGCGCTACTACGACGGCAGGGTCCGCCCAAGAATCTTTGAGGTGGGTGATCTCGTTCTGAAACGAGTTTTCCCGGTACCATCATGTATGAATCCCAGCTGGGAGGGTCCGTATGCCATTGAACGGAAGCTTGGAGAGGGAACATTCAAGCTAGCGACCGTCGATGGCACAACACTCCCCCGAGCATGGAACAGTGAACATCTGCGGCACTATTACATTTAGCATGTTTTCTTTCTTGTCTTAGGCACTGTTATTTCCTGCATGTTTCCATTCAGTCATAACTTAGTTTCTTTTTAAAAGTCGTAATCGAGCAGTTTAGTTGATTTTCATTATTAAAGGCTTGAAGCCGTGTTTTTCATGAATCACTAACGTTTCTATATCTCATAATTGAATGATGAACTACATTATCTCGTACGACGTACGGACTCGTATAAACAATTTCAAATCTCCGAATCCCCAGAGCGCGGATCGGAGTACTCCAAGTCCCCGGAGCGCGGACTAGAGGATAAACGATTCCAAATCTCCGGATCCCCAGAGCGCGGGCCGGAGTACTCTAAGTCCCCGGAGCGCGGGCTAGAGTATAAACGATTTCAAATCTCCGAATCCCCAGAGCGCGGATCGGAGTACTCCAAGTCCCCGGAGCGCGGACTAGAGTATAAACGATATCGAATCTCCGAATCCCCAGAGCACAGATCGGAGTACTCCAAGTCCCCGGAGCGCGGACTAGAGTATAAACTATGTCAAATCTCCGAATCCCCAGAGCGTGGATCGGAGTACTCCAAGTCCCCGGAGCGCGGACTAGAGGATAAACGATTTCAAATCTCCGAATCCCCAGAGCGCGGATCGGAGTACTCTAAGTCCCCGGAGCGTGGACTAGAGTATAAACGATTTCAAATCTCCGAATCCCCAGAGCGTGGATCAGAGTACTCCAAGTCCCCGGAGCGCGGACTAGAGTATAAACGATATCGAATCTCCGAATCCCCAGAGCACGGATCGGAGTACTCCAAGTCCCCGGAGCGCGAACTAAAGTATAAACGATGTCAAATCTCCGAATCCCCAGAGCGCGGATCGGAGTACTCCAAGTCCCCGGAGCGCGGACTAGAGGATAAACGATTTCAAATCTCCGAATCCCCAGAGCGCGGATCGGAGTACTCCAAGTCCCCGGAGCGCGGACTAGAGGATAAACGATTTCAAATCTCCGAATCCCCAGAGCGCGGATCGGAGTACTCCAAGTCCCCGGAGCGCGGACTAGAGTATAAACGATGTCAAATCTCCGAATCCCCAGAGCGCGGATCGGAGTACTCCAAGTCCCCGGAGCGCGGACTAGAGTATAAACGATATCGAATCTCCGAATCCCCACAGCACGGATCGGAGTACTCCAAGTCCCCGGAGTGCGGACTAGAGTATAAACGATGCGAACCTCCGAATCCCCTGAACGCGGATCAACTTACTCTAAATCCCCGGAGCGTAGATTTAGAAAAAAAGTCCAAGTACTCGAGAGATATAGAACAAGAAATACGCAACGTCCAGAGATGTTTGAACAACACGAAAATGGACTGGGAGATAATGCGACTACAGTTAATCATCAAACAAGAGAAAAGCAAGAGAATCATTCAAACAAAAAAGAAACTAAACTTCATTCAAATAGTTCAAAAGGGGGTTACACGGTTACTCCTACAAAACTCAGAGTTGAGAACTTATCTATACAAGCTACATGACTTAAGCAAGAAGCTCGTTGAACGAGTGTATTAATTATTTCTTTGATTTCTTCTTCTTGTCTTCCTTTGTTTTTTCCGACGACTCCTCTCCTTCACGCTTTTTCTTGGATTTCTTGCTTGATAAAGAAGCGGAGTCAGGAGTAGGAGACGGAACATCTAGTGGTTTGGACCTGCCCGGGAGAATGATTTTCAAAGGTCTGTTCCGCGGGTCGGTAAGTTCCAGGATTCCAGGTTCAACTTTGACCTCGGCCTTTTTCTTCTCCTCTGCGGCAAGGCGGTCCTTCATGCTCATCTGTGAAGTATGCTCAGAGGCGCCAGTGATTTCAATTTCATCACTACCTTCGGCAGGAGATGAAGTGTCAAGCTTATCATCATCTAGCGCCCCAATCACTTGAGCATCGGGACCAGGAATTACTCCCGCATGGACAGCGTTGCTAGTTTTCTCTGCCTCCTCCTTGGCATCATCGCTCCTTGGAGTCGGCTCGGCGTCAGAACAGCCTACATGAAAACATAAGGAATGAGCATTAGAACGAATAACCACCGCTGAAAAATGACGGGATCTTTTAACTTCTAGAAAAGAAGAGTTTCCTACCGGGTTCTGGTTGGCTATCGGTTGCGCGGGGGGTTTCGCCCTCCAGAATAGGAGATAGCACATGAACACCAAGCCCGGGATCTTCAGGGTCGTAGCCGGCGTGCTGCTCGAATGGGTCAAGTGTCGGCCGACCGGCCGGTTGAGCAGCGGGAGGAGCAGCAGTGTGAGGAGCCATAGTCTCAGCCCCAGACGGGCCAGCTTCATCATTTTTCTCTTTTGGAAGGGGAGAGCCTTTGCTATAAAGCGTCAATGCTGCGGATAAATCCGCTGGCTCATTCCCCCTAAGGAACTCCTTCACCAAAGCATCCTCATTGACCTCTTCGGAGCCCGACTCGATCTTCCTGATCCTTATCAAAGTTTCCCAGGCCTCAGCTAGGGATTCGAGATAGCCGTCGCCCAAGAACGTTAAGTCGCGATGCATAAGGACGCGAGCTCCATATTCAGCAATCAACGGGCCAAACATGCATCTGACCTCTTCCCTGCCGGCTTCTGCGGCCGCCTCGAGGCGAGAATCAATCTCCTCCGCAGCCTCTCTTTTGCCCTCCTCCCGGGCCTCATCCTTCATCTTCTCAACCCCGGCAAGTTCGTCATCGAGCTTCATTTTCAGGAGACGAGTAGCAACGATTTCATCATAGTATCGTTGTGATTCTTCTTGAGCAGCTACCTTGTCCTCCTTCTCCTTGGAGAGTAACTCTTTCAGCTCTCTGACTTGCACAACGAGCGCGTCCCTCTCTTTTTGGACAGAGTCTTTTTCTAGGGCGAGGGCACCGCTGCGCTGGACTGCCTCATCAAGCTCCTTCTTGTGAGCCATCTCTAAGCGAGTAACTGCTTCAGCAGTATCTTTTGCACTTTGTTCAGCGGCTTCCAGCTTCGACTTGTACGAAGCGAGCTCTACGTCTTGGTGCTCGATGATGTTTTTGTCGCAGCCAGCCTCCAGTTTCAGGCGATCAATCTCATGTTGACGCTCAACGGACACCTCCGAGATCTTCTCCACCAAGTGCACAAACGCGTCATGTTGAACATAGACGTCGTTATTACAGGCAATGGCACTCTGCTTCACGTGCCCAGTAATATGGTGAATAGCCGGGAGGAACTTCAAACCGTCAAAGAAAATTTTCGGAAACTTGGCCCTAAGATCGACCATCTTTTCCGCGATAGTTGGATCGACCGCGGGAGTAGGGGGAGGAGGCTTTGGAAGTTCTGCCCTTTTTCGTTGTTCCCGAACTTGCCTCGTGTTCGATGAACCGGAATGTTGTTCTCGAGGAGCATCAGATTGGTAACCCTTCTGTGAAAATTTCTCAGTATCCGGCTCAGTTGGAGGAAGAGGATCATGGGACTGTGAAGATTGAGAATATGCCTTCTTACGGTGAGACGACTCGCGGGGACGATTGTCTCTATCTTCATAATCATTTCTGTCCCAGCGTCTGCCTGAACCTGAGTCCCGTCCGGAGTGATGAAATATGGAAGAGCCGTGAAGGCGATCGAGTCCGTGAGAGCGTCCCATGTCACCTGCAAAGAATGGAGATAACAACGAGTTAGGAAAAATCCGGGAAATAAAGAAAATGATGAAGTGTATGATGGAATGCGTATGTGCGTGCGTGTCCTAGTGTTCCCCCTCGACGGACCCGTTCGTTTATCTTTACTAATCGGAGTGTTGTCTCCTTGGACCGGGAGTTGAACTCCCGCATTGCCTTTAATGGGCGAAGAAAACTTGAGGGCTTCAGGATCGTCAAACCCGTAATTGAGAATATCATCGGGAATAGACAGGTTCGACAGGCCCCTCAGGGAACTTTCCAGGTGCTGCGAGGAAGCCTCTTTCTCAGGCGGGATAGGCATGACTTTTGAAGTGCCACCAACTTTCTCCTTCTGAACTTTATATTTTAACTTCCTCTTTCCCTTCGAAGGGGAGGATGACGTCTCAATATCTTGAACTTCGACTACCGGATTCCAAGCGGGACCCACATTCTCGCCTTGGGTCTCAAGAGCTTCGTCTTCTTTGCGCTCGCCTTCTTCGTGCGTATCGAGAGTGCGGCGCGACGACGACCCGGCCTGTTTTTTCCCTTTATCGGAAGAAGGTTTGGGAATGATGACACCTTCTGGAAGGCTGATCCGACGACCAGGGGCTAGCAAGCCAAACCCCGACAGTGATTCATTTGAAATGATAGTCCGGATGTCACGTTCCTTGGCAGGAAGAGCTCTAATGGCTTCAACAACCTCAGAATATCCTCGGCCTTCCGGACGCGGGTTGATACCTGAAAAGATGAAACAAAGAGTTAGGAAAGGCATGACTCCGGTTAAATGCGAATAGTGACTCGGCAGAGAGACTCACTGCCTTCAACCCATCTCCTCGCAAAACCAGGAGGGCAGCGCACATAAAACCATTCCTGTTTGTAGAGGGCGAATTTACTGCATGCCCCTGTCAAGATTTGGCATTTGTGGTACGGCTCGAGGAACATAAAGGAAGGACTGTCTTTTCGTCTCTTGATCATATAAATGTATTTGATATCGCCAGCGGTTGGAGGTCTAGAGAAGACGGCCATGAAAAGTAAGTAGGTCCCGTATAGAAACGCATGGCCGTTCAGGTGCAGCTGCGACGGAGCTATGTCAATATACTGCAATACATCCCGAAGAAATAAGTTGAACGGAGGCACGCTGCCCATCCAACACATGAACTTGTTACAGGCGGTATACCCAACTGGGGGTAGATGAGGACGATCGTGTCGCGAAGGGACCAACACGTCAGCGAAAGGGATCCCATGAATGGAGCATATCCGTCGGAGAGCGGCTTCGTTGATCTTCGAAGCTTGTGAATCGATCGGATTGTCTAGAAGAATTGCTGCCTCCAGGGCATCAGGTGCTAAGTTGTGAGCAGGAGAAGTCGACGGATTAGAAGTATCAGCAGCTTCTGGCCTTGATGACGGCCCAGGTCTGTCGGATATAGTGGCGGAGCTAGACTTTCTTGACATCCTCAATAAATAACGAACCTGGCAAAGTGCTTAAGAAAGATATACTCAAAAAACGTTGAACGTTAGAGTTAGCAACACGAGTTTTCCCCCCACGTGGTGTGTGAACTAGTGCAAGCAATTGTGTACAAGCAATAAGAATCTAAAGATTTCAAAGATATAAAAATGAGCTTCGAGTCGTCGCCTTCGAAGACCGTCATCGCTGACCGTCTCAAAAAGCCCACCTTGAGGTGATTACGGTTTCAAATTCAAAAAACGAGTGTTAATCAAACCCAGATTTAAGTCTACTAAAGCTAGGGAGTTAATGATCCGGGTCAGTGTCATATGATGGTGTGCTTAGATCTTTTGACCTTGTGTAGATTAGGCAAGGCAATTGTTCGTTCGACATTTACGGTGTTCAGCCTAAATATAGTATTCGGCATGTATGTTTGTTCGGCAGGTCAGTTGTTCAAAACGAATACTGTTCAGCATTTAAGTGGTATTCGACAATTGTATCGTTCGGTCTAAGTTCTATTCGGCATGTGCGTCTGTTCGGCGATTGTACTGTTCGGGCTAAGTTCTATTCGGCTTGTGGGTTTTTTCGGCATGTCAGTTGTCCGGCACATATACTGTTCGGCATTTGAGTGTTGTTTGGCCTTAGTTCGTTCGGCTAAGTCATAGTTTGGCATTTTAATAAGCGCTAGGCCTGGGTTCGTTCGGCCAAGGTAGTGCTCGGCAACTTCCCATTCCACCGTCCGGCGCATGACGACATACGCCGAAGCAGCGCTAAGCCGAACAACACCTTTACCTCCTCCAACACCTTCTTTCTTTTTTCTTCCCTTTAACTTTGGTTTGACATGAGGAAGCTAAGCCCATAGGTGAACCTGATCATTCCTCCTCGCATCATCGTTCGGCAGTGAAGACACGGTAAAGACGACCTACTCAAAGGCCTTCTATGTGACACACTCGGCCATCTCGTTTGAAATCTACCTGAATCGTACGAGAAAAGATACCTAGTTTGCAGATTGGAGATTGGGATGGAGTAGTTAAGTTTTAAATCCGGACGACTGAATAAAATTGAAAGTCTTCGAGGAACGGCAGAAGTAAAAAAGTAGAGGGGAGAAGAAGGAAAAGACCTGGTTTTATAGAGAAGGGAGGTGGAAGTCGAAGGGGCTATACCCGGTAGAACCGGTTAATACCACAGTGTTCGGCATCAGAGCAAAGTGTCGTTCGACACATGAGGATTGTTCGGCTTCGAACGTATCATTCGGCGTCCAGGCCACGCTCGTCACACACCTCCGTCACAGGCATTCTCGGGAAGGCATCACCAAGGAAAGTTGAACTAGATTCAAAGCGCATCACGTTCGGCCACGCGGTACACTTTGGGGGGCAAGTGTTTCCTGGAGATTTGACCAGGCAACTAGTACTCGGAGAAGTACTCGGCATCCATAGTGCTCGGCATCCAGAAGACTCGGCGTCAAGTAGTGTTCGGCGTTCGGCGTAATACTCGGCATCAGTAGTACTCGGCATACAAAACTACTCGGCGTCAACTGGCACTCGGCGTCAACCAATGCTCAGCGTCAGCTAGCGTTCGGCATCAATAGAACTCGGCGATAGGAATACTCGGCGACAGGAGTGTTCGTCATAAAGCAGAACTCAGCAGCAGGAGTACTCGGCAACGGGCATACTCGGCATCCAGGAGACGTTCGGTGTACATTACTATTCAACATGACACTATCGTTCGGCCAGCATGCATCATTCGACCAAAAGCTTCAGATAGAGTTGCGATCGGCTTCAGCTGCAACCATCCTGCACTTCCCACACAATCGAATGAACCATCCAGCACAGAAAGGACTGTTTGGCATGGAAGGGACCGTTCGGCACGGAAAGGACTGTTCGGCGTCAAAGCGTTCGGCATACCTGGTTCGGCATGCAGCGAACACTACACCTGGGCTAGAGCGTTCGGCTACCAAGCCCACTTGGAAAGTCCAGCCCATTTTTGTCTATAAATAGAGGGGCAGGGTCACAGTGAAGAGGATCCTTTTTTGGAGAGAACACCGGGGAGACCATGCCATTTTTGGGACTCATCTTCTCTACTTAACAACTTCATTCAAGCATTTGATTCACGAATTGTATTTGTAATCAACAATAAGGAAGATCAATAAAGTTTAATCTCAAAGTGGACGTACGCAATTACGCTAAACCACTATAAATTTGGTGTTCTTACTTTCTGCATTTAAATTAGCATTGTCTTCTCTGTTTAATTTATCTTCATCACTTATATCTCTACACAATCTTTCTCTACGAGGTTAGTGACCAATTTTGGTGCTAACAAAACACAATGTAGGAGAAAGTAAAATAGTGAAGAAAACTAGGAACATAGAGAATTTATGTGGTTCGGATGTCAATGAATCTTACGTCCATGGGTCAAATCATTAAATATTTAATATCATTTTCTAGTACAAGCACATAAATCAATGAAGATTTCTTTACAACTTTTTATATATTAAATCTCCAAGTACAAAAAGATTGAACCCTTTTCTCTACTACAATCTTTTCCTTTTATAGATACATCACATGAGTTTGTTGATGTTGTACCTCATACTTAACTATTGTTGACAGATGATGCCATGTGTACATCATTCGTATTACTGTGTTGCATGCTATGGATTGATGACTTGGATTTAGGTGAGATAATCCGTTTTAGGTACGATTATTTTTTCTTTAGTGAGATAATTTGATTTAGGCAGGATAATTTAAATTTGGAGTGTTGAGATGGGCGCAATGTCGTTAATAGCTACCACTTGCCTAGGGTTTGTGTTGTTTGCTGAAGAGCTTATGTCAGCTTTATAACTTGTGATAATGCGCTCTGCTACTCTATGAGTTTAGAGAAGCTTTGTTGATTCTATGAAGGCATATCATACTTTGAAAATGTTATGGAATTCTAGTGTTGAACTTTAACTTCGCAGCTCAGAAAGGGACTGCGTTGGTTGGTAACGTAAAGCCTTCAGGATTGTGTAGTTCAATGTGGAATTCATTAGGCCCTGGGTATTGTATCTGAAACTTGTCAGTTCCTATGTGATGTAGCTTTCATGCCCATTTAATTGCATACTACACTGACCCTTCTATTGACTCCATATACCTAATCCTACGCTAATTATTTATTAAGTGGCAAATGGGAGTAACGATGATTAATTAAAAATTAATAAACATCACAACTTAATTATAACCTTTTATGAACTATAACATATATATTTCATATTCAATTTAAAATTATTTTGAATTTAATTATTTATAACTTCCATAATTTTAAAGTCCAAATAATTTATTATTTATTTGTTTATAACTTTTAGAAATTTCAAATTTAAACAATTTTAAATTTGTTTATTTATAACCTTTAAGAATAATATTTAAAAGAATTTTAACTTTTAGTCATAACCTTTATAAATTTTAATTTTGATTTAAAACAGTTTCAAATTAATCTATTTATAACTTTAAGAATACAAAATTTAAAAACAATTTTCAAATTTATTCATAACCTTTATAAATTTAAACCAAATATAAATTCAAATTTATATATCAGTCATAATAACATAACACAGGCTCTGATACCATTGTCGAATCAAGTGCATTGGTCAACGGGTAAAAATGACAAGTTTCAAAAAAATGTTCCACTTATTCGTTATGCACTAGATCTTTGATATGTTACTATGACTGATATGGTTGGCGTTAAATCATATTTCATGTTTGATGTCTAAATTTAATTTAATTTTTACGTTATATAGTTATTAATATGGGTAACATTCATGTAATGACTCGGGAATTTTAACGATTTAATAACGTAATTAACTGAAATTTTGATGAAATTTTAATAATTAAATTTTGCAATGAAAATTCGATATTTGGAATACGTCTATTTAGACATAGGAAATGGAAAATTTTCATTGAAAATATGAAAGTTAATTCTATTGTGTAATTTTCAATTTCAATTTAAATCAGTTAAAATTGATGTAAATAAAATACTTTCGAAATCTGAATATTTGTATATAATAAAAATATAAACTATTTTCTGAGTGAGATGCCATATTTCGTTTCGTCGAATTCGGACTCCTTTACCTCCATTTATCTTATTTTCAGCGAATTTGCAGCAGTTTAGCAGCGAAAAATTGAGTTTTGATAGGATGATCATATAGCTCATATCTGTGTACCATTCTGTTTGTCTCGTCGTGCTGATCTCCGCAGTATATTCGTTTGTGCAGTTCGATGTCCGGTAAGTTGCAAATTCGACAAAATGATTTGCTGTACCAGTTCGTATTTTGAGCTTTTGGTTTTCATTTGTCCTTTCGTTATCCACCTTGAGAAAACGACTGGACCACCTGCTCTCATTATTTCGAAAATCCAACCTCTGGCGTTTGCTATCCCACGTTTCAATTTACCATTGCAAATCCAGATTGGTTCGCATGCTTTCTGTCGTTTTATTTTGGAAAATATAATATACTAAACAAAGTAACGTGTATTAGGCTGCATATATACATTCTCTCCAAGGCATGTCCATCTCTATTTTCATAAACCTATGGCCGAAACCCATTATCCACTCTTCATACTTCACCTTCAACCACTCGCACCAGTTGCCACAACAGCAGCCTTCGGCCTTCGACCGCCGTATCCCCTCCTTCCTCCCCTGACGTAACCCACTGACCTTCCCCTGCACAGCCAAACCCCATGTCCCACCACCGAACAGCCTCAGGATCTGCCCCGCCTTCATAGCTGTAGCCTCTTCTTCCTCCACCACTTTTCAATGCCGCACCCGACACAGTTTTGGCCTTCCACCACCTCACTGCTCTGACCAACAATCAGCCTCTCCATCCCACAATGGCCGCCATAACAGCCCTGACAACCCTAACCACGGCCACCATCCCTCTCTCTCCACCTCCGCCTTACTCTCTCCACTCCTTGCTGAATCACCTAGTTCATCCACCTCCGCCTTTGCTCCACGTGCAGCTGCTTCACCTGATTCACGGCAGCTCCATTTTGTCGTGCCTTCTTAGGTAGGTATATAGATTTATATATATTTTATATTATAAGTTCTATTTATATATAAAGGTTTATATAAGTTTGTTATTATACGTTGTATATATATAAAGTGTTACAAGTCGTGTATAATCCGTTGTCAAGTATATTAGTTTAATAAGTCATATAACATGTTGTTGTATATAAATTAGTATATGATGTACATATGATTTGTTTGGGTTTAACGTATATTTTATAATAGTTATATATATATATAATCTGCTGAGTATATGTAGACTGTTTATAACCTGTCATTTTATACTGGTAAGTTTATATATATTTGTATATATAGATACATAGTTAAAGTGTTATATAATACGTCTAAAATTAGTTTATAGTGATATCAAGATGGAGTCTCTGAAGTGCTTTGATTCCTTTGTTATTTTTAAAGTACATATGTATATATGCCTGTAATATTTTGATTTTCAAGTGCATATATATATATACATATTGGATTCATATTTGAAAAGTACATGTGTACAAAGTTGTTTTAGTATACATATAAGATTTATATATATCGATTTGAAGCATTAATTTCCTGAAATGTTTGAGCATGTAACAAGTTATATATTAGTATACCAATAATATATTAGTTAGGAAATGATTTCATGTACTGCACATGTGATGTAATATATATATTTTAAATATATAGGTTAAAGTTAATAATGATCTTGAAATATATATAGATTTTGATTTTGACATATGTATATATGTTTAAATTTAATATTGATTTTCAAAAAATATATATATTATAACGATTACATTTTTAATCCGTGTTTAAATTTTTGACTTTGAAATATCTAGCTACATATATTTGTTTCTCGATCTCTTGTCCATCTTGACTTACATTCTCCTTATCGAATTTGCCGCAGCAGTTCTCTAGCTTTATCGCTTATCCGTGTGCATGTCTGTGTCATTGTTCCCATTCTCATCGTTCTCTAGCCACGAAAGGTGAGCAATCGCTCACGATTAACATTCTTATATTTAGTAAATTTGATTTCACTTGAAACGACAGTTGAAATATGCTGTTAAATTTGAACTGTTAATTATTTAATTGCTATATATGATATGCCATTATCTGTAATTATTCACCTATGACATCTGACACCATAATCTGTTATTTATATTATGATTAAATTTGTTATTGATGATATATGCCTATTGTTGATATGTTATATTATTATCATATTTGTTCTCACTCTGCAAGTCCCCTGTTAATTTAGAATTCCCTATGGGTTGAAATGATGCATACCCGAACGATATTATATATTAGGGAAAATTGTTATGAGTTGAAATGATAAACCCAAGCGATTTTCATTGATTTTAAATTTTTGGGATTGCGGGTTGAAATGATATATACCCGTAAATATTAAATTTAAATTGCGAATTGAAATGGTAAATATCTGTATCGCTTGACCATAGGATAGAGAATTATATACGGACACCGTTGGTCTATTTTGAAAAATGATTTTTAGAGTTTGGAAGGAAATATATGGATTTTAATAAATATTTATTTAATATAATGTAAATATATTTTATTTTGTAAAATTTAGATTTTTAAATTATATGTTTGGAAATTTTAAATTTATAAGTTGGTTTTGAAAATATAAATTATCAAATTTTTACTTAAATTTTGTTATTTTCAAATATGTATAAAATAAGATTTAAAATAGATTTAATTTACTTAATATATAATATGTTTAAAATATTTAATTAAATTTATATTAATATTTTTTAAAAATAGATTTTGTAATAACTTTAATAAATTAAGGTTGGAATGAAAAATTGAAATCGATTTGTAACTTAATTTGTTTAAGAATTGTATTTAAATAGAAATTAATTTGAGATTTTTAAAGATATGATTTTATAACTTGATAACTTGATTTCGATTATGGATGAATAAATGAATATTTTCAGATTTAATTAAGACTGAAATTGAATATTTAGTTGATTTAAAGGTGTAATTGGAGATTTTATTTAATTGCTATTAAAATGATTAAGTGAATATTTTCCAATTTGAATAAAATTTTAAGTAAATGTTTAAATATAAATGAAGTTATATTGTAAATATTTGAATATGTAAACTGTTGAATCTTATTGGAATTGAAATGATAGTTCAAACTTGGATTTGAAATTGATAAAATTGAAATGGTTTATCAAGAATTTGAATTGAATCTTTAACCTTTTAAATTGAAAGTGGAATCGGGATTTATTTAAATTGAATTTTTGGAATTTAAGCTGAATTGAATCGATTTGTGAAATTGGAGGAAACTATTTTTATTATATAAAGTATTTTCAATATATATAAACTATTTTAATATATAAATTATTTTAATATATAAACTATTTTAATTTATAACTATTTTAATATATATACTATTTCAATATCTAAACTGTTTAAGTCGAAAGTGTTATGATTTCCAAAGTGTTATGATTTCAAAAGTGTTATGATTCCCAAAGTGTTATGATTTCGAAAGGGTTATAATTTTGAAAGTGTTACGATTCTGAAAATGAATATTTTTTAAAGTGAATAATGATATCAAATTGATATGGTTTCGAAATGAATATGATATTTTGATATGAAGTATGAACTATTTGAAATGAAATGACCACGGTGTGAAATAAGCGTTTGGTTGTTAAAGAGACCGGGATCGGATATTGTCATACTCTCTGCCAATACCGAAAACCACTTTAACAACCATGTATGTGGTGGAGATTCCAGAACGAAGTAGGATGGTTTGACGACGATTCTATATGAGGTATTAGCGCAACACTGACTCCCGTGAGTCAGCTTGGTGTGGCTAAAACAAGAGCCACGCCGGGCCAAGTAAGGTCATTCCTCCTATCAGACACATTTCTTCGATACCATTCTATTACTTTGTGATTTGATTGGGTGCACCTTTGACTTGGGAGTGTGTCTCGAGGTGGGCGGTAGTAGCTGCTATGCGTTACCACCAGTCCGGATACGCAAACGGTATATCTACCTTGGCATTGCCTCGTGTGCCTTGTCGCATGCCTTAACGCGCCTTCTACAAGTTTGGTTTGTACCGTACCTATGGAGTGCCCTTTTAGTAAACCACCGGTTTGGTGGAGCTTACGGTACTGTATAGACTACGGGAATATATAAAATGTGTTAAGGGAGATATGGGTAACGCCTTAATGCTATTTTAATAGTTTTACTTTACTATAGACATATTATAATAGCGTATATTACTACATAGTAGATAGTTCCATGGATCCTTAGAGGATGGAAATCCCAACTATCCTTTAAGTTACTTGTATTTCAGTTGACATTTCATGTGAGTTGAATTAACTGGTACAAGAATCTTAATCCTGACTCGAGTGTTTTATGTTTTGCTTTATGCTCGGATCAGACCGAGTGTCACGGCATTTGAGACTCACCTTTGGAGCTTGGAGCTTCGCTTGGAGATCTATCTTTATCTACTCAGCTATTCTGTTATTTCAGTATTTCCAGTTGTTTATGATCCAGACTTGTCAGTTGATTTTGTATTCGAGACTTCTTTGTATTTGAGATTTCTTTATATTTTATTTCAGACTCTGATGTTTTTATAGTAGCTTCATGAACTTCTATTTATCTATTTCCGCTGTTTGTTGTTATATTACTCTGTGTTTGTGATTCTGTGATTGATTTATTTACTGTACATGCTAAGTTTTGCCAAATATAAATTTACAATATGTTGTTTTGAGCAATTCAAGTCTGACATGTGTGGATGATTGTCGATTTGAACGGTTCAAAATATCAGGTCGTTACAAGTGGTATCAGAGCTCTGGTTTAGGCAAACGTAGCATATGGAGTAAAAAAATTAATTACAGAATTACCTTCGTTCGAGCTTGAATTTCTCCTCTTCAATTAGGATTTCTTTTGAATGTCGAAACTTTCCCTTTCGTTCTGAAATCCATTCTTGTCTCTCCCTATTCGTGTTCTTCTTGATACTGGAGCATCCCATAACTCCACTTCAGTTCCAACAACCTTAGTATGATTTTTAAAGGGGTGAAACTCCTTTACAACAGGCGTCGATTCACCGGAGATTTCTATGTCCTCGGTTATGATGCAGCTATTTCTTGCAAAGCCCGAATCGTCTTTTAGTGGACAACCCAGGTAATTCTCTTCTTATTGAATGTCGAAAGCCTCAGAATTTTGTGGGTAGTTTTATCCTTCGTTTGATGTTCAGCTTAATGATCTCAACTCCACCCCGATAGTCAGGGATTATCCTGATGTTGTGGTAAAGTCACTTCTCTTCCCTTCAAGCGGGAAATTAAATTTCCGCACTGATCTTATTCCTGGAATCTCGGTTGACCCGGTTAAAGTCGCCCGTGATTAATTAAGTCTATCAATCCTTTCTCTTTGTGACTTAATTATCTTATCTCCCTTTCGAGCCTATCTTCTTAGTTAGAATTTTCTTCGATTTGGATCCCTCTAAATTTGAATCTCTATCCTTGTTCTATGATCCATTCTTGAATCATCGTGTGAGGGAGTGTATTTGTATATATATAAAATTGTTTTATATTATGCTGTTTGATTTGTTTAGTTTGATTTGGGGTTTCGATCGATCCGTTTGGCCAACGCTATCGATGGGAAGTCCAAACACTTGAACAGAGCAAACTGACACAACATTGTTTTCAAAAGTTGTAAATGAAGAAATTTTTATGTATGATTATATATATAAGTATATTTTCTTAAATTATATGGTTAAATGAAATTGGTTGTTAGAAATGATAATACTAGATTATCATTTATGGTTTGGTCAACATTTCTAAACCTTAAATAGTGTTGAACTTTAAATTATGGTTTAAAACCTGATTTGAAAATGTAATGAAATTAAAATTTAAGAATTAAATGCCTGGTGCCCTTCAAAAATTTGGGTTTCAAAGTTTTGAAATTTTATTATTTGAAAGTATTTTTGAATGAAAATTTGTTTCCATAGAATTTTTTTTAAAAAGAAATAAGTCAGAACTCCCCTCTTATGTCGTTGGAAAATAATTTCGGTGATGACTACAGCATCATTGACATTCATTTTTGAGTCTCAATGTAGAGAGACTGCTTAGTAGCTTTGCTACACTTTTGTTTTGAAGATGAATTTGATTGGAATTTCTTGAGTACGATTTGATTTATAAAATATATAGGTATATGTATATATTTATTTCAAAATTGTTTAAAGTGAAACCAGAAATTAATCCTTAAATTCTGTGTAAAGTGATGGTTTTCAATTATTAAAATGAAGCAAGATTTCTGAATAATTGGATAGTCTAAAATGAGAAATAGAATTTGAGAAACTTAAAATAGTTGAAATGGGATAAAATTTATTTCTATAATAATCAATTGCATTCTAATATATAACTTACCTAAAATATTCAAAAAATTAAAAGGTTAAGGTGAATATATATATATATATAATTGAAGGTTATAAAAGAGAAAACTTAAGTAATAATTTGTTTAAACTAAATTCGTGCTTAATAAAATATTGTAAATAAAAGGAAATTTTTACAGTACTCAATTACATTCAGAAATATTAATAAAACTTACCTTGAAAATAAAAAGGGTTTAAATGAAATAAGGATATGTAATTGAAGCAATAAGATGTCCAAATTGAAATTTGTTAAGGGTAATTTAGTAAAATTTGATTGTAATAATAAAATTTATATACCTAAGTTATGTTATAAGAAATGTTAATCGGAAAAAAATTGAATAATAAATAGAGAATGTTATTTAAGTAAATAGATATGAACTTAAGAATAGTTGAATTTGAATCATAAGTAGGATTAATTTAACCGAAGATGGATGGATAAAATAAATGAGTTAAATAAAATAAATTTGTTTTGAAAGAAAATCTTGTAACAAATGTTAATAAATTGGAATCAAATCAACTACATGAAAATACATTGAATGGAAATCAACCAAATGTAAATACAATGAATATTTATTGATTGAATAAATTGGATTGAAATCAAATTTGTTGAATATTAATCAATTTAAAAGTAAAAGGAAATTTATATAGTTTTGAATTAATTGTTGTATTTTGCATTTCAAATCTATCTTTCTTTTATGTTGCTTCTATTCTCCTATCTCGTTCCCTTTTCGGAGACGAAAAGTTTTGAGTGGGGGAGAATGTAGCGACCTGGGAATTTTAACGATTTAATAACGTAATTAACTGAAATTTTGATGAAATTTTAATAATTTAATTTTGCAATGAAAATTCGATATTTGGAATATGTCTATTTAGACATAGCAAATGGAAAATTTTCATTGAAAATATGAAAGTTAATTCTATTGTGTAATTTTCAATTTCAATTTAAATCAGTTAAAATTGATGTAAATAAAATACTTTCGAAATCTGAATATTTGTATATAATAAAAATATAAACTATTTTCTGAGTGAGACGTCATATTTCGTTTCGTCGAATTCAGACTCCTTTACCTCCGTTTATCTTATTTTCAGTGAATTTGCAGCAGTTTGGCAGCGAAAAATCGAGTTTTGATAGGATGATCATATAGCTCACATCTGTGTACCATTCTGTTCATCTCGTCGTGCTGATCTTCGCAGTATATTCGTTTGTGCAGTTCGGTGTACGGTAAGCGGCAAATTTGACAAAATGATTTGCCGTACCGCTCGTATTTTGAGCTTTTGGTTTTTATTTTTCCTTTCGTTATCCACCTTGAGAAAATGACTGGACCACCTGCTCTCATTATTTCGAAAATCCAACCTCTGGCGTTTGTTATCCCATGTTTCAATTTACCATTGCAAATCCAGATTGGTTCGCATGCTTTCTGTCGTTTCATTTCTGAAAATATAGTATACTAAACAAAGTAACGTGTATTAGGCTGCATATACACATTCTCTCCTAGACCTGTCCATCTCTATTTTCATAAACCTATGGCCGAAACCCATTGTCCACTCTTCATCACCAAGCACGTCCACTTCACCTTCAACCACTCGCGCCAGTTGCCACAATAGCAGCCTTCGGCCTTCGACCGCCGTATCCCTCCTTCCTCCCCTGACGTAACCCATTGACCTTCCCCCACACAGCCAAACCCCATGTCCCACCACCGAAGAGCCTCAGGATTTGCCCCGCCTTCATAGCTGCAGCCTCTTCTTCCTCCACCACCGAAAAATGATTTTTAGAGTTTGGAAGGTAATATATGGATTTTAATAAATATTTATTTAATATATTGTAAAGATATTTTATTTTGTAAAATTTAGATTTTTAAATTATATGTTTGGAAATTTTAAATTTATAAGTTAGTTTTGAAAATATAAATTATCAAATTTTTACTTAAATTTTGTTATTTTCAAATATGTATAAAATAAGATTTAAAATAGATTTAATTTACTTAATATATAATACTTAAAATATTTAATTAAATTTATATTAATATTTTTTAAAAATAGTTTTTGTAATAACTTTAATAAATTAAGGTTGGAAAGAAAAATTGAAATCGATTTGTAACTTAATTTGTTTAAGAATTGTATTTAAATGGAAATTAATTTGAAACCTATTAATTTGAGATTTTTAAAGATATGATTTTATAACTTGATAACTTGATTTCGATTAAGGGTGAATAAATGAATATTTTCAGATTTAATTAAGACTGAAATTGAATATTTAGTTGATTTAAAGGTGTAATTAGAGATTTTATTTAATTGTTATTAAAATGATTAATTGAATATTTTCCAATTTGAATAAAATTTTAAGTAAATGTTGAAATATAAATGAACTTATATTGTAAATATTTGAATATGTAAACTGTTGAATCTTATTGGAATTGAAATGATAGTTCAAACTTGGATTTGAAATCGATAAAATTGAAATGGTTTACCGAGAATTTGAATTGAATATTTAACCTTTTAAATTGAAAGTGGAATCAGGATTTATTTAAATTGAATTTTTGGAATTTAAGCTAAATTGAATCGATTTGTGAAATTGGAGGAAACTATTTTTATTATATAAAGTATTTTCAGTATGTATAAACTATTGAGGGAATTAGGGAAAATGACAAACTTTGACAAAAAATTAGTCTAAAGGACACCAAGTTTTATTTTTTGGCTGAAGGACAAACTTTGGAAAAAATTAGATTGAAGGACAATGCTAGTTCTAACTAGCATTATATTCAGTTTTTACACTATACAAAATGCTAGATAGACTAGCATTATATTCAGTTTTTACACTATACAAAATGCTAGTTCTAACTAGCGTTGTCCTTCAGCCTAATTTTTATCAAAGTTTGTCCTTCAGCCCAAAGATGAAACTTGATGTCCTTTAGCCTTAATTTTTTTTCAAAGTTTGTCCTTATGCCTATTTTCCACTAAACTATTTTAATATATAAACTATTTTATTTTATAACTATTTTAATATATATATATATTTCAATATCTAATCTGTTTAAGTCGAAAGTGTTATTATTTCCAAAGTGTTATGATTTCAAAAGTGTTATGATTCCCAAAGTGTTATGATTTCAAAAGGGTATTAATTTTGAAAGTGTTACGATTCTAGAAATGAATATTTTTTAAAGTGAATAATGCTATCAAATTGATATGGTTTCGAAATGAATATGATATTTTGATATGAAGTATGAACTATTTGAAATGAAATGACCACGGTGTGAAATAAGCATTTGGTTGTTAAAGAGACCGGGATCGGATATTGTCATACTCTCTGCCAATACTGAAAACCACTTTAACAACCATGTACGTGGTGGAGATTCCAGAATGAAGTAGGATGGTTTGACGACGATTCTATATGAGGTATTAGCAAAGCCCTGAATCCCGTGAGTCAGCTTGATGTGGCTAAAACAGGAGCCACGCCGGGCCAAGTGAGGTCATTCCTCCCATCAGACTCATTTCTTCGATACCATTCTATTACTTTGTGATTTGATTGGGTGCACCTTTGATTTTGGAGTGTGTCTCGAGGTGGGCGGTAGTAGCTGCTATGCGTTACCACCAATCCGAATACGCAAATGGTATATCTACCCTAGCATTGCCTCGTGTACCTTGTCGCATGCCTTATCGCGCCTTCTACGAGTTTGGTTTGTACCGTACCTATGGAGTGCCCTCTGAGTAAACCACCGGTTTGGTGGAGCTTACGGTACTATATAGACTACGGGAATATATAAAATGTGTTAAGGGGGATATGGGTAACGCCTTAACGCTATTTTAATAGTTTTACTTTACTATAGACATATTATAATAGCGTATATTACTACATAGTAGATAGTTTCACGGATCCTTAGAGGATGGAAATCCCAACCATCCTTTAAGTTACTTGTATTTCAGTTGACATTTCATTTGAGTTGAATTTACTGGTATAAGAATGTTAATCTTGACTCGAGTGTTTTGTGTTTTGCTTTATGCTCGGGTCAGGCCGAGTGTCACGGCATTTGAGACTCACCTTTAGAGCTTGGAGCTTCGCTTAGAGATCTATCTTCATCTACTCAGCTATTCAGTTATTTCAGTATTTCCAGTTGTTTATGATCCAGACTTGTCAGTTGATTTTGTACTCGAGACTTCTTTGTATTTTATTTCAGACTCTGATGTTTATATAGTAGCTTCATGAACTTCTATTTATCTATTTCCGATGCTTATTGTTATATTACTCTGTGTCTGTGATTCTGTTATTGATTTATTTTCTATATATGCTGAGTTTTGCCAAATATAAATTAACAATCTGTTGTTTTGAGCAATTCAAGTCTGACATGTGTGGATGATTGTCGATTTGAACGGTTCAAAATACCGGGTCGTTACAAGTGGTATCAGAACTCTGGTTTAGGCAAACTGTAACAACCCGCAAATTTTGAAAATATTTTAAAGGAAAATTCATTTGAAACTTTGAATATAATTATTTTAAAATTGATAAATTTGGAAATTTAATGTAATATTTTGGGATTTGATGTGAATGTTCTTCCAAATTTAATAAAATAAAGATTTTTCTTAAAATGCAAATTTTGGTCAACTTTGGTCAAAGTTTGACTTTCTGTGAAAATTTGAAAATTTGAATTTTGAACGTTTACTTTTTTTTTTGAAGATGGATTTAATTCTAACATTTTCTTTGTTTTTCGTTTTGTTAAATTTTGATTCCTACATTTCAAAACTTACAACTTTTGGCATAGTACACGCATTTACTTTCCCTACAACTTCTATTTTATTTTGATTTGTTTGGGCTTAGACCATTTTTGTTAGAAAACCCTTTAGTTAGATGAGGAGCCTATATAATATCCTAGGGTTTTGCTAGATGTCTCATTGTCATTTGTGCCTCCACAGAAAAAAAAACAATGTAAGTTTTCTTCTTCATCTTCCTCCTCAAAACCCTAGACCTTCTTCCTCTTTTCCTCTACAATTTTCCTCCTCCTCCCCTCCATAAATTTTGGCCACACCTATCTCCTCCTTCCCCAACCACAAACCCTAGCCAAAAACCCACTTCTCCTCCTTCCTTTTCCCCCTTTCCTCTTCACAAGTTTCGGCCCCTACCTCCACTCCTCCAACAAAAAAAACCCCATAGCCGAACTTCCTCAACCCCTTCTCCTTGCTTTGCCTTGGCCATGACCACCTCCTCCATCACCTAATCCCTAGGCCGAGCCCTCCACTACCAAAACCCTAACCCTAGGACAAGCCCCTTCACCAAAACCCTAGCCTAACCTAGCCAAAACTCCTATGGCCGAACCCTAGCCTAGTCCACACCTCTATGGCCGAACCCAAACACAAACAAAACCCTATGGTTGAACCCAAACTAGCCTATGACCGAGCCTATGCATCCCTAGACAAGACCTCTCCACATGTTTACAAATATATATTTTTTTCTATTTTTATTTTTCTATGCGAATTATTTGTTTACGTATGGAATTTATTTTATTTTTCAAAGCGTCGGATTTGGATTCTCCTCTCACTCAAGCTTGTCCGTAATTTGTCGTGCTTGTTGTTGTCGTTGTGTTGCATTTTGATTCACTTCTCTAACCATAGAAAGGTGAGTAATCACTCTTGACAACGTACTTATATTTTGGTGAATTGATGACAATGGAATTGTATGGATTTGTATATGCAAGTTGAGAATTTCACCTATGTTTATATTTTGTTATTTCATATCATATTTTACCTGTTATGATCATATGCCATGATATATTGAATATTGTTATGTTTATTTAATATTCTGTTCTCACACTGCAAGTTCCTTCACTATGGGTTGAAATGATACATACCCGAATGATATTTAGATTAAGGAAAATTGTTATGGGCTGAAATGATAGGCCTGAGCAATTTTATTTGACTTGGGATTGTGGGTTTGAAATGATATAAAACCCAGAAAATTAATAAATTGCGGATTGAAATGATATATGTCCGTATTTACTTGACCCTAGGGTAGATAATTTTATACAGACTCCGTGGTTGATTTAAAATGATTTTCTAAAAATTATTAAGTATTTTGGATTTCTATATATGAATCTCAACTAAAGTTCATTGTAATGATTTCAGTAAAGTTGTTTACATGAGTTAAATTTTTTATAAGAAATAAATAGTAGGAAATGTAAACATTGGAATCTAATTTACAGAATGAAGGTTAATTGAAATTTAATAATCCAATTTGACTTAATAATGGTATTTTATTCTAACCTATAAACTGTAAATTTTAATTCATGTAATAGTGATTAAAATGATAAATGTCTTTTTTTGTGGAAAAAAATATAAGTTAAAATGTACATTTGACATGTAAGTTTTAACTAATATAAATGGTATAACTTGGGTAATAAAAATGATAAATGTTATTTACTGAAAAGAAAATAAAGTGTAAGTCAATAACGTACTCTTAACTTAGCATAAGGATTTCAGCTTTAAAATTTGACATTATAGTAACAAAGTTATTTAACTAAAGGTGTGGTTTCCTTAATGACCAAATAGCTAAAATTAGAGCAATATAATAAGAATGATATAATGACTATAATAAAAACTGTAAATATATGTACTATTTGATTATATAAACTATTGTAGTAGGAAGTATTACGGTAACAATTCAAAACTGCTGCGATTTCTTACGGTAATAATTCAAAACTGCTGCGATTTCCTTACTGTAACAATTCTGCACTGTTGCAGATTCTTACAGTAACAATTCTGCACCTTTGCGAATTCTTACAGTAGCATTTCTGCACTGCTGCGAATTCTTATAGTAGCATTTATGTACTGCTGCGTTTTCTTAAAAGTGAAATTTCCTGAATGCTACAAAATTTTTCTAAAGGGTTATAGTTTCGAATGTTATGGTTCTAAAGGTTGCATTTTTAAAGTGATATGATCTCTAAATTTTTACGTTTCAAAGGGGTTATAATTAAATGAATTTGGAAGTGTACGACTTTGGAAAATGAATAATATTTTAAAGAATAATGATATGGAATTTATATGGTTTTGAAAGGAATATGTTTGATATGAAAAATAAACCATTTGAAATTGAATAACCACGGTTTATAATAACGTTTGGTTGTTAAAGAGACCGGGATAAGATATGGGCATACTCTCTGTCGATACCGAAAATCACTTTGACAACTGTGTACGCGTCGGAGATTCCAGAATGAAGTAGGATGGTGGCGACGGTCCTAAAGGTATACATACGTGGACCTAACTCCCGTGAGTTAGCATAAGGTGGCTAAAACAGGAGCAATTGACGGGCCATGGAGGTAGCTCCTCCGATCGGACACACTTCATCTTTAGCCATTCTATTACTTTGTGATTGATTTGGTGCACACCTTTGATTCGGGAGTGTGGATCGAGTTGGGCGGTAGTTGCGGCTATGCGTTACCAACAGTCCGGAAGTGTAATTGGTATATCTACCCTGGCATTGCCTAGTTGTGCATTGTCACCTACCCTAGCGTTCTATGAGTTTGGTTTGTTCCATACCTATGGAGTGCCCTCTAACGACGTCCAGTAAGGGCAGGATTACGGTACTGTATAGACTATGGGAAATAAAAATGTGTAAAGGGGGAAAATGTAACGCCTTAACGCTATTTTAATAGTTTACTTTACTTTAGACATTATTATAATAGCGTAAACTACTACATAGTAGATAGTTTAACGGATCCTTAGAGGATGGGCGATCCCAAGCATCCTTTAAGTTACTGATGCATTTCTTTACAGTTCACTTGAGTTGATTGACATTTTATAAGTATGTATGTCCTGACTCGAATGTTTTGTATTTTTTATTTACGCTCGGGTCAGCCTGAGTTTCACAGCTTTGGTTTCATCCTCTTTGGAGCTAGAGATCCGCCGGAGATTTAGCTGTCTACCCGATATTTCCATTCCAGTTATTTCCACTCAGCTTTTGCTTTTGTAGTAGAGAACTTATGTATCTAAACTTTCCGTTGTATTTGTTTTTAGACTTGGGTATTATGTATTAGTTTGAGACTATGTATCTAGGAGCTTCATGAACTCCTATGTTTATTTTATTCCGCTACGAGTTATTCTGATATTCTATGTCTGTGATTCTGTGATTGATTTTATTTGCCCCAAATTTTATTAACAATCTGTTGTTTTGAATTATTCAAGTCTGACATGTGTGGTTTTATTGTCGATTTGAATGGTCCAAAATGGCGGGATGTTAAAGTTGGTATGAGAGCTTTGGTTTTAGGCAAACCTTAGCCTACGGGGCAAAATCTCATTAGAGATAGGGTAGAAATACCCTAGAATGAGTAAAATCAATCATAGAATCATTCTTTGCGAGAGAACGTATTTTCAAGTATAAAATGGTTTTCAAATGACTTTCAAATTATTTTAAAGGATTATTTTGGATATAAATTTTCTTATTTCAAAATCAAATTCCTTTTCTTAGAATTTCCCTTCTTTTCGAATCCAACTTGTTTAATAAAATTCTTTGATTAGGATTTCCATGGAGTCTTTGCCTTGACTTCTTCCACTCGTGCTCCGCCTACTCCACCTGCTCCTAGTGATACCCAAGATACTCTCCAGGGCACTTTTACTTTGTTTAATTTTTCGGTTCGTGTTCTTTTTGACACGAGAGCTTCTTATAGTTTCATTTCTGTGGACCTTTGTGATAAGTTTGAGCATATCCTTTCACCTAAGTTTGCAACCGAACCTTTGTGTGTTACTAATCCTATTAGTGGTCCCACAAACCTTACTAGGATTTGCAACAATGTGAAACTCTTCCATTCTGGCTATCGTTTTTCTGGTGATTTCTATGTTCTTGGTTTCGATGCTTTTGATCTATTGCTTGGAGGAGATTGGCTGAAGAATCATGAAGCTGTTATTTCTTGTAAAGCCCGAACCGTTTCTCTTGTTGGTGATAAGGGTGATCCTTTGTTGATTCAGTGCCGTATGCCTCAGAAGTATGCAAGCAGTTTTATCTATTCTCTTGATTCTTCCCCTAGTGATCTTGATTCTACTCCCGTGGTCAAACTCTATCCCGATGTGTTTGGTGAAGTCACTTCTTTACCTCCTAAACGGAAAATCGAATTCTGTATTGGTCTTATTCCTGGAGCTCAACCTGGAGTTCTTCCTCCCAGAAGAATGGCACCCCGTGAGAAGGTTGAGTTGAGGAAGCAAATTGAAGACTTGTTCTCCAAAGGTTTGATCAGACCCAGTCATTCCGAATGGGGAGCAACAGTGGTTTTTGTCACTAAGATGAATTTGATTGGAATTTCTTGAGTATGACTTGATTTATAAAATATATAGGTCTATGTATATATTTATTTCAAATTTGTTTAAAGTGAAACCAGAAATTAATCCTTAAATTCTGTGTAAAGTGATGGTTTTCAATTATTAAAATGAAGCAAGATTTCTGAATAATTGGATAGTCTAAAATGAAAAATAGAATTTAAGAAACTTAAAATAGTTCAAATGGGATAAAATTTATTTGTATAATAATCAATTGCATTCTAATATATAACTTACCTAAAATTTTCAAAAAGTTAAAAGGTTAGGGTGAATATATATATAATTGAAGGTTATAAAAGAGAAAACTTAAGTAATAATTTGTTCAAACTAAATTCTTGCTTAATAAAATATTGTAAATAAAAGGAAATTTTTACAGTACTCAACTACATTCAGAAATATTAATAAAACTTACCTGGAAAAGAAAAAGGGTTTGAATGTAATAAGGATATGTAATTGAAGCAATAAGATGTCCAAATTGAAATTTGTTAAGGGTAATTTAGTTAAATTTGATTGTAATAATAAACTTTATATACCTAATTTATGTTATAAGAAACGTTAATCGAAAAAAAATTGAATAATAAATAGAGGATGCTATTTATGTAAATAGATATGAACTTAAGAATAGTTGAATTTGAACCATAAGTAGGGTTAATTTAACCGAAGATGGATGGATAAAATAAACGAGTTAAATAAAATAAATTTGTTTTGAAAGAAAATCTTGTAACAAATGTTAATAAATTGAAATCAAATCAACTGCATGAAAATACATTGAATGTAAATCAACCAAATGTAAATACAATGAATATTTATTGATTGAATAAATTGGATTGAAATCAAATTAGTTGAATATTAATCAATTTAAAAATAAAAGGAAATTTATATAGTTTTGAATTAATTGTTGTTTTTTGTATTTCAAGTCTATCTTTCTTTTCTATTGCTTCTATTCTCCTACTTGGTTCCCTTTTCGGGAACGGAAAGTTTTGAGTGGGGGAGAATGTTACGACCTGGGAATTTTAACGATTTAATAACGTAATTAACTGAAATTTTGATGAAAATTTAATAATTAAATTTTGCAATGAAAATTCGATATTTGGAATACATCTATTTAGACATAGCAAATGAAAAATTTTCATTGGAAAATATGAAAGTTAATTCTATTGTGTAATTTTCAATTTCAATTTAAATCAGTTAAAATTGATGTAAGTAAAAAATACTTTCGAAATCTGAATTTTTGTACATAATAAAAATGTAAACTATTTTCTAAGTGAGACGTCATATTTCGTTTCGTCGAATTCGGACCCCTTTTCCTCCGTTTATCTTATTTTCAGCGAATTTGCAGACTTTTGACAGCAAAAAATCGAGTTTTGATAGGATGATCATATAGCTCATATCTGTGTACCATTCTGTTCGTCTCGTTGTGCTGATCTCCACAGTATATTCATTTGTACAGTTCGGTGTTCGATAAGTGACAAATTCGACAAAATGATTTGCTGTACCGGTTCGTATTTTGAGCTTTTGGTTTTCATTTGTCCTCTCATTATCCACCTTGAGAAAACGACTGGACCACCTGCTCTCATTATTTTGAAAATCCAACCTCTGGCGTTTGCTATCCCACGTTTCAATTTACCATTGCAAATCCAGATTGGTTCGTATGCTTTATGTCGTTTCATTTCTGAAAATATAATATACTAGCCAAAGTAACGTGTATTAGGCTGCATATATACATTCTCTCCTAGGCCTGTCCATCTCTATTTTCATAAACCTATGGCCGAAAGCCATTGTCCACTCTTCATCACCAAGCACGTCCACTTCACCTTCAACCACTCGCGCCAGTTGCACAACAGCAGCCTTCGACCGCCGTATCCCCTCCTTCCTCCCCTGACGTAACCCACTGACCTTCCCCCGCACAGCCAAACCCCATGTGTGACGACCGCCCATGACCCCCGCACGAAACCTAGAGATAGTGCGCTGTAAAGTGTGCCAGGCAGCCATGGACGATTGCCAGGGTTAAGTAAAAACAGCAGAATCTATCGCATTACTCACAGCGCATGGACAAAATACAATAGAATACATATATATAGTGAAGCTTCATAGAATAGAATCATCAATAAAACTTCATCAATAGTTGAATACAAGCATCCAAATAGTCAATACATCAAGCCTCACTACATAACACTCAGAGTTATACAAAGCAGCAGAACATCCAGTACATATAATAAGAAATAATACGCAATCCTCCAGCTCGTCTTCGTTATCAGCATCGTGGGAAGCAAGAACAGCACCTGTCACCTGCTACCTAGTCTGCCCGTCCCAAAATGGACGAATAGCCCAAGGCAATAAGAGTTAAAACATAAAGCCTTGAGTCAGACAACAGTCTTAGTGAGCAGTAAATTAACTAACAACATACCAAAAGAGCATAAAGGAAAAGGAATAGGAATACAACCCTCCCACTCCACCTCTTTCTACAGTGATAGCCTCCCAGACACACTAAGCAGAAATAAACATAGCAAAGCAGGCATTTAAAGTAAAGCAATTATCACTCGAGTCAAGGGTGGTGTTTTCCAAGCACAAACCCCCAAGGCCTAAACCAAGATCAGATAAGCACCCAGAAAACATCACTCTTGAGACCGAATGACGATACAACCAAACATCCATGACTCTGGCTATCACTGTTATCATTGCTTCGATATCACCGTTAATTGAATGACCAGCACATTCTTTCAGCCGTCCGTCAAGGGCTAATGGTAACCCCGGTTCTAGACAGAACTCCGCACGTCGTCGCAGCCCGTGCCTAGGACTATCGAATCTGCCCAGAGTACTCGACCATCAACTGTTAGTCGTTGGGACTATCGAATCAGCCCAAGCGTACTCTTGCTTTGAGTCTGCTAGAACCTTCAACAACGATGAGACCCAAGCCTCCTAGTCATCCTCCTCGACGGCTATTCTCATATCCGTCCATTATCCTCAACTCGAACCATTTCACCGAGTTATCAACATGCTTGGAATGATCCCGTCTGGATTAAACCAAGTCTTCATCACATTATGCCTTGCTTCATCACATCCTCGCAAAGCCCCATCTCGACATCGTCATCATCAAATCTATGCATATGAGCTTCAACAATCGCCACATATGCCACGAGCAACTTTTCCAATTCAAGAGCCTTTCCCTTAGCTTTTGAATCATCTTCGACCAAACTTGTCTAAATCAAATCATCAATCATCTAATACATAACAATCAATCAAGTCAAACATTAATCCAAGTAAACAAGCATTCAAATATGATCTAAATAGACAATTATAGCAACAATGGCAATTTCGTAATTAAAGAGTCAAAAGTCCAACAAGCATGAAACATGAGCAATATCTCTATAAACTTGATGAATGAACTTGCATAGGTTAACATGTAGTAAAATGGATGTCAAATCATCATGAACAATGGATCTATATGGATCTATACTTAGGTTCACAAAAATGCACGAAAATCACTACTTTAACATCAAATCAAGCCAACAACCCGATATACTCCTTTGGATCCGTGTGAGAGATAATCACCACTCACCAAATCACCTAAACAACCCAAAAGCAACACACTTCAGATCTGGACAGCGAAGGATCTAACTCGATCTATCACAAATCCGCTTCAAACGATGACATCTCTCTTCAATGGATGTAGATCTTCAATCTAAGCTCTGGGATCTTCGATTTGGATGGAAGGAAGCACTAGATTAGAGTGGAGAAAAGAAGTGAAGAAGTGTTGAAGTCGAGCTCTCAAAATGGCAGCACTTCGTCGCTTCGAAATCCGGATCCCAAAAAGTGAGAAAAACCCTCCTATTTATAGGCTGAAAACCCCCTTAAGTCGTCCGCCTTTCTTAGGTCGTCCACGACCTACGACCTAGCAACATCCCCGACCTAACACCCATGCGACTTAACAGGGTTGCGACTTAAGCCTCTTCGACCTACGACTTATCTGCCTCAGCGACCTACACCCTAACATGCGCGCGCGACTTAACACACATTCGACTCAACAACAACTCCTAGGTCGCTCACGACCCAACACTCAGCGACCTAAAAAAATGCCACGACTTAACAATTCACGCGACCTAACTATTCATGACCTAAGACCCATCACCAGTGCGCGACTTACGACTTAACACGAGTACGACTTAACCTTTACGTGCGACTTACGACCTATCCCTGGCCGACTTAACACACACAGGGTCTCAACGACTTACGACTTAACTCCCTTAAGTCGCTCGAACGACTTAACTTCCTTAAGTCGTTATCTCGCCTATTTCATAAGTCGGTCACTTTCTTAGGTTGCCAGTTTTTCTTAAGTCGCTTACGACTTATCACTTAAGTCGCTTCATTCCTTAACTCGCTCAAACGACCTACCTTCCTTAAGTTGTCTATCCCTTAAGTCGGTCAATTTCTTAGGTCGTCTATGTCTTAAGTCGGTTAATTCCTTAGGTTGTTAACTCGCCCAGCCGACCTAACACTTAACCCGTCCATGACCTAACTCTTAACTCGGTCAGGTCCTATAGGTCGTCCCAAACCCTCCTACGACCTAAACCAAAATCCTTAGGTCGCCAAATTCTATAGGTCACTCCACTTTACTTAGGTCGTCTACTACGACCTAACCACTATCCGACCTATCTTCTACACGACCTAAGACTTAAACTATGGATGACTTACCAACAATGTGACCAAACGTCAACTATTTTATGATGTTTCGATCCGTAAAAATACGGGTCGTTACATTCTCTCCCCCTTAGGAATTTCGCCCCCGAAATTACTAACAAACAGAGCAATCAAAGACTATTCTGCACGCCTACCATCCATAGCAATCAACAAACCATGCATCCAATTCTAACTTAGCATGCAGAATTCTAAAACTAGAACAAGTTACAATTTCGTTAGATGACACGACACTTTAGGGCCATACCTCGAAGAGTTCAGGATGAGCTGCCTTCATCCTCTCTTCCTCCTCCCATGTACAGTCGCTATCATCATCACTCCATTGTATCTTGAGCAACTTAACTACCTTCCTCCTAAGCTGTTTCGTGTCGGTTTCAACAACACGAAGCGGCTTACGAGGTCTCTTATTGACTGGATCAACTTTGAAATATTCACAGCTATCAGCAGAAACCACTGTATTCGAGTTTGCACATACTTCGGTAGATACGATATATGAAAAACATTGTGCACACTCGACATCTTCTCTGGTAACTCCAGTCTGTAGGCGAGCTTTCCAATTCGCTCGATGATCGAGAATGGTCCAACAAATCTCGGAGTCAATTTTCCTTTCTTCCCGAATCGAATAACATTCTTCAGTGGAGAAATCTTCACAAAAACTATATCACATACGTCGAATTCCAAATCTTTTCGACGTTTATCGGCATAACTTTTCTGTCGGTCTTGGGCTGCCTTCATTCGTCGCCGAATGATCTCTATGCAATTCGAAGTCTGTCGAATCATCTCTGGCCCAAGTATCAACTTTTCTCCGGTCTCTAACCAACATGTCGGAGAGTTACACGATCTTCCATACAGTGCTTCATACGGTGCCATACCAATGCTTGATTGGTAACTGTTGTTGTATGCAAACTCCACCAAATGAAGGTGATCTTCCCATGATCCTCCGAAGTCCAAAACACATGCTCTAAGAAGATCTTCCAAAACTCGGTTGACTCTCTCGGTCTGACCATCTGTTTGAGGATGATAAGCTGTACTCAAATACAACTTGGTTCCCAAAACTTCCTGGAAGCTCTTCCAAAATCCACTAGTGAATAATGGATCTCGATCGCTCACTATACTCTTCAGAATACCATGGAATTGAACTATCCACTTAACATACAACTCAGCCAACTTTGATGCAGTCCTAGTCGATCGAACAGGAATGAATCTCGCACTCTTAGTCAAACGATCCACAATGACCCATATCCCTTTATTTCCCGCTCTTGTTCTAGGTAACCCATCAATAAAATCCATCGACACTTGCTCCCACTTCCACGTAGGAACTTCTAATGGCTGAAGCAATCCACTGGGCTTCTTCTGTTCGGCTTTTACCAACTGGCAGTTCATACATTTGGAAATAAAATTTCCAACGTCCTTCTTCATACCTTCCCAGTAATAGGTTCTCTTCATATCCCGATACATCTTGTTTCCTCCTGGATGAATTGTCAGCTTCGAGTGATGACTCTCCTTCAAAACTTCATCTCTCAATCCATCTATATCGGGAACAACTAGTCGTCCTTGCTTTCGAAGCCAACCCTCTCGATCGACCTCGAATCTTTTATCCTTTTCTGGATCCAATCCAGATTCCAAATCACGGATAATCTTGCCAAGCTTATCGTCTCGTTTTTGGCTTTCGCCAATTCTTTCCACAAGAGTCGGTCTTATCGATAAGTTTGCCAACATCTCAGGTTCCAATTCAGATCTGGGCCTAAAGTCAAATCCAGCTAAATACTCGAGATTCTTCCATTCTGAAAACATGGCTCCCAATCCTGCATGTCTTCGGCTTAACGCATCTGCCACTGCGTTACCCTTTCCCGGAGTATAGGCTATATCAAAATCATACGATGCTAAAAACTCTAACCATCGTTGCTGCCGAAGATTCAAATCCTTTTGGGAGAAAAGATACTTCAACGACTTGTGATCCGTAAACAACTCGAATCGAACTCCCAATAGATAATGTCTCCACATCTTCAGAGCAAACACAATCGTCGCCAACTCCAAATCATGAGTCGGATAATTCCTCTCATGCGGCTTCAGTTGTCGACTTGCATATGCAACAACTTTATCCCTCTGCATCAGCACTGCTCCAAGTCCAGTACCACATGCGTCGATGTAAACCACCATCTCATCATTCCCACTTGGAATAGTCAAAACAGGAGCACTCGTCAATCGCTCTTTCAGGATTCCGAAAGCTTGCTCACACTTAGCATCCCAACTGAATACCTGATTCTTTTTCGTCAATCCTGTTAACGGCGCAGCTATCTTGGAAAAGTCATTGATAAATTGACGATAGTATCCTGCTAATCCAAGAAAACTTCTCACATCAGATGCATTCTTAGGTCTACCCCAATCCTGGATTGCTGCTATCTTCGCGGGATCAACCGCTATTCCACTTCCAGAGATAACATGACCTAAGAACCTCACTTCGCTCTTCCAAAAGTGACACTTCGAAAACTTAGCCTTCAGCTGATGTTTCCGTAAGATCTCCAAAACAATACGCAAGTGCGTCTTGTGCTCTTCTTCAGTTCTGGAATAAACCAGAATATCATCCACGAACACTAGCATGAACTTGTTCAACTGATCTCTGAACACTCTATTCATAAGATCCACAAAATATGCTGGCGCGTTAGTCAATCCAAACGGCATTACCAGCCACTCAAAGAAACCTGATGGTGTCCTGAAAGCAGTCTTCGGCACACTATCCTTAGCCACTCTCAACTAGTGAAATCCCATTGCCAAATCCATCTGAGAAAACACCTTAGCTTCGTGAAGCTGATCAAACAAGTCATCTATTCTCGGCAATGGATACTTGTTCTTCTTAGTCACCTTATTCAGCTCACGATAATCCACACACAACCTCAATGATCCATCTGCTTTGGTTGCGAACACAACTGGTGCACCCCATTCGGACACACTACGCCGAATGAATCCTTTCTGTAAAAGGTCATCAACTTGCACCTTCAACTCTTGCTGTTCCCTAGGCGCCATTCGCCTAAGAGGCATCACAACAGGTCTGGCTCCTTCAACTAGATCTATACGAAACTCGATCTCTCTATGCGGCGGTAACCCTTTGACCTCGTCAAAGACATCCTCAAATCCATTCGCGATTGGCACCGATGACAGTCCATCCCGTGGAACAACCAGCGAATACATGAAGCTCATAAAGACGCCTTCTTCATGCTTACATCGTATCACAACCTTTCGCCCCTCCACATTCTCGACTGTCACCTCCAATCTCTCACAATCAACCTTTGCCGCATACTTCCTAAGCCAGTCCATACCCAAAATAATTCCGAACCCCAAAAAGTTCAGAACAAAGCAATCACAAACAAAAGAGCAACCATGACTCGATACAATCAGACCACGGCATAACATACACAAACAAGACGAACCCCCAACTGGATTAGTCACAACCAATGGTCTATCAACAATGTCCGGTTCCAAACCCAACCGGCCTACAAGTTCACTACAAACAAACGAATGCGACGCTCCAGTATCGACCAACACTCTAACTAGAACACCACAAATGGAAAGAGTACCTTGAACTACTACACTCTTCCCTTTCTCTTCAGCAGTAGGAGCTTTCGACGATGATGGAACAACCCCCAAAGCATAAGCCTGCACAATCTGCTTGTTCCTTCGCGGTTCTGGACAATTCTTCCTAAGATGCCCTGGTTTGTCACAGTTGTGGCACTTCATCGGCACCCTCGGATTCTTACAATCCCTGGAGAAATGGCCCTTCTGCTGACAATTGTAGCAGGTCACTTCACCCTTCGGCTTCTTCTGGCCATCCTTACCTTTCTGCTGCTGCTGCTTCCTCTTCTTGTTTCCACCCTGCTGTGGTTTAGACTCCTCCTTGGTCACAGCAACAACAGACCCTTCTTTATGAAACAGATTCTCATGCCTAAGATCTTTCTCCACAAGCTTCTCAAATGGATCGTCCAGATGATCCACCAACTGTCTCCCTAGATAACTGTCCAAGCCTGTCACAAACTTCTCATTCTTCTGATAAGGAGATTCGATATACGACCGGGCATACTTGGACAAAGCTTCGAACTCAGAAACATACTCAAGAACTGGTCTTCCACCTTGCTTGAGCTCCACAAACTTCTTGAACAGAACAGACTTCTGAGCCGTAGAAATGAACTTAGCTTCAAACCTAGCTTGGAATTGCTCCCAAGTAATCTCTTCCTCCCGAGTATTAATGGTGATAGAGTTCCACCAATCAGAAGCTCTTCCTTGAAGCTGCCTCGATGCAAGCTTCCTTTTGGTTGCATCATCAATTCCCAAATCAGCAAAGATCCTTCTACAAGCATCTATCCACCTCTGAACTTCAATGGTTGACTCCGTCCCCAAGAAAACCCTTCCTCTAAGAGCAGTATAGTCTTTGCACAGCTTAGTAAAATCCACCAGCTTTGGAGTTTGGACTTGAACTCCAACATCAACTGCTGTCCCCGGAACTGGTATCCTTCTCATGATCGAAGTCATCATAGCCTCGAACATAGCCGCATAGTCAGCAGTCCCCTCAGCAGCACGGCCTTCCCTAGCAGCTGGTCTCCCTCTTCGACTCATTCTCAATATCTATAAAAAGAATGATTAATACACTTTGAGAACAACCGTATAAGGGACTCCAACTCTTCTAAGCTACTATATTATATATAGTAATCATCCATCAAAATACAATTACGTCTCTCATACGTAGTTACGTCAGCGAGCGTTGGGTTAAATCGATTAACCAAAGCTCTGATACCAAATGTGACGACCGCCCATGACCCCCGCACGAAACCTAGAGATAGTGCGCTGTAAAGTGTGCCAGGCAGCCATGGACGATTGCCAGGGTTAAGTAAAAACAGCAGAATCTATCGTATTACTCACAGCGCATGGACAAAATACAATAGAATACATATATATAGTGAAGCTTCACAGAATAGAATCATCAATAAAACTTCATCAATAGTTGAATACAAGCATCCAAATAGTCAATACATCAAGCCTCACTACATAACACTCAGAGTTATACAAAGCAGCGGAACATCCAGTACATATAATAAGAAATAATACGCAATCCTCCAGCTCGTCTTCGTTATCAGCATCATGGGAAGCAAGAACAGCACCTGTCACCTGCTACCTAGTCTGCCCGTCCCAAAATGGACGAACAACCCAAGGCAATAAGAGTTAAAACATAAATCCTTGAGTCAGACAACAGTCTTAGTGAGCGGTAAATTAACTAACAACATACCAAAAGAGCATAAAGGAAAAGGAATAGGAATACAACCCTCCCACTCCACCTCTTTCTACAGTGATAGCCTCCCAGACACACTAAGCAGAAATAAACATAGCAAAGCAGGCATTTAAAGTAAAGCAATTATCACTCGAGTCAAGGGTGGTGTTTTCCAAGCACAAACCCCCAAGGCCTAAACCAAGATCATATAAGCACCCAGAAAACATCACTCTTGAGACCGAATGACGATACAACCAAACATCCATGACTCTGGCTATCACTGTTATCATTGCTTTGATATCACCGTTAATTGAATGACCGGCACATTCTTTCAGCCGTCCGTCAAGGGCTAATGGTAACCCCGGTTCTAGACAGAACTCCGCACGTCATCGCAGCCCGTGCCTAGGACTATCGAATCTGCCCAGAGTACTCGACCATCAACTGTTAGTCGTTGGGACTATCGAATCTGCCCAAGCGTACTCTTGCTTTGAGTCTGCTAGAACCTTCAACAATGATGAGACCCAAGCCTCCTAGTCATCCTCCTCGACGGCTATTCTCATATCCGTCCATTATCCTCAACTCAAACCATTTCACCGAGTTATCAACATGCTTGGAATGATCCCGTCTGGATTAAACCAAGTCTTTATCACATTATGCCTTGCTTCATCACATCCTCGCAAAGCCCCATCTCGACATCGTCATCATCAAATCTATGCATAAGAGCTTCAACAATCGCCATATATGCCACGAGCAGCTTTTCTAATTCAAGAGCCTTTCCCTTAGCTTTTGAATCATCTTCGACCAAACTTGTCTAAATCAAATCATCAATAATCTAATACATAACAATCAATCAAGTCAAACATTAATCCAAGTAAACAAGCATTCAAATATGATCTAAATAGACAATTATAGCAACAATGGCAATTTCGTAATTAAAGAGTCAAAAGTCCAACAAGCATGAAACATGAGCAATATCTCTATAAACTTGATGAATGAACTTGCATAGGTTAACATGTAGTAAAATGGATGTCAAATCATCATGAACAATTGATCTATATGGATCTATACTTAGGTTCACAAAAATGCATGAAAATCGCTACTTTAACATCAAATTAAGCCAACAACCCGATATACTCCTTTGGATCCGTGTGAGAGATAATCACCACTCACCAAATCACCTAAACAACCCAAAAGCAACACACTTCAGATCTGGACAGCGAAGGATCTAACTCGATCTATCACAAATCCGCTTCAAACGATGAAATCTCTCTTCAATGGATGTAGATCTTCAATCTAAGCTCTTGGATCTTCGATTTGGATGGAAGGAAGCACTAGATTAGAGTGGAGAAAAGAAGTGAAGAAGTGTTGAAGTCGAGCTCTCAAAATGGCAGCACTTCATCGCTTCGAAATTCGGATCCCAAAAAGTGAGAAAAACCCTCCTATTTATAGGCTGAAAACCCCCTTAAGTCGTCCGCCTTTCTTAGGTCGTCCACGACCTACGACCTAGCAACATCCCCGACCTAACACCCATGCGACTTAACAGGGTTGCGACTTAAGCCTCTCCAACCTACGACTTATCTGCCTCAGTGACCTACACCCTAACATGCGCGCGCGACTTAACACACATTCGACTCAACAACAACTCCTAAGTCGCTCATGACCCAACACTCAGCGACCTAAAAAAATTCCACGACTTAACAATTCACGCGACCTAACTATTCACGACCTAAGACCCATCACCAGTGCGCGACTTAAGACTTAACACGAGTACGACTTAACCTATACGCGCGACTTACGACCTATCCCTGGCCGACTTAACACACACAGGGTCTCAACGACTTACGACTTAACTCCCTTAAGTCGCTCGAACGACTTAACTTCCTTAAGTCGTTATCTCGCCTATTTCATAAGTCGGTCACTTTCTTAGGTTGCCAGTTTTTCTTAAGTCGCTTACGACTTATCACTTAAGTCGCTTCATTCCTTAACTCGCTCAAACGACCTAGCTTCCTTAAGTTGTCTATCCCTTAAGTCGGTCAATTTCTTAGGTCGTCTATGTCTTAAGTCGGTCAATTCCTTAGGTTGTTAACTCGCCCACCCGACCTAACACTTAACCCGTCCACGACCTAACTCTTAACTCGGTCAGGTCCTATAGGTCGTCCCAAACCCTCCTACGACCTAAACCAAAATCCTTAGGTCGCCAAATTCTATAGGTCGCTCCACTTTACTTAGGTCGTCTACTACGACCTAACCACTATCCGACCTATCTTCTACACGACCTAAGACTTAGACTATGGATGACTTACCAACAATGTGACCAAACGTCAACTATTTTACGATGTTTCGATCCGTAAAAATACGGGTCGTTACACCATGTCCCACCACTGAACAGCCTCGGGATCCGCCCCGCCTTCATAGCTGCAGCCTCTTCTTCCTCCACCACCTTTCGACGCCGCCCCCGACACAGTTCTGGCCTTCCACCACCTCACTGCTCTGACCAACAATCAGCCTCTCTATCCAATAACGGCCGCCATGACAACCCCGACAACCCTAGCCACGACCACCATCCCTCTCTCCACCTCCGCCTTTCTCTCTCCACTCCTTGCCGAACCACCCAGTTCATCCACCTCCGCCTTTGCTCCACGTGCAGCTGCTTCACCTGATTCACGGCAGCTCCATTTTGTCGTGCCTTCTTAGGTAGGTATATAGATTTATATATATATTTTATATTATAAGTTCTGTTTATATATAAAGGTTTATATAAGTTTGTTATTGTATGTTGTATATATATAAAGTGTTACAAGTTGTGTATAATCTGTTGTCAAGTAAGTTAGTTTAATAAGTCATATAACATGTTTTTGTATATATATTAGTTTATTTTATACATATGATTTGTTTGGGTTTAACGTATATGTTATAATAGTTATATATATATATATAATCTGCTGAGTATATGTAGACTGTTTATAACCTGTCATTTTATACTGGTAAGTTTATATATATTAGTATATATAGATATATAGTTAAAGTGTTATATAATACGTTTAAAATTAGTTTATAGTAATATCAAGATGGAGTCTCTGAAGTGCTTTGATTTCTTTGTTATTTTTAAAGTACATATGTATATATGTCTGTAATATTTTAATTTTCAAGTGCATATATATATATATATATTTACATATTGGATTTATATTTGAAAAGTACATGTGTACAAAGTTGTATTAGTATACATATTAGATTTATATATATATCGGTTTGAAGCATTAATTTCCTGAAATGTTTGTGCATGTAACAAGTTATATATTAGTATACCAATAATATATTAGTTAGTAAATGATTTCATGTACTGCACATGTGATATAATATATATATATATTTTAAATATATGTGTTAAAGTTAATAATGATCTTGAAATATATATAGATTTTGATTTTGACATATGTATATATGTTTAAATTTAATATTGATTTAAAAAAAATTATATCGATTTCATTTTTAATTCGTGTTTAAATTTTTGACTTTGAAATATCTAGCTACATATATTTGTTTCATCGATCTCTTGTCCATCTTGACTTACATTCTCCTTATCGAATTTGCCGCAGCAGTTCTCTAGCTTTATCGCTTATCCGTGTATGTGTCTGCGTCATTGTTCCCATTCTCATCGTTCTCTAGCCACGAAAGGTGAGCAATCGCTCACGATTAACATTCTTATATTTAGTAAATTTGATTTCACTTGAAACGGCAATTGAAATATGCTGTTAAATTTGAACTATTAATTATTTAATTGCTATATATGATATGCCATTATCTGTAATTATTCACCTGTGACATCTGACACCATAATCTGTTATTTATATTATGATTCAATTTGTTATTGATGATATATGCCTGCTGTTGATATGTTATATTATTATCATATTTGTTCTTACTCTGCAAGTTCCCTGTTAATTTAGAATTCCCTATGGGTTGAAATGATACATACCCAAACAATATTATAGATTAGGGAGAATCGTTATGGGTTGAAATGATAAACCCAAGCGATTTTCATTGATTTTAAATTTTTGGGATTGCAGGTTGAAATGATATATACCCGTAAATATTAAATTTAAATTGCATTTTGAAATATAATTATCCATATCATTTGACCATAGGATAGAGAATTATATACGGACACCGTTGGTCTATTTTGAAAAATGATTTTTAGAGTTTGGAAGGAAATATATGGATAATAAATATTTATTTAATATAATGTAAAGATATTTTATTTTGTAAAATTTAGATTTTTAAAATATTTGTTTGGAAATTTGAAATTTATAAGTTGGTTTGAAAATATAAATTATCAAATTTTTACTTAAATTTTGTTATTTTCAAATATGTATAAAATAAGATTTAAAATAGATTTAATTTACTTAATATATAATATGTTTAAAATATTTAATTAAATTTATATTAATATTTTTTTAAAATAGATTTTGTAATAAATTTAATAAATTAAGGTTGGAAAGAAAAATTGAAATCGATTTGTAACTTAATTTGTTTAAGAATTATATTAAATAGAAATTAATTTGAAACCTATTAATTTGAGATTTTTAAAGATATGATTTTATAACTTGATAACTTGATTTCGATCAAGGGTGAATAAATGAATATTTTCAAATTTAATTAAGATTGAAATTGAATATTTAGTTGAATTAAAGGTGTAATTAGAGATTTTATTTAATTGTAATTAAAATGATTAAGTGAATATTTTTCAATTTGAATAGAATTTTAAGTAAATGTTGAAATATAAATGAACTTATTTTGTAAATATTTGAATATGTAAACTGTTGAATCTTATTGGAATTGAAATGATAGTTCAAACTTGGATTTGAAATCAATAAAATTGAAATGGTTTATCGAGAATTTGAATTGAATCTTTAACCTTTTAAATTGAAAGTGGAATCGGGATTTATTTAAATTGAATTTTTGGAATTTAAGTTGAATTGAATCGATTTGTGAAATTGGAGGAAACTATTTTTATTATATAAAGTATTTTCAATATATATAAACTATTTTAATATATAAATTATTTTAATATATAAACTATTTTAATTTATAACTATTTTAATATATATACTATTTCAATATCTAAACTGTTTAAGTCGAAAGTGTTATGATTTCGAAAGTGTTATGATTCCCAAAGTGTTATGATTTCGAAAGGGTTATAATTTTGAAAGTGTTACGATTCTGAAAATGAATATTTTTTAAAGTGAATAATGATATCAAATTGATATGGTTTCGAAATGAATATGATATTTTGATATGAAGTATGAACTATTTGAAATGAAATGACCACGGTGTGAAATAGGCGTTTGGTTGTTAAAGAGACCGGGATCGGATATTGTCATACTCTCTGCCAATACCGAAAACCACTTTAACAACCGTGTACGTGGTGGAGATTTCAGAATGAAGTAGAATGGTTTGACGACGATTCTATATGAGGTATTAGCGCAGCCCTGACTCCGATGAGTCAGCTTGATGTGGCTAAAACAGGAGCCACGCCGGTCCAAGTGAGGTCATTCCTCCTATCAGACACATTTCTTCGATACCATTCTATTACTTTGTCATTTGATTAGGTGCACCTTTGATTTAGCAGTGTGTCTCAAGGTGGGCGGTAGTAGCTGCTATGCGTTACCACCAGTCCGGATACACAAACGATATATCTACCCTGGCATTGCCTCGTGTGCCTTATCGCTTGCCTTATCGTGCCTTCTACTAGTTTGGTTTGTACCGTACCTATGGAGTGCCCTCTGAGTAAACCACCGGTTTGGTGGAGCTTATGATACTGTATAGACTACGGGAATATATAAAATGTGTTAAGGGGGATAGGGGTAACACCTTAACGCTATTTTAATAGTTTTACTTTAGTATAGACATATTATAATAGCGTATATTACTGCATAGTAGATAGTTCCACGGATCCTTAGAGGATGGAAATCCCAACTATCCTTTAAGTTACTTGTATTTCGGTTGACATTTCACTTGAGTTGAATTTACTGGTATAAGAATGTTAATCCTGACTCGAGTGTTTTGTGTTTTTCTTTATGCTAGGGTCAGACCGAGTGTCACGGCATTTGAGACTCGCCTTTGGAGCTTCGCTTGGAGATCTATCTTCATTTACTCAGCTATTCTATTATTTCAGTATTTCCAGTTGTTTATGATCTAGACTTGTCAGTTGATTTTGTATTCGAGACTTCTTTGTATTTGAGATTTCTTTGTATTTTATTTCAGACTCTGATGTTTATATAGTAGCTTCATGAACTTCTATTTATCTATTTCCGCTGCTTATTGTTATATTACTTTGTGTTTATGATTCTGTGATTGATTTATTTACTATATATGCTGAGTTTTGCCAAATATAAATTAATAATCTGTTGTTTTAAGCAATTCAAGTCTGACATGTGTGGATAATTGTCTATTTGAACGGTTCAAAATACCGGGTCGTTATAATTCATTTGAGTATGACTTATACTAAAATAATTTTATTTTTTTTCAAAATAAAATTTATTTTAAGCGATATATTTTAAATAAATATAGTATTGTAAGGGACCATTAGCTCAAGTGGCAAGTGGTATGACGCTCTAGAAAGAGGTTCTTTTGGTCATGGGTTTGAATCTATGAGACATCAAAATGAGTGCTCTGCTTAAATTAAGTATTAGTCTTGTTATAAAAAATAAACATATTATTAATTCGAATGATATTTATTCTAATCTAACATTTTACAAATACAATTTTTTTTAATTTTGAATAACATTTATTAAAATTTAATATTATATATATATATGTATCAAAACATATATACATAATAAATGTTGATAAATGATTTTTTTATTCGAGCGTGAAGTGTTCAAATAATTAATATTGTCATAATTTACGATTTTCTCTTAATACTGTTAATTTGATCTCTTATTAACAAGTTAATATGTTAATATCTAATTTACAATATTATATATAAGTTGGTGATATATAGTTACATAATTACAAAATTATCAAAATTTTAATAAAAACCTAATGGAGCAAGTCACACATGAAATGGAGCTTACAATGTGAATGTCATAAATGTTTGAATAATTGGGATTATATAAGTAATTTTGAAATTTACATCAACTTAAAAGGAGAAGTACCCACTTTCGTATCTTCTTCCTCAACATCCTGCACATCATTACTAATTTCTTATTCCATCGATATCCCACCATTCCATTTATCTAAAACTACACTACCACCCATATCGATGCCTTCATCCATACTATTAAGTTGAATTTCTGCTAAAGCACCGCTAATGCTCCGCTAAAGCGCTTAGCACACTTCGACCACTATGCTTTTTCTAGTTAACTCTACTAAATAGTGGTTATGCTTAAAGACCTGCTATTTTCCACTACCTCCACTAAATTAGTGGTTTTAGCATCCGTTTTATCAACATTAATATAAAAAGGTTAATTTGAAAAGTCCTCTTATAAACCAAATCAACAAATTTAGAATATAGATCTAAGTTCAAGTCCTAAGTTCTCAACATAAATTAGAACTTTATTCTTTTCACCAAGTCTGAACTACATGGATCCTGATATTCTTTGGTTTTGTTATATAGGAGTGAACAACATTTCTTTTTTTCTACACAAATAATGTGCGAATGAAAATAAATCAACTTTGGAGATTTGATTTTATCTCCATTAAATATTTTTACACCTCCTCTATTTTTCGATATATCCCTGCTATAGCTTTTCGCCTCTCAAACACTATAAAACTGCTAAGTGCTTTGACTGCACAGGTCCATACTCCCTTGTGCCAACTCCAATTATGACTATTGTTTTATTCGATCCAAAGTCCTACTTTTTATCTAGTTGCCGCCATGGTTGAAATCTGATTGCCACACAACAATCTTTGAAGATCTGTTATGATGGCGAGTTCGACCATGCCACTTGTTACTATTCCAGCCATGGTTATCATGCACATATATGAATGGTAGAAGAATTTTTTTATATTAAAATAATTTGTCAAGTTTTAAAAAATACATCAAATGTATGAAAAAAAATTTGAACAAAAATATTTCAACAGTTTTTTTTGGAATAATAAATATTTGAAACGACGATCAAGAACAAGATTTACTCGATAATCCAACCAGTTGATGACACCTTAAACCATCAGTTCCGTCTTTGAGAGAACAATTTTCCAACTCAATGGTGGAGTTGCAAAGTCCTTCATTAAGATGTAATTTATTTGAGAGAGAATAAAATTCCGTGGCGTCCAGGTATATTTGTTGCAGTGATGGGCTATGTAAAAAATCTTACTTAGATCCACAATTCAAGGCGTGACACATTATAAGTGGGATCTTATCGCATTTAATTAATTAAACTAGTTTAATTTATTCATACCCACATATATTTTGGCCCCTCTTATTTTAAAATAGCTATAAAAGAATTTGGCTACCAAAATAATATACATACATACATACATACATACATATTAATTATTATATTGGCCTATAAATTATAAGCTAAATATATAACAACTATATATTTTATCAAATAATTTTATTCCCTCTAATAATAATTAAAATAGTAATAAATTAATTAATATAACCATTAGATTAATTTCTTTCTAATAATAGTTTATAAGTTTTACAAATTGGGTAAATAAATTATTTTCGTTTGAAAACTAAGAGTTACGATTGTGTGACTCCTGGGTGTCAACTCATCCCTCGACGGTATTTAAGTAATTTAAATATTAAAGCTTGTACGGACTTTGCTGAAACATGTTACTTGATACAAGTTCAGTTGCTAACAGATTATCTAGGTGAAATCTGATTTCTTATCTTTTAAAGCGACACCCATAAGCAACGTCATATTATGCATGTTTTTTCTTCGTCATCACTATATTACTTAGATATCTAAAACTTGATCAATAGACCAAACTCAAATAATATCCATATTTAATTGTGAAATCCAACATTAAATCCTATGGTTCAATTCGATAATAATTATCGATTGACCGATTTACTTTGATTAAAGACTTTGACTTTATTTTAACTACCAATTACGTGGATACTAAGCTTCTATTCGAAGGAGATAAATCCTCTCTTGCATAGTGTTACTTCAAGTGGTTCAACTTATACCTGTGGCCTTAACATGATTTTCGTTATCGAGTGACTGACCATAATCACAGTATAGGTTAGACACTTAAAATTCATCATATTCTCAAGTTAAAACCAATATTGCTAATCATCATGTGATATCTTCCATTGGACTTTTAACCTATTGAATACTCTCGATGAGTCGTTCTATAATTGTTTCAAACAACTACACATATGTTACCCATTGGTGCCTCTAACAGACATGAGTAATTCACCATCCATCGTATGGAGAGTATTACGTACACTATTCTCAACGGATATATCTATATCCCATTTTTGATGTATCTTGACTAGGAACATTTAACGACAAATACTTATTTTATACGATTCAATAATTATGGTTACGAACACATTCATAATTGCAATCGATTAAATACTTTTTCTAAGGATTTTCTACTTGTACATATTTAATGTATTTAAAACATTAACTATACCCCAGTATAACAATATGTACAACATAAAATTAAAAAGAAGCTTACTTTATTTCGAGCAAGATTCATTATTATAGTTAAGTTGTAAAATCAAATTACATAAATTTCCTTATGGTATATCCTTCACTTTATCAATAAGGACATAGATTTGATAACTATGGTCATTTAAATGCTTCTATGAATGTATGTATGGAGTTTTAAACCTCTAAATGATCTAAAATCTGGGCATGATAATGCTAATTTGGAGATGAGTTTTCAATTCCACAACGTTTGAGTTAATAGGAGTTTTCATATGAATTTTATAAGTTCAAAAATGGTTTAAATTTGGGTTTTAGTTATTCAAAATATGAAAATTAATTATTTTCTTTGAATTTTTTTGTATGGTACAAAATGAATAATTGGAATTTTAAGAATTTTTTAGAATTTTTCCCATATGATTTTATATTACCATGAATTATTTGAATAAGGGTAGAATAGGAAAATAGTGGTATTTAATTAATTTAATTAATGTTGTTAGCCTCAAGAGAAATATGCTTTGAGAATTTTCTAGAAAGCAATCAGTAAAGAAGGCTAATGACCAAAAAGAATTTAATGTATGGTATGATTTGGTCAATTGCATTTTCTTTAAAAGAAACAAAATAGTTTTAAAGTTGATTACAAATTTACCATTGTAACTTTGATAACATCCATACAATAGATATCAGTTCCTATGAAAGCTCATGCATATAGTAGTTATCCGTTCATGCATATGATAACTGTTTGTCCATGCATACGGAAAATATTTGTTCATGCATATGACAACTATTTGTACATGCATTACATTCTACAACTATTTTTTCATACATCCAAAAGCATGTTATACCATACATTTGATAGCACACTGAAAATCCTCCCTTTGATACCGCTTATCTATATCTTTATTAGTAACCGAGGCATGTTTTGACAATGCTATTTGTTTATCTTCGGTTTCGGTTATCGCAAAGTATGGGTTCTGGTAACTTTAAAAGTTAAATTAGAAAGTTTTTAAGGGAAGAAAAAAGGTATTAATACATAAATTATAAGTGATTAATTACATGCTTATTTATAATGTATGCATAAATAATTATGATAGAGCATATTAACATTATTGAAGTTATCTAACTGACTTTATAAGTTTAGCTTCTTATTTGATCGGTAATATTTATTTCCAATATATATTATTGATGTGCCGACTTATATGAAATCACCAAACATGATGATATTTGGATTTGGGATGGATAACCATGAGAGGTTGCTCAATTAGTGCGTACAATTAGGCTAAACTCCTATGTGAGTAGAATTGCATATAAGAGATTGGAAAGATCCATATTTGGTAGGACCTTTAAAATTGATTATGATAAAGTGATTTATTCGAAGTCTAGATAATATGGTTATGTTTTATGGCATATTCTCGAGGTATTGCCCCACATTATAATTGATTAAGCCCCTCAATTATCAAGGTCAACAGTCCTAACGCATAGGGTTTTGGAAATATAGAGGAGAAACTTTGCAGTTCAATTAGTTTCTAAGACACACATCACAGAAAATAATTTTAAGACCAAAGTCAGCAGAATAATTACTTTTAAGGACAAAGTCAGCAGTCCAATTACTTTCAAGGACATAATTTCATAGGTTTTTAGGCCTTAGAAACTAATTATTTTTTATTTTGCCCTTAAAAGTAATTATTTCAGTTGTGTATCCTAGAAACTAATTGCACTTGCTAAAGAGGCCCTTGTGGCTAATTTCCACTTAATTTTATGTATGCATCCCGAAAGCAAGTGGATACGCTCACTACAATTTGCTTTTGTCATAGGAATTTCTTGGTATCCTTATTGGAACAAAAGCCGTAGTTTCACTTGGTTTTTTTGTAAGTCAACTAGATTGGGTTTTAGTTGGCCTACGAAACTAATAGGTTTATGGTGACCTTGTGAAAACTATATTGACACATTTTACCCTTGATGAAATTTGTAAGTAAATGAGAAGCACAGGAAAATGAAATGGCCAATACAATAGGCAAACATAAAGACTGTGTGACAATTGGAGCCTTTGAATAAATATATATATTCATCTTAATCCCATTTCTGCATGATGTTTATTTATATATAACCTTTGTGTTTATAGGTGGATAAGGAGAGCGCACTGCACAAGGCCATTCTCATTATATCCCATGATTGTTGGTTTTAACATCTTTATTTGGGAATATACCAATGAGAGGAAAATTTATTTCGCCTAGCAGCATGGTCTCACTATGTATCTGTTTCATTTCAGGATGACTAATATTTTTCACATAATAATTTTTGTTGGACCCAAAGTTTTGATGTTTCCCTAAACTTATAAGTACTCGTTTGTATAGTTTAATAGTAGGGATCTACATGTTTTTGATGAATAAAAGCTTACCAAAGGCACGTTGGAGACAAAATGAAAATTTTATCTTGTTTATTATGTTGTGCAACATAGCTTATTATATGTATATGTAACAACAAGATTTATAATTAGTTGTAGTTATGATTTTGAGCACTCAAGGAGGCATCGTCATACGTTGCTCTTGAAATTTATATTTTGTAATTATTATATTTGGTCTATGGGATGGAACTGTTGGGTTAAGTATTGGAAATGCTAATGAATGAAAGAAAATGTTTTATGGAATTTTTTAAAATTTCTGTGCTCTTGATGTTAATGATACAATAACAAATATAATTTTGTCACTAGAAAAAAATACCAACAATGACTATACCATCATTAGTATCTATTTTAGGTCTCAAAATGGGGGATTTCACAACGTGGTATCTCAACAAATGTTATAGGAAACTTAATAATATTTTTGTAGAAGATAACCCAAACAATAATAGAAATATAAAAACTGGGGAATGGAGTAGCTCTATAGTAATGTACTTGTTATTATACACACACACACACACACTTATATTTATCCCTCTATCTTTAGTCCTTTTTTCAAAATCTCATGAAGACTCATATGCAGATTATGAAAAAAAGAAGGCACTAACACTCGAAGTGGAAGAAGAAATATGAAAGGAGGAAGCACCATAACAAATGGAAATATTTGGCCCAATGCAATAGGAAATGCTAACCAAAATACCAATACAAATGAAAACATGGCGTTGTAGTGGTACTAAATGACATGGGAATAATGTATCTTGTAATGACCTGTAAATTTTAACAGTTTTAATAACGTAATTAACTGGAATTTTGTGAAATTTTAAATAATTGAATTTGGAAATGAAAATTTGATATTTGAAATACGTCTATTTAGACATAGCAAATGGTAAATTTTCATTGGAAAATATGAAAGTTAATTTTATTGTGTAATTTTCAATTTTCAATTTATAATCAGTTAATTTGATGAAAATAAATTGTTTTCGGTCTGAATATTTTTATACAATAAATTTTTAAATCATTTACTGAGTGAGACGTCATAATTCGTTTCGTTAAATTTGGACTTCTTTAGCTTCGTTTATCTTATTTTCAGCAGATTTGCAGCATTTTTGGTACCGAACATTGACTCTTGATAAGATGGTAGTATTATTTATATATGTGTACCATTCTGTTCATCTCTTCGTGCTGATCTCCGTAGTATATTCATTGGTGTGTCTCGGAGTCCGGTACACGGCGAAATCTACGAAAACGGTAACCGTATCGGTAGCTATTTTGAACCCTTTTGTTTTTCTATATCCTTTCATTGCCCTCCACGAGAGAGCTGTCAGCTACTAGCAATTATTACTTCCTAAAATTCAGCTGATAACTGTTGCTGTTCCCTATATTCAATTTGTAATATTGATGGTTCGTTCATTATTTTTGGTTCTCTGTTTTCATTTTCTATCAATTTATATATATATATATATAATAGGTACATTAGTTGTTTTGATATTTATACTCAGCTGCTCATCTTCATTGCTCACTTCTCCTTCTCTTTGCTTTCTCTTCCACTTTCGTTTCTGTCACTCTTATAAAAAAAATTTCTGTACAAAAGGAATGCAACCAGTCATATATATTTCCTATTACTCGCGCATCATTTTCCATTCCTTCACCTCGCCGACCCACCTCCCATCGCCTTTCACTTCCTTTCCGCCTCCCCACGGCAGCTACCGCCCTGCCTCCGCTCGACCCGAGCACCGAGCCACTCCGCCTACCGCCACGACCTCTGTAACGACCCAGAATTTTTGATAATTAAAATTCGAATATTTAATTGATTTTAAATATTAATAAGTGGAATTAAGAAGTCAAATGATTTATTTTTCGAATATTGGATTTAATTTGACAATTAAATCGATATTTAATTGTTTGAAATTCCAGACTTACTTGAAATCTGGATTAAATAAGAATGAAAATGATTTGGGAGATTTTATTTAATCATACTGGAGTTATAGAAATATTTTAGAACTCTTAACATTGAATTTGGAGTTAATCTGTGAAAATTGAATATTTTAATATTTAATTATCGACTGTAATAATAGCCAATTTTCGAACAGTCTCAGAATTGAACGAAACCAGTTCCATTGGATCCGTAATAGTTAGTTATTATCGGATTTCAATTTTCATATCAATCGGAGTTGTCGTTTGACCGTGGCAGCTCGAAACGCATCGATATCATTTTAATTTTAAATCGTCGAGTTAAAATAGTCATTTTTCGAACAGTCTCGGATTTCGACGAAACCAGTTTCATCGGATCCGTAATGTGATATTATTGTAAGATTTCAAATTTCGTAATTTTTGGATTTACCATTTGTCCGGTACGAATTAAAACGCCTCGAAATCAATTTAAATCGGTTTAATTTAAATTGATCGTTTTTCTCCGTATCTCGCACAGATGTTCGAATTAGCTTCCGAAACCTGTTCCATTGCGTTCGGAACGCGGGGTAAACCCCAGGAACGCCAATCACCGCGCGTAAATCGGAGTTCGGAAATTTAGGAGTGAATAGTGTTCGTCGGTTCTCTATAAAAGCAACCCACCCCCTTCATTCAAGAGAAACCCTAATTTCATACGTTCAGCCGCCACTTTTGAAATGAATGGCCGATATTTTCGTTCCTTTTTCCCTCAATCTCTCTTGATCCACCAGCTTTTAACAAATAGTTTCAACTACAAACTTGAAGATCTCGACGAGACGAAAAAATCCATACGGCTGTGATCGAGATTCGTGGAGGGAATCATCGCGGAGTTCGTCACGATTGTTCGCCGTTTCTTCGCGTCGTTCGAGGAAGGGGGACCACCGAGTTTCGAACGGTGGTAGGCGGAGGTAGCTCTCGCGTGGGGCTTCGTTCTGGTGGTGGTTGATCACCACGTAGATGAACGGAGGGGTCGCGACGTGTAGGGTTTTGGGGCGGCGTTGGGTTTGGTCGCGATTTTCTTGGCCTGGGAAGAAGACGTGCGTACGAAGAGGGAAGCAGCGGCCTAGATTTGCATAGGCGAGATCTAACGGCTCTGATTTGTTTGGTATAAAATTGAAAATAGAAATTGTAATTTAATTATATTTAAATTTGTACGAACTTTAAAATTGCATATCTCTTTCATACGTGATCAGAATTCGACGAAACCAGTTGCGTTGTCTTCGTTTCGTCGAGCACTTCGCTGTGCAACTGAATTGGAGCCAATTGGAGCTAGTGTAAATTTTGGATGAAATCAAACGTCTGTTTATTTTATTCAAAAATAAACGCTGGAATCAGATTTAAAATCAAGGTGAGATCTTCTCACTCAATTGAATGTGGAATTATTTACAGTTATTGATTGATGATTGACTGTTTGGATGTGCTATTAGATATGATAGGATATATCTATATATATAGCGATATATACATATTGGCATATGTATATATTGGATTGATTGATTTCCCGCCTCGTATAGCGGATGAGACCCTATTGCGCCGTTAGTAAGCGGATTTATAAAAACCTATATACCGCGATAATTCCGTACTGGAGCGGAATTGGTATTGTGCTAATGTCTTTGGATGCAGGAAAATAGGTTGGAGGGATCCAACTGGATTCCTCAACTGTATTTACTTATTTACAGATATTCTGATATATTCTGTTATCATATGATGATATATGATATTTGACTGTTGTGATGGACTGATTGGTGTTGTGGCATCATCGGATTCAGTTTTGAAATGTAAAAATAACGACTTTTAATTTAAAAGGATTTTTAAAAGTGATTTTTGAAAATATACGTTTTATGGAATTTTTGAATCGATTTATAAACGTAAAATTTTAAAATTATAAAAGTTATAATTTTTGGTGAAATATAACCAAAGTGTCGTTTTTGAAATAAAAGTCGATTTATTTATAAAATGGTTTAAGTTGGGATTTTGGAATAACTATAAACGATTTGTATAGAAAGATTTATAAAATTGATATTTTTGTAAATCAAAATATTGGACTTATAAAACGAATTTTTATAAGTGTTGGAAAGAAGTATAAATGGATTTCATAAGTGAATGAAATTAATAGATTTATAACGTGAAGTTATAAAGTAAATAGATATTGTAGAATAAAAGATTTATAAGAAATTTACTTATAAATTTGACTTTTGCACTTAGATGGGATATAAATAGAAATTGCAAAATGAAATGATTTTGTAAGTTGAAATCGTTATAGAGTACAAATGTGATTTATAAACGTTGTTTTATAAATCCGAAATCACTTATTCTTATAAGTGAATTTTTGAAGATTAATAAAATGAGATTATAAACCGGAGTTGTTATAGAAAATAGAAAATGGAATTTATAAACGTTGTTTTATAAATTCGGAAACAAATCGATTGAATTTGATAAATTAAATATAGAAGATTATCAAAGGAGATATATTCGCGATTTTGGATAGCGAATTATTATTGAAATAAAAACGTGTAGAAAATAGTGAAATGTAAATAGTAAAGTATATTCACGATTTTGGATAGTGAATATATTGTTAAGTAAAATGAACTTGTTTTGGGAAAGCGATATTACAGAAATGAAGTAACTGTTTTAAAAGATGTTTTAAAACGTGATAAGTATCGAATACATAGATTTCAACATTTATTGTTGAAATAGACGTTTTCGAGGAATAAGGAAATGATGGACTATAACACTGTTGTTATAGTAAATGGTTTCCGAAAGGAAATATTTTTGTATGGTATTGGGATTCATATATCTATCTAAATTTCGAATCCCTATACTAGTGATTTTGAGTCGTCGTAACGATGTTTTACGCAACATCCGTTTAGACTCAAATAAATGTTAAAATGTATGATTTCCTTAAAGAATGAATATATACTTAATGTTGATTTAAGTATATCGAATATTTTCAAATGTTGAAAATAAATGATTTGTGAAATACTTATTTTTAAATAAGTATGGGATTGCTTTTCCAATATGAAACGAGGGGTTTGAAACTTTATCTTTTAAAGATAATTAGAAAGGTGAATATTTGAAATTTGTTTTCAAACGGTTAAGTGTGGAAATTTTATATCTAGTAAAGATATTTTGGAAGATAAAATAATTTGGAAAATTATTTGGAATCTGATGATGTTGCGCATCTTTATTGATAGTTAAATAACCGACTATCAATAATTACCTTTAGGTAGGTATTTGTTGTGATTGGATGAATTTGAATGCCACACTTATATTTTGAATAATCGCTCACTATTCGGGTTAGCCGGGAAAGGACCATGGGGTCGTATAACCCATTCCGAATATGTGATACGTCGTTATGAATTGCATTTGAAGACCGGTGTTGAAGACCGGATATTTTTGAAAACGAAAGGATTACCGTCGAGTTACTCTACATCGACTGATCTTCGATTTAGAGGTTTTATCACCCTTAGTGACGGGAAGTCCTGACGTGATTGAAAATTATCCGGATATGCAAGGGCTTCGTGAGAAGTGCCTTCGGTTCTGTTCGATCCCGGAACAGACTTGTATGGATTGTGTGTCTGACGTTACAATTTGAGATATAAAGCTGATTTCTTTCAAATACATTTTTGTTGGTGGCGGAGAATTTATTCTCTTAGCTTAACACCCTTCTCTGAGACGTACGAGCTCAGAGGTTATGTAGTTGAAATTCATCAGCGATATATCCCAATTTGGTAACGTGGCATACTGAGTGTTGCTGTGAAATGATCAGTGTTTGATCATTTGTGATATGATCATTTGTTTGATCTTATATCTTTGTGATCATAGGTTGATCGTTTTGTTTGACCCGAAGCAGGGCTTTTTGAGAAAGCGTAGCTTTGTGGACGAGACTTCATCGAGCCTCACACCCCGGAAATGGTCGAAACAGGAAGGATGCAGCAAGGTTCTAGGGAGTAGCGCCCCTTAGTGTATGTCATTCTTTCTGGATAAAGGTGGTATCATGGTATGGAGCCCAGATACTTAACCTCTGTGGTTACTGCATTATTATTTTCTATGTGGTTTGTTGCGAATCGGGGATCCTCGGGAAGATCGGTGACGATCGGGGGATGGCATACGCGTGTCAGTAGTTACCTATTTTTGCAGGGGTAACCCGGCCTTGTTTGGCAGAGAGCAGTTTGTCTCTCGGGACGTCCAGCCAGAGGCGATCCTATTCGACAGGAGGAAAGGAAGTTCCTTAGCCTGACCATTTGTTGGAAATCCATCTTCCAAATACGAACTTTGTACGGTATTAGTTGTAGAACCTGCCATTTACGTACGGTGGTCACCACTGTTTAGATGGTAGCTATAGTAGGCATACGATACTGGTCGTATGTTGGCTAAGATTAATATTATACTTTCGAAATGTTTTCTACACTATGCACTAATAATAATATCAAAAAGATTTGATTTTGCGTAGTAAGCATCTTTGACTATCATAAGAAGAAATCTCCTCCAATTCTGCGTTTGCATTGTGTGTGTGGCGGGAGGTCTTATGGTAGTTTCATTTTCCAAAAGCATTTCGAATTTATTTAAAATTATCCTGTTGTTATTTTAAAAAATAACTGTTTTACGATCTCACACCAGTCACCATGACTGACTCGGAGTTTATTGTTTCCCTTCTAAACTCTGGGTGCCCACCAATTTCCACACGGGCAGCCTAGAGTTATATTATCAGGATATTCTGGATATTCTGGAGCTTGGAGATAAGCTGGATGACGAGACATAGTATTTGTATCTGATATATTTATTCCGCTGTGTATTCTGTATGAGGACAAGTTATATAACTGTCCATTGTTGTATATTGACTCTGATGATTGATGTATGTATAAACCGATATAGTTCTTTGTTTTAAAAGACTAGTAATTATCTATTGTATATTGTTCCGCTGCGATATGTGAGATTCTGATATTGTTTCTGTTTCTGATGTTGTTCTTTTGTTTCTTCTTTCTCTTTCCTTCTATCTTTTCTTCTACCTCTTCTTTTAAAACCCTAATGATTCGGTTTTTCGTTCACCTTGAGTAAATAGATGGAGATTAGTGTCTATTCAAGGGGTACGGAAAAGCGGGTTATTACAACCTCCCCTCCGACACCCACCTGACTTCGGCTACCACCACCCCGACAGCCATGCCTCGCCTAGCAAGCTCTGACCACCAGCCTCCTCTGACCTTCGGACTCACCCACAACATCTCTCCATGCCGAACCTTAGTTGGCCACGCTTTTCACCCCACCTAGCCCTAGCCTCCCCTTCCAGCCTCGGCAAGCATCTTCCTCCTCCCCTGCCAGAGCTTCCTCGTTCTCTGTTAGTTATACTATATATGATCGATTTTATATATACTTGTTTATATTCTTTCTCATTTTGATTTATAAGTTGGGTATATTTAAAATATGTTGTGAGTTTTAAATATTACAAGTTTACCTATTATAAGTTATATATTAGCTATATATGCAGGTTGTATGTTTAGAGATAAAGTATATAAATTATACTGACACTTCACTTTTAAAGTACACACACAGATATATATATATATATGTATATGTATATGTATATGTATATGTATATGCCTGTAGGTACGTATGTAGTAATTCTTTTTGTATCGGTTTGTAATATATGGATATTATTGATATATATATATATATATATATATATGTATGTATGTATGTATGTATGTATGTATGTATGTATTATTAAATGTTGATATTTGAAATATATTTGTATATAATATAATAGGTTAGTATTTTGAAATGAATATGTATCATTTGTATATACACATTCTTTATGTGCTGAATAAAATTTCGATTGTATATTATATATTAAGTCTGTAATATGTATATTATACTATACTCTACATATATGTGGATTTATAGTAATAATAATAACAAAGTAAGTTATAGTGATTTTCAATAGATATTGTTTAAAATATAATATATATATGTTATGTAGGTGTTTATATGTACTGTATATATAAGCTATATCATTTATATAAGTTCATATTTTGATCTGGAAAGGAGATTACATGTGTTTACTAAATATATGTTTACTATATATTATATTACAAAGGAAGTTATATTTGTATGTCAGTTTATATAATATGTTTGTGAAGTATTTTATAAACTGTATATGATACCGATATGTATGTTTTATTGTTTATATATATTTACGGTAATATATGGATTTACAGTAGTATATATATGTTGTTGCTAGTTACATATTGATTTGGTCAGTGGTTTCGAACATTATATATATGGTGAAGCAAAGAGATATGTACATGTTTCTAGATTATTTTGCATAAGCCTGACTTGCTTTATATATGTTTTGAAAATTTTGTATATAGTGTATAAGGTTTATTTTAAAATATATGTGTTTAAATTTGAGCAATGATTGTGTAATAATATATATAGATTTCGTTAATATGTTATGTTTAATATATATATATATGTATGTATGTATGTATGTATGTATATATATAAGTATGCGTGAGTTTGGTTTTCAAAAATAATATATATATATATTTTTATTTTTTAATGTATATTTTAAATTGATTTTTGAAAATTTATATATATGAAATATATCTTGTTCATCGATCTCTTGTCCATCTTGACTGACATTCTCAATATCAAATTTATCGCAGCAAACTCCTAACTTGTTGCTGTCTCGTTCGCCTGATCCGTATGCTTATCTGTGTCTATTCGCTTCCATTCTCGTTCATCTCTCTAGCCTTGAAAGGTGAGCAATCACTTATGATTAACATTCTTATACTTATTAAATTTGATTTCATTTGAAACGACAATTGAAATATGCTGCTAAATTGAACTGTTATTTATATAATTGATATATATGATATGTTATTACCTGTAATTGTTCACTGTGGGATGACACCATATCCTGTTGTTTATATTATATTTTATTGTCACTGATGATATATGCATGTTGTTGATATGTTATATTATTATCATAATTGTTCTCACTCTACAAGTTCCCTATTAGTATAGAATTCCCTATGGGTTGAAATGATACATACCCGAACGATCTTGTAGAATAGGAGAAAATCGTTATGGGTTGAAATGATAAACCCAAGCGATTTTCATTGAATTGAATTTGGGATTGCGGGTTGAAATGATATATACCCGTAGATATTTGAATTGCGGATTGAAATGATAAATATCCGTATCACTTGACCATAGGATAGAAAATTATATACGGACACCGTTGGTCTATATTTTGAAAAATAATTTCCAAAGTTTTGAAAGGAAATATATGGGTTTTATTAAATATTGATTTTTAAAATATAATATGTATAAATTTTAGATTTTTAAATTATAATAAATTTAATTTAATTGGTTTATAATATGTTTAAGTATTTATTTAAAATTTTATTAATATTTTAAAATAGTTTTATAACTTTAATAATAAAGGTTGGGAAGATAAACCAATGTTGATTTGGAATTTTAAATTTGTTAATAAATTGAATTTAAATAAGAATTTATTTGAACTTATTGATTTTGAGATTCTAAAAATATGATTTATAACTTGATTTGATAAAAAGTGATTAAATGAATATTCTCAATTTTAAATAAAATTGAGATTGAATATTTAATATTGATTTAAATTTATAAATTGGGATTTAAATAAATTGTTATACAAATGGTTACGGAATAATTTCCAATTTGAATAAATTTAAAGTTAAATGTTGAAATATAAATGAAATTTATATTGTAAATGTTTGAATGTTTAAACTTGAATCTTTGAACTTTAATTTGAAATGGTTAAACTGGAATTGATTTAAATTGAATTTTTGAATTTATGATGATTTAAATCGATTTGCGAAATTGGAGGAAACTAATTTTATTATAAAAAGTATTTCATTATATATATAAACTATTTTAATTTATAAAGTATTTTAATATATATACTATTTTCAACATCTAAACTGTTCAGGTGGAAAGTTTTATGATTTCAAAGTGTTATGATTTCGAAAGTGTTATAAATTTTGAAAGTGTTACATTCTGAAAATGAATATTTTTTTAAAATGAATAATGATATCGAATTGATATGGTTTGAAATGAATATGATATTTTGATATGAAGTATGGACTATTTAAAATGAAATGACCACGGTATGTAATAAGCGTTTGGTTGTTAAAGAGACCGGGATAGGATATTGTCATACTCTCTGCCAATACCGAAAACCACTTTAACAACTGTGTACGTGGTGGAGATTCCAGAATGAAGTAGGATGGTTTGGTGATGATTCCATATGGTATTTACGTAGCCCTGACTTTCATGAGTCGGCTTGATGCGGCTAAAACAGGAGCCACGCAGGGCCAAGTGAGGTCATTCCTCCGATCGGGCACATTCCTTCGATACCATTCTATTGCTTTTGTGATTTGATTGGGTGCACCCTTTGATTTGGGAGTGTGTCACAAGGTGGGCGATAGTAGCTACTATGCGTTACCACCATCCTGGATACGCAAACGGTATATCTACCCTGGCATTGCCTCGAGTGCCTTGTCGCATGCCCTATCGCTCCTTCTACGAGTTTGGTTTGTACCATACCTATGGAGTGACCTCTGATAGCCCTCCAGTTTACGGAGGAATTATGGTACTGTATAGACTATGGGAATATATAAAAATGTGTTAAGGGGTATATGGCTAACGCCTTACACTACTTTAATAGTTTACTTTACTATAGACGTATTATAATAGCGTATTGTACTACATAGTAGATAGTTCCACGAATCCTTAGAGGATGGAAATCCCAAACATCCTTTAAGTTACTTGTATTTCAGTTGACATTTCACTTGAGTTGAATTTATTAATATAAGAATCTAAATCCTGACTTGAGTGTTTTGTGTTTTGCTTTACGCTCGAGTCAGACTGAGTGTCACAGCATTTGAGACTCACCTTTGGAGTTTGGAGCATCGCTTGGAGATCCATCTATCTCTATCCTGCTTTCAGTTGTTCCAGTGATTTCTGTTCAGTCTTGTCAGTTACTTTTGTATTAGAGACTACTTTGTATTTGAGATTTCTGTTGTATTTTGTTTCAAACTCTGATGTTTATATAGTAGCCTCATGAACTACTATTTATCTTTTCCGCTGCTTATTGTTATATTACTCTGTGTCTGTGATTCTGTGGTTTATTTATTTACTGTATATGCTGAGTTTTGCCAAATAATAAATTAATAATCTGATATTTTGAGCAATTCAAGTCTGACATATGTGGATGCAAATGGTTCGAAATACCGGGTCGTTACATATCTATTCTTTATAAATATGATGTAAGCAAGAGTAGCAGCTTGGATGGTGGAAGGAAATGTTGGAAACATGGGAGTTATTGTGTCTGAAGTGGTTGTTCATAATAATTTTATGATGCTAATTAGATATTACACCAGTCTAGATGGGAATCTGTTTATAGGAACGGAGAACAATATTGAAGTGGAGGATTGTCTTATCAACTATAAAAGGATTTTCGCTGATCTTGGCTTTAATGGTATGCAAAAGAAGAGGATGGCTTCTATGCAACTACAAGGAGCCGGTCTGTATTCATGAAATATAGTAACTATACATGTACTGGAGGATGAAATTAATTTGGCTGATTTCAAGGGTAGATTTGAGGAATAGTACATTCTAGAAGCGGGGAAAGGTACCCTGTTTAGGAAGTTTGGGGATTTAGAACAAAGGGACATGACATTCCTGGGGTATGCGATAGAGTTTAATGAGCTTTCAAGACATGGGTAGGCTATCATTAATAATTTGCTTAAGAAGAAAGAGAATTTTAGTTGAGGTTTGAAGCCAAAGGTTACTAGGGCGACTGCGCCACACCTTTGAGACCATTTGATGTCATTATAGGCATAACTCTAAGGAATGAGACTACCATGCAACTTTTAGCTCGTATATGGTGGAACAAAAACCCTCTGCTTTTCAAGGCAAGAAGATGAAAGTCTAGAGTAACCTCTACAAATGTGATAAGAATGCACACTTTGATAATGAGTGTCATGCCACAGTCACTATGAAGGTTGGCAACAAGAAAGGTGTTGGTGCTTTAACTATAACAAGTATGGACACTTCATGTAACACCCTATATTTTAGAGTAACATAATGGGGAATAATTAAATAATTAATTAAGTAAAATTCATTATGGGATAATAACTAAGTAAGAAAATTTTGTTAATAACAACGAGGAGTGAATTTAAGATGAATAGTTAGGGGAAATAATAAGAATAAGCTGGAATGAGATGTTAGCCCAAGCCCAAATTACTAACCTCTAAACTTCCATTTCCTCATTCATTCTCTCCCCACTCGAAAAAAACCAAAAGAAAACTAATACACAAGCTAACCATATTTTTAAGTAAGAAGTAGAATAAACCAAAGAATAAGGAAGGAGCTTTCATCCATAAGAAGAAGTAAAGCTTTTAATCAACTTCCAATCAAACATGGGCGAATAAGACTTTCTTAAATCTTCCAAACCCATTTGGGTTAGGATTGCATGTATTTAAGATTTTTTGAATGATAATGGACAAGTTTAAGGATGATAGAAAACATCTGTTCATGCTTAGGGATTTAATGTTAATGAATTTGGACATGTTTAGGGTGAAATGTGAATTAAACCTTCCATAGTTCACTTAAATTTTTATATTATATTTAATATATTAAGTTGGAGATGACTTTTTAATCTCATAATTTTCTAAAATAAATTGGATTTATTTTGAATTTTCTTAGATTAATAAATGCTTAATTTAAGGATTTAATTATTTAAAATATGAAAAATAATTATTTTGATTTGTAATTTTATATGTCATAAAAGATGATTAATAGATTTTTGGTGAATGTTTTGTATTTTCCCATGCATTTCCCAATTAATATGAATTATTTAGCAAGGCTAAGAGTTAATTAATAATGGGAATTTTAAATAATTAATTAGTAAAATAATTAATAATTCCTTAAAAGAGAACTACAAATAGTCAAGTTGGCCAATGATAATTCAACATGTAACAGAGTTTGGTGTAAAGTAATTACTTTAAATGGTAATAAAAAAATTCAATTTAATTACCAAACTGCCATTTAACCATGAGATAACTTGTATAGGCCTTGACATTCAATAGCTTTATGACCTTCGACCTTAAATATCCTAAAATTATAATATGTGATACATTATAAGTTAAGTACTCGATAGCAATAAAAAACTAGACATGTGATAGCACTAAATTGTTAACATGCAATAACTTTAAGATGTTAACAGTCGATGGCTTTTGGCATGCAATATGTTTCAACATGCGATAAGTCTTCGACACTAGATAACTTTTGACATGCGATAGGTTTCAACATGTGACAGCTCTTTGACACTTGATAGATTTTGGCATGCGATACATTTAGGCATGCGATAGTTCCTTGATCTCGATAGCTTTTGACATGAGATATGTTTAGGCATGAGATACCTTTGTGCGATAGCTTTGATCCGTGATAGATTTAGGCATGCGATAGCTTTGCAACTTTAACATATCATGGTTCAACCTTCGATAGCAGTGAACGTTGACATGCGATAGCTATGTAATTCCAAGATACGATAGCTTGTGATGCTAATGAAGTTTTGGTAGCACTATGGAACCCATCTTCCAATATGATGATTGAAAATTTCCTAGTGATTAAATGGCCATAGAGGTTAATAACTTTAAATGACATAATTTATTTAAAAGTGGAAAATTAAGACTAAGCTCAAAAGCTATGATATGATAAGTAATATCATTTGACAAAATAAAATGAAGGTGTAAGGCCTTAATGGTAGCATGGGTGTAAGGCCTATGTGGTAACTACTTGTCTAAGCACGAGATTATATTTGATATTGGAGGTGTAAGGCCCTTGTGAAAACCTAATTATCTGCTCATAACAAAATTGAGAAATAGTAAGATAAAACACCTAAGTGTTAACAATAACTGTCTTGTACATTTGTTGAACTGGTAGGAGTAAGGCCTGTGCGACAATTTAAAATGAACTAACTATAGAAACTAGTATATGTTATGAAGGAAAATTTCACACTTATATTGAAATTGATGGCTTGTGTTGGATCATGATTTGGTGTTATTACATAATATGATTAATTGATGTTAATTTGAATTGTGAGAGGGAAACATGTTCCATGCTTTAACAACATGGTCTCACTATATGATTCGTTTGCTTAAGGTAAAGTATTACTTATAGCAGGCTTTATGTCTAACCCATGTTTTTATTATTTTTCATAAACTCATGAATACTCATTCGAGTAGGTTGAGTTATAGATAGACAAGTAGATTTTGGAAAAGAAGAATAAAAACACTAAGTAGAAGGCTTGTTTTGCTAATAAAAGTTATTTTTAAATTTTTTAAATTTATGCTCCATAAAACTAGGGTTTATAACTGGTTTCTTGTTCATGCCTGCATTTTTATATGTCGGGTGTGATATTATATTTTTATTTTATTATCTTTACCTCTACATAGGAACAAGATGGGTTAAGGATTGCCTAATGATTTATGCAAAGAGATTTGATGTAATGAAATTATTCAACAGCGATGTTTATTTAATGTTGTGGAAAGAAAATACGATCTCACTTTGTTGCTCGAAAATAATTTTTGTGATGACCGCAACATCATTGACGTTCATTTTTTGGTCTCAAAGTAGGGGATATTACACTTCAAGAGAAATATCCCTAGTCGATCAAAGCTAATAAAGGCATGTTTTATGCTTTGGAACATACAACTTCGAGACTAACTTCTAAAGAAAAATGGAAAGATATATTAGGAGGTAAGCTTTAGATATCATACGTGTTAAAGTACTATTTGTGTTACCCAACATTTAAACCAAGCGACATCTCGATGGATCTGGACTTCAAGCTGAAGAAGAATGGATCAAGAAGCATAGAAGATGAGATCAAAGAATAAAGGGAACCTTAAGAATTTTGCCTGAGCAAACAAAACCGTCTGGCACAGAATGGCTCAAACTATTTGACATCATCCTGTCCAAAGGAAAAAGGACCCATTTTATACTGTTGGTTATACTACTTGAACGTTTGCATAAAATGACAAGTTTTAGAGGAGCAAAATTGGTGGGTACCGATGGGTCCATGATGGGCAATTTTATCCATAATAAAATGAAAGCTTGAAAACTTAAGAAGCTCTAAAGAAAGATTAAAGAGGTGAACTAGCAAAACTATTTTTCACCGCCAAAATAGGTCGATACCAAATGGTTATGATGTTGAGATATTTCATTATCGACTACTTTGCTGCTACAAACTAGTATTTAGAGGGTTACATGCTCAAACTCATTTTACTGATTATGATGGAGGAGTACATATAAAAATAAAAGACTTTGGAAAACTAAAGGAGGATTTTTTTGATCTCTTCTCGGATTTTTGCACTGAACCGCTGCCTTTCTGAAGTAACTTATTTCTAGTTTAAAATGGTTGTAAACTTGGTTGTAGTTGCAAGAATAATCTGAAATAACATTAGTAATGGACATAGGCATGAGATTCTTGCTGAACCACTTAACAACTCTTTATGTTCATTTTCTTTTTTCGATTCTTATGTTTTTTATTTTGTTTAAGTTGATCGATTGGGATTGTTTGCCCATATTTTGATCACACATTTTTGGTACTTCCATTGAGAAGGGAGTTTATCATGCATTGATCAATTGTTGTTATTTGGATTTGAAGAAAGTCTACAAGTAGATTTAGAAGATAATGGATACGAAGAAGACTACTAGATCTAGAGCTATTACAGAAAGGGATAATGATGGATTCCTCCACAATGAAAAAGAAACCAATCGACCGGTGCCACAGCCTGAATCTTCATCTTAATAAGAGATTGTGGCAAAGGCTGAAATGTAGAAGATTATGTTGGAGATGAACTTAAAGATGCAGCAGCAGTAGAAAGTTTAGATGGATATAATGACAGAGATACAAGAGTAGCTGGCAACATTGATTCAACCCCTATGACCACACGAATCTTTCTGACGAAGGAAGAGTAGAAGGGATTCATCATCTTCTGATTCCAGTGAAGAGAGCTCACCTTTAACTCATCGAAATAGGAGACCGAATAAAATATTAACGTAGAAAAGGGATGAGGAAAAGATACAAAAGATAGAGCCGTTCATCCAGCGTCAAAACTGATTGGTACCGGCCGATCAGGACTGGTAGGCACTGACCAGTTGACAAAAAAAATTCATTTATCTAATATTAATAAGAACTTACAACTGGTTAACAATGGAGAAAAGCAAGTTATTGGTCAACTGGCCAGTGGCGTTCAAACTAACACTAATAAGCCAACTAGAAGGGGACGAATTCTAGCAAGGCGTCAAAGAAGGCTGGGATGAATGGTTTCTCCATAGAAAAGGAACATAAACACTATAGGACTAACCAAGACCATTTTCCTGACCAAACACTTAGGGATGTTTATGATGACCATCGTACCACAGCCAAAACGGCAAAGTGTACATTGTTGGTATGATAAAAAGACCAATGGATTAAAATTAGCAGCGACAAGATGACAAATGGGGTTCATTAGTAAGACGAACCCCATTAACCGAACTGATTTTTGAGGCCAGGTATCCAAAAAAAGTTTTTGATTCTAATTCAAACCATGTCGAGCTATAGCGGCATGACTGATCTTAGACAACTTCTGTTGAAGTATGGATTGAGCATGTATAGTGCCAGTGCGATTGATGCTGTAAGATGCGGGTATTTTCCAATCTTCCTTGAGGGACAGTTAATGATGTGGCTCACTCGATTCGAGCCGCGATCCATATAATCTTTTGATCAATTGGTAAAGCGATTCATGGAGCAGTTTCAAGTAAATACTATTTAGCCAAAGGATGCCATGTTTAGCTGAAGGATGCCATGTTGCTATCAAATGTGCATCAAAAGTTCAAAGAGACTTTGAAAAGTTTTAATGTTGATGTGATGGAGGTGAACCCCAATGAGGAGATATTATTAATGGCACTTACGAATGAGGTCCACCCATAAATTAATTTTTGTAGATGTCTCAAGAGAAAGGAGCCATCTAGTTTGAAAGAGTTTTATTATATAGCATCATAGTATCTGCACTTGAAAGAGGTAGATTTGGAGGGAGGACCGACTACCGGCAGTCAGAAAGTGCTGAGTAGTATGGTATAGGGAAACCTAGCTATCAAGCAAAGTAGTGAAAGCAGTAGAAACGTTGCACTGGATGTTGGTAACAATAATAACAAGCGGACGAATCAGAACTCTAGCAGTAAGAAGCAAAATAAGAAAAAGTGTTTGAGAAAGTTTGTGATGGGAACTATACAGAGCTGACTGCTCTATTGAAAATATTTACCTCCTATGCAAGGTATAGAGCATTATAAGAAGCCACCCCTGAGGGAGGCTACTGAAGAGGAGAAATTCTTTAGACGGTATTATCACTTTCATGAAACTCGTGGGAATAATAAAAATGAATGTAGGCACTTGAACAATGTCATTAAGGATTTCAGTAGGAAAATGAAGCTACAGCAAAATGTTCAAACCCGCAAGTTGGGGGCAAACCAGCAACCAACCCCAGGTGCAACTTGCCCAAGGGAATAAGGTTGGGTCCAATGGAGAAGGACCAAGACAACTAGCTAGGAGTACAGTTATTAACACCATATATGGAGGTCTACGTCCTACGAAATGGAGTTGGAGTGAGATAGAGTGATATGTAGCTCTTTGAGGCACACACCTTAGGAGATGTGTTATGCCATAGACGAGGGTGCTTCAACGAAGCAACAGAAAATAGTAGATCATGACGTTGTTTTCAGAAATAGGGAAGTTGAGGCGTTGAAGCACTGGTTCGTAACCTAATGGTGTTTACAACCGTGATAGGGCCGACTACAATGTGCCGAGTCCTTATTGATTGTGGGTGCTCGATGAACATCTTGTTCAAATAAAACTTTGATAAGATGCAACTTGATGAGAAGGATCTTCATCGGTGTAAATCTCACATCCATGGATTTACTAGGGAGGCCAAAGATTTGATTAGATGCATCAAGTTGTTTGTTAAACTAGGAGAAGGGGACCAGGTAGTGCGGTTGTAGAATTTTATAGTGACTAGTAGATTTTCAACTTATGATACTTTCCTATTCTGACCGGTTCTTGTTGATTTTCGAATTATGTTCGCTTTATGATGCTTCCATAATGAAGTTTCCTATTTATATTAGAGTGGGAGTAATTTAAGGTCACCAAAGAACAGGTTGTGAGTGCTACGTCACTGAGTTCAAAGAGGCGAAGCGACGAGAAAAAGGAAAGGGTGCAAAGAAGCATCTCTACATCAAAACTATAGATTCATAATAACTACCACCCAAGCCTTGGTTCGGGTCCAACAATAAATCCTACAAATCTATGGACCCACAGAAGTAGCTAATAGAGGTGAGGGTGGCCCTGGTGGAGCTGATGATTAATGTCTTATAGACAACGATGATCTTATGAAGGTCCTAAAAGTCAGATCTCATCTTAGCTTAAAGATGAGAAAGGAGTTAGTAGGGTCTATCTGGGCGAGCATATACATGTTTGCTTCGACACATTCAAAATGTGCACGATATCATCTGAAGTTGCATGTCATGCATTGATGTGAACCCAAGTTACCCTCCTATGGAATAGAAAAGGAACAATATGGAGCCACAGTGATCCGATTGGATAAAAGAAGAAGTGGATAAGCTGATGGCAAGTGGCTTTATCCATGATGTACTATGCCCGGAATGGGTATCAAACCCAGTGTTGGTCGATAAGGTGAACGAGAAATGCCAGACATGCTTTGACTATTCTGATTTGAATAAGGCATGCCATAAAGATTGCTTCCCTTTGCAGCAGATTGACCAAATGGTGGATGGAACATCGAGATACGAACAATTGCCCTTCATGGATATGTATTCCAGCTACAACTAGATTGTGATGCATGTTCTAGATCAAGAGCATACAAGTTTTTTGTATTCCTATAGATTAATTTCATTCGATCTGGAGAACGATGGAGCTACTTACCAGCTCTTGGTCAAATGAATGTTCGAAGAATGGATTTGACGAATGATGGAAAGTCCATATGGATGATATGGTGATGAAGCCATGGCGATTGATGGATCACATGGGCGACCTATCAGAGATTGTTAGTGCAAATTTTGGTCTATACCAACATTTCAAGATCCGAAGGATGTCTCCAAAAGCTGAATGGAATATAGTTGCCGAGATCCGGAAGCTGAATGGAATATTTTGTTAGTGCAAATTTTAACGATTGGCGGATCACACTCTTAGATCCAAGACTCGTCAAAGAGGTTACCAAGACATGATGTAGTCAAGCTTTAAGTATGAGATGATGAACCATAGAATAACAATAGCACATGAAAAAATGGTAAAATAAAGAAAGTAAATAACACCGAGGCTTTTATAGTGGTTCGGGCCGAAAGTCCCTACGTCCACTATGCTTTTCCTATTCAGTCACCCTTATATAGCCGAGAGGTTTATTACATCGAATCTAGGAATTTTTTCCATTAATTATTTTTTTGAATAGAGATCTAACATAGGAAAGTACATATGATTTTATGTTAATTCTTTTTCTCACCCAAAAAGATCCTTTGTCCCTTGGGATTGTTGCCTATTTATAGCCGGTATGTCGTAATGTCATTGGTGGTGAGCCTTCTTCTTGGATAGTTGACCTGGCTTGTTATAAGCGGCTTTGATTCAAACACTAGCCATCATCTAGTTGAATTTGCTTTGACGTGGATTATTGACATCACGCTTTTAAATATTATATATAGCTTCTTTGATTCCTTTCGTCTATCCGGACCATTGATCCCGGTTTGGGGCTATTTGAGCTGTTTATTATTGGTACTTGTTGAAATGCTTTTGGCTTCGACAACCATTTCCTTTGATTAACCTCTTATCTTGGCTAGACAATGGCCCAGATCTTGGTTGACATTTTAACTCATGCTTTCGGATTACATGCTCTCGGCTACTAAGTCCGTAGCTTAAGCTCTTGTTGAAAACTAAACAACAGGTCTCGGAATTACAAGCCGAAGAACTTTTTTCCCAAATATTCTTGAGTTGTACCTTGTGAAAATTATGGTGTAAGACATGCCCCCAAAGTTCACCTCATATGGTTGATATAAGGTGGACTTTACAAAGAATAGTGTCATGTCGTGTTTAATGTTTGGCTTGTTTATTCCATTCTAATTATGAAGTTGATTCAGAGCTTTCGGGAAAAATAGTATTCTAAGAACTTTCGGAAGCATTGCTTCACTTATGCAACTCGTAAAGATCTAACCTCATCTAGAGGTTTTAAAACCAATTTGAAATCAGTGCCCAGGGGCGAAGGCTTAGCTGGTTGCTTTGGTCAAGTGGTAAATATTTAAAGGTTTTAATAGCTGAAAGGGGAAGATTTACTTTGGGACCATGAGGTCAATGAAAACTATGTTCGCCATTTGAAACCATCTAGATTAAGTGGTAGGCGAAACTGTTTAGTGCCAAAAGATGAAATCTAATTTGATACCATGAGGCCAATTTTTTTGAAAACTGTGCTTACTACTTGAAGCTATCTAGGGTAAGTGGTAAGTGAAACTACTTCGTTGCTAGGAGAAAAAATATAATTTGGGACCGTGAGGTCAAAATGTTTGAAACCGTGCTTACTATTTGAAGCCATCTAGTCTAAGTGGTAAGCAAAACTACTTTATTACTAAAAGGAAAAATATAATTTAGGACCGTGAGGTCAAAATGTTTGAAAATGTGCTTAGTACTTGAAGCCATCTAGGCTAACTGGTAAGCGAAACTACTTTGTTTCCAAAAGGCAAAATATAATTCGGGACCGTGAGGTCAAAATATTTGAAACTGTGCTTACTACCTGAAGCCATCTAGGCTAAGTGGTAAGCGAAACTACTTTGTTGCCGAAAGGCAAAATATAATTTGAGAAGAGTTCAAAATGTTTGAAACTGTGCTACTTCTTGAAGCCATCTATGGTAAGTGGTAAGTGAAACTACTTTGTTGTCGAAAGCAAAATATAATTTGGGACCTTTAGGTCAAAATGTTTGAAACTATGCTTACTACTTGAAGCCATCTAGGCTAAGTGGTAAGCGAAACTACTTTGGTATGAAAGGCTAAGGTTAAACTGAACCATGAGGTTGAGGAGGTGCCTGCTTCTCAAGACCTATAAAGTAGAGAGACCGAGATTAGATTCTGAAAAGATGGGACTTGATCTTGTATTTTATGCTCACGACAACTCTCACGATTCTATCGGTTTCTCTGGAAAAGTGCCTCCTTTTCTTTATCCCATGATGATTCGTATTCTAACACTGCCACATTTACTGTACGTTTAGGATCTTGATGACTATATAATCTTCACCGTAGCTTTCGTGGTTTAAGTAAACCCATTCTCTTTCCTTCTTTCTTCTTACTCACAACATTAGCAACCGAGCATGCTATTTAAACTTGGAAACCTTCACTAACTACTGTGAACTTCTCGACTTAAACAGTATGTCCTTGATCATTCTTAATGATTTTATTAGTATTCTTTACTACTATCAATATCTGTAAGCATTTCCTCTCTTTTTTCAAAAGGTTTGATTTGGGTTTTTACCATGATTCCAGCGCTTGCTTTTGATTTGTGATACCATTTGATCAGTCAAAGCAGGACGCCTACTGTTTGTAGACTTAAATTTGGTTTCCACATTGAGTTTTTCATTAATTTATGTCGGTAATCATAGTGTTGTCGAATTGACTATTTGGGGGAATTTCAAGTTTTGAACTTGGGCTGTAGGATCCAATTTTAGGCCTAATTCCTTTTGTGAGTCATTAGACTTTAAGCTTTTCCAACGGACGTTTCAGAGTACTTACTGAATAGTTAGCTTAATATTAATCTTCTTTAGACTCTCCGATGGATAAATCGATAACTGATCAGATGGAGTTAGAGAATTGGATTGAGAGCTATGGGATTGCGGGGCTTGAGATCGATGCTCCTAGTTTAAACAATGACTTGAGTGAACCCCCTAAAGGATTCTTCACTTAGACATTGGAACATTTTTCACATGGAATATCACTTCCTCTTGCCCCCTTATTTGTCGACATTATGGAATTTTATGGAAATAATCCAATTCAACTTGGGGTGGTCTCGTATAACACTCCATCTGCTTTAACGATCTTATACGGGAAGAAAAGGTACAACAACATGACCGCTTTCGAGATTCATTATTTGCACAACATGCATAGGTCACCTAGTAAGTCCTCAGTTCCCATGTATTTTCTTCGATTTTGGAAGAAGATGCCCTTGATTAAACCACTTAGCAAAGTAACAACTACCCATTGGTTCTTTATGAAGACAGATGATCCTCGAATTGTACTGGATTACCAGAAACTTGTAAGTTTTCAAACTCTTCTTGTCTAAAATGCTCTTACTTCTAAACTTTGGTCACACCATTCCCTAATATCGTTTCCCCTTTTATCACTTCAGCTAAACTTAGGAGGGATAAGGCCCTAACCCTTAGGGATCTCTTCAACTTTAGATATGAGAAGGTGATGAAAATTCTGGAAGGGGAAAAACCTAAGCATGTTATTCTTACTGAGGAAAATCTCTAGGCTTGCGGGTTATTATTGTCTTCTGCATGGTTTCTTAGATATGATCCCCCTTTAATTGAAACCATGCCCCTGGATGTGATTGATTTGTATAATCTCGAAGAATCCACTTGCTCCGACCTTAAAAATGCTGAGATTGAAAGACAAGATGCTGTTTCGTGGGTATACCTCGGTTTTAAATATCTTATAACACGTATTCTAAGACGTAATTTTTAGGAACTATGACCTTGCTTATCAAACTCATTTTAGCTTCTTATGTAACAGTGGCTTCTGATGATGTGCTTAAGATTGGTGGGTTGCTACTAAACAAACAGTTTCTTCTAGTTCCACTAGGCCGAAAAAAGCTTTGGTAGATCCATCCATAACTAAGAAACAAAAGAAATACAAGAACTTCCCTCATGCCAAAGCCATACCTACTCCTGACGTCCTTGATCTAACTCATTCTTCGAAGGAATAAATGTACTAGGTGGTCAAGGTAACTCGCTCTGCTATTGACGCCCATTTGTCTAAGGTTGTGGGGTACTCTCGAGTGGAGTTAGCTGACGACATGGGTAGTTTTAAAAGGATGATGAGTCTGGGGGTAGAGGATCAAGTCAGGGTATATGCTCTTTTTTTGAAGTATTTATCTCTTTGTTTTTCATCCAAACCTTCTTTCTACAGGCTTTAGCTGACCTCTTGGTTCTCAACCGAGGGTTTCAAAAATTGGAGAGGGAAGTGGAGAAGGCGGAGGCTTTGAGGAAAGAATTCGATGAATTCAAAAAGGATGCCCCGACCGAAAGGGAAAAGAGTCTAAAGGCTTCTGAGGCTAAAATTACTGACCTGGAGAAGGCTTTGAAAGATCTAGAGGACAAGAATCAGACGGCTGAGGGAGAACTTACAAAAGGCCAAGGAGGAGATTTTGGGCTTGATTATCAAGGAGGAAGCTTATAAGGTGGCACTACCGAGGCCTTCAAAACTCTCTATGACGCTTATGAGCATAACCGGGACAAAGACGTGACTCCCTCTACGGGCTTCAATCCCAATGGTAAAAAGATTAGGGATAGATTTTTGTAGAAGTATGAGAAAGCGCGAGCTTCGGCGGGCGTTGGGCACTCAATACCAATGGAGGAAGAGGAAGACAAAGGGCAGGTACATGATGATTCTGAATCCCAGAAATCTCTTGTCAATGATATCTAAATTTTGGTTTGTAATAATTCTGCTACACTTTCATTATGCCTTTGCCTGTGGTGACTGTCGATGTAAGGGGTATTCCTATCAGGTGTTGTGTTTATGATTGAATTGTTTCCCGATCGTCGTGTTTATTTTGAAGTACTCTTTTTGAACTGTATTTAAATAGAAAAAACTAAATTTCACTTCCCATTATGAAGTGTTATGGAAAAGGAGCTAAACCAGAAACTTAAGGTTGTTAGCATCCGTAGGCACCCTTAAAACCTAACTAAAATCCAGTAGACTAAAAAATGTTGACTTGTCCAATAAGATCAAGGAGTTATAAGAAACACATGACCGATCCTATGCAAATCGATCAAGTCCCTTAGGCTTAGAGGTATTAAGTTAACTAACCAAATCTTGAATCTCAGGAGTAAATTAAGGCTTGCATTAGATGACCGAGACAAGGTCTTTCAAGAGTTTGCTCGACCCTTTAAACTGTATCCAAGAGATCCATAGTTGAAGAACAAAAGATTATCTTTCCTCAGAAGATTCTATAATCCAAGCCTAACTATAACTCTGGAGCTTCCTAATTACCGAAGTGTAACCCTACCTCCCTTAGCTATTACTGAAGGGAAGACTCCTGAAAGTGAACATGTTTCGAAATATGTTCCTCAATGCATTCCCAAAGCTAACTTTAGACTGCCACTAGTGGACTCTTCTCCTTTGAAACTATATGTACTAAACGGTGGTTTAGAGAAGGATATCGCTTTTTCCAATATGGTCGGACCCTAGAGGTTCCATGCCGATGCTAGGAGTAGAGGCCTTAAAATTATTTTAGCTACTAAAGAGAAATTTGCCTATCTCAGGGTATCATGAATTCTATACTTTTCATTTTTCACTATCTGTATTAATTCTCTATGGAATGAAATGGAATTGTTCTTATAATGACTTATCTTTTCTGATTCTAACTTAAATATCTTTTTAGGGGCAATCATGTCCCAACTACTTAAGATTAGAGAGAGATCGTACCTTTGTGTAACGGAGTCTTAATGATAAGATAGTCGAATTGATGAAATATAGTCCTGACCTCAGTAATAACATCCATGCTGTCTTGAAAGATAATGAATCCTTGAAACAAACTCTTGAAGAACTATTCAAAATGATGTCTGCCTTCCCAGAGGCAGTGCTAGTCACTGGTCAAGCTTTGGAATCGGTAGTTTCATGGTTGTGGGAGTCAACAGCTACTCTTAGACAGCAGCTGGATGAAGCTTGCCTAGAGATTTGGACAATTAAGCTGCAAGAACTCGAGACTGATAATAAATGTACTAATGAAGTTATGGTTCCAACTCCTTCGACTCATAGAAGAGGCAGAGGTAGAGGGTATGCTGCTATGGGAATTCCTTCCTCTCATCGAACTATAGTTGTCTCTTCCGGGTCTCGTTCTCGACACTCCCCATTCGAAAGGAGTTCTCCCTCGGTCTCGGTGCCTAATGCATTAAACATTCTTATTTGTACCAAGGACCGTCGAAGACTCTCATTTAGACAATTTAAGAAGGAATGGATATCTAAGACATACGATAAAATGGAGGAGCTTTTCAAATTTCGCCTGGAAGGGGCCGTGAAGGAGGCCGAAACAATGGTTAGAAATATGTACGAAGGCTTATGAGATGTTGCCAACACCACTTTTTTTTAATTCTGAATGTATCAATGATCACTTGGATAATTTATCAATAATATTGAGGACCTTTTTTCCTTTCAGCTGAATTATTCTTTCAACTCAAACTATCTTGTTTGTCCTTTTAATTCTTTCTCGGAGTACTTCTTGCCCCTTGGCGCCTTACGCATTGATATCTTTGATGTCCATCCTTATTGGAATAATGCCACCCTTATGGCCTTGATTGGGATTCTTTCCCAATGCTCATTCTTCCTTAGGATCTTTTCTTTTAAGGTTCTAATCTATCCAATTCCAAACTTATGCATGATACTTCTTGATTGCGGCTCACTATTATTGAGAATCTCACTACAATAAAAAGACCCTTTAATAGCATTTAAAAAACGCTATAAAAGGCTTTTATAGCGTTTTTATAAACGCTGTAAATCAACAAGTTGTAATAAGTCAATGACCTATTATTGCAACATAAGAAACGCTATAAAAACACGTCTTTTATAGCGTTTTCAAAATGCTATAAAAAGTCTTATTAACGACGTTCTTAAAATGCTTAAAAAACCCTTATTATAATGACATGTTGGTGTACAACGGTCATAAAACGCTATTATTAACTGTAATAGCGTTTCATAAACGCTATTATAGGCTTCAACAGCGTTTTAAAAACGCTATTAAATCCTTTAACAGCGTAAATCATTTTTCAGTACGTACATATCCATTATCACACTATAATCGAAAATTTTACATAAACACAATGTATCATTTCACACAATCATATAGATCACATTAAACGAAAAATAACTAAGCATTCAACATTCACATAAAATAATGCATAATATGTCGTAATATTTAATGAACATTACATTAAAAGTGTAAATAATACAAGTGATAAAAGATCGTACTACACATGACGATTAAATGTGCAAACCAAAAAAGTCGTTACTTCAAAAGAACTTCAAATCGCTAATATACCGCAACATGTTGCCATTTGTATGCACCATAGGTGGGTAATTACCTACGAAAAAGAAATTCAACAATTAGCAAATATAACTATACATACATGTGTGTGTGTGTGTGAAACTTAATTATATAAATTTAATTAATTTAAATGGAACTTAATTAATTTATATGAAACTTGATTAACTTAGTTAATTTTTATAAAATTAAATTGATTTATATAAAATTTAGTTAATTTATATAATCATATGGAAATGATATAAGTAACATATGGAGTTTCCAGAAATGGATGTAAAAATTTTTTAAATACTTTATTCAACAATTGCATGTATATTGTAATAATTTTATAAAACTGAACTAAATTCTATAAACTTATTTAATTTAAAAAAACAGCTGGCTTAATTAATTATTATAAAACTTAATTAACTTAGTTACTTATTTTAAACTTGGTTAATTTGTTGTTGTTGTTATCGTATTATATTATTAATATTATATTATTATTAATATTATTATAGTTTCCAGTTAACTTTCTAAAGAAAATATAATATTTATTTCAGTGATTAACCATACAAAAAATAACTAAGACACGATGGCACTAATTAAATTAAACAGATGTGAGTTATATATTGTTATCCCGCCTTTTGGCAAAGCCGTAACACCAAGGAATTGACTAGTAACCAATGACGGCCCATCCTAGAGATCAGTTATACACGGGCTCACTACGGATATCGATGAATTTTGTCCGAGTCCGGATCGAGCCAAAATTGGTAGGACATGACAAGCTAAGCCATGAGAGCCAACGTTTCAAATCTCAAGTCAATCCGAGTTCGTATGCTCAAGTTATGAGCGATACAAGATTGGATGAAAATAAATTACCGGTCGACTCGCTCCTTCGACTCGCTTCGCAACGCCCAGGAGTGGCAACTTCGACTCGCTCCGCCGCACGTCCATCTACTTCGACTCGTTCCATTCCACATCCATCAGAGAGTCCCTTTCGACTCGCTCCACTCCACATCCATCAGAGGGTCCTCTTCGACTCGCTCCACAGCCTTCACAGAACCACTATTCAACTCCATCTAGTTCGACTCCAACAAAGCGCCACATCATCAAGTCAAGCAGCGACTCGAACAAGACCGAGTCGAACAGCGATGCGAACGAGAGCGAGTCGAACAAGAGCGAGTCGAATGAAACAGCCAACCGAGAACCCTATTTCGTATCGTTCATAACTCCTAATCTACCAGTCCAAATGCTATGAAATTTTCACAGAAGGCCACGTGCATGCTAAAGAATGTCCACGCCAAATTTTGACTCCATTGGATGAAATCTTGATCGAGTCGAAATCTGTTCGTGTCAATCACGGATCGGACCGAATCTTCATGGGCTTGGGCGTGCGGGCCTGGTCACGTGCCAGAGAGGGTCTCCCGAGATCTGAGCGAAATACCAGCCTCCTACACCTATAAATAGACCCTCAAAGCCAACAGAAAAGGGGTTCTTCTTCTCTTTCAAGCTCTCCAACGCCGAGACTCTGCCAGATCCAGGTCTGAACTCCATTGCTGCTGCTACCAACGAGATTCACTGCTGCAAATCATTGTTATTCATTGTAATTTGCTGAAATCAATTGTAAGCATCAAACAAAGATCAATAAAGCAAACTGCTTCAGAGTGGACGTAGGCAAGATCGCCAAACCACTATAAATCCTGTGTCTCTGTCTTTCTTTCCTTTTCAAGTTTATTATTCTTCATTTTTATCCTCTACAATACTTAGATCTGAGATCTGTGATCATATATTGCTAATTTGTGTTCATACACTGGCGCTTTCACGACATTTGGGGTTTGTGACCATTTTTGGCGCAAACACTTTGGTGCTTTCACTGAGAAGAACTAGCACCCACTATACCAGGTTTAAAAGCTTGAAAAATCCAGATTTATAAGAGCTATGACAAGACAATCAAATCGAAGACAAAGGCCAGAGAGAGGTCAGCATGAAGGGAGTCAAGAGGCTTCCTCAGGTGCAAATCAGACATCAATCTTCATCACCAGGGATGAGATAGAGACAATGATGAAAAGACAAGAGGAAATGATCCAGAACTTGCTTCTTCAGATTGGGCAACTTGGAGCGCAAAATCAAGGAGCAACCAGAGTTCAGAACGGAGCAGGACCATCTGGCACAGCCCCATGATTAGGGGACACTTACCCAGAGCATGATGACTTGATCCCAGGAGCAGTACCAGAAGGAGTTGTGCAGCGCGGCGTTGATAGAGAAGCAAATGCTCGTTCAGGAGAGGAGATTCTAGGAATCTCCCGTGAACTCGGGGGGCAAATCAGAAACAGCGGACAAGGACTGCAACTTGGAGATAGTGACAGATTGGCGGAGATGGTCAGACGAGCCATGAGTGGAGGACTAGCAAATAGAGATCTGGAGGATGTGAATAGGAGTCCCTTTGCTCCTACGATCATGCAAGCCAGGAATCCACCAGAATTCAAGCTACCAACATTAGAGACGTACGATGGAAGGACAGATCCTACAGTACATTTGACACGATACATGAGGCATATGGAGGTGTTGGGGGCATCGGAGGAGGTCATGGCCCGGTGCTTCCCATTGTATTTAACGGACATTGCAGCGTTATGGTTCAGACAATTGGAGAGTGGTTCCATAGGAACATGGACCGATCTGACTGAGAGGTTTATGAGGCAATTCAGGGTCAACATTTCAAGACCCAAGAATGTGATGAGTTTGGCAACACTAAAAAAAGAACCGAGGAATCTTTCAGGAACTTTCTGATACGATTCAATGCAGCGGCAACGTCGGTAGATCGACCCGATCCATCCATGGTTTTGATGGCAGCTGTATCTGGCATAGCTAATGGTACAAAGTTCAAGAATTCGTTAACAAGCGATCCTCCAATGGATCTAGGAGAGTTTTATCATGAAGCTGAAGGATTTTTACGATTAGAAGATGCTAGTGCTAAAAGAGAAGAAGGAGAAGGAGTTGATGTTTATGCCGTCAAGGGTGAAAATCTTCCTAAAGCGGATTCAGGAACTGACCGAGGGAAACGAAAGGCCGAGGGTAATAGTGATGGACCAATGCGGCCACGAAAGGAACCAAGATTCACCTCTTATACGGAGTTGAACGAGACTTTGGAGCGAATCTACCAGGATACCAGGGGGCAGATTCCCTATCGAAGGCCGGTGAGAAGGGATCCGACCAACAATGAAAGGAGGTTAGACAAGTACTGCTTATTCCACGAGCTGAATGGTCATAACACGAACGACTGCAGACACTTGAAGGATGAGGTTGAGGGACATATCCGGGATGGTATGCTATCACAGTATGTAAGAAGGGGAACGACAATGGTGGAATGGGAGCGACCACCACCTGCACCTACCGGGGACGGCTCAGGATCGAGGCATCAGCTTGTCATCAATTGATTGGGGTAACGACGAATAAGTAGCAAACTCCACACCAACACGATTAAGTCATTTACACATGTACATGACCGCGAACGATCCTCAGGCATGCTCTGATACGACTACTAATTGCAACGGTGTAGGTATTTGCACTTTGACGTCCTTGCTTTCTTTTTATTTTCCATTTCTAATATTTGAACTTGATTTTGTTGAACATTTCTGTTGAAAAACTCGTTTTGAATAATAACATGCGATTTGTGATACCATGACGGCTAATCCACTTACAATGTAAGGGATCGCGAACGGTCCTCAAGCATGCTCTGAGACGGCGATAAACCGCCACCACAAACAACTCAGAAACTCACTCGAACGTGAAATCTGACATTGTTAACACAAAGTCCCCCCCCCCCGGCACACAAAATTCGCCTCGAACGGCACCCGACCGCGAAAGGTCACAATTCGCCTCGAATGGCACCCGACCACGAACGGTCACAATTCGCCTCGAACGGCACCCGACCACGAACGGTCACAATTCGCCTCGAACGGCACCCGACCACGAACGGTCACAATTCGCCTCGAACGGCACTCGACCACGAATGGTCACAATTCGCCTCGAACGGCACCCCGACCGCGAACGGTCATCATTCGCCGCGAATGGCGTCCGACCCCGAACGGTCACATATCACCTCGAATGACATACGATCCCGAACGATCGTCATTCGTGGTCAAATAAAACTATCAATTCCTTTGCAGGTCATCAACAGGATATGAACATCCAGCTCATGGCATTACAAAGCAACAACTTTCATCGAAGAAGCGATAACTATTCAGAGAAAAGATTGCAGCATTTCAAAGCACATCATGTTTCCACAAGACGTACTTTGGGGGCAAATGTTATCCCACCTTTTGGCAAAGCCGTAACACCAAGGAATTGACTAGTAACCAATGATGGCCCATCCTAGAGATCAGTTATACACGGGCTCACTACAGATATCGATGAATTTTGTCCGAGTCTGGATCGAGCCAAAATCGGTAGGACATGACAAGCTAAGCCATGAGAGCCAACGTTTCATATCTCAAGTCAATCCGAGTTTGTATGCTCAAGTTATGAGCGATACAAGATTGGATGAAAATCAATTACCGGTCGACTCACTCCTTCGACTCGCTTCGCAATGCCCAGGAGTGGCAACTTCGAATCGCTCCGCCGCGCGTCCATCTACTTCGACTCGTTCCATTCCACATCCACCAGAGAGTCCCCTTCGACTCGCTCCACTCCACATCCATCAGAGGGTCCTCTTCGACTCGCTCCATAGCCTTCACAGAACCACTATTCAACTCCATCTAGTTCGACTCCAACAAAGCCCCACATCATCAAGTCAAGCAGTGACTCGAACAAGACCGAGTTGAACAGCGATGCGAATGAGAGCGAGTCGAACAAGAGCGAGTCGAACAAGAGCGAGTCGAACAAGAGCGAGTCGAATGAAACAGTCAACCGAGAACCCTATTTCGTATCGATCATAACTCCTAATCTACAAGTCCAAATGCTATGAAATTTTCACAGAAGGCCACGTGCATGCTAAAGAATTTCCACGCCAAATTTCGACTCCATTGGATGAAATCTTGATCGAGTCGAAATCTGTTCATGTCAATCACGGATCGGACCGAAACTTCATGGGCTTGGGCGTGCGGGCCTGGTCACGTGCCAGAGAGGGTCTCCCGAGATCTGAGCGAAATACCAGCCTCCTACACTTATAAATAGACCCCCAAAGCCAACAGAAAAGGGGTTCTTCTTCTCTTTCAAGCTCTCCAACGCTGAGACTCTGCCAGATCCAGATCTGAACTCCATTGCTGCTGCTACCAACGAGATTCACTGCTGCAAATCATTGTTATTCATTGTAATTTGCTGAAATCAATTGTAAACATCAAACGAAGATCAATAAAGCAAACTACTTCAGAGTGGACGTAGGCAAGATCGCCGAACTACTATAAATCTTATGCCTCTGTCTTTCTTTCCTTTTCAAGTTTATTATTCTTCATTTTTATCCTCTACAATACTTAGATATGAGATATGTGATCATATATTGCTAATTTGTGTTCATACACTGGTGCTTTCATGACATTTGGGGTTTGTAACCATTTTTGGCGCAAACATATATGTTCATTATGATACGATAAGTAAGCTATTTTTTGGGATACATGGAAAAACTTAAAATTTTCAAATAAATTTTAGTAAAATGTACATATACAGAAATTGTATCAAATCTTAGCTATATATCAGTAAACAAAACCTACCACAAACGTTTGCATTATGATTACTTGAAAATAGTTTGTATACAAAGAGAACAGATGAGCTGTGATCACCAAATCGTAAAAAATATGTATTTACTATTAATACACACCTGGGTAAATTAAAAGGGTTTATGTTACAATACTTACTTCAACTCTCCATCTTTCATTTTTCAAGAGAACACGTTTTGTCGAAACTTTCATGGCTGTTATTATTTTGCTACATTCGTACTTAAACCGATGCAACATATCATACTGAAGATGGGATAACAAGTTTAATGCATACATCAATACAATTAAACATTGTTTTAAATGGAATATACCTTGTCATGCAATTAAAAATTGGATTAAGATAGTTCATTAGTTTATTTGTATGGGAAAAATACGATTTAATTTAAGATGATTAGCATTTTTAGTAGAACGGGATAATTAGATGAAAGATATAAAATAAATAAAAGCACTTTGGCTGGTACTTACAGTTGTGTCATTCGCTTAATCTGCTCCTTGTTTTGTATAGCAGTTTGACCTGTGCTTATTGTCGTAGCTTTTGCTTGCAGTGCTCTTTGTTTTGCATAGTCTAAGGCGGTTTATCCCATGCTTATTGTGACATCTTTAGCTTTCACAGAACCTTCTTTTGCAAACTCTATGGTAATTTGTCCATTTCCTAATGTCACATCTTTGGCTTTTACTGCACCTTGTTCTGTATACTAGAGCATTTGGTTAGTGCATACTGCCACAACTTTAGCTTTCTCGGCACCTTGTTTTCAATATTCTAAAGCAGTTTGGCCCGTTCCTACTATGACATCTTTAGCCTTGACAGCACCTTGTGTTGCAAATTCTAGAGCAGTCTCGCCTGCGGTTAGTGTAACGTCTATTGCTTTAACTGCACCTTCCATAGCATAATATGCTGCTGCTCCTCCTATTATAAATCGATGTGAATACTACTTAGTAAGTTCAAGAATTGTCATATTTTACGTTTAGCAATTTGCTAATTTTGTCCTTGATTAACATTATATTATGCACGCGTACATAATTGCTAGTTGCCTAAATATTTCAATGAAATGTGTCGATCCTATGATGCATGTAAGAATGGCGTATTTAAAATAGATCCAGATGAATACACGAATAACTCCTAATTGTAAGTTGGATGAAGTGAAGAATAAATTGTGTGTGTATTCAATCATATATTACACCCAAATTTACACACGTTTTGTTCAACATGTTGAATAAAATGAAAAAATTGATGCATTTTAAGTCTATCGGTTAGATTTTCCATTATAAACCAATTTTATCGATCATAAGAAACTACAAATAAACTACATTAAAAGAACAAAGTTTGATAGTATACCTGCAGTAACAGTGTAACGACCCGTAAATTTCAACTGTTTTAATAACGTTATTAATTGAAATTTTGCGAAATTTTAAACGATAAAATTTTGAAATATAAATTTGATATTTGGAATGCGTCTAGTTAAACATAGCAACTGGTAAATTTTCGTTCGAAAATATGAAAGTTTATTTCGCGCGTAAATTTACTTCAATTCAATTAGTTAAAAAGCGATGAAAATAAAATGTTTTCGGAACCTAAATATTTTTACATGGAAAAATTCTAAACCATCTTCTGAGCAAACGTCATTTTTCATTTTTCAAAATTCGGACTTCTTTAGCTCCGTCGATCTTATTTTTCTGTGTTTTTCTTGCATTTTTCATAGTAGAAAAATAAGAAATTTTATAATTTAATCGTACCACCAATATTTTTATACCGTTTTGATCGCATCGTCGTGTTGATCTCCGCGGTACATTCATCTCCGTATTTCGGTGTTCGTTACACGACGAAAACCGTAAATAAATAGCCGTATCAGTTATAAAATTCTACGTGTACATACAAATCCCGTTGAAGTGAACGGCCATGCTTTAATTAAATGTTCCCTGAATTAGTGCATCACTACTGTATTTCCTACTTCCCCATGTATGACCTTTGCCATTCCCACCATTTCAAAATTTCCATTCAAGTGTTGTTTCGGTCCTTACAATTTCAATGAAATTTATTTATAATATATAATAAAGCATGCCTTCATTTATGTTTGCTGTAGCCTCATCATTCCAAACGTTGTTCAATCTTTTCTCCCAAGCTAGCCATCCCTTCTCTCCTCTCTACTCTCTGTTCTCATTTCTAAAAAAAAAGTGTTGCCTGGAAATCAAATGCATACCTCCTCCTCCAAATATCACGCCACGCATCCTCCATCGCTTTGCTCGGCCGCAACCCCTCGTAGCTCGCCCATCACCATTGCCCTGCCCTTCCCACGGCCTCACGACCACCCTGCTCCACCTTGCAGTGTCGTCAGCCCTCTCGCCAAACTGCCACTCGACTTCTTCCCATTCACCACGTTCGCTGGCAGCCTTTGGCCACCTCCCCGTCAGTGAACGCGCGACCATGGCCTCCCTGAAATCCACAACCCTCCGACCTGACAACACCTACCGTCTCTCCACGCGACCGACCGCCGCGCTGCCATCGTCAGCCCCACCTCAAACCCTACCGCAATTGCACAGTCTTTTGCCTCCATCCTTCCGGATCTGCTCGTGCCACCGAGTCTACCCGTCCAGCCATTGCCTTGTGTTCATCTCCTCTGTGTATTGGTATGTATACATAGTAAGTTATATATATTAATTTATATAAGTTATACAATATCGGTTATTATTATATGTAAGGTATATATATGTTGATTGGGTGTATTGATATGTATGTAAGTTATAACAGCTAACAGTATTATATGATAAAGTGTTCATATATAAAGTTTATGTAAGTGATATAATGATTTAATTTATAAAAAAAAGAGTAAGTTAAAGATTGATATAAAGTATAGGTTGTGTACTTGAATAAATGTCTGCATACTTTTGTTATATATAATATATATAGGTGACCTTTGTTATACTGTTACAAAGTTATTAGTTTATAAAAGTTTTATCTACTGTTATGTAAAAATTTATAAGTTATGTTCTGTTACATATAAAAGGTTTTGGATTATAAAGTTCTTTATAGTTAGTATATGCAAGGTCTGTTATATGGATAAGGTACGTTATATATATTTTGGTTGTTGATTTCGGTTTACGATGGTATGGTTATTATATTAGACGAGTTATGTTCTGATGTTTATATTTGTGTATTCTAAAGCAAGTTATACAAGTTTATTTAGTTATAAAAATATATTTTATATTATTATGTTAGTTTTATATTATACTGGCTATTGTTTAAAGATACCAATTTCTATTTTTTAAGATTTTTTCTATCCAATACTTGCTGTCAGGGATGTTTTATAAAGGAGGTGTGTACAGCATACTCTGTTGGATTTTGACCATACATATATTACAAAGGCTGTACATAGTTGACTCCTAGTTTATATACATATTTCAAAATTTCGTATATATAGATATATATATATATATGTATGTTATATTATATTATAGTCTTATCTATTAGTTGTTTATATAAATTATAATATATAGGTCAGTAAGTTGCATAAAATATTGTATTCAAAATATATATCATGTTGGATCGTGAGTTGTAAATATATTGTTAATTTTAAAGTGTATGTAGTATATATATATATAGGTTACTGTTCATACATATTGGGCTGATACTCAGTGCATTACAGATTTTTGAAGTATAATATATTATGTTTGATTTGAAGTATCATAATATATAATGTTGTATATGTATATTTGTCTATACATATATGTGTTTGTTTCATATATTAGTATTGATATGTTTTAATAACATAAATTTCTAGTATATTTTTATATCATATAACTGATTTATTAAGGGTTTTGACTTATGTATATATGTCTGATTTTTTTGGGTGTGCTTTAATTTAAAACTATGATTTTTGAAAATCATATATATATATATTTAATTTAATATATATATTTGAATTTAGAATATGATTTTTATATATAGATATATATATATAGTTATATATAAATCCACTTATACCATTTATCATCATTGATCCAGTTCTGATTTGATTTCGTCAATTCCTATTATCAGCTTTGTTCATCGACTCCGTGCCAATCTTGATTTGCTTTGGAATTCGTAGCTTGTTATGTTGTCAAATCTATCTAGCCTCGAAAGGTGAGCAATCACTCACGATTAATGTTCTTTTATTTATTAAATTTGATTTCGATTGAAATGACAATTGAAATATGTTGCTGTTAGTTATTCACACTATTATATATGCTATTACCTGTATCTGTTCACCTATGACATCTTACACTATTATCTGTTAATTATTTATGCGATAATAATATAGTTTGGCTGATAATTGATTGATTGTTTGTTGTTATATTGAATGTAAATTGAATGAATAAAGTGATAAATATTATGCAATTGAATTTGACGTAGGATAGTTAGCGATTTGAAATTGATATATATATATATATATGTTGAATTTAATTAGACGAACTTGTATAATATGACCCTTTAAATGTTGAATTAATTGACACGTAGAAATTTGATAAAATACACCTTGAACCATTTAAATGTTTGTTGCTTAAATTGATGTTGTATGAAATTGAATAATAGATGCCAAGTGAAGAAATGTATAAAGATTAGTGTAATAATCTTTAATCTACATGAAATGATAGTGTAGATTCTAGAAATAATTATATTAATTCGCACAAACAACAATGTGAATTAATTCGATTATTTCGGGATTATTTGAATTGATTATTGGATTGATATTGGTTGTTGTTATTGCTTGTTTATTTACTTTGTCACCATCCCAGTTATCACACTGCAAGGTCCCTTTGCTATGCTTTGATTTTTGAATTGAATTGGAATCGGGTTGAAATGATAAATACCAAAATTAAATTTTGACCTAGGATAGAGAATTAAATAAAACCCGATTGGTCAATAATTTGATTTAAAAATAAAATAAAGATTTTATTTGAATAAATAATAAGATTTAAAATTAAGTTGGAATTTGAATTTTATGAAAGGAAAATGTTAATATTTAATAATCTGAATCAAAATATTAACATAGTAGTTGATGAAAGAACTTATTTTAAATTTTGGAATTATTTAATAATTAAGTTTGAAATTATTTAATAATTAAGTTTTTGAAATTATTTAATAATTAAATGAGATTTAATTATTTAATAATTAAATGAAATTAAATTCTTGATATGTGAAATCGAACTTCGTAATAAGTGAAATTGAACTTCTTTAATAAGTAAAATTGAGTTATGAAATAATTAAGTTTTGAAATTTGTAACTAAGTAAATAAATAAGTGTAATTGAATTTTCTTTAACAAGAAATAAAAATGTGATTTATTGAAATTAATGTAAGACTTGTAATTTAAAGGGTTGATTTGTCGAAGCTAATTTAATTAAATGCTATTTGTAAGGTTTGATATAATGAAGTTGAACTTAAGTAATTGATTTAATGAATTGGAAATTGAATAGAAATTGTTTTGAATGATAAATTTACTTAACGAATATTGAATGAAATCGATCAATGAATACAAATTGATTTGAATGTTAAATTAAATTAATTTAAATGATTTCGGAATGAAACTTATATACGAATTTAAATGAATACTCGAATTGTCTTAAATCAAATATTTAATTTGAATTATAAGATTTTGAAATTATGAATTTGGAAGTTTTGAAACGTAAATTATGGAAATTGATTTCGAAAGAGAAATGAAATGTTGGTTTACAAATTCTAATTGAAATTGTAATTGATTTGGTTTTTTTGAAATATATTAAACGACCAATCGGTGAAATAATGACGAAAGTTATTAAAGAGACCGGAATCGGTTAGGGACATACTCACTGTCTAAACCGAAACCACTTTAATAACTACATGCGGAGTGTGATCCAGAATGAAGTGGTTGGAATGATGTACGTGATGACTGAAGAAAGAGAACGATAATGGATAGCCTTGACACTTGTGTCAAATTGGAAATGACTAAAACAGGAGCCGTGCCGGGCCAAATGGGGGCTTAGCTACCTCGAGCGAACACACTTCTTCGGAAACTACTCATTACTTGTTGTCGATTGGTGCACCCTTGATTTTGGGAGTGTTGTTTGGCGGTGTTGCGATCGCTGCAGCGATGCGTTCTCACCAGTCCGGATCAGGCAAACGGTAGTTTCACTACCTTGGGTATTGCCTCATGTGCCTTGTCATACTTGGATCCCTATATACGCGACCACTACGATTTGTTTTGTGTTATACCTATGGAGTACTCCCTGATAGCCCACTAGTTTACGGTGGAGTTTACAGTGCTGTATAGACTATAACGCTTATAAAAATGTGTTAAGGGGGATAATGGTAACGCCTTAACACTATTTTGATATTTTATATTACTGATAGACATTATCTACTTATCGTACCCTACTACATAGTAGATAGTTTAACGGATCCTTTAAGGATGGTTATTCCAAACATCCTTTGAGTTACTTGTATTTCAGTTGCTATTTCACTTGAGTTGGATTTATTGATATAAGAATATTAATCCTGACTCGAGTGTTTGGTGTTTTGCTTTACGCTCGGGTCATACTGAGTGTACCAGTATTCGAGACTCACCTTTGAAGTTGGAGCTTTGCTTGTAGATCCAGCCATCTATTCTGCTTACAGTATTCGATGATTCCAGTGATGTATTCTGATTTGTATCTGATGTATCGTATTACTCTTCCATTGTATCTGGTTTAACTTTGATGTAACTTATACATTTATATAGTAGCTTCATGAACTACTATATCTTTTATTTCCGCTGCATTTATTACTCTGTGTCTGTGATCTGTGATTATTTTATTTACTGTATATGCTCAGTTTTGCCAATTTAAATTAACAACGCGGTATTTTGAATTATTCAAGTCCGACATGTGCGGATGCGAATGGTCCAAAATATCGGGTCGTTACAGTTGGTATCAGAGCTTTGGTAGCTCTAGGAAAAACTTAACATATAGGGTAAATGTATTTACAGAATCACTCTCATTCGAGTTTCAATCTCTTCCTTTGACTCAATTCCTTTGAATTTTGGAACGTTCCCCTCGGTTCCGAAATTCATTCGTGTCCTTCACTATTCGTCTTCTTTCAATTCTGGAGCACCCCATAACTCCATTTTGAATGATATCTATAATATATCGGCGGTCTCGCCAATCTTCGAATGATTCGTAAAGGAGCAAAACTCCTTTACAATAGGCATTGATTTACCGGAGATTTCTGTATCCTCGGTTTACGATGCTATCTATCTCCTGCTATACCTGAATTCTATTTCTTGAGATCGAATGTCGATTTACCTCGGAATTATACACCGATCTTATTTTGAAGTCACGATTGACCCGGTTAAGGTTGCCCGCGATTTATATAAATTTATACATCGCCTTATTTTGTTATTTAATTATCTCGTCTTTGTTTTAAACCTATCTTCGAATCGAATTTCTCTTTGATTTGAGTCCATCAAATTTGAATCTCTATCCTTGCTTTGAAATCCATTTTTGTATCGTCGAGCGAGGAAGTGTATTTGTAAATTAATATATAAATGTTTTAATTTATGTTGTGTTGTTTGAGTTGTTGATGTGATTTGGGTTTCTGATCGATTCGTCTGATCAGCGCTATCAATAGGATTTCCAAAACACTTGAACAGAACAAACTGACACAATGTTGTTTTCAAATTTGGTAAACAAAATAGTTTTGGATGATTATATTAAATATAAATATAAGTTTTCTGAAATTAAATTGTTAATGAATTTGTGTCAAAAATGATAATATTTTCATTTATTGTTTTGTAAACCATTGATTATCGCATAATATAAATAAATTTATAAAACTTGGTTATGATTTGATTTGAAATTTGAAATGAATTTAAATCAAGAATGTGAGAATTTAATTTCCGGTGTTTTCAAACTTTGGGTTTAAATTTTAAAATGCATATTATAAAAAGTAATTTCGAATAGAAATCAATTCTAAAAAAAATTTAAATGATTAAATCAGTGCTCTTCTCTTTTGTCGCTGGAAAATAATTTCGGTGATGGCGGCCGCATCATCGATATTCATTTTCGAGTTTCGAAATGGAGAAACCATTCTGTAGCCTTGCTACGGTTTTGTTTGGGAAATATTTTAATTTTTCTTAAGTATGACTTGATTTATATATATATATATATATATATATATATACATATATGGGAATATTATTTTAAATTTAATTTGATTTAATATATATAGTATATACATAATTACCTCTAAAGGGTTTGAAATTAAACGGAAATTAAATTCTTAAAGTTATGTAAAGGATGTTTTCAACTATAAATAAAGCTAAATTTTGGATAAATATCTAAACTTGAAATAATCGAATTTGAAATTTTTATTTGTATAGTACTAAATTGCATTTCAATATAACTTACCTAATTATTCAAAAGTTAAAATGTAATTGGATAATATACAATATAAAATAAATTTTATAAATAAAATTTGAGTGTTTAGAACAAATGTTATGCACTTAGATTTTAATTATAAAAATGCTTATAAAGATGATAGAATAATAAGTTAATTGAATGAGATAAATAAGGTAAGTTTTGTTTTGGAAGAATTAACAAATTGAATTTGATCAACTTATGAAAATACCTTGAATTTAAAAGCAATTAGTGAATATAAATTAATTTAAATCGAAACTTTTATGGTTTAAATTAATTTATATGGGTTAAATATATAGGATAAGATATTTTAAGTAGAATAAATTTAACAATAATTTGGAATAAAGAAGAATTAAAATTGTTGAAGAAAAAAAAATGATTATAATAAAAGACTATTCAAATTTATGGTTTTAGAAATTGTAAATTGAAGATAATTGGATAATAAGATAATGAATTTAGAAATAGTTGAGATTGATTTTAGTGAAATCAAATGGATTAAATCAATTATTGAATACCAATTAATTTATATTTGAATTTATATGGTTTAAATTAATTGTTATTTTGTATTTCAAATCTGTTTTTCTTTCTGGTTGTTTCTATTCTCCTACCTCCTTCCTTTTCGGGGACGAAAAGTTTTGAGTGAGGGAGAGTGTAACGACCCGTAAATTTCAACTGTTTTAATAACATTATTAATTGAAATTTTGCGAAATTTTAAACGATAAAATTTTGAAATATAAATTTGATATTTGGAATGCGTCTAGTTAAACATAGCAACTGGTAATTTTTCGTTCGAAAATATGAAAGTTTATTTCGCGCGTAAATTTACTTCAATTCAATCAGTTAAAAAGCGATGAAAATAAAATGTTTTCGGAACCTAAATATTTTTACATGGAAAAATTCTAAACCATCTTCTGAGCAAACGTCATTTTTCGTTTTTCAAAATTCGGACTTCTTTAGCTCCGTCGATCTTATTTTTTTGTGTTTTTCTTGCATTTTTCGTAGTAGAAAAATAAGAAATTTTATAATTTAATCGTACCACCAATATTTTTATACCGTTTTGATCGCATCGTCGTGTTGATCTCCGCGGTACATTCATCTTCGTATTTCGGTGTTCGTTACACGACGAAAACCGTAAATAGATAGCCGTATCGGTTATAAAATTCTATGTGTACATACAAATCCCGTTGAAGGGAACGGCCATGCTTTAATTAAATGTTCCCTGAATTAGTGCATCACTACTGTATTTCCTACTTCCCCATGTATGACCTTTGCCATTCCCACCATTTCAAACTTTCCATTCAAGTGTTGTTTCGGTCCTTACAATTTCAATGAAATTTATTTATAATATATAATAAAGCATGCCTTCATTTATGTTTGCTGTAGCCTCATCATTCCAAACGTTGTTCAATCTTTTCTCCCAAGCTAGCCATCCCTTCTCTCCTCTCTACTCTCTGTTCTCATTTCTAAAAAAAAGTGTTGCCTGGAAATCAAATGCATACCTCCTCCTCCAAATATCACGCCACGCATCCTCCATCGCTTTGCTCGGCCGCAACCCCTCATAGCTCGCCCATCACCATTGCCCTGCCCTTCCCACGGCCTCACGACCACCCTGCTACACCTTGCAGTGTCGTCAGCCCTCTCGCCAAACTGCCACTCGACTTCTTCCCATTCACCACGTTCGCCAGCAGCCTTTGGCCACCTCCCCGTCAGTGAACGCGCGACCATGGCCTCCCTGAAATCCACAACCCTCCGACCTGACAACACCTACCGTCTCTCCACGCGACCGACCGCCGCGCTGCCATCGTCAGCCCCACCTCAAACCCTACCGCAATTGCATAGTCTTTTGCCTCCATCCTTCCGGATCCGCTCGTGCCACCGAGTCTACCCGTCCAGCCATTGCCTTGTGTTCATCTCCTCTGTGTATTGGTATGTATACATAGTAAGTTATATATATTAATTTATATAAGTTATACAATATAGGTTATTATTATATGTAAGGTATATATATGTTGATTGGGTGTATTGATATGTATGTAAGTTATAACAGCTAACAGTATTATATGATAAAGTGTTCATATATAAAGTTTATGTAAGTGATATAATGATTTAATTTATAAAAAAAAGAGTAAGTTAAAGATTGATATAAAGTATAGGTTGTGTACTTGAATAAATGTCTGCATACTTTTGTTATATATAATATATATAGGTGACCTTTGTTATACTGTTACAAAGTTATTAGTTTATAAAAGTTTTATCTACTGTTATGTAAAAATTTATAAGTTATGTTCTGTTACATATAAAAGGTTTTGGATTATAAAGTTCTTTATAGTTAGTATATGCAAGGTTGTTATATGGATAAGGTACGTTATATATATTTTGGTTGTTGATTTCGGTTTACGATGGTATGGTTATTATATTAGACGAGTTATGTTCTGATGTTTATATTTGTGTATTCTAAAGCAAGTTATACAAGTTTATTTAGTTATAAAAATATATTTTATATTATTATGTTAGTTTTATATTATACTGGGTATTATACTGGCTATTGTTTAGAGATACCAATTTCTATTTTTTAAGATTTTATCTATCCAATACTTGTTGTCAGGGATGTTTTATAAAGGAGGTGTGTACAGCATACTCTGTTGGATTTTGACCATACATATATTACAAAGGCTGTACATAGTTGACTCCTAGTTTATATACATATTTCAAAATTTCGTATATATAGATATATATATATATATATATATATGTATGTTATATTATATTATAGTCTTATCTATTAGTTGTTTATATAAATTATAATATATAGGTCAGTAAGTTGCATAAAATATGTTATTCGAAATATATATCATGTTGGATCGTGAGTTGTAAATATATTGTTAATTTTAAAGTGTATGTAGTATATATATATAGGTTACTGTTCATACATATTGGGCTGATACTTGGTGTCAGTGCATTATAGATTTTTGAAGTATAATATATTATGTTTGATTTGAAGTATCATAATATATAATGTTGTATATGTATATTTGTCTATACATATGTGTGTTTGTTTCATATATTAGTATTGATATGTTTTAATAACATAAATTTCTAGTATATTTTTATATCATATAACTGATTTATTAAGGGTTTTGACTTATGTATATATGTCTGATTTTTTTGGGTGTGCTTTCATTTAAAACTATGATTTTTGAAAATCATATATATATATATTTAATTTAATATATATATTTGAATTTAGAATATGATTTTTATATATAGATATATATATAGTTATATATAAATCCACTTATACCATTTATCATCATCGATCCAGTTCTGATTTGATTTCGTCAATTCCTATTATCAGCTTTGTTCATCGACTCCGTGCCAATCTTGATTTTCTTTGGAATTCGTAGCTTGTTATGTTGTCAAATCAATCTAGCCTCGAAAGGTGAGCAATCACTCACGATTAATGTTCTTTTATTTATTAAATTTGATTTCGATTGAAACGACAATTGAAATATGCTGCTGTTAGTTATTCACACTATTATATATGCTATTACCTGTATCTGTTCACCTATGACTTCTGACACTATTATCTGTTAATTATTTATGCGATAATAATACAGTTTGGCTGATAATTGATTGATTGTTTGTTGTTATATTGAATGTAAATTGAATGAATAAAGTGATAAATATTATGCAATTGAATTTGACGTAGGATAGTTAGCGATTTGAAATTGATATATATATATGTTGAATTTAATTAGACGAACTTGTATAATATGACCCTTTAAATGTTGAATTAATTGACACGTAGAAATTTGATAAAATACGCCTTGAACCATTTAAATGTTTGTTGCTTAAATTGATGTTGTATGAAATTGAATAATAGATGCCAAGTGAAGAACCGAATAAAGATTAGTGTAATAATCTTTAATCTACATGAAATGATAGTGTAGATTCTAGAAATAATTATATTAATTCGCACAAACAACAATGTGAATTAATTCAATTATTTTGGGATTATTTGAATTGATTATTGGATTGATATTGGTTGCTGTTATTGCTTGTTTATTTACTTTGTCACCATCCCAGTTATCACACTGCAAGGTCCCTTTGCTATGCTTTGATTTTTGAATTGAATTGGAATCGGGTTGAAATGATAAATACCCAAATTAAATTTTGACCTAGGATAGAGAATTAAATAAAACCCGATTGGTCAATAATTTGATTTAAAAATAAAATAAAGATTTTATTTGAATAAATAATAAGGTTTAAAATTAAGTTGGAATTTGAATTTTATGAAAGGAAAATGTTAATATTTAATAATCTGAATCAAAATATTAACATAGTAGTTGATGAAAGAACTTATTTTAAATTTTGGAATTATTTAATAATTAAGTTTGAAATTATTTAATAATTAAGTTTTTGAAATTATTTAATAATTAAATGAGATTTAATTATTTAATAATTAAATGAAATTAAATTCTTGATATGTGAAATCGAACTTCGTAATAAGTGAAATTGAACTTCTTTAATAAGTAAAATTGAGTTATGAAATAATTAAGTTTTGAAATTTGTAACTAAGTAAATAAATAAGTGTAATTGAATTTTCTTTAACAAGAAATAAAAATGTGATTTATTTAAATTAATGTAAGACTTGTAATTTAAAGGGTTGATTTGTCGAAGCTAATTTAATTAAATGCTATTTGTAAGTTTTGATATAATGAAGTTGAACTTAAGTAATTGATTTAATGAATTGGAAATTGAATAGAAATTGTTTTGAATGACAAATTTACTTAACGAATATTGAATGAAATCGATCAATGAATACAAATTGATTTGAATGTTAAATTAAATTAATTTAAATGATTTCGGAATGAAACTTATATATGAATTTAAATGAATACTTGAATTGTCTTAAATCAAATATTTAATTTGAATTATAAGATTTTGAAATTATGAATTTGGAAGTTTTGAAACGTAAATTATGGAAATTGATTTCGAAAGAGAAATGAAATGTTGGTTTACAAATTCTAATTGAAATTGTAATTGATTTGGTTTTTTTGAAATATATTAAACGACCAATCGGTGAAATAATGACGAAAGTTATTAAAGAGACCGGAATCGGTTAGGGACATACTCACTGTCTAAACCGAAACCACTTTAATAACTACATGTGGAGTGTGATCCAGAATGAAGTGGTTGGAATGATGTACATGATGACTGAAGAAAGAGAACGATAATGGATAGCCTTGACACTTGTGTCAAATTGAAAATGACTAAAACAGGAGTCGTGCCGGGCCAAATGGGGGGTTAGCTACCTCGAGCGAACACACTTCTTCGGAAACTACTCATTACTTGTTGTCGATTGGTGCACCCTTGATTTTGGGAGTGTTGTTTTGCGGTGTTGCGATCGCTGCGGCGATGCGTTCTCACCAGTCCGGATCAAGCAAACGGTAGTTTCACTACATTGGGTATTGCCTCATGTGCCTTGTCATACTTGGATCTCTATATACGCGACCACTACGATTTGTTTTGTGTTATACCTATGGAGTACTTCCTGATAGTCCACTAGTTTACGGTGGAGTTTACAGTGCTGTATAGACTATAACGCTTATAAAAATGCATTAAGGGGGATAATGGTAACGCCTTAACACTATTTTGATATTTTATATTACTGATAGACATTATCTACTTATCGTACCCTACTACATAGTAGATAGTTTAACGGATCCTTTAAGGATGGTTATTCCAAACATCCTTTGAGTTACTTGTATTTCAGTTGCTATTTCACTTGAGTTGGATTTATTGATATAAGAATGTTAATCCTGACTCGAGTGTTTTGTGTTTTGCTTTACGCTCGGGTCAGACTGAGTGTACCAGTATTCGAGACTCACCTTTGAAGTTGGAGCTTTGCTTGAAGATCCAGCCATCTATTCTGCTTACAGTATTCGATGATTCCAGTGATGTATTCTGATTTGTATCTGATGTATCGTATTACTCTTCCGTTGTATCTGGTTTAGCTTTGATGTAACTTATACATTTATATAGTAGCTTCATGAACTACTATCTCTTTTATTTCCGCTGCATTTATTACTCTGTGTCTGTGATCTGTGATTATTTTATTTACTGTATATGCTCAGTTTTTCCAATTTAAATTAACAACGCGGTATTTTGAATTATTCAAGTCCGACATGTGCGGATGCGAATGGTCCAAAATATCGGGTCGTTACAAACATTAACATCTTTGGCTTTAGAGGCCACATCCTTGGTCTTCAGCGCAGCCCGAACCACAAAGTCTTTAGCCACCTTGTAACCTTTCTGACCTTTCTTCGCCACCACATTCTTTGCACCAATAGTCTTCTCTACAGTTACGCTGTTTTCTTCAATGCCTTCTCCAGCTAAGTAAGCTGATGTGGCACACAAACTTTCCGCCATGGCCTCCTTCATGTCCTGCACAGCTGCTCTGCCTGCCTGTTTTGTTTTGCTGTACCTTTCTTCTGCTTCACGGATTGATTCTATTGAGTTATGTTGATTTGAATCGTTCACGACTCTTTGTTAATTTATTTTATTACTTTACTACATCAATACACATAAGTTACATAAACCATATAAAATTTAGCTGGCAACTAATGACTTAGTAGAACTTGCTAATTTGTACCAATCTAAATCAGCTTCATATGCTAGTGTTTGCCGAGTAATGTTGATGCATTCCTGTAATCTATGAACATCGAGAGATTTTCATTGTAAAAATAAAATTCTAAAGACCATTTTCATAGTAAAAAAGTACTAAAAGTAAAAATATCAAAAGCTACAAATCTTTAATATATTATTAATAGCATTCATGTTGCATTTCGGCTTATGTATGTTCGAGCTTACAAACATGTGTAATAATAATAAATAAAATTATCGGTGTGCACATACCAAACATACTTATAGTGGCATTTCCAGTTTCTAGAAATCTCTTCCTTTCATTGTGCGCTTTCATCACATTGTCTCACTTCAAAAATAAAACGAAGAATAACAATAAATTAAAAAATATCATCAAAATCGTAGTTAGATGTTTTTCTTCTTCTGGATATGCAAACCTTGTGCTAGCTTATTCTATGTAGAACACCGCTGATTTGAAGATTTCTAGTATGTTGAAAGAAATCTATCCACCTGATTAAGAAAAAATGATTAAATTCAGTAACTTAAAAACAAAAGATAATTATACTCTACTAAAGAAAATACTAAGCAACAAATTTATTATATCTTGGTCAGGTATCTATATTGCAGGGCCTGCCAATTGGCTTTAATGTACAAAATACAAATTGTCAGGTCGGAACCACAAACAATTTTGACATGAACTTAATGAGGAGAAAATTGATCTGAAAACCAATTTACTTGATTTAACACAAATTGTACATATCAATAATTCAATATAATCCTTTCCCGTGCACTGGAAGTTATATACATTTTTATTCCTGGGTAAAACTAATTTTTGGTTAATAGACAGAAGTTCAAATAAATAAAAAATTCCAAAGCACACAAGTTAGCAACTAGTGTCTAGTTGACGGCTAATCCTAGACACTTCTATATTGGTGGTCTTATTTCAACCATATAAATAAGTACAAGCAAGAGCAACTGACTTTTGAACATATGTTGTCTAGCTTTGGCATCAGGCAGAGGAATGTAGATTCGCTTATCAAAACGTCTTCGAATGGCCTGTATATAAAAATTAAACAATGTCAAGAAACTAGACTTAGCAACCAAAATGAAAACTAACATAATAATTTAAAAGTTGTGACCAAAGCCATCAAAACCGAACCTTATCAAGCATATGGTGTATTTGTTGCAGCCAAAACAAGAACTGTCTGGTCCTTGTTTCCTACACCCTGAAACAGGTAAGCTTTTCAGAAACAGTATTTATTTCTAAAATATACCAAGTCCTTTCTTTAAAAATATATGAATAATTATTTACTTCTAAAACTTTTCCAAAATGACACAAGTATATATAAGAATAAAATATTTTAAATACACTCCAAAATCTAATAAGTTGTTATTCATGAGAATAACATCCAGTTGAAAATATAAGTATTAAACTTGTATCGCCTTTAAGAATTTTGATAACAAATTCAGATGGTGAGTGTAAGTGAAAAAGCCAATGAGAAGGTCATCAGGCATTTAGCAAACCAGCAGCAACCCATTATATTGCTGAGCAAACCTGGGAACAGTAAGGCCTGGGCACAGCAGAAGCAAATGAAGGGAGGTACAAGCATGATGGTACTATATGGTGGTTCGCTGAAGTTGCATGTTGAAGGATGCTGCAAGTCACGCACTGTACACTGTAGTGTGCATACTGAAAGACGCTTCAAGTCATGCACTATACACTATTTATATTTGCAGGTAAAGGTTTCATGTGTTTGTAAGTGTGTGTATGTATGCATAGAGAGTGAGAGTGATCAACAATACAAATTTGACACCTATTATCAATGCCATCATAAAATCTAAAATATTTTATTTCAATACTTTTTGTCCATTATTGTAAAATCTAAAATATTTTATTTCAATACTTTTTGTCCATTATTGTAAAATCTGAAATATTTTATTTCAATACTTTTTGTCCATTATTGTTAGTAATGCAGTAAATTATAGAGCAAAAGTTTATGTCATACAACTAAACACAATTTTTTTTGAAATGGTACTTAGATACATGTCACTGGGACAACAGAACATAAACCACATGTCAATATATGTTTGAATCACGGTATGCAAGTTTCGAACTTGTGACCTCTCGCACCAAAGCCGAATCACTTAACCACTAAGACAATGGTGCTTGTCAAACACAAAAAATTTACTTTTTAGTGGCTAAGGTTTATCAAATAAGTTACATTACATACATATAATACTCAAGTTAAAATGTCCGCGGTACTGGCGCAATTGTAGAGACACTTGCAACCTGTTAATAAGGTCACGAGTTCGATACCCATCTGCCCTACTTCCTCAAGGCGGGAAGTTGTGTTTCCCGTTAATCCAAAAAAACATGGTTATGGAAACGAATGCTTCTTGCTGGGCAGGCTAAACTCCCATTCATGGCTCTGATTGGAATAGCTGGGATGGGGCTCTACTCTTGGAAGTGGAGTTTTAAAAAAAATACTCAAGTTAAAAAGATTGTGGAGTTTCAAAAATGAGTTTAACTGAGTTTTGAAACCAAAACACAGTTTCGAATTCATATTCGAAATTGAGTTTGAAACTCATATTCGAAACTAAATTTGAAACTCATATTCGAAACTGAGTTTCTCCGTTGCTCAGCAGCGCCTTAAGGCACTACTGCTCATGGCACTTCACAAGGCACCTTAACTGCAGTGCAACTTAATCATCTTATGCTTTTAGCATCATCTTCGAATAATTTCCCATTCATACATTCATCCCTGACTTTCTTCTTCCATGTCAATTAAGATCCCTAAAGGACTCAGATTTTGGAAATTATAACTTGCAATCTAGTTTTAATCAATCAAATTATTTGGTATTGTAGTCCACTGTTGTCAAAAATCTTAAAATCTTACGATTTAAATCCCGCTTCAGATCGGATCCCTCCATTTACTATTCGATTTACATTTCGATTCAAACTCGGTTAAAACCAATGTATGAGGTTCCGGCCGGAACCACGAGATCTCGACGATCTCGTATCGGTTCCGGTAGGTGGCGGGACGGGATTAGGGCAAAATCCCGTCCTGTTCAAAGCAGCGTGCCAAAATAAAAATGCAACTTCGCAAAGAATAATTCACGCAGATAAGAATAGTGACGAAAATTAAAGCAAGGAATCAATTAATCGCTAAAAAACAAACCCTAGTTTACTGAACGTGATCAAACAGTGAAAAAGAGAATCGAAATTCGTGTATAAATACAGCAATCGAAATCACTAAATTACCAGAATTAATCTTCAACATCCCAATCAGAGAGACGAGCTTCGAATTAGCATAGACGAGCTTCGAAATCACAGAGACGAGCTTCGAAATCACAGAGACGAGCTTCGAATTCGCCTTCGACTTCGACTGTGAGAGTTTCGATCCACGCAGGTGATTTTTTTTCGCTTTGTCGCCTTCGTTTTCATCGTCGACCATTATCTTTTCTTCTTTTTTTCTTTCGTATGTCTGTTGACTCTGTTCGCAAATTGAACAAGGGAAATGAAATTGGGCTTGGGCTGGGAAGGGTTATTTTTATTTTTTAATGCGGTAATGGACTTTTCACGTGAAGCTTGTATATAAACGTGAAGCTTGCATTTATTTTTTAAACGTGAAGCTTGCATATGTTCTTAGCATAAGCTGTGTGGATAAAATGGTCATAAGCTCACGTGCATTTCTTAGAATTCTTAACGAGAACATTGCATATATGGTTTGACTTGAATATATTGAACATTTGGACTGACCTGAATATTGACTCGCATATGTTGGACTTAGCATATTAAACATGAACGTGAATATGTCGGACTTAGAATATTGAACGTGAACATGAACGTGAATATGTTGGACTTGCATATCGAACATGAACATTGAACATTGAACGTGAACGTGTTTGACTTGAATATGGAAATATTTGACTTGAACATTAAATTTTGACGACTTCGATGAATATTTTTTATTCATTTTTATTTTATTTTTGGTTTGATATGAACTATTAATTTGTTTACTAACTTTTGTTTAATTATAATTTCAGGTAGATTATGGCAAATCCAACTGAAATTGGTTGGAATTACGGCACTACGATCGATGGCAATCTTCGAAAAACAAAATGTAACTTCTGTAATAAAATAATTAATGGCGATGGTGTGACACGTTCGAAAGAACATCTTGCAGGAGTGGGTGGTGACGTATCAGCATGTTTAATTGTCCCTACAGAAGTTAAACAACTTGTACGATTACATATCATTCAAAAGAGAAACGAACGAAACAAAGGAAAGCTAGACAAGCAACGCTTACAGGAGGAATTAATGAACAGACCGCAACAACTATCGAACAATGAAAATGAAGAAGATGATGAACTTCAACGTGTCATGCGGCAAAGTGAGATGAATTTAGAGACGAAGAGCTGCGTAGATCTCATACTGTTGGACGATCGGGTGGAGGTTCATGTCAAACATTGCATAGATCTCATACTGTTGGAAAATCTACGAGAGTAGATGGCGATTGTGACATTTATGCTGCTGGACGAGTCGACTCATATATGCAAAAACGAGGAGGCAAAACTCAACCTTCTATTAAATCTGCAATGAAAGGTATTAAAGATGCCAAAAAACATATAGGTCGAGCAATTTCTAAGTTTTTTTCTTCAACCATATTCCACATAACGTTGCTAATAGTCCATATTATACAATAATGGTTGACGCGATTGCAGAATGCGGTCGTGGAATTGATCCACCAACTGCATATGAAATATCACACTCGTACCTTGAAATGGAAATAGAAGAAATTGGACAATATATTAAAATATTGCACAATTTCTGGGATGAATATGGTTTCACATTAATGTATGATGCTTGGAGTACACAGAATCATCGAAAAATAATAAATTTTCTCATGTACTCTACCCATGGAACGGTATTTATTAAATCTGTGGATGCCACGAATGAATTCCAAAGTGGAGAATATATTTGTGGATTAATGGATGATGTCGCTGAAACAATCGGTGAAAATAGAATAGTGCAAGTTGTTACAGATAATGGAGCAAACTACAAAGCTGCCGGTCAATTATTGATGCAGAAAAGAAGGCATTTATATTGGACACCATGTGCGGCACGCTGCATTGATTTAATTTTAGAAGACATTTCCAAAGAACCAGAGGTAACAACCGTTATCACAAATTGTCAGTTAATAACAACATTTGTATACAATCATGGTTGGTTACTTTCCATTATGAGAAAAGAGACCAATAATAAAGAATTGATTAGACCGGCACTGACACAATTTGCAACCCATTTCATCGCACTAGACTCTATTCATAAACATAAAGATGACCTGAGACGGATGATTGCTTCAAGAGAGTGGACATCAAGAGTTCCTAGACTCAATACTAAAGACAAAAGAACAACAAATATTGTCTCTACACTGATTTACAACAATGCTTTTTGGACTGGTGCTGCTTCCGTCATCCTTGTTTTTGAGCCATTAGTGAAAGTTTTACGAATGGTAGATAGTGATGACAAAGCAGATATGGGATATCTTTATGAAGCAATGGATCGAGCAAAAGAATCGATTAGAAAAAATGTTGGTGGAAGGCAATGCCAAAAATGGTGGGATATAATAGACAAAAGATGGGAAAGATAGTTACATCGACCTCTTCACGCCGCAGGTAGTTTGTTTTATCTTATCATCATACAAATAATGAAATATATAACATTTCAATAATATTTTAAATCTTTTCTATATAGGTTATTTTCTTAATCCCATCATTCAATATGGGGATGCAACAAACGATGGAGAAGTATTAAACGGATTTACCAACGTCGTTGAAAGAATGGTGCCAGACATTGTAATACAGATTGAAATTGGAAAAGTGGTAGAACTAACATATATATAATAGTTACGTTAAACATTTAACGTTTAAGACATATTAAATATTTAACTTCACATCACAGGTAGAAAGATATAGAATGAAAATTGGTGCATTTGGTTCTGCAAAAGCATACGCAGCCGAAAAGACATGTTTTCCCGCTCAATGGTGGTCAATAATTGGAAGAGAGGATGCTCCAAATTTAACACGTTTAGCAATGCATATTTTAAGCCAAACAGTTTCATCTTCAAACTGCGAAAGAAACTGGACTACGTTTTCAATGATTCATACAAAATTACGAAATAGAATAAAAATGAAAAATCTTGACAAATTAGTATATGTGCATTACAACATGAGACTAAGAGCAAAAAATTCAAGACGTCGCGACACTGAAAGTCAGTTGATCGATCTAGACTATATATTCCATGAAGATGATCCATTAGCAGAATGGACTACTGAAATAGAACCACCCTTGTTGGACAATGACCCTTGGATGACCAATACACTGAATGATGCAGTCGCTGCTATTGATGGTATACCTGCACGAGCAACAAAGAGTCAAAATAATGAAAATAGTAGCAGCTCGTCAAATGATGATCATGGTAATGCAGGTGGAAGTGGCGTTGGTTTAACAAGTAATTATGATATTGGTTCTAGTGATGGTGGTGAATTATATAGACCAACTCAAACATACTCAAGAAGAAGGGTGCGAGCGGCAATCCTAACCGAAGAGATAGTAATTTAAATGTTGAATCCGGACATCAATATGATTATGAGCACCACAATCCATATACTTCAACTGATCCACCAACCTATAGGTATTCTACTTCTGACTATACATGTGGTAACTCATATAGTGATATCTCGAGTGATCAAAATAGTCAAGCTACATATACAACACAAAATGATGAACCATCGTCTTTTGATAATATGATGACGACATTTATGGGCCCAGGACAAATGCAATATGGTTATCCATCATATTATACGACGCAAGACGATGAAGAAAATTATGAAAACAATCCATATGTAGCTTCGAGAAATAGTTTCTGGATGTAGTAGTGTTGTATGTAACATTATTATTTTATTGTATGTTATATTTCTATATGAATTTGAATCGTTTATCATTACATTTTCGTTAAAAATGCAGAAATCCAATATCAGGACCGAAACCGAAACAAAAACCGAAACAAGCGAAATTTCCGAAATTGACCGAAACCAACAAAATTTCAAATGACCGAAACCGAGATCTTGAACCTTGGTTAAAACCACAATCAAAAACACATTCCTCTCATATAGACATATTTAATATACTTATTTAGATTCAAAATTACCATTATAATGTTTTAAAACAATATTAATATAGAATTAGAGAGAAAATTAAGTTTTAAGTTTAATTATAGAAGTTCAAACATCAAAATCAACTTCAAAATGCATACAAACCTTAAAATGTGGATGTTTTGAATCTTCAATTTACGATTTAAATCCAATTTCGATTAAAATTTAAAATTTGTGATTTTCAATTGGAATCTCATTTTGAAAACCTTGTTGTGGTCTAGTTTCTCATATATTTTATAAAATTTATCCCTCTTTATTGACTTACAATTACAAGAAATTACATTATACATACATACATAAATAAACAAATACATCTACATATACGTATATATAAATACATATATGTAAGATTGCTATTCTAATGTGAACAACAAATTAATATATTAGTATTTGGTACACAAAAACATTGATCCACATTGATAATCATCTCATTAAAGTGAATATAACCAAATCTAAAACATATTTTGGCTAGTATTTGCATATTATTATTTGGTAAATCTTGGAGTACTAGATGTTTACAACAAGTTTATAGTCACACTTCCAACAGTAAGTTCAAGCTGTGTTAGTATTCACTGATCAAGTCCTTTAGTATAAAAAAATCCTAACGACTTCAAAATTCTACTAATCTAAGCAAACAAAAAGAATTGGTAGAATATTTTGGCTTCTTTTCAAAGGATAACCGGATCAAATATTAAATATAAGTGTTTAAATTGATTGATTATCAAGATTTGGATTGAATCTTTATAAAATGGTATTTCTTAAATTGTAAATGGCTTAGTGACTATGGTTCAAAACTGGACATAATGCTACAACTTACAAGGTAAACAAAAATTGGAATAGTAACAATATGAATGAAAAAGTATAAAGAAAAATAACTCACAATGGGTAGCTGTATTATTTCATAACCACAACTGAATCACCTTGAGATTGAGAGTCTATCAGCTGTTTATTGTATCTGCTTGACATTGAGTTTGTTAGCTATTTTATAAACTTCATTTGTGCAAAAATAAATAAATAAATACCAATCAACATGATAAGAATTGATACTCAGATTTTAAGATTCCAAATGGATGTACAACAACAAAAATCAGACTGAAAAAGATAGTAATATATGATACACCACCTTTTAAAAAAAAGAATTCTACAACTTAGATATCATTAAGATCAAAAACGATATTCATCAACATCCCCACTCTCTCATATCTCCATGAGAGATTGTCCACTGACACATAAAAACATCGTGCAGATAATAGAAATGATCTTAAAACAAACAATACAAAATAAAAGTACCATAGGTATGATCTTATGAAAATGTCATGGCAGTAACTCAAGCCCTCATGTAATTCCCAATAAATGATACAAAAATTTACCCACGCAAATTCAGTGTATAAAAGAAAAAAGACCGTACCAAAAAATACCCAATAAACACAAGACTAAATACCCTTAATGCGAAGCAAGATAACGGTTTTGTCTCAGACAAATAAAAGTTGTATGTTGAGGTTGTACATATAAAAACTAAAATACACTTAATAGAGAAATCATATTAAATCTTGCCACTACACAATGTTTACCAGGAAATCACATAATAGGTTGTAATCAATATGTTGCTCATCCATATATAAGTATATAACTAACAAGTTAATAAATTTTATATGGTTGAAATGAAAATATGAAGTTCAAATATTTAATTCATACCATTAAAATGTATTGATCCAAGTTTGTAATTGGACAATATATCGATTAAGAATCCATAATCAAGAATTATTTTTAAAAATGGTGATAATAATAATATCTCTAAAATAGATAGTAATTGATCTAAAATTCTGTCAAAGGTGTCCTTGTCCATCTCTATACATATTTCAGTTCCACCTCTATACGTATTTCATTTCAAAAGAGTGTAGTTGATTCATTATAATACTTGTTTATGTAATAAATATTCATAGATCACGTTGTATATGATAGACAGATTGCAGTTCTAAATTTACCTTTATATAAATTGAAATCAACTCAAACTGAAAATCAATCGCCAAGAACAAAGAGATTTACCAGTAGATTTGTGTGGCAGCGAACCGTTGAATAGCATCAAACTGCATGAGTCGGTGGATGATTGAAGGTGCCAAGAAAAGTATAACTAGATGAAAGAAGGTACACCAGTTTGAGATTAGGAAGGTGTAATATCAAGGTGAAGTGGAATATTAGATCATAAGGTTTTATCGAGGTACGAAAGTATGGATTGACAGAACTTTTCAGGGTTTTTTTTGGGTAAAGGAGAAAGAGAAAGTGGGTGAGAAAGAAAATGGGAAGAGGTAGAAAGAAAATAAAGAAGTGTAATTGGGAAAACAAAAACTAAGCGGGCAAAAGTTTTATGTTTACCGCCAAATATTGGACAACGCTGTATTTGTGTTACCTCGTTAAAACAATAACAAGAAGTGTTAAAATGCTGTTTTTAGATGTGGTTAAAAATGTTTTTCTTGTAATGTCTGCCCAATACTCTAATCTAACTAGGGATCTACCCAACGCATGGCACTTCTCGTCCTTAGCCCACTATCATTGGGAATCTACCCAACATTCTAATCTAATTGGGAATCTACCCAATGCATGATACAACTTGACCGTGGCTCACTATTATTAAGAATCTACCCAATATACTAATCTAATTAGGAATCTATCCAATGCATAGTACTACTCAACCATGACTGACTATTATTGGGAATCTACTCAATATTCTAATCTAATTGGGAATCTACCCAATGTATGGTACTATTTCACCATGGCTCACTATTATTGAAAATCTACCTAATATTCTAATCTAACCGCAAATCCACCCAAAGTATGGTACTACTTGACTATAGCTCACTATTATTGAGAATCTACCCAATATTCTAATCTAACCGCAAATCCACCCAAAGTATGGTACTACTTGACTATAGCTCACTATTATTGAGAATCTACCCAATATTCTAATCTAATTAGGAATCTACCTAATGCATGATACTATTTGACCATGGCTCACTATTATTGGGAATCTACCTAATATTCTAATCTAATTGGGAATCTACCTAATGCATGGTACTACTTGACCATGGCTCACTATTATTTGAAATCTACCCAATATTCTAATCTAATTGGGAATCTACCCAATGCATGATACCATTTGTCTATGACTCACTGTCAGCATGCATTCCACTTTTCGACATCTTTTTAAACCCATAAGATATGGCCTTACACTTTATAGCGCATCACTATAGAGGTGCTCTTATGGCGAGGTCTACCAACTTATCATTGGGTCCAAATCTACAAGCACTTTTGGCTGGTGTCGGCCATCTACAAGCACTTTTGGCTGGTGTCGGCCATCCGAAACTATTTTAAGTTAATGGTCATACTTAAAGCTAGTTGTAACTTGATAAAGGAAAATATAAATTCTTTGAAAAAAGCGCTTTCGGATTATTTTATGAAAGAATTTTGAAATTGAATAATTGCTAGACCTTGTTGCTTGGTAGGAAACATATTTAACTTGAGTTTGAGAAAGAGAATTGTTGAGAGAATTAACATTTTTAAGGAAAAAGGTGAAACTCCTTATTGACTTCGTCAGATCAATAGAAGAGTTTCAGTCCTTGGACTCTAAATGCAGACACAATAATCGAAAATAACTAAAAGAAAGATATACCGGGTAAAACTTTATGGTACCAAACTTGGATTACGCTTATCGAGAAAGGAAAGAGCTGAGCCCAAGAGGGGTGCCCTTGGTAAGATAAGAGACTCCTTTAAATATTGGGATCCATATTGCATTCTTTATCTTCAGAAGGGGACATATGTATAGTCAATCTCCCTTTCCATATGAAGTTTTCTACGGCCTGAGAGAGTCTTCAGCACTCGTCTGTTTCATGCCCATTTGCTTGATGGTAAATACAATAGTTTTTTCCTTTCGGATCTTATTTGATGGATGGAGGATAGTTCAGATAATGGAGCTCTCCACATGTTTTAAGAAAGATTCGAGATAGACTTCGATTAAACGGAATAAGCGCTTGGTCTTGTTTGACCTTCTTCCGAGATCTAAGAGTAGAGGTAACTATGAGGGATCTTTTAGCAGGGAGAGGTGAACCTTTATTTGTCATTACTATAATACTCAAGTTCTTGATTTTGTTTGCCATAGCTTTGATTGTCCCTCGAGGTTGAGTAGACTTTTAGAGAGACCACTGAAGATATTCTGAAAGCTATCTGATCTGGGGAGCTTGAAGTTTGTACATACGATCATATTTCTAGTTTCGGTCTTTTTTCGAGATGAGGGTAGCAAGACGTTCATCATTGTCTTCTTTAATGAGCTGGATGCGAAGGTTGAGGGGTAACTTTAGGGTTAATTCCTTTTTCTCAAAGTTAATCATGGTTGGAGGGATGATGCTACCGGATTTTCTGGGAGGTAACAAATGACGGAGGTTCATGCCCTCCTTCTAGCACCAAAAATGTTAGTGCAAATTTTGTTCTACACCAACACTCCAAGATCCAAAGGTAAGTTTTGAAAGCTGAATAGAATATTACACTCAGCAAATAGGTTACCGAGACGTAATGTAGTTAAGCTTCAAGTACAAGATGCTGAACCGTAGAATGATAATAGCACATGTGGAAAAGGTAAAATGCAGAAAGTAAATAACACCGAGACTTTTATAGTGGTTCGGACTGAAAATTCTATGTCCATTGTCTTTTCCTTATTTAGTCACTCTTATATAGCCGAGAGGCTTATTACATTAAATCTAGGCATTTCCGCCATTAATAAGTTTTTTTAATAAAGCTCTAATATAGGAAAGTACTATATGATTTTATGTTAGTTCCTTTTCACACTCAAAAAGATCCCATATGCCTTAGGATTGTTGTCTATTTATAGCCGATATGTCGTAAAGCCATTGGTGATGAGCCTTCTTCTTAGATTGTTGACCTGGCTTGTTATAAGCGGCTTTGATTCAAACACTTGCTATCATCTGGTTGAAAGTTCTTTTACATGGATTGCTGACATGATGCTTATATATATGTATATAGCTTCTTTGATTCCTTTCCTCTATCCTGACTATTGATCCCAATTTGGGGCTATCTAAGCCATTTATTTTTTATACTTATTGAAATGCTTTTGACTTTGGCAACTATTGCCCTCGACTAATCTCTCATCTTAGCTGGACAATGGTCTAGATCTTGGCTGATATTTTAATTCATTATTTTGGATCACCTGCTCTCGGCTATTGGGTTTGGAGCTTAAGCTCTCATTGAAAACTAAACAATGGGTCTTGGAATTACAAACCAAAAAACTTTTCTTTTCAAATATTCATGAGTTGTACCTTGTGGAAATTATAGTGTTACAGAGATGTTCATGTGCATTGAAAGTACAGAATGAAAATGAATCCATTGAAGTGCTTTTTCAAAGTCGCATCGGGCAATATTTTGGGCTTCATTGTAAACTCAAGGGGCTTTGAAGCTAACTTGGAACAGATCGAAGCATTTAAACTAGTTACTGCCCCTAAAGATAAGGAAGGAAACATAAAGCTTAAATGGTAAAGTCATCGCTTTGAGTCGGTTCATCTCGAAGGCAACTAATAAATGCATACTATTCTTAGTTGCCCTTAAGAAAGAAAGAAGAAAGTTCCAATGGACGAGCGAATGTGAAGCTACATTTTAGAATTTATTAGAGCAACTAAGGAAACCACCCATACTATCCAAGCCTTTGGGGGGAGAGGATCTATACGTTTACCTAGCAGTATCGACTCACACATTGATTATAACCTTGGCATGTGAGGAGTGCAAAATCCTAAGGCAATTGTATTATATCAGCATACAGTTTACATGAGCAGAAAAGAATTATCTAAAGATAAATAAATTAGCTTATTGTTTTGTTGATCACATCGAGAAAGTTGAGACCAAACTTTAAGTTTCATCCGATAAAGGCGTTGACTAATCAATAGCTTAGACAAGTGCTACATCGTCCCATGATCTTAAGGAGATTGATGAAGTGGAACATTGAGTTGAACTAATATGATATAGCTTACCATCCCAAGAATGCGATTCAAGGACAGACATTAGCGAATTTCATTGCTAAATTCACCATTCGGGATGATGAAGTCGAAGAATAATTAGTTAAATTTTCTGGTCGTAAGTTGTAAGTTGTATGTTGACAAAGTATCTAGTGACCATGATTATAGGGCTAAAGTAGTTTTGATAACCCTAGAAGTTTGGAGGATCTACTGTTCTTTGAAGCTAGAGTTCCAAATGACGAATAATTTAGCTTAGTATGAAGAATTGATTGCATGACTTAATAGCAAAAGAGTTCAGGGTCAAGACATGACTTCCAATTGGTGGTTTTTCCGGTCAAGAGAGAATTCCAGGTTAAGGGTTTGAGACTCACCCCTTACCTTTGAAAAGTATTGGAATTGCTGAACGCTATTGAGCACTACAAGGTAACACACATCCCTAGAGAAGCGAACTCAAATGCTGATTCATTGGCCAAGTTGTCCAACTCTGGAGATGCGATTTTGTTGAAAATCGTACTAATAGAGGTGCTGACGACTCCAAGTATTGACGGGATAAATGTTGATTAGATCTTGGATGTCATGGAAGATGAGGAGTCATGGATGACTCTGATTAAGGATTATTTTCTGATTATTTGCTAAAAGGGCCGAACGAAAGGAACGGAACATGAAATCTCTTATGTAAAGTGACTCGATTTATTATGCAAGGAGTGCTACATAAGAGAGAATTCCCAACCCCCTTGCTAAGGCATGTCGGCAAAGATGAAGCTAAGAAGATTCTTGCTGTTGTACACGAAGCAAGCTGTGGAGATCACACTGGAGGACAATCTTTGGCAAAAAAGATTCTTCGCTATGAAGATTTCTAGTGGACTATCAATTCTGATGCCGTTGAATATTATAGAAAATGTGATAAGTGTTAGAGATTTGTGAAGATTCCAAGGGCCCCATCTAACGAGCTTACACAAATGGTTAGCCTATGGCATTTGCAGTTTAAGGAATAGATATCAGTGGAGTGCTACCAATGTTGAGAGGTGGAACTAAGTACGTAATAGTAGCCGTAGACTATTTCATAAAATGGACTGAAGTGGAACCACTTATAATGATCATTTCGATGAAGGTAATCTGCTTTGCGGTGAAGAACATTTTGTGCAGATTTGAGGTTCCATAGAAGATAATTACTAATAATGGAACTCAATTCATATGTGCAGAATTCCGAGAATTTTTCGCTCGATATCGAATTAAGAAATGCTTTATAGTGGTAGTGTATCCACAGACAAATGAACTATGGAGGCGGTAAAGCCAGATCATCAAGTCCATCATCAAGAAGAGACTGAAGAGAGTAAAAGGCAATTAGGTGGATGCATTACCACTGGCATTATGAACTTATTGGATAACCCAGAAGTCCGAGACTGGTCGTACTCCATTTGTCTTGGCCTATAGAACTGAGGCCATGATGTCGATTGATGCTGAGGTCCCTTCTTATAGAAGATTGCACTACAATCCCCGGGTGAATGAAAAATCTTACTTGAGTCCCTTGACTTGGTTGAAGAAAAGCGAGAAGAGGCTAATCTAATGGTAGTTGCTCACAAGTGAAGAGTAGCAAAGCAATTCAATGTCAAGGTCAGAAACCTTACCTTCGAGGTAGGTGATTTTGTTTTAAAATAGGTATTTAGGGGTAAAGCGGAATTTGGTCAGAATTGGGAAGGCCTCTACGTGATTGCACAAAAGCTCGAAGATTGAACTTTCAAGCTATCAATAGTAGATGAGATCCTAATTCCACGGGAACGGAATAGCGAGCATTTGTGCCGCTATTTCACTTGATTTTCTTTCTGTAGATAAGGCATTCCTATTCATTTGGATTTGATGTATTAAACTTGATGTGTTCATAAATAAAGTTAGCCTTTTAAATTAATGGAGTTGTATGCTTAAAGTCTAACATTGTGCTACAAGTGAAATTGCACAATCAGACATTCTATGTATTGAAAACCAGAAGCCTAGGTACCCAAATATAGGTACCGACGAACTTCTCTAATCCATGGTTGAGTCATTGGAGCATAATCGAACTGGGGTGTGATCCTATGCAATTAAAGCCCAGCCAAACTATTGCAAAATCACCACTATAGCGCATAGCGCTCTTCGACTGTTATGATTTTTCAATTTAATGCTATTAAATAGTATATCTGCTTTAAATATGCTATTTTCTGCTACACCTGCTAAATCAAGGCTTTTTAGCAACTCTTTAGCAACATTAATATAAAAGGTTTGATTTGACTAGTTCTCTTTTAAACCAAATTGAAAAGGTTAGGGTAAAGGTCTAATTTTAATCCACGAGTGCTCAATATCAGTTAGAAATATATTATAGTCACCAAAAAGTTAAGGTATAGGCCTAATGAAGTTTTTGCACCTCCGTTATTTTCCGCTATATCCTCGTTTTATCCCAGATATAACTTTTTACACCTTTATTGCTATACAACAGCTGAGCGCTTTAACTATACACGTGTGATCAAATAATTCACCCTTGAACATCACATATTTTACAAAAGCCAAGAGTTAGCCTTGGTCAATGATGGATGCCTGGAGATAGGCCTCGAGGACGCTGACTCCCGAAGATAGGAATCAGTGTATAACTTGATTTTTCTTGCAAGTATGCCACCGAGTTATATCGGTGCTCATGCCGATACGGGAAGATAAGCTTTATAATCTTAGTCACATTGATAGCACACAACTTTGTTTATAGTTGAATGAGTTATGTTCGACCAAAAATAAGCAAAGTTGATCTACAAAGTACAACTTTGATTGGTTTAACAATATATGATGATCGGTAATAAACGGAGCTAAGTAATGGAACAACATTGAGCAATAATAAATACTTGTTTATATGTATAAAGTTATGGAAAATAAAGGAATAGCAAAGATCACAAACACAGGAGGGTATGATATATAAGTAATTTCATTACAAATAATTATATATTTATATGCGTAGGCAAATGCATATGTTGGAAAATAAAGATACGATAAAGTAAATAAGATAGAATTGAATGGAAAACAACTTTTTATTTACATTCATCTTCTAAGCACACAATCTACAGGACCTACCACCACACAATAGGGGCAAATATACAAGAAAGCCGAAAGAGCAAAAACCAAAAACAACTTCTATGATGCAATGAAGCCAACCACTTAATTAACTTCTTCGGCTTCTAGCTGCCCCTCCTAGGACCCGTACAGGTGGTTTGTGCTTGCCCTATTTAATTGACATGGACAGTGGCTTCTCATCATCGATTTCCTAATCTTAGCTCGATGAGGAAGTGGGAGTGACTTGAGGACTGGGGAAACTCCAAAGACTGGCACGGTGGGGCCATAGTAGAACCGGAAGGAGGCTTGATGTGATTGCTCAAACTTGGGGAGACATGGATATCACAAGAGAAATCTTCTCAATGCCAGGCTCAAGCTTCACATTCTTTAGCTTAGAGAGGTCGATAACCATTTTATCTGCCATTGAAAGTAGGCCACTTCTCAGAGATGATTGTTACGTCGTCACTAATAGAAATGTCGATGTCTTCTAAGCTCTCCAGGGCCCCTATCTTCTCAGAATTAGGACCAAGACTAGACCTAGTGGGCAAGGATGAGAAAGAATTATTGAGACAATGATGGATGTAGTAGGAGAAGCATAGGGACCTGAGGCAATTAAGACAGGTGGTAGTGGTGATTGGGTTGGCAGCTGACTTGTATGGCGAGCGATAGAAAAGTAAAGCTTAGTTATGTCCTGGGGGACTAAACCTTTTATAACACTGGGGGTGTTAGAGATATACATCCAGATGGTGAGGGCTTCTTAGAAGGAGATTCTATGATTTCCCTTCCTTTGGTACTTTTAGAGATGGAGCAAGAGTAGGGGGAATCAGTGGCTTAGGAAAGTTTGAAGTATTGGGATTATCGCTCTTTGAGGTAGCAGTAGCCGTGGCTCCAGGGACAAAAATGCATGTGTCTCATTTGCAGCAACTTCAAGAGTGGTCAAAGTGAAAGTTATTAGATCCACACAAGCTCTTTTTGGGTAAGAATGATGTCATCTGTTCGTCGACGGAAATTCTATCGGTTTAGAAAACCGTCGAACGAATTTAGAAATAAAATATAACCGCAAGCGCACGGCGTACTATTGAAGTACGTGGCGAGTACGGGTCGATCCGCAGGGAATTGATGATTTTAAAATTCTATTCAATCAAATTAAACCAAAGTCGAGTGAAAGTTAAGCTAGAAAATTAGCTAACTAACTAAAAGAAAAGAGATGCAAATATAAGAGTTAAATGACAATTTAGAGAATAAATCCACTCTCTAGATCATGTAGTTCAACACATATGAAATAATAATCTCTCTTTTATGGTCATTAGTGCTTTAATTGATGTTTTAATCATAAGTATGACATATTTTTGCTATTAATTAGCCAACATAAGCCATCAAACTATAACACACCCCTTAAACCACTTACTAACTTTCATGAAATTTGACAATGAAAATGAAATCTATTTTAAGTATGGCCTATTAACTATTGATTAGAAATATAGACCATAAAATTTTAATTTCAAATCACTTTCTTTTGCCATAATCATATTTTGATGAAGAGGCAATTAGTGTTAGTGATTGTTTAAGCATAGCCTATTTGATGTCAACAATATAGGCTATCAAATTGAAAGCAAAAACAACTAGTAAACCATTTTTATCATCATCATTAAGCACAAAAAGAGAGCATGAATTAACAAATAGTTGAAGCTACATAATTAGAGAGCTTCATTACCCCTAAATTGAAGGGGTTTAGCCTCTCATATTTGTCATTTGATTAACAAATGTAGCTTGCAACATGAAAGCAAAAAGAAAGCAAAATGAAAGCTAAATGAAAGAAAACTATTCTAATTGCATAAAAGAAAATCTACACTACTAGCATGAAAGGAAATGAACATATAATTAAAAGGAAACAATAATTACATTGCATAAAAAAGGAATTACATAAGAGAAGAAATGGCTAAGTAGCCATGAAAAGAAAGAGAGCTTTTATTTATTTTCTAAGCTAAAAACTAACTAAAAGAGACTAAGGGAGGAGGTTACATGAAACATAAGGGGATTTTATACATGTTTTAAACCCTAATTCATATTTTTGGGGAATGCCCAAAATACCCTCTTAGGAAGTGTGGAGGCCAAGTAATCATTAGCTTCAAATAATCCTCATTTAAGTGTACATGAAGCCATTAATTCCATAAGCATGTGCATTAGCCTCTAATTTTTACATTAAGGTAGGTGGGTAGGTGGGGTCCTCCATTATCTTCACTTTGAATTATTTCCATCTTCATTTGTTCTCTTCACTCTTGTGCATGCATGTGTCTTCATGAAAGCACTCCTATTTGAGATCAAATTCCTACACAAATATATATAAATTTCCAATTAATTTTTCTCAAATTAATATATGCACAAAAATGACCATTTTGCCCTTGGATGAAGATGAATATGTGATAATTTGAAAATAATATGAATTTTGGTTTAAACAAGTTAAAATGCCCGATATGATCATTTATTTAATTTAAATAAATTAAATATGGTGGTAAAAATATGCACATTTACGTGCATATCAAATACCCCCACACTTATCTTTTTATTCGTCCTCGAATAAAGGAAAACTAAGATAAATCCATTTTCGTAGGGAGCACGATTGCATTGAGTGTATGCAACAAGCCGTTAAACCTCTGGGTGTTCCCAGTAGGACGAGTGTTGTCTCGTGAGGGTTTTCAGCGGATACTACCCACAAAATCCAAATGCAGGATGAAAATATTTACAAAATGCAAGGTTTATTTACAAAGAGTTGAATGCGAGTTTTTGAAAATATTTACAATGAAGGATTTACTTTTAAATTAACACACATAAGTTAAATATAGGTTTTGGTTATTATCTTGAGATTTAAGTCATTTACTCATCAAAATTTCCAACAAAAATCAAGTTATCATAACAAATAGACTATAGTTTGACTCGTCGTTTCGGTCAATAACACAGTGTAACTATGAAATGGATCCTTAGTTAATTATCAAAGTTTATTAAGTTGTATTTTCATTTCTTTTCAATAACAAATCAAATCAAATAAGTAAAAATAGTGCTAGGATTTCATTTGCTTACTCTCTCCATTTTTTTCTTTTAAAATTTTTATTGATATTTATAATATTTACATATGCCTAACTCAGATAAACTGAGGCCAAATATATTACCCATGCACTGCCTTGCGGACTTACGTGAGGGGAATACAAAGCGTGGCGAGTGAACACACGAGTGTGAACACCTATTGACTGTAGGCATTATTAAAAAGAATTATATATATATATATACACCTAACTCAGATAAACTGAGGCCAGATATACCGATCGTGCACTGCCTTTCGGGCTTACGTGAGAAAGGTACAGAGCAATGGCGAGTGAACACACGAGTGTGAACACAAGAAATATTTTTTTGTTTTTGTGTTTTTTTTGAAAGAGAGAGTTTCGCAAAATTATCTTAGCATTATTTAACTTAGAAGACAAAAAAATGTTATATCCTTTACTTTAAATTCACCACTTTTTAAAACAAAGATTTTCAATTAGGATATATTTTATAATTATCACGTATGAATCTTCCTATATACTAGTTAAACCATTTTTATTTGTAATCAAACTTCATTTTTATTTTTGTTAAGACAAATAAATTTTCACAAATTTCAATTTAATAAACCAAAATCATATATTTATCCTATAATGTTTCTTTAAAACTAAATTTTGTTTTTTTTGTGTTTTTTTTGTTTTTGAGATTTTTTTTTTCAAAATTTAAAAATAAACCATGAAAAATCGAAAATGATGACGAGTCTCTCCCCACACTTGATTTTGACTGTGTCCCCACAGTCAACCCAAGTGGAAGGAGAAAGAAGAAAAATAAAAATAAAAATCCTATATTTACATGAAAGGATGATTATTTACAAGAGATGAGAAAGTATGCCATCAAAAAGTAAATGAAACGGTCTTCCAAAGACCGATTCATTTGTCTCGTCAGGTATGCGAGACACAGCTTAAGCTCGGAAAACCAAACCGTAAAATATTTCAAAGTTGAATGTTGATTTGGAAAAACGAATGTCGTTTTATGAAAAATCGTACGAGTTGTTTTGTTTTCAATGATTTTCAGGGTTGATAGAATAATTGATTGAAATTCAAATTTATTATCACCAAGTTGAAAGTCAAGTTCATCATCAACAAATTTTTCAAAATTATTGATTTCAAAATTGAAATGGTGATTTAAATCTTCCACATCAGAGTTTAACGACTCGTTTTCAAAAAGTCCATAAAACTCGTGTTCGTTAAATTCGACTTCCTATGTTGGATTGTCAACAACTTTATTGCATAAATTAAGTTCAAAATTCAAAGTTGTTGTATTCAAATTTTCAGAAAAAGGAAGATCGAAATTTAAATCGAGTTTCTCACCCTCAAAAGAATTGAAATCCAAGTCAATCACCAAATTTTCAACAACTTCGTTAAGATCGTTATTTTCAATTTCAAAAGTTGTTATTTGAAAATCATCAATTTAGGTAAAAGATGGATTATTGTTTGACTCGTCACACGTTGGAATTTGATTTTGTTTTTCACGTTGTTTCGTATATGTTTCAAACAATGAATTTGTGTGATCATTGTAAATTTCGTTCATTTGCTCAACAAAATCTAATTTATAATTATTAACATGAGGATTTTCACTTTGAAATTGTTGAGAACAAAGATTTTCAATCGTAACGTGGTTAAGATTATTCCCATTGCCAAATTCGTTTGAAAATTTGTTTCCATTTTCATTTTGTGTTTGAAATTCATTTTGGAGTTCGAAATTGAATTTGCATAGGTTATAATCGAAATCGTTTGAATTTTGAATTGAATTCAAATTTTGAAATCCTTGACTCGAGTTGTTACACAAATATGAATTACACAAACATTTATCATTTGATATTGTTGTGTAGAGATTTCAAGTAGAGATAAAATGCTATTTTCGAGATTCGAGGGTTGGTCATCGTTTTGAAAACTTTGTTGTTCAAAATTTGAATTGTTTAAACAATAATTGGTGTTAAAATATCCATACGAATTTGGAGTGAAATCATTTGGATTATATTGATTTTCACAACTATTGTAAAATTCATGTGAGTGGGGAAACTCGGACATTTTCAAGAGTGTTTTTGGGTTTTTTTTATAAAGGAAAAATATTAACAAATAGAATTTATTTTTCAAAATGGAAAATTGATTTTTGTTTTGTTTTTGATTTTTCATTTTTTTTTTGTTTTTGAAAAGGTTTTATAATTTTTTGGATTTTTTGAAATTTCGAAGAAAAAGGAAAAAACTGAAAAAGAAGAGGAATATTTACAATTTTTTTAGTTTTGGATTTTGAAATTTTTTTTTTGGTTTTAAAATATGCATGAACTAATGCAACTAAATGAATGCAAGGGTTAATTACAAATGATTTATCCTATGTTATCCCAAAATTGTATAATCACACATTATCTTAAATAAACAAGATAGTTCTCAGCCAGGTAACGGACAAGATTTATCCATGCACCACGAATCACCATAGCAATGCAGCCGAAGGTTTAAGTACCTTCAGAGGAACAACCACTATAATAGTTACAAATCACCGTAATATTTATAAATGGTTATTACTCTACCGTAGCCTAGACACCAAGAAATTATATTGTTCAAAGAAGACAACTTGTCAATATACAATTAAGAGTAATCGATGTCTAACCGTTATTATTAATCAAAATCTAAGATGAAATGCAAAACTGAAATTAAACGTGTATTAACAATGCAACTACGAATGTAATTTTTTTTGCTTTATAATTTTTGAATTTTTTTTAAATATATATATGCAAATGCAAGCAATCAACAATGCAACTAAAATATAAACAAGAGATATATACAATGCAAGGCAAATAAAGAGAAAAATATAAATAAGCAAGTAGTTTTTTTTGGCAAGCTCAGCACGCAAGCAATTTATTTTAGCAAGAACTTCTGCTCCTTCTGCAATTCTACTTTGGCAACCTGAAATAAAAACAAAATATATTTACAGTTTTTTTTTAAATTTTTTTTTGAAAAGGAAACTTAAAAGTGACGTTTTACTTTAAAAAAAAGAAAAAGAAAATTTTAGATAAGTTTACTAAAGAAGAAATTAAAATAAAACCAAACAAAACAAGTGAAAACAAATTAAATAAAAACAAAACAAATGAAAAAAAAGAGAATGAACTCAAAACAACTGAAAAACAAAAGCAAACCCGCCCCAAACTTAAAACAACATATTATTTTGTTTGTTTTTTTGTCTTTTTTTAATAAGTTTAGAGGGAAAATGTTCAAAAGGTTAAAATAAGCAAGCCCGGCCCATTAAAATGAACTGAAGGGAATAGATTAAACTCACGAATCACAGAACACCACAAACTCTTAACTTCCACTCTTTCTAATCGAAAAATCACAGTAAAAAAAAATTGCACCCAATTTTTTTTCTTGCAACAATCACAATTGAATTAAGCGGCGATTTTGATTGGAATTGAGTTCGACTTGGGATTCGAATTGAGTGGATTTAGGCTGAGGAGGGTGGTTTTCGAATTGATGAAGTCTAGGCACGGGTATCAGAGAAGCTCGATGTCGAATTGGGTGATTGGCGAGGTCGCGGTGATGTATAGGCGAGGAAATTGTTCTGTTGCTCGCGGTTGTGGTGTGTGGTCAGTGAGGTTGTGGCGATCTTGGCTGTGGTTGAGTGTTCGATTTGGGCTGTAGGAGTTTGTAATGAGGTAGAGGCGGGTAATTTAGCAGTGAGAAGACAGGAGGAGTGGAAATTTGATGGTTGTGTGGTAGGCCGCTGTTCAGGCTGTGGGGAAGTGGTAATCTTGTAGCTGTGTTGTTGAAAGTAGGGGGGATATGATGAAGGTGAACTTTGCAGTGGGTAGGGATGAACTGCAGGTTGAAGTGTGGTTGTATTTGCTTGTTTGTGGAGTGAGTGTGAATATTTTGTTGATGCAGAGTTTTGGGTTGATTGAAGATGGTGAGTCTGTGGTGTCAGTTTATTGACAGTGGTCGGCAAGTGGTTGGCAAAAGGGTGATGTATGTATGGCAGTAAATTTTGAGATGATGGTAGGGTATTGGTTGAAATGGATGATTCTTGTTTGTCGATTGATGGTGATTGGCTGAGGAGCTGGGGAACAGTAGCAGTTTGATGGTTTGATTGTGTGATGTGAAGAGTAAGTTTTGAAGTGGGATGTGGTAGCAGGTTTTGGTAGTAGCAGAGGGGGATGCAACGCTATAGATTGCAGCAAGCTGATGATGGTCGTAGAAATTCGCTGTAATAAGGGAGTGTGCAATAGTAGGGGAGGAGGTGGACAGTTGTAAGTGGAGAAGACTATGGTTGAAGAAGTATGGGTTGATGGTTGGTTTCAGTGCAGCAGTTCGATGGGTGTAATTATGTGGAGTGTTGGATGATATGGTAGTGTTTGAAGGTGAGGTAGAAATGTTATTTTGTATTTGAAGAAGACAGGAAATGTGATGATGTTGTGACCGGTCAGTGGAGTGTTTTGGAGTAGTAAAACTAGTAGCAGTGGAGTGTTTGATTTGTTTTGGGATTTGTGGAAGTTTGTAGAGGAACGTTTGTGATGGCAGACTGTAGTGGTGGATTTGATGCAGAAGACGGTGTACAGCAGTTGTATTAGTGAGTGTGAAGTTGGTGATGTGTGCAGTTTTGAAGAAATGTAGATGAATGGACAATGGTTCAATGGTTGTGATCAGGCTGTTTGGTGATTGCACAATATGTAGATGTAGAAGTTTATGTGAAATGTAGGGGTTGTATATGTCTGATGGTCAGTGTGGTTGGTTATGGTGGTGATTTGAAGGGGAGGGAAGTAGTTGATGAATGGACTGTAGCAGAACTATCCAAAAGAACAGAGAACAAAAGAGATGTGTGCAAAAGAACTGGAACAATGCACAGAAAAACAACAGTGAATGAACATGCAACTGATTATGTATTTTTTTTTAGAAAACAGTGTAGATCAAAAATGTTCAATGTAAAAGAAACGTGAAATAAAAAAAATTGTTGTGAAATTGTATCTGTTTTTTTTAATATGAAATGCAAATGAACTAAACACTAGAAAACAACAATGAACACACAAACAAAATCACACAACAAACACACAATAAAAATCAAACACACGATAAAAATCAAAAGAAAAATTATTCGAAGAATAGAAAATCAAAATCAAAACAACTCCCCGGCAACGGCGCCAAAAATTTGTTCGGCGACGGAAATTCTATCGGTTTAGAAAACCGTCAAACAAATTTAGAAATAAAATATAACCACAAGCGCACGGCGTACTATTGAAGTACGTGGCGAGTACGGGTCGATCCGTAGGGAATTGATGATTTTAAAATTCTATTCAATCAAATTAAACCAAAGTCGAGTGAAAGTTAAGCTAGAAAATTAGAAATTTAGCTAACTAACTAAAAGAAAAGAGATGCAAATATAAGAGTTAAATGACAATTTAGAGAATAAATCCACTCTCTAGATCATGTAGTTCAACACATATGAAATAATAATCTCTCTTTTATGGTCATTAGTGCTTTAATTGATGTGTTTATCATAAGTATGGCATATTTTTGCTATTAATTAGCCAACATAAGCCATCAAACTATAACACACCCCTTAAACCACTTACTAACTTTCATGAAATTTGACAATGAAAATGAAAATGAAATCTATTTTAAGTATGGCCTATTAACTATTGATTAGAAATATAGACCATCAAATTTTAATTTCAAATCACTTTCTTTTGCCATAATCATATTTTGATGAAGAGGCAATTAGTGTTAGTGATTGTTTAAGCATAGCATATTTGATGTCAACAATATAGGCTATCAAATTGAAAGCAAAAACAACTAGTAAACCATTTTTATCATCATCATTAAGCACAAAAAGAGAGCATGAATTAACAAATAGTTGAAGCTACATAATTAGAGAGCTTCATTACCCCTAAATTGAAGGGGTTTAGCCTCTCATATTTGTCATTTGATTAACAAATGTAGCTTACAACATGAAAGCAAAAAGAAAGCAAAATGAAAGCTAAATGAAAGAAAACTATTCTAATTGCATAAAAGAAAATCTACACTACTAGCATGAAAGGAAATGAACATATAATTAAAAGGAAACAATAATTACATTGCATAAAAAAGGAATTACATAAGAGAAGAAATGGCTAAGTAGCCATGAAAAGAAAGAGAGCTTTTATTTATTTTCTAAGCTAAAAACTAACTAAAAGAGACTAAGGGAGGAGGTTACATGAAACATAAGGGGATTTTATACATGTGTTAAATCCTAATTCATATTTTTGGGGAATGCCCAAAATACCCTCTTAGGAAGTGTGGAGGCCAAGTAATCATTAGCTTCAAATAATCCTCATTTAAGTGTACATGAAGCCATTAATTCCATAAGCATTTGCATTAGCCTCTAATTTGTACATTAAGGTAGGTGGGTTGGTGGTGTCCTCCATTATCTTCACTTTGAATTATTTCCATCTTCATTTGTTCTCTTCACTCTTGTGCATGCATGTGTCTTCATGAAACCACTCCTATTTGAGATCAAATTCCTACACAAATATATATACATTTCCAATTAATTTTTCTCAAATTAATATATGCACAAAAATGACCATTTTGCCCTTGGATGAAGATGAATATGTGACAATTTGAAAATAATATGAATTTTGGTTTAAACAAGTTAAAATTACCGATATGATCATTTATTTAATTTAAATAGATTAAATATGGTGGTAAAAATATGCACATTTACGTGCATATCATCATCCACACGATCCAAAGATCTTGGATCGATGAGAGTCTCGTTGGGCACCTGCTTATACATTTCAGCTTCAAGCGCCTTGATCACCAACCCTCAAATCCACTTTATCAAGTATGTCGACCTTTAATTTTTCTTCGTCGACTTCTTGTCCTTGACTCTTGCTCGCTTAAGTATCTCTTCCTAGGCCTTGGTGAGAGTTAACGGATAATGGTCCCCCAATCATTTGAGGCCTTTCGTCTCGATGATGTTAGCAAAGAATCCCAAAATGGTAGCATCCATTTATTCTACTCTCTTATCAAATTTAACCTTTGCCTAGGTTAGAGTAGCCTATAAGTCAATTATTTTCTTCTCAGACTTGGCTAGCTTGGTTCTTAAGCATGTAGTTTCCTTAGTGCTGGACTGAGCGAGATTCCGAGCCTATTCTCTAAATTCTTTCTTTCCCTTAAGGTCTTCTTTAAGCTTGTTAATCTCAGCTTGAAGAGACTTACTCTGAGATTCTATAACCTTGACAACCTTCTTTAGGTCATTATTCACAATATGTGTTGGCTTCAATTGTTCATTTAGAATGACACACTTAGGTTTATGAGAGGTTGCTTTATCCTGTACTTTATTTCGGTCTTTTCTTTGGCCTTTATATCGTTATAGAGTTTGGCTCGATTAACATATTCTTGTATGGACTACCCTCTTGATATTGAATTCTTTTTTAAGTAGCTCGTTGGCTTGATCGACATTGGAAATTCCCTTGGCCAACATCCTCCACTGAACATATTGTTCCACCACCTCGTGACCTCGGGAGATGCCCTCTAGCAAATAGTCTTTGAGGATGTCTTTGATGTTATAATTGAATATGACACCCTATAGACAAAGTTCAGGAATGCAGCTTGCATTTTAGTCTTAGGATAAGAGGTTGAACTTGAGAGAGAGGTGGTCAAATAGTCTGGCTGGCACATGTATCTTTCTTAGTTCTACGGGATTGGTGAGAAGTGGAAGAGATGGATTGTTTAGATTGGTGGGAAGGAGCGACAAAAGTCTTGGGCACTCAATGGTGCAAGCCGCTAGAGATTGTGAAGATGGAGGAATATCAAACCGAGAAGGTTGGCTGCTTTGAGAGTATTATGATGGGGGGCGTATATGGAAAGGGGAGTTAGAGTCTCACCTGGATACGGAGCGATCACGGGAATCACTATGTCACTAGAATGTAGGTGCCTCTCTTTAGCTTCATGCCACTCTCTCCTTCCTTATTTCTCTTTCACTTTCGGACTCCTGATATGAGTCCCGGTAAGGGAATGAAGCGCCCTTGAGATTGGGAGTAATAGTTACGAACTCTCTGGTGGACTCTATGAAAGCGACTATGTTTACCTATAGTACCAGAAATGAGGAAAGATTGGATTAGAGGCAGTAAGTTGGGTGGAATATGGGTGTAGAGCGATTGTGCTAGTGGTCCTAGGAGATGTTTAAAGTGCTAGTGTGTCATAGGTAATCTATAGACCATGCTCTTGGTTGAAGAGATAAAGTTTGCTCCTTTTTAAAATGTAGGGACATGCTAGTTAGAATAAAGTTGAAGTCGGGAGGATCGGATGCAAGAAATTCATTGAAGTAAAGATCGATAGGAGTAAAGTTAAAAATAGTTTTGAATAACATAGATACAAGCCTCTTCGACATTAAAAAGATAAGGTGCGACGTTGTAGCCAAGCGGCATCGACACTAAAACATAAGGTCACCGACCTTGATGCACATTGACCCCTAAGACACTTGACGACGTTACAAAACTTTTACACTTAAGATACTTTAGCCACTATGCCGCATTTATATAGTGTCGAAGACGTAATAGGCGACATCATTGTCTTGATTTGGAAAACCAACGAAGAGATGAGATGCGGCATCATTTAAAATAGTGATGAAGACATGTGACGTCATCGATGTTGACATTTAGCTTTTTAAACGTTTATATGGATTATGAAGTGCCATTGCCTCTGATACTATACTGTCGATGAGGTTGACTTCGACCTACTTGGAAACATTACATAGCTACCGAAGTAAATACCCTATGCTTCCATTCACTCCAACTTCAACACTCATGGACATGGCGCTTCTATAGGCATGGAGAGGATACATGCGACATGGCATTATCATGATTATCATGAAAACCGATTTATTTCTATTAAAAGCAATTATTTTTCACCAAATCATTATTCTTGTCAAGTTTCTATTAGAGAATGTAAATCTTTAACATTTTCTTTTTTAGAATACTACCGCATGCAACTTTCAAGATCCAAAATATTTATCAACTTTAATTAATTAATAGCCTTAATTAATTAATAATTTAAATACTTTTCCAGCATATAAAATTCATAATAATTCAAAATCTCTTAGGAAAAATCTAAACAAAATTCCAGAAATTCTAAAATACTATAATCTTCATCATATAAATTTTTTATAGCCAAACTTCATATATAATTATTTTAAATAATTAAAACCCGAAAATAACTCGATTTCCTTCTTAGAAAATTCATAAAATATTATCCTAAATTTAGAAAATTATGAAATTAAAAGCCCATCTCCAAAATAATGTTTTACTTGACACATTCAAATATCAAGTCGTTTGGAGAAAAAAATCTTAGCTTTTACCCTTAAAACTCATTTAAACAATTCCATAAAGTTCCAATAAATCATTATTCTATCCAAACAATGATAAGGTCAACATGGCATATCATATTAACATAAACGAATCAAAGACCCACAGGATTCGAAATAAAATAAGAAAAAGTGAGATGGTTTCATTATTATTCACCTTAGATTTAGATGTTGGAGTTGAGATTTGATATGGCTTAGCTTCCCTAAACTTTTTGCTCTTGAATCCTCTTGATTTCGTGCTTCTACGTCCTTAGGTTATGGCCGACCTTGACTTCCTTTTCTTTAGATTGTTTTGTGAATGTGTAGAATGAAAATGAAATGATAGGGAGAGGGTTTAAGGCAAGGGATAAGTCTATTCCCTAAATTGCCCTTCTCATATATTCTTTTATATGTTTAGCTTCTAAAACAATTTTACGTAATTAATTAATATGGAACGGCCTTATTAAGTTTCAAATCTCTTTCTCCTTAACTCTTTACATTATTCTATTTAATTTTTCCAATTAAATGTTCTGAATAATGTTTAACTAAAATAAGGGTGTTACATAAGTGCACGAAATGCACAATGCAATACATTAGTTAAATATGCACAAGGCACAAAATTAGCTTGAACATTAGGTGCAACAAGGATAGGAATATGACTCGTAATTGTATCTAGTTTTAAAGAAACTAAAGACTAATTATCTAACTGAGGAACAATAGCCCACTGAGCAAAAAAATCGACATCATCATAAACATCAAAATATGAATTTGTATGAGTAGACTAGCATAAGGCAAAGCAGCTTGCTCTCAATAGGTCAATGGAAGAAGAATCATCAACTGCGAATCAAGACACACACAATTATACATGATTAAGAGAAAAACCTGGCAGTGCATGAATGGTGGCAACTTGAGTTATATGTGCACTAGAATGTAAAATAGAGCGATCATCCTCACTGTAAATATGCAGATTAGGTGCATTAAGTGCATGTGCAGGAGAAACATGCATTAGGAGATCATGTGTCGATAATGATGTGTTGAAAGAACTGCTTGAGCCTCAGCACATAACCGAGAAGAAAATGTAGCATTTTGATCATGATGAACATGTACATCGGGGAGTGTAATCTAAACTTGGCCTGCAACAAAAGTGAAATGTGGTTGATGGATCGATATAATTCTAGAGGCATGAACTGATGTTGTACGAGCACCATGATGAGCATGGAAAGTTACATCAAATTTTTTAGGAGTGAGGGAATACTAGGCTCTAACATGCTAGATTGTGCATGGTTAAGAGATGCATGGACCTGTGCATTTGAGTGTAGTAATCTAGGGGTAGTTAAATGAGAAGCAACAAGGTAGTAAGGAGAGGGACCATCGATGAAAGGAGGTGAGGCCACTTTAGGAACCCAAATATGTTCATGTGTCACACATTTATGATTTTGGGCATGGCTAAATACTTTTCACACCCCACATCGAGACAACAAATACTCATAGGACACCAACATGGAATGAGTATGACAATTATAAAGAACCATTTGACCTCTTTGGGAAATTTAAATGAAGCACGCATTTCCACAAGCACTCAAGCATAACCCAATCTTGTAGCACTTTCGATGGGAGTATCCATGTCAATTGGAGTTCTCGAATCACTCGAGATAGCAATAATGTCATCCTTTTCCCAATACTTAATCTCGAGCTCAAAACACACCCATATCAACAAAGTCGAGAGCAATTCCTTAGTAAAATGAACATTTTTCCATTTTTGATGGATAATTAATCTAGAATAAAAAAACCATCATTTACACCCTCTTGCAATGATCGACTCTCTCAAATTTCACAAAATGAACTTATTTTACCTTGAGTATAAATCAAACTTGCTTATCGATTTCTATACATGACGAATATAAGCACAAAGTGAACTTAATACATTTTGGCGCCTACCATTTTTATAATAATCAAATTTGTTCATACATATGATAGCTATTTGTTCATGCATAGGCTAGCTATTTGTTCATGCATATGCTAGCTATTTGTTCATGCAAATGATAGATATTTGTTTATGCATTGGATAGCTATTGGTTCATACATTCAATATCTATTTGTTAATACATTTGATTCTCATTTTCTCATACATTCGATAATAAGTTAAACCATACATTCGATAGCATATTGAAAATCCAATCTTTGATAGTGCTCATGTACAACTTCATTAGTAATTGAGGCATGTTTCAGTAGCACTATTAGCGTATCATCATTAGCTAATGGTTTGGGCTTTCGATAATAGTAACAGGTTTCGGTAAGCTTAAAAGTTATATCGGAAGGTTTTTTTCAAGGAAGAAAATCATTAAGCTATTAATACTTGGATTATCAGTGATTAAATGTCTTTATATGTTCGGCATCATATTTGATCAATTATGTTTATTTCATATGTCTACTGTTGATATGCTCACTTATGTAAAATCATCAAACATTGATGACATTGGGATTGGGGATTGATAAACATGGGTGGTTATTTAATTAGTGGGTAAGCCAAGCTAAACTCCCATGTTAATAGAATTGCGTATAAGAGATCAGGTTGATCTATATGTGTTAGGACTTTTAAAACTGATTGCGATAAAATGGCTTGGTCGACATATAGAAAACCAGATTAAGTTTTATAGGACTGTTGTCGAGGTAACGCCCCCACACTATAACTGTTTGATCCTCTCAGTGATCAAGGTCAACAATCCTAATGCATATAGCTTTGCCAATGTCGGCGCTAAAATTTTATTTATGCATCCATGATCAAGTTGGGACACTCGCTATATTTGCCTTTCGCCATAGAGATATCTTAGTGTCCTTATGGGGATAAAAGCCATGGTTTCACCTAGCTTAAGTTTGTGCCAACACAATAGGTTTTTTAGTTGGCTTGTGAAAAGTAATAGATTTATAGTGACCCCGTGAAAACTATATTAGTATACTTTACCTTAATGAAAGTTGTTAATAAATGAAAAGCACAAGAAAAATGGATGAACAACACAATGGGTAGACATAGGAGTGTGTGAAACTTGGAAACCTATTTAATGAACATATAATATATATATATATACATATATCTTAATCTTATTTTTGCACGATGTTTATTTATGTATAACCTTTGTGGTTGTAGGTGGGTGAGGAGAGGGCAATGTGTTAGGCATGTCTTGTCCTAAGTATACGAATGTTAATTTTAAGATTTTGATTTAGTAAGATGCTAGTAAGGTGAAAACTTGTTTCACTCAGTGGCATGGTCTACGAGAGAGTTAGTGGTATTCCCTGGAGCTAATTATGTAATTTATCACATTATCTAACTCAATAATTAATAATGTTCATAATAAAGGTATTTGATTTCTATTATACACTTTGTTATATGTTGATATAATTAACTAAGTAATCAATTTAAAGCATACTAAATAGAAAATCCTTAAAGGATATGTTATGTGATAATAATTACAAGGATCTGTAATCATGAGAATTATCACGGTATAAAATGACATATTATTATAAATATTCTAGGTCAGGATGTTTAAGAAAGGATATCAAAACATCCATTGAGACCAGCGTGCCTAACGCTGTCCAAATGTTGGGTAGTGTATTACTTATAGCCATTGGGGGCACCAAGGAGTTACGTAGTAATAGTTATTGGATAACTATGAGATGATTCATCGATAGTTTCATGTTGGTTAATAACACTAGGTCTAATGGGAAATCTCGAAGTGGCGATGTTACATAGTTCTTTTGACTTGAGAATACTGTTGAACTTCAATGTGGAATATCCACTTTGATTATAGTTAAATCATGACATAGCGACCATTAAGTGACTATAGTTGGGTCTGAATTGAAGCATTGAAAGTGACTCAATTCAGTAGATAATTCATTTCCTCGGTTTATGAGGTGAGTACCACGGTCAACTATAGTCAACTCAAAGTCAAAATCTACGACTAGAGTAGTGCGGTCAATAATAAATTTTATTATTGAACCAAGAGTTTTTTTATGAACTAATCGAGTTGAATATAGATGATATTGAAAGTTTTACTAAAACTAAATTTCTTAGGTCCTAATATGATATTGTGTTGACAAAGAGAACTAGTGTAAATAAACATTACTAAAAGATATTATTTAATTTTGTAAAATAGGATCATACATTTGAGATTTGTAAGCGATGAGTTTGATCAAACTTTCACACCAGTAGGTAAGGTAACGTATAAACATTATATCTTAATAATTCAAATATTAATCGCTGACTGAACTCATACCCATGAGCCGCATAACTGAATTCTTTTCTGTCTTTGAATCGCCACTCAGTATTATAAATTAATTAAGTTAATTAATATTTATAGAATTATTAGTTGTTTTTATATTTAATATAAGGTTTGTATTTAGTAAATGAGATAGCCTCTAGAAACGTTCTGGGTGTTATAAGTAATAAATTGGGTGTGTACATAAAATTTATATATGTATATATCGATATACCATATCAATAAATTGGATTTAAATGGAATTAGTTACTATTGGGTATTAAGATCCATCTGGTATGTTATTGATAAATTTTAGGGTAGCCAAAAATAAAGAGGGAGAGGGGGTCTTAGGGCATGACTTGTGAAGAGAAGATAGTAGAAAAATATTTCTATGGGATCCCATATTCAAGCGAACCTAAGCCTAAACCTCCATCTCTCCCACTCCTTGGCCACCACAACATCAAATACTCTAACTCATAGCCGATCTCTAACACACTCTAAATCAAATACAAAACTCTTTCAAGTGATGGCAATTCGAAGTTTGCACCTTTGGACATAGATCTTGCAGATGATTTGGATCGACATATGAATCAAATGCTACTTCTCTTGGGTGTATTCCTTTGTATTATATATTATTCCTTATATGTTGTTTATACCATTATAATGATTGTACATTGTTTCCCTATAAATATTAATATATATTAAATAATTTAACTATATGAAACTATTAATTTAAATTCAATTTAAAATCAAATATATATATATATATATATATTAAATTCGGCTAACTTTGTACTCTAATATTAAGGGGCATTGAATGTGGGGGATGTGTTGTCAGGTGAGGATGATATTTCCTTAAGAGAGAAAATAGAAACACAACTAGACAGGCAGTAATTATAGGTAGTTTGCAGTCAAAGCTCTATTCATATATTATGATTCATGATTCACTTAGTTTAGAGAACTGGGATAGTAGAGTGCTAGGGGAAGCGAGTATGGATAGAGCTACAGCATATGTGTGGAGACAAGTATTGTGCTTGGTACGGAAGCAAAAGGAGGATCTAGACACAAATGCCAGAGCAGTTGGGGAAGGAGGAGTGCTGGGATTCATAGTCTTCCTTCTGGTTCGGCTACTAGAGTTTTCGGCTCTAACTCGGGTTTGATAAACTGTTTGAGTAGTATTTGCAGCTCCACTATATTAAATGATTTACCTACCGAGTATATTATAGATTTAGCTAGGAATGCGAGTTTTGACCTCAACATTGACCAGTCTAATGTAGGATTCATTAGGAACAAGGAGCTTGAAAGGGTACAATATCTTAGATTATGAGATTCATTAGTTGCAATGTAATGGGTTTGCGTGATCATCATAAATGTAATAAAATAAAGGACAATAATATTGACATAACGTTACTTTAGGAAACTAAAATAAAAAATACCAACCTTTTTGTTTTATAGAAGTTTAGGGGGATTTTACCTTATTAACTTGGCTTACTTCCCATCTAGAGGTAGTGAGGGCAGCTTCATAATGGATTGGAAATATAATTATGTTAAACTCATCCAATTCATCCAATCAGTAATTAGCACCCACTCAATGCACCCATTTTCGTCGACTAAGAGACGATTCCCTATTAAATGTCTTGAACGTTTATAGGCCTCATTGCAAGATTGACACGAGAATTCTTTAAAGTGAATGTCCAGGTTTCAAATCTCTCTTAGTCATCCCTTGGGTTGTTGGAGGATATTTCAACGTCACTAGATTTTTGGGGGAGTGATCCTTAAGTGAAGGTGACGCATCCACCATGGACGAATTCAACCAGTTTATTATTAATGGTAATCTTATTGAATTACCACATAATGATAGAAAATTCACATGTCGAATTCTAGATAAATTCCATCAATGGCGATCCTTGATCATTTCTTCATTTCCGAAGAAATGGAAGATAGGTTCTCTGCTTTATCTGTAATAGGCCTTCCCACTATCTTCTCAGACCACCCTCCTATTATACTCTCTTGCATTACTCGGCCTATTATTCACAACACCTTTAGATTTGAAAATATTAGGCTTCTAGATACAAGCTTTTCAGGTTTAGTTACTGACAAGTGGCAATCTATGAGCATTGTCACCTCTAAATATTCAGGTCACATAGCTAAAGTTTTTGTAAGCAAATTAAAAGACTTAAGATTATTTCTTAAAAGATGGAACAAAGATGTTTTTGGAAATGCTATAACCAAAAAAGAAAAACTACTCTAGGAAATTATAAAGTTAAATAAATTGGAAAATCCTATAACCCCTAACTCTTTGGTGCAAAATATCTATCAAATCACAAAGATGAACTGGATAAAGTCATCATGCAAGAGGAAATAACGTGGAAACAACATTATAGGGTCCAACTGATGAATGAGGGAGATATGAACACTATGTTTTTCCATAAAATTGCTAATGGTCGCAAGCGCAGTAACTCCATACGATCCATTACAATTTACAATGTGGAAATTTTTGATCAGAACAAACTAAATAATGCTTTCACAAACTACTATAGAGAAATATTTGTGTTTGAACCAAAAACGGCACAAACACCAAATAGAAAGTAAAAGAGAATGAAAAGGGAAGAAAAACAAATTAAAACAAGTAAGAAATGAAAATACAGAGATTTATGGTAGTTCGGCAAACTCCCTCCTACGTCCACTTAATGATTTTATTACTTATCTTCTGACTTAGGGGCAGAAGTTCCTTGGGGCCGGTACAACTCCAACACTTAGATTTTAAGAATTACAAGAATATAGAGTATAATAGAGCTAGAGCCAAAAGATCCCTAAAAATGAGCCCTACCCCTCTATTTATAGAGATAGGGGACCTTAAATCCTGCACAAAAGTTACCCGGACTGTTCTCCTTGCCATAGATTAGTTCTTCATGAAAATAGGGGCTACATCATCAGATTTTATGGATCGGTACAACTCCATGGGTAGGGGCGGGTACCGATCCATAAGATAGCCAATATGGCCATTTTCAACTCTTTATATTGGATCATCTTATCGTTAGCTTCATGATTCCATAGTTGTTTGCATTAATGTTATCTTATTTCGGAGTCCAAAAGACGGAGTTGTAGAGGAATAGAGTTTCAGATCCAAGAATTCATGGAGATCGATAGAGAATTGAATTGGAACAACAGAATAACAGTGGAAATAGGTTTCTAACATCATGTAGGGTAGATAGGAAGAAGAGGGGCAGAATTGGTGGAGGTTATATAGGCCAGTACCGACCCATATGGTTGAGTCGGTACCAAACCCATACTTATGGAGTTTGGGTCCTTGAATTTTTGTGGTGGTATGGTATTTGTGTTGTGATCTTGGTTGTACTTTGGTTTTTGGGCTTCATGGTCATCTCTCTAGGCTTCTTGCCTTGATAACTTCGAAGTATGACTCATTGAGTTCGTTCGTATACTACCTTGTTAAAAGGCGGGATAACACTTGCCCCCCAAAGCATGCTTTGTGAATGGAAGGAGTGCTTTGTTCAAGAACAAATGTGATGTCAATCTTTGATAGTTGGGCACTTTGGCTAGTCCAGTCTTGGTGAATCATCCAGTTCCTTCGGATTCTCTTGTCAATTAAGGGTCGTTCCAGACCTAGCATAGCCTAGGACTCTAGACTTTGCCTAGGTGTTGTCTATACATTTTCACAATTCTGATTTCATTTGAAGTCATTACATCACATACCAAAACCATCCCGTGTTCATCTAGGATTTATCTGTTTCGTTTTAATTTCAAGGTATTTAAATCCTTTTATCAAATTCAATACATTTTTTAAGGTTTAATCTCTCCGGATAGTTTCATACTCAGTTTAATGTACGATCTCTCTAGATCATTTTATATTCAGTTTAATGTATGATTTCTCCAGATCGTTAGTCAAATCCATGGCCGTTTAGGGCCGATAGTTAAATCCGCGATCTCTCTGGATCGTTAATTGAGGTTATGGCCGTTCGAGGTTGATAATCATACCCATGGTCTTTTTGGATCGTTAATCAAATCGATGGCCTTTCGGGGCCGGTAATCAAATATGCGGTCGTTCGGACCGATAATCAAATCCATGGTCGTTTGGGACCACTAATCAAACTGCGGTCTCTTCGGGCCATTTCCGAACCCAATCATTTCACTCTCTGAAGATGGGACCCAACGATAAGAAAGCCCATCTAGATGCTCTCTAATGGAGTGACATGCTTCCTACAGTCCGGTCCTGACTTTCCGGTCGGGACTTAACGCGATCAAAGTCCATAGTCTCTTCGGACCTTTTTTAAGCCTAATCCGCTCGCTCTCCAGCAAGAGGACTCAATGACAAGCAAGCCCATCCGCTCACGCTCTGGTGAGGGGACTTACTTCTTGCACTCTAGCCCCGTCCCTTCGAATGAGACTTTATAGCAATTAATATCGTACATGTCCATTCGCTTGCGCTCTGACGAGGGGACTTGTACCTTACACACCGACCTTGTCTCTTCGGACCGGACTTTAAAGTGATCAATATCAGTCATCACATTCAATGTGGATTTCAATAATCAAATTCAAATATTTGAAACAGCATAAAATTTAATATCAAGGTAATTTCCTGGTCGGGCATTATATTCTAGCATCTAACCCAGAGCGTGCCTAGGGACCATTCGAGATCCTATACACGAGTAAGTGTCTAGACTGTATTATTGCATAGTTTATTGAAAAAGAGAAATAGAGTGCAAGAAACAAACCTGATTCCCTGCCATCCTGATCAAGGGATGACTATCCTTGACCTTGATCCAAGGCCATTTCCATTCGTTACGGTTGATGGCTGCTCTTGTTCCCTCACCGTAGTTCGATTCCTTACATATTATTGTAATCGGTTATCTCTGACCTATTCTAAAATCATATCCTAAAATTGCCTGCAATCATTTGTGTTATGCTCATCCAGCTCATGAATAGGCGGTATTTTCTAGATGCCCTTTCATGCTTCACGGTCTCTCTTCTCGCCAACTTTCGGTAGGGGATCTGTTCCCTGGTATCCAAATAGATCCACTTTGGAGTTTCATTTAAGCTCGTGTAATAATAGAATTTTGATTCCCTCGTCTATCGTTTTGATCCGTCAAAGCTGTCAACCGTCTTTCACTTTCCTTTATCCTTGCTAGATCATGCTCTGATTGCTCCTCCACCATCCAGAGCATTAACCTCTTCCTCATCGGCCTTAGCATCCTCCTAGTGTAGAAACCTTTTAACCTCATGATAAAACTCTACAAGATCCCTCGGAGGATTCAGTTCCAGTGCAATCTTGAAATACATCTTAGTAGCTATTATCGAAACTGCTGCCATCAAAACCGTTGAAAGGTCTGGCTTATCGACCATGGTAGCCGCTGCATTGAAACTTGTTAGAAAACTTCTGAGGATCTCTCCAGCCCTTTGCTTCATACTAGCAAATGTCATCACATTCTTGGGTCGTGAAATGTAGATCCAGAACTGCTTCACTAAAAGCTATTCACTAACTTGGCCCATGTGCTAATGGAACCGTTCTCCAGTTGTCTGAACCATAACGCTGCCAAACCCATCAAATATAAAGGAAAACACGATTCTATAACCTCTTCAGACACACCCAACACCTCCATGTGGTGGATGTACCTCATCATATGAACCATTGGATCCGTCTTCACATCGTACATTTCCAGCGTAGGTAATTTGAAATTAGGCGGAATTCTAGCGTACCAATTGTTTGGAGTGAATGGACTCCTGCTCACATCTTCAAAGCTTTGGTTAAGTAATCCACGCCTTATAGCTCATTTCACTAACTCAGCAAGTCTTTCATCGTTATTTAAAGGAACTCTAAGGTTAGCATTCACAGCCTCCCCCCTGACTCTGCGAAGAAATTCTGGTACATTCTCCTCCGGCAGTGCTTCTACATTCTGATCTACGTTCAAACACTTCACTTTAGCTCCATAATCTACATCATTCCTTCCTAGGGTAGGACAACTTGTGCCCCCGAGCCCTTAGGGGTCGGTACCGATGCGTACATTTTGTCGGGGTATATCCTGAGTCATTATACCTTACTTCCATGTAGCTGTGCTCCGACTTTAGGTCCTTGATTCTGATTTGCAGTGACTCCAGCTATTCCCATTTGTCCCATTCTTCTAAAGAAATTCTCCATTATCTCTTCCTGGTGTGCTATCATCTTTTCCTATAATCCATTCATCAGAGTTTCCATCTCATCCCAAGTTATGTAGATTGATGGGTGGTTTACTCCTGAGGACGCCTCTTGGCTACCCCCTGGTTGATTTCCTCCAACAATAGTCCTTTTAGTTGATTGTCTAGCCATTTAGAATCTTCCTAAGTCTTGAATCAGCAAGTTCAAGTGTTTCTCAGTGAAAGCACCATAAAAAGTAGAAGAAATAAAAAAGTGAAGAAAAGCAAATTAAAACAAGAAACGAACACATAGAGATTTATAGTGGTTTAGAAAACTTCAACCTACGTCCACTTAATGACATTATTACTTATCTTTTGACTTGGGTGCAGAAGTTCCTAGGGGTCGGCACAACTCCGACACTTAGATTTTAAAAATTACAAGAATATATAGTAGAGTAGAGCTAGAGCCAAAAGATACTTGAAAATGAGCCCTACCCCTCTATTTATAGAGGTAGGGGGCCTAAAATCTCACACAAAAGATCTCCATACTGTCTCCTTGTTATAGACCGGTTCTCCATGAAAATAGGATGCCACATCATCAGGTTGTATGGGTCGGTACAACTCCATGGGTAAGGGTTGGTACCAACCCATAAGATAGCCAATAGAGCCATCTTTAACTCTTTGTATTGGATCATCTTGTGGTTAGCTTCGTGATTCCATAGTTGTTTGCACCAATATTAGCTTGTTTCAGAGTCCAAAAGATGGAGTTGTAGAAGTGCAGAGTTGCAGATCCAAGAATTTGTAGAGATCAATAGGGAATTGAATTGGAATGATAGAACATTGGAAATAGGTTTCTAACATCATGTAGGGTAGATATGCAAAAGATAGGTAGATTTGGTGGAGGTTTTATGGGTCGGTACTAACCTCTAGGGTTTGGTCGGTCCGAACCCATACTTATGGAGTTTGGGTCCTTGAATTTTTTTGGTGGTTTGCTATTTGTGTTGTGATCTTGGTTATACTTTGATTTTTGGGCTTCATGGTCATCTCTCTAGGTGTCTTGCGTTGATAGCTTCGAAGTATGACTAGTAGGGTTTGTCCGTATATTGCCTGGTCAAAGGGCGGGATAACAATTTGGAATCCACATAGGATAGAGAATTAACGCTGGATGGGATGACCTCTACCCACCAAATTCCAGGATTGCTCTTGATGATATGGATTCTCCTTTCATCGAAGAATAGACCTTTAGGGCAATCAATGAAATGCCCAACGACAAATCTCTTGGTTCGAACAGTTTTCCGACCCTATTTTATAAGAAATTTTGGAATGTTCTGAAAAATGATATCCTAAAAATGTTTAACGAATTTTATAATGGGCATCTGCAACTTAGAATATTAAATTCGCAAACATTATTCTCATCCATGAGAAAGTAGGTGCGAATGAACTTAAAGACTTTAGACCTATCCTCTTATCAACTATTTGCTTAAAATTATTTATAAATAATAGCTATTAGGCTCAACACCAAAATGAATAACCTAATCGAAATAACTCAATCCACTTTTATAAAAGGTAGAAATTTATAGATGCAGTAGCAGTAGTCCAGGAGGTCATAAACTGTTGTCGTAAAATTAATGTTACTTGTGCCCTTTTAAAACTAGATTTTGCAAAAAGCTTTCGATTCGGTTGACTGGTTGTTTCTTCAAGAATTACTTCTAGCTAGGGGTTTCAGTCCTAGATGGGTTGGTTGGATTATGTCCTTACTACAAATCGAAAACTCTAGCTAATGCTTAATGGCATTCTAGGTAACAAAATTCAATTTAAACGTAGTTTAAGGTAAGAGGATTCGTTGTCTCCCTTACTTTTCAACTTAGTGGCAGATGTTTTTACCAAAATGATCAAACTTTCTATTAATAATGAGATCGCTGTTTATAGCCTTTCGATCCATTAGTTTGCTGATGACACCATTCTCTCTATCTTCCATCTTCCTAGACACATCACTGCTCTTAAATTAATTTTATATAGTTTTGAAATGCTCTCAGGACTCAAAATTAATTTTGGTAAGAGCTCAATTTTAGTTCTTAATGACGTGGATAACATGGAGAATCTAGTTGCTAACATTTTAAATTGTAATACATGAAATTTCTTCTATAATATTTAAGGTTCTTAATTAAACCTTCTAAACTTAAAAAAGAAGATCGGTAAATATTAATTGACAAAATTTGTAGGAAATTGACCAAATGGAACTCTAGATTCTTGTCTAGAGCTGATAGAATCATACTGTTCAATTCTGTCTTATCATCTTTACCTATCTGTTGGAGGTCATTTTACCACTTTCCAAGATGGGTCATAGATAAAATAAATAGAAGAAACTTCCTTGGGAGTGGAGAGAATACTAGTGGTAGCATTAAATGTCTGGTTAATTGGGATGTGGTCTTTAAGTCCAAAAAAGGAGGCTGGGGAGTTATAAATCTTCATAACTTAAATATATCCTTGTTGGGTAAATGGCTTTGGAAATATAGTAGTAGTAGTAATGAAAAATTACTGTGGAAGGAAATGATTTCTTATCAATTCTATGATAGAACCTTCACCTTTGTATTCCAAACCCTACAATTTATCTCATTTTTGGAGTTCCATTTTGAAAAATATTAATTTATTCAATCTTGGGATTAAAAAATTGCCCACTTGGTTAAAAATACGTCATTTTGACATGATAGTTAGCTATCACCAATCCCATTTACAATGGTGTACAAAGAGCTTTTTGACATTTATGACTTCAAAAATCCTTAATCTTTGAGGTCTTTAACCCCCACCTTGACTACCATTGGAACTTACACTTTTAACTGAGCCCTTAAGGACACCTCCTTAATCCAATTTGGCTCGCTCTATGCCAAACTAAAACTATAAAACTTAGATAACGAAAGTGATTCTAAAATTTAGTTTTTAGACAAGAGTAAAATTTACTCCTCAAACTCGATATATAAGTTTATAAGTTTATAAATTTCTCAGGGACTAAGCTAAATGGTTTTAAACATATCTGGAAAGTTGATGCCCCGGCCAAAACTATATTGCATATGTGGTTAATCATTTATGTAAAATTAAACACAATTGAAAGTTTAAAGATAAAGAACCTTCACATAAACAGAAATGTGTGTATTTCTCTATCAATCTTGAAAATGTATCTCATATGTTCTATGAATGTCCCCTAACCTACTTTATCCTCCTCGGCAACTTAGAAAATTTCGGCTTCAACGTGACCATTAATAATGTTAATATAGATAATTATTAGAATAACCTAAGGTTTCATTGGGATAAACATCATAGAATTTAATTAGATATCATATATCTTATTTCCTATTGGTACATATGGTTAGAAAGGAATCAAAGAATTTTCAATAATGTTATTGCCCCTTCTTATAGTCTGATTTGTTCTTTCTTGCTTTTAACATGCAACTAGATCGTTAACCCAAGTTATAAATTGGCTGAAAAGCCTTTGTTCAAAGAATTCATGGTAAAAGTAAAAAAGTAACATCAATACCCTAAGAAGCAAAATTTAGCATCGCAATGGGAGGCACAATACACCTTGAGTACAGAAGTAGTACACATTTCTAATACAAACAATAATTTGACCTTATTACTTCTCTTTGATAGCTAGACCCATTACCTCTTACTATTGTCATTTTATTTATTGCTACATATTTATGTATATAAACTTCTATGTATATACATATGTGTGTGTTTGACTAAACTTAGATTGAGTTATTTCAGCATTAGTTGAGGCAGTGGCAAGGTAGATTCTGATTTGCTTTCGCCATTGGTTGATTCAGACTTCTTGCAAGCTCCAGACCGGGTTACTTAGTTGCTACACTAGGGGATCTTATTGCATTTTTGGATCCTTCCTACATCTCATGCAGATTCGGTTTTTCTCGTTTTAGGACTAGGACTGGTGTTAGGTTATATTAGCTACGTGTTAGATCCATTGGTGTGTTTTCAAAGTCCTTTGGAGTCTAATCATATATTTTGGGGATGGATTTTTCTTTTTCCATTATATGAGGGGTATTCACTACCTTCTAGGCTTGTTGGGAGCACCTATTTAAAAGTATGGAATAAAATTATGTGAATGCTCTCCTCCTTAAGAGGATCATTTTAATCAATATATATATATATATAGTTGTTTATACATAATAAAACAATGTTGTATGTTTTAAATAAATAAATTACTAAAATATATATAAATAAATATAAAAATTATTGCTGGAATAATAATGTTTCACATATATATAATTTGAAAATATCTATTTTATAATAAATATATTTATATTGTTTATACATATTAATACAATGTGATGTATTTTATATATAAAAATTAGATATATAAATAAAAATAAATAAATAAACAAAATATTATTTTCGACTGTAGTAATTATGTTATATAAATATACAATTTAAATTTAATTAAAGTTATATAACTAATATACTTAAGATCTAGTTTTGAATTTTAAAATGATTTACTATGTCTTAATTAGATATTTTAAATACAAAATTTGAATTTAAAAGTTATCGACTTAGTAAAAGTTAGACCAGATATTTTATTACATATAAATAATTTAGAAATTTTATATTTACATTTATAAATTTTAGAAGTATATTAAACAATGTTTTGAGATTGTTACCAAATATACAAATAACCAATGTTTACATAGTGTATATAAATCTGAATTTCTACTTATGTAACCATTAACCATGTACGCCATGCTATGTTGCACACTACTCTTATATATACACATGAGCATATATTGATCTACTCAAAATATAATTTTTTTAATTAATTAACATATATTATATAATTAAATAAAGAAAATTAAATAAAACATGATTTTAATTAAACTAACTAGATTGGCTCTAGTACAACCATTTGATTTCATAGGCCCTCTAAGATTTAATTAGAGAATTTTATTACAATTCACCCATTTCACTTGTTGTTGACTAGCCCAGTTCCAATAATGGTATCATAACCCAAATGGTTTATGCGGTCCAAATTAACAACTTTAGAACCAATTAATAAAGCATACTTATCTGATTGGTGTCTAGAATAGTGGTGTCTAGGATTGGGTGGAATAATCAATTATTTGCCTTACTTGACTACTGGCCTAACCCAATTGATAGAGTAAGTCCAAAAAGTTAACCTAATTTTAAAGGCTCAAATTGATTTGTTCTTGGGCTAATTTTCAAAATTCAGTTTGAAAAATTAAAAGTATATTTTAAATTTAAATGTTAAATTTGAAACATAAATTGAAATTTTATAAAGGATATAAAATAAATTTAAATTTATCAAACATGTTTAAAAAAATAAAACAATAATTTTTAATTTTTAATATGTCTATTATTTAATTTGATTAATTAAGCCAAATTAAATAATTAATTAAAATGTTGATTATACACACACAAGTATATGTATGCAACTGTAATTGTTATAGTTATTTATTTATCTTATATTTGTTTAAGATAAACTATAGTAAAATTTTAAAACTAATTTAATAGTAATTAAATTTTTAATTAAAATAGTGAATATATTAAATTAAATTAATTAAAGGTTAATTAATTAAAATGTATACATATATTCATATGTGAATATACAAATATTCATATGTGTATATACAAACTATAAATGTTATAACTAATTAAATATTTTAAGATAAATAATATAAATTTTAGAAATTGTATATAAATTAAATTAATTAAATATGATTCAGTGATAAACTAAAATCAATTAAATATGATTTAATTAATAAGAATTAAAATTTATTGAATATGATTTATCAAATAAAATACATATATACACATTACATAAGTTGATTAAATTATAACAATTATAAACAAATTAAACTGGTAAAACTATATATGTATAAAATAATGTATGTGGAACATAAATAAACGCAAAATAGATTTTAGAATAAATACATATGTAAAGAACATATATCCCAATTTCAGATGTGCCAGACACTTGAATCACGAAGGTATTCATAAAAAATGCATCATTCCTTAAATCAATATCACTTAATGTACATATATTAACGATTATGAATCCTTATTATATAAGTTATCCTCTACCATTTATATATTAATATATTACTTGCATACTCTTTAGTTGTTGAGAAATATCAAGCTAGGGATGTTACGGGAAGTGCTATCAATATATTGACTAAAAGAGGTAAGATACATGCACATATTTGTTGAGCAAGCTCAAGGTATGTGCATTATACTTAGGTCATCGTGAAATGCTAAGTACGAGTATGTAATTTCTCTCAATTTGTTGAGCAAACTCAAGGTCAAGGTCGAGGTTAGGACAAAGACCGCGGATAGGAGTTGTGTATGATACAGTAGATAAAGAGTTATACATCGCTTACAGGCCTATGATCGGTTGAGCAAACTCAAGATCAGAATCCCAAAACAAGTGAGTCCTAACACTAACTGGAGAAATCGAAAGGTTTCTTTATTTCTCCTAAGGTTTTGAGGAATACAAAAATCTAGTGGGAGCCATGTTAGAAAAATGAAATGAACACATTTGACCTTGTAATATTGTAAGAATATATGCTATGCAAGTTTCGACAAAATTCTACAACTAGTATAATCGAGAAAATGTTTATCGGTTAAAATATACAAATGAACTAAATTAAGATTAACATAGAAATATAAAACATACTTACCAATAAATATTTTAGCATGTTGTCAATTCAAGAACCATACAAGAGCCAAATTATAAAACTACTGAATACATTTGTACCTTGGTTACTTAGGTGTTTATTTGCCCAAGACCATGTACTGTCTTCCATGAGTTTTGAACTCTAAAAGCAATACAAGAAATTGAATATTTGATCCATATTCGATCACATATAAATATTATATGATGAACAATGGTCATTCATAATGTATGAAACCTCAATGAAATTAGTTCATTCGAAATGAGTAAGTAAACCATAATTCTAGATCATGTATTCAATATGATTGATTCTAGTAAGGATCTTCTAGTGTTAAATGTAACATTAGACCGAAAACTACAAGATGAACCTAAGAGTTAGATCACTAAAATGACATTTTTATCAACTTACATAAAGTGCAATTTGTTTGATAATTTAAGTATTATAGATGACCAATGTAATTTTGTAAAAAGCTCAGTGCAGTCTTGTAGTAAGGATTTCTTTTAAATGGTTCGACCATTTGGAAAGAAAAGCGAATATGCGAGAGTGGATGTAACTTAAGCACAATTAGGCTGAAGAGAGTGAATAGTCATCTCTACTTCATGAAGAGGCATCAGTTTGAGAATTGTATAAAATACTAGTAGATACTTAATGTAGAATGAGAAATGTGGTTTCTATTCTGTTGTATTTTCGTATAAGAGATTATTTTATATAAGAGTTATTTCTTCAAGTTCAAGATATTTGATCTAAACCTTGTGACTGTAAACTAGTTACAGTAAATGAAACAAATAGCTCACGTTAAGTGAATGAATGGAGCTTTGTATTTCATATGCTGTTATAGTAATGGCGCAAATAATGGGAGCTTTACATATAACACTTATCAATGGATGCATCATGATATGAAAAATTGTTTTCCTAATTATACCAATATCATTTATGAAATAATATTTTTTTAGTATTGACTGAAAATAGATATATTTTATTTTGTTATAAATATTCATTTTTAAATAAATATATTATAATAACGGTATTTGTCTTATAACATCAACGATATATTAGCTATAGAGAATACATAAGTATCTGAAATCTTTACAATTATTTTGGAATTATGAACTAATCCATATCCTTGAGAAATAATATAATAATCATATGATTATTAATCATACAGTACTAGAGAATTGTATCTCAAACGATCAGGGGCAAAGAATCTATTTAATGAGAGCAGGAAAAGAGTTGGTGAACTATTTAGATTACTACATACAAATATATGCATTTCAAAGTCTAATGATAATAGAATGGATCCAATCACTTTGTTAAATCCATAGGCAAATTATCATAGAAATAAACATGTGTTTTGATACACAAGTAGTGTATTTATGATAAGTTCATTGAATATAAAACAGAAGTAGAAAACATAACATGTAAATGAAATAAAAGAATTCGATTTGATTGAATAAGTGAGTGTGTTGGAAAAGGGTTCCAAAAATACCTAAAATTAATAAGATTCAATCTCAAAAGTTACTGCTCCTCATGATACATAATAATGCAGCGATAAGGAGTAATCAGACTTTGTTGGACAAAGTACGATTGATGATGTGAAGTTGAGATAAAAAAATTCTATAAGCATATGTACTTAAAAGTAAGTACATAGGTTGAATTTAATTTCATCTAAAGCATAGTTTACGATATCATACAAGATAAGTTTTGATTAGAAACCCCTAAGTATCCTAGGTCAAGGAGTTGACAGGTTGTTAAAGTTGAAAGGTGCACGTAATATTTGTTCATGAGGGACCTTGTGTAGAAAGAATATTAAAAAGCCCTAAGATATTTCGAAAATATAAGTAAACAACACAATACTTATTGTTAATGACGTACCTATGTTAAAGTCAGTTCAGTTTGATTGTTTAACTCTCGATATTAGATTTAAAAATAACAAATTTTATAGTCAATATAAAATAATGTTGGGATTGTCCAAAATAAAATAAATGGAAACCATATTGAAATTTTTAATGTGGAGAATATGAGATGAATTTCATATGCGTTGGTAATAGACCATATATGATGTGTTTTATAGTATAACACATTTCACCTATGTACTTGGTACATCGAGCGAATATCAAATCCAAAATAAGATCACCAAGTGGTGGTTAATAGAGTTCTTGAGTATTTTAGAAACATTAGAGAATTGTTAATGGAAACAATGAACTCCTTATGAAGGAGTATTCAGACTTGAACTTCATAAGTTATTTCGAGAAGACTAGTCAATCCTAAATTCATGTTCAACCTTAGTTAAGGAGCATTACGTTGGAAATGTTCCAAACAAGAGTTGTGGCTAACTCAACCAATAAATATGTACATCTCCTTGAATAACACCGCATAAAAAAATGTGTGTGTGTGTCTAGGAACCCTTTTCACAAGAGAGGAACTCCTTAAGGAAATACAGATGGGGAACTACATCTAATTATCTTCTTCCCCTAAGTTAGATTTCTTATGATATATAAAGGCTTCATTTTATTTGGATGTGATTTAAAAGTTTGCGCTTGCGGATGAGAAATTAGGTAAAAGAAGAGATATGGAATCTCCGTCATTTATCTTCATATTGATGGGTATTCACCTGAGAAGAAGTAGGAACCCAAAAATTGCAGCTGCCACTTATGGAAAAAGTAGAAGTAAGCTTATGCGACGAACAAAATTTCCAAATCAAAACAATATAAGTTGTATGATTAGATTATCAAGTAGAATCGGATCTACAGGCGGATCAAATAGAAGGAAACTACATGCGAATTGAAAAACAATGATTTGCGCATTCTACAGACACAAAACTGCAAACTTGTCAATATCTTTAAGAACTAAAAGCACCAAAAGGATCTTGATAGTAACTGAATAGCGGTGTACTCAGTTTCAATTCTTATAGACCGGAGATTCTCACGACTTCAGATCTAAAGTAGAAAACCGAAAACAGTGACGATAAACCATGCTATGGTTTCCTTAACATGATTTATGGATTTCAAATCTTGGTGTGAGACTCGAGTATTATCAGGAAAGAAACAGCTTAGCAATGTGATTTGGTTTTGACAAAGAACAAGGCGATGATTTTTCAGGGTACAAATAGTATGTATAGATTTTAATTGAAATTGAGTTTAACAGTGTAGACAGATTGGAATGGAAGCATTCACTGTTAACCTTCAGTCTATGTTTGGATGAACTGTAGCTTAAGGAAACCGTCGTGATGACATGGAAGCATGATGAAGAAAGAAGCGATTATTGGTGAGAGAAGTTTCTGTTAGAGATCCTTGCATAGGTGAATGAAGATATAGTTCCACATCACCAAAAACAAAGAAGTTTTCATGTTTATATACTCCTTCCCATCAACCTATATCGGCCCTTAGGATCGGGTAATTTTGTGCGAAGGGAAGGACTATATGGCCATGGTTTAACACACATGTGCGCCGCCCGGGTTCGGGTCTAACGTGTTACTATCTTTTTGCAAGAAAAAACAAAGCCTGTTTTGAATGGTTGTTTTTTTAAACAGATGCAAACAATGACGAATAGTAAAGGCTAGGCTTTAGTTTTTGCAACAAATGAGCCTAATGATTATTGTTGGTCCCTGCTTTAATAATGAAATTATTTGGGGATGCGAAGTTGCTATATTAGTGTGTTGTAGTGTTTAGCATTTAGCATATGTGTATTTCTATTGCTATATTAGTTGTACATCGGTAGGACTAGATGGAAAATAAATCAACATAGTTAAGTACTTTGTTGCAGCGTGATGTATAATGTAATATATTTGGGAAAAGCAATAAAAGAAACCAATTTTCAAATATATATGTGGACAAATTATAACTTAGCTAGGAGTAACAATGTCGCAATGAAGTTTGCGAAAAAAACCTAGAGCATGGTAAAAGCCTAGAAACATACTTCAAAACTTTCACATGATAAAAGCAGTTTATCAGCGATGGAGAGAGTTGATTGAAAGAGTAGATAATTAAAATAATATAGCAAACCATTCACTAATGGACCAACTCAATAAATTTTGAGAAAATTGATCGACATGATGGGAATAAGATTCCATAATTGACCCTAAGTGCAAGTAGGAAATTGAGAGAGTTAAGGGTATGCCCTAAGGGCAATTATGTTATTTGTTACATATATTTAACTCTATAACTAATTTTGTTGGTAATAAAGGTATTTGATTTTTATATATATACATATATAATATATATATATATATGTTGATATAGCTAGTTGAGTAATTAATATTTACTATATTAAATAGAAATCCTTAAATGATATGTTATGTGATAATAATTATGAAGAGTTATAATCATGAGAAAATTATCATAATATAAAATAACATATTATTTTACGTATTCCTGGTCAGGATGTAGGATGTTTTGAGAAATAATATCGATAAATCCATTGAGTCCAAAGTGTGTAAAACTCTCCAAATGTTGGGCAATACTCATGGCTAATGGGGATACCAAAGGTTTACCTACTCATATTTAGTGGATACCTATAAAATGACTCATCTGTAGTTTCATGTTGGTTAACAACAACTAAGTCAAATGGAAACCATGAAGTGACGATGTTACATAATTCTCTCAACTTGAGAATACTATTGAACTCCAATATGGCAACTCCACTTTGATTATAGTTAAATCGTAGCATAGCAACCATCAAACTACTGTAGTTGGGTCTGAGTTGAAGCATTGGAAGTGAAACACTATTCAATGAAAAATTCTTCTCCTCGGTTGTATGAGATTAGTACCACGATCAACTATGGTAAACTCAAAGTCAAAATCTTTTGCCAGAGTACTATGATTAGTAATAAATTTTATTATTGAACCAAGGAATTTGTGTGCTGACTAACTGTGATGACCGCACTACACCACCGGTACTCAATATACAAAAGATAGTTCATTGTTGTTGTACCCGGCCGAAGTTGGACGACCGCTAAGGTTTAAAAGAAAAGAAGACCAATTACAGAACATGTCGTATATCTCATAGCACATCGAATAAAATATAATAGTCATCACAAATATAAAACAACAGAGAAAGTAATAGCTAAGTAATCCAAAATCAGAGCGCGGCTCCATAGAGTTATACAACATAATAGTAGAGTTCATACTAAACATGAATAAACCCAAATAAACTATATCAAAATATAAGAAAACACAGTCTAAGGCTTCATAGTGTTGTACAACATAATCATAAGTAAGTCCATATATAATATGACATAGCTCCATTTACTCGTCCTCTGCATATCCACCGCAATCACAAAGACATGTTATCTAGTCTACTCATTTAAGAGTACCCGAGATAATAAGAAGCAAAGTGTAACAACCCGCATATTTTATGATTGTATATTTAAATGTTTTATTTAAATATAGCATCGTTAGTCGAATTTAAGTCCGAAATGTCACTTTTTGCAAATAGTCGAATTAGGACTCGAGACCACTTCCATTAAGTCCAAAATGGCGTTTGCGACTTTTTTGAGTATAAACATCGATATGTTTGGAGTTGAGTGAAATTTTGATATTTTCATTTAGGGCTTTGGGTTTCAACCCAATAACCTAACACCCAACCCATCTAATACCCTAACTCCCACTCCACTCGACTTCATTCCTTCATAACATTTCCTAACACTCAAGCTAAGGTAAAAATGGGGGAAGAGAAAGGAAATTGGAATTCCAAGCCCTAGATTGATTAGGAAATACAAATTCTAGCTCCAACATCGAAGAGAAGCTTAGGTAAGCATCCTCTTCTTCTTCTCCATCTCAATCTCTCTCCAATTTCAAAAATTTCCTATAACCTAACTTAGGAAATATTGCTTATGATCTTAGATTGGAGCTTCTAGAGTTGAAATTGAAGAGTAATTGATCTTTTCTTTGCTTTAGAGCTTCTCGTTTGTTGTTTTTAGGTTAAAAGGTGAGTTTTTGAACTCACATCTATGTCTATACCTTTGATAGTTGTTTGGTAGTAATTCCTAACATCTATTCCTTGTTCATTTTCCTTTGAATTGAATTAGTTTGATGAATATTCCAATTTTGGTGGTTTGAAGTCAAATCTTTAAAAATCCTATCTTTGATGTTTGAACACGTTGTTGGGGTGTATCGAAGAGCCTATAAGGCTGGGTTGTCGCTTGGCATAAATCCCTAGTCTCCGATGCTCGTCCGATCGCTCCCGTTTGGATTTTTGCCCCTTTTGGGGACTAGGCTGAAAATACTGGAAGCCACAATTCAGTCGACTGAACTATAGAGTCAGTCGACTGAATCTGGGACCAAAAAATTCTCTGGTCCTGTATCAGTCGACTGAAACTGGGAACCAAATGTTCCTGGCCTTGTCAGTCGACTGAACCAGAAGGTCAGTCGACTGAACCAGGAACCCGAGAGTTTCTGGCCTTGTATCAGTCGACTGACCTTCTAGTTCAGTCGACTGAATCTGTGAAGTTTGCTTTTTGCCTATTTTAGGCTGTTTTGTGTGGGTTTTCCGGTTTTTAATCGATTTTTGATGATCCGAATTGTTGCTATCATTTATCGTCTTTGATGACTTCTTTTTCGGGATTTTCGGGAATATCCATTTTGATGGATTCAGTATCGATTTTTATGGTTTTAATTCACGTCGTCGAATGTGGATATTGGTGATTGATTGTTTCTACAATCATTTCTGTAATTTGTCACTTTAAAATATAAATGTTTCCTATACTAGTAATAAATATTCAAACTCTTTCACAAAGATGATTCCAACTCTATTTTTAATACAAAGCTCGTTTATAAATTCGTTTTCCAAACTATTAGTATATACAAACCTTTACCTCATTCGTATGAGAAATCTAATTAAACGGCTTAGCAAAACAAGTGGTATGAAACACTTGCGTTTACTTTGTCGGTTAATTCTTAGACTTGTTCGATTGAAATCTTGTGACAATTTTCGAGTGGAAGTCTACAATTTGTTCGTAAATATTTAAGTTAAGCCAGTGGTTATGGGACATGAAGCTAAACTCTTATATTTACTAGCTTTGTGTGATTCACACTTTTTATTGATCAATGATGATCATTTTGTGATTTAGACTAGCGATGTGCGACGTCTCTTTGTTTGTGTGGGGATTAAACCTCGTTTGTGGAGTTTCAACTCAAAATTGGTGGGGTATCGACCCATGTTCTTCAGGCCATTTGTGGAGCTTCGGCTTAAAATTGATGGTTAGCGACCATGGAATAGCGTTCCGTTTGTGATGCACATGTTGGTGAGTTTTCATGCTCCCGTTTGTGATAGGCCTCCCCCCTTTTGTGATTTCTGGATTTCTAGTTGATGATTTCTAGAATTTGTGTTTCACCAATTTTCGTGGTTTGCATTGATAAGCTCTATCAATATTTGTGTTGTGGTGAATAATTTAAAGAATTTGACATTCTTTTTGGTGCTTGAGAATATTTGAGATATTGTATGATTTTTGTTGCCACCTTATGTAAACTTGTCACAGTATGACATTTTTGTTATCATACGTTTTTGTCATATCTCTTATCCTATCTCATTTTATATGATATTTATAGCTAGACTAATCCGTTTATTATTTTCTTCTTAAATAATACTCGGGTCAGTCCGAGGTATTTCAGGTGCTCCTGCTTGACTTCTTATCGGGATTCATCATTTGATTTTTGGCTAACTACTTTAGATTAGTAGTTTTTGTTATTATACATTCGAGATAGTGACTCCTTGATGTATACATATTCTTTTATCTAGCACTTGTACCTATTCTTTTATGATGTAGTGGATCTTATATGACCACTATTTTGATGTACACTTTTATGTGATATATTCATATCTGATTTCGCCTTTGTGATATGAATATCTGTGACTGATTTGTGTTCTGTTTATTTCTATATTTGTTTCCAAAGTCCACCTAGCCACTGTGTTGTAGCTTTGAGTTTGTATTCGATATGCCGGATTTCCTTTTGAAATGAAATGTAAGTTATATTATCTGACATATCGGTACTCGCACAAAGCAATTACATAGTTGGTCGCTCCTCAACAGCCTTATTCTTCGTGCTAGTCGACGACATTACTCAGTAGTGTCCTTGGTTAGTGTGAGTATAGAGGTGGGGCGTCACAACTTGGTATCAGAGCCAAACTTCGGAACAATGTAGAATAATCTAGCAAGGATCATTGTCCTAAGTCTTTCTTAGGAATCGTGCCATAGGATTTAATTCGAGTCTTCGCACCGTTCTATCCTATTTCTTTTTATGATGCCTTGTTTTATCAATCAAGTTTGTTTGATATTCATTCTATGAATAACCTTTTTCTTCTTTTTTTCTTTCTTAAAGAAAAGAAATGGTTAGACCAGGCCGTCCCAGCGCCGGTCAATCCAGTGCTACTCCTCAGGATGGAATATTCATGTCTGCTCAGCAACTTCTAGATCTTGTGAAAAATGCTCAAGCTATCAGACCCATTCTAGAGCCTACTCATCCTAAATCTGGGTTTGCATGCTTGTGCAGTGATTACACCAGCTTGGGTGGAAAGCCTTTCAAGGGTTCCGAGAGCGTTATAGAAGTCCAAGCTTGGCTTAGAACATGCGATCGCATCTTTTCCCGCATGAATCTTATTGATCTACATCGAGTCCAAGTGGCTTCTAGCATGCTCCAGGAGAGAGCATTAGATTGGTAAGAGCTTTTGATTTCTGAAATTATTGAAGCGGATCTTACTTGGGAGCAATTCCGGGAAAGATTCGAATTGAAGTTTGTGCCGGAGGCTGAAAAAGTATCTCTAGCTCGACGCTTTATTGACCTTGTTCAAGGTGAATCTTCTGTGACGGATTACGTCGCATCTTTCGAATCTCTATCTAAATATGGGGTCGAGTATATTATTACCCCATTGAAGAAAAATCAGTGATTTGTCTATGGGTTGAATAAGAACCTCAAAAAGCCATTACTTCTGAAATTAGAAGTTTCTTTCGATCATCTTGTTGATATCGCTCTTCGACTCGAAGAGGCCGATAAAGAACGTGATGTTGAAGTCAAACAAAACATCAATAAGAAGAGGCCTTTTAAATTCAAGCCTAATCCCAACAAGAAAGGAAAGAAAGCAATTTCGGTAGCAAAGACTCCTACCTCTAGTCATGGAGAATGTTACAATTGTGGTTCTAAGGACCATTATGCGAACAAGTGTCCGAAGTCTCTTACTTGCCGCTATTGCAAGAGTTCGGATCATACTATATCTTTGTGCCCCAAACTTCAAAGCAAGAAGGAAGGCAAGCTAAATGTTGTACAAGCCCCTACTAACATTCCTCGTGGTCAAGGTATTTCTCATTCTATCCTTGATGGCATTATTATACTTCGTGATCTTCCTATTCGAGTTCTTTTTTATACGGGTGCATCTCACTCTTTTATATTAAAAGAACTTGTTGATGCTTTGTCTTTGAATGTTATTGGCTTGATATCTTCATTGAGAATTGTGAATCTAGTTGGTGGATCTGCAACACTCAGTTTACTTTGTAAAGATGTCGAGATTATTTTATGCGATTACTCTTTCCGTGCCGATTTGCATGTTATGCGTTACCTTGGTTTTGGAATGATTTTGTATATCTTCAACATCCTCAACCTGTTAAGCAAATTTCTCTTGTTCTTAAAGATTCAGATTCCAATTCAGGAGCATCCTTGTATTCTCTAAATCCTCATGATGACGATAATGATGATGAGGAAGTGTTATTTCTCTAATTCACATTGTTCGTGAATTTCCCGACATATTTGAGCCCGTATTAGGATTACCACCTAAGCGAGAAATTAAGTTCAGAATTAATCTAATCCCTGGAGCTCTACCTATTACTCGTCCTCCTTATCGTATGTCCAATAAGGAAAATGAGGAGATGCGTAAACAATTATCCGAATTGGAAGCAAAACAGTTTGTTCGTTCTAGTTCCTCTCCATGGGGAGCTTCGGCTATTTTTGTGAAGAAATCTGATGGTACACTTAGGCTTTGTGTTGACTACCGCAAGCTTAATGATCTCACCATCAAGAATAAATATCCCTTACCTCGGATTGATGATTTATTCGATCAACTTAGTGGTGCTAGAGTCTTTTCACAATTAGAATTAGCAACCGGTTTTCATCAGCTCCGTACTGCAAAGGATAGCATTCCTTTGACATCGTTCCGTACTTGTTATGGATCTTATGAATGGCTTGTTATGCCATTTGGTTTAACGAATGCTCCAGCTTATTTCGTTGACCTTATGAATCGAGTTTTCAAAGACTTCCTCGATCAATTTGTTCTCATCTTTATAGATGATATTCTTATTTATTCTAAAACCGAGGAAGAGCATGAAAATCATCTTCGGATTGTGTTGGAAACTCTTAGGAGCAACCAACTGAAAGCAAAATTTTCTAAATGCCACTTTTGGCAATCTCGTGTGAAATTATTAGGGCATATTATTTCTGAATCTGGAATTTCCATGGATCCTTCAAAGATTGAAGCGATTCAAAATTGGAAGAGACCGGAGAGTGTGAAAAAATTCGTAGCTTTCTCGGATTGGCGGGCTATTATCGTCGATTCATAAATGACTTTTCTAAAATTTCCGTACCTCTCACAAGTTTGACAAAGAAGGGAGTTAAATACATTTGGTCAGACAAATGTGAAGCAGCTTTTCAAAAATTAAAAGAACTCCTTTCCGATGCTCCTATTCTTGTGATTCCCGATGGGAACCAAGACTTTATTGTTTATACCGATGCTAGTCGTGTTGGTTTGGGTGTCGTTCTCATGCAAAGGGAACGTGTTATTGCTTATGCTTCTAGGCAATTAAAGCCTGCCAAGACTAGATATGCCACACATGATTTAGAGCTCGTGGCTATTGTTTTCGCCCTTAGAATTTGGCGTCATTATCTTTTGGGAGAGAAATTTGTTCTCTACACCGATCATAAATCCTTGAAGTATTTATTCTCTCAAAAGGAACTTAATATGCGTCAACAACGTTGGCTCGAGTTCCTTGCATCTTATGATCTTGATATTCTTTATACTCCCAGAAAGGGAAATGGTGTTGCCGATGCCCTTAGCCGAAAGCAACAAGCGGTTGTTTCCATGATGATATCCGAATGGAATGATCTCGTGACTTTATCCACTTGTGAGATTCAAGATCGTGAATCCAATTCATGTTCATCTCTTGTTTTATGTAGCCTTGAGGCTTATCCTTCTCTTTTAGACCGCATTCTTAAAGCTCAAAAGCATGATCCTAAATTGGTTCTTCTTAGCCAAAGTTGTAGGGATAAAATTGATATTGAAGGTTTGAAAGACTTTGATATTGATGCTTGTGGCGGTATTCGAAAATTTGGTAGACTTATTGTGCCAAATATTATTGATCTTCGTAAAGACATATTAGAAGATTCTCATCGTTCTAAATTTACCATTCATCCCGGTAGTAGTAAAATGTACGTGGACATGAAGCGACTTTATTATTGGGATGGAATAAAATCTGACATTGCTAACTTTATTAAGCGTTGCATGACTTGCCAACTCATAAAGGCCGAGCATCAAAGGCCCGGTGGGCTATTGCAACCTTTGGACATTCCAATTTGGAAGTGGGACCAAATTTCCATGGATTTTATTGACGGTCTTCCCCGTTCTCGTTCGGGTCATGATAGCCTATGGGTGATAGTAGATAGACTTACAAAATCCGCCCATTTTATTCCCGTTTGGTCCAATCGGACCGTACCTCTTTTGGCCAAACTCTATGTTAAAGAAATTGTTAAATTACATGGAGTTCCTACTTCTATTGTTAGTGATCATGATCCATTATTTACTAGTGGATTTTGTAAAGGACTTCAAAAAGCTTTGGGAATAAAGCTTAATTTTAGCACCGCTTATCATCCTCAGTCCGATGGACAAACCGAGCGTATGAATCAAACTCTTGAAGATCTTTTTCGTGCATGTGTTCTTGATTTTGGTGGAAGTTGGGAAGATCATATTTCTCTTGTTGAGTTTTCCTATAATAATAGCTTCCAATCTAGTCTTGGTATGGCACCTTTTGAGGCACTCTACGGAAGGCCATGCCGATCTCCTTCGTGTTGGCTTGAAGCCGGTGAGAAGCTGGTTTTAGGTCCAGATTTTATTCGGGATGCCACATAAAAGATTGACCTTATTCGTCATAGGATGAAAGAAGCTCAAAGTAGACAAAAATCCTATGCCGATAATCAAAGAAGGAAATTAGAATTTTCTGTAGGAGATTTTGTGTTTATTCGTGTTTCACCTATGAAGGGTGTTGTGCGTTTCAGTCGATCGGGAAAATTAGCATCTTGATATATTGGTCCATTTCCTATCACCGAACGCATTGGTTCTGTGGCTTATCGCCTTTTATTACCGGCTCATTTTTTTGCTATTCATGACGTATTCCACGTCTCTCAACTACGGAAATGCCTTCGAGATTTCGATTCTATTCTTGAGCCTGGTGTTATTGAAGAAATTGAAGTTTCGCCTAATTTGACTTATGAGCAACATCCTATTCGTATCATTGCTACGGAGGTTAAACGCCTTCGAAATAAAGATGTTCCTCCTGTGAAAGTTCAATGGTCCTCAAATCCTAAGGATTGCTCTTGGGAATCTAGAGAATTCATCAAGCGAACACATCCGGACTTACTCTCTCGTGCTCCTTAGGGTGAACTTCTCATTTTAAAATTTCTTCTTTTTGTGTTTGTTATGCCTTTGTATGGTTGTTACTTTTTATTTCTTTTTCTTAAGTATTGCGATGATGCAATTTCTTTAAGGAGGGGAGTCTGTAACAACCCGTATATTTTACGATTGTATATTTAAATGTTTTATTTAAATATAACATCGTTAGTCGGATTTAAGTCCGAAATGTCACTTTTTGCAAACAGTCGAATTAGGACTCGAGACCACTTCCATTAAGTCCAAAATGGCGTTTGCGACTTTTTTGAGTATAAACATCGATATGCTTAGAGTTGACTGAAATTTTGATATTTTCATTTAGAGATTTGGGTTTGGGTTTCAGCCCAATAACCTAACACCCAACCCATCTAATATCCTAACTCCCACTCCACTCCACTTTATTCCTTCATAACATTTCCTAACACTCAAGCTAAGGTAAAAATGGGGGAAGAGAAAGGAAATTAGAATTCCAAGCCCTAGATTGATTAGGAAAAACAAATTCTAGCTCCAACATCAAAGAGAAGCTTAGGTAAGCATCTTCTTCTTCTTCTCCATCTCAATCTCTCTCCAATTTCAGAAATTTCCTATAACCTAACTTAGGAAATATTGCTTATGATCTTAGATTGGAGCTTCTAGAGTTGAAATTGAAGAGTAGTTGATCTTTTCTTTGCTTTAGAGCTTCTCGTTTGTTGTTTTTGGGTTAAAAAGTGAGTTTTTGAACTCACATCTATGTTTATACCTTTGATAGTTGTTTGGTAGTAATTCCTAACATCTATTCCTTGTTCATTTGCCTTTGAATTGAATTGGTTTGATGAATATTCCAATTTTTGGTGTTTTGAAGTCAAATATTTAAAAATCCTATCTTTGATGTTTGAACACGTTGTTGGTGTGTATCGAAGAGCCTATAAGGCTGGGTTGTCGCTTGGCATAAATCCCTAGTCTTCGATGCTCGTTCGATCGCCCCCGTTTGGATTTTTGCCCCTTTTGGGGGCTAGGTTGAAAATACTGGAAACCACAATTCAGTCGACTGAACTGCAGAGTCAGTCGACTGAATCTAGGACCAGAAAATCCTCTGGTCCTGTATCAGTCGACTGACCCTCTGGTCCAGTCGACTGAAACTGGGAACCAAATGTTCCTGGCCTTGTATCAGTCGACTGAACTAAAAGGTCAGTCGACTGAACCAGGAACCCGAAAGTTTTTGGCCTTGTATCAGTCGACTGACCTTTTGGTTCAGTCGACTGAATCTGTGAAGTTTGCTTTTTGCCTATTTTAGGCTGTTTTGTGTGAGTTTTCTGGTTTTTAATCGATTTTTGATGATCCGAATTGTTGCTATCATTTATCGTCTTTGATGACTTCTTTTTGGGATTTTTGGGAATATCCATTTTGATGGATTCAGTATCGATTTTTATGGTTTTAATTCACGTCGTCGAATGTGGATTTTGGTGATTGATTGTTTCTACAATCATTTCTGTGATTTGTCACTTTAAAATATAAAGGTTTCCTATACTAGTAATAAATATTCAAACTCTTTCACAAAGATGATTCCAACTCTATTTTTAATACAAATCTCGTTTATAAATCCGTTTTCCAATCTATTAGTATATACAAACCTTTACCTCATTCGTATGAGAAATCTAATTAAACGTCTTAGCAAAACCAGTGGTATGAAACGCTTGCATTTACTTTGTCGGTTAATTCTTAGACTTGTTCGATTGAAATCTTGTGAAAATTTTTGAGTGGAAGTTTACAATTTGTTCGTAAATATTTAAGTTAAGCCAGTAGTTATGGGACATGAAGCTAAACTCTTATATTTATTAGCTTAGTGTGATTCACACTTTTTATTGATCAATAATGATCATTTTGTGATTTAGACTAGCGATGTGTGACGTCTCTTTGTTTTTGTGGGGGTTAAACCTCGTTTGTGGAGTTTCAACTCAAAATTGGTGGGGTAGTGACCCATGGTCTTCGGCCCGTTCGTGGAGCTCCAGCTCAAAATTGATGGTAAGCGACCATGGAATAGCGTTCCGTTTGTGATGCACGTGTTGGTGAGTTTTCATGCTCCCGTTTGTGATACGCCGTCCCCCTTTTGTGATTTCTGGATTTCTAGTTGATGATTTCTAGAATTTGTGTTTCACCAATTTTCGTGGTTTGCATTGATAAGCTCTATTTTGGTGCTTGAGAATATTTGAGATATTGTATGATTTTTGTTGCCACCTTATGTAAACTTGTCACAGTATGGCATTTTTGTTATCATACGTTTTTGTCATATCTCTTATCCTATCTCATTTTATATGATATTTATAGCTAGACTGATCCGTTTATTATTTTCTTCTTAAATAATACTCGGGTCAGACCGAGGTATAACAGGTGCTCCTGCTTGACTTCTTATCAGGGTTCATCATCTGATTTTTGGCTAACTACTTTAGATTAGTAGTTTTTGTTATTATACATTCGAGATAGTGACTCCTTGATGTATACATATTCTTTTATCTAGCACTTGTACCTATTCTTTTGTGATGTAGTGGATCTTATATGACCACTATTTTGACGTACACTTTTATGTGATATATTCATATCTGATTCCGCCTTTGTGATATGAATATCTGTGACTGATTTGTGTTCTGTTTATTTCTATATTTGTTTCCGAAGTCCACCTAGCCACTGTGTGGTAGCTTTGAGTTTGTATTCGATATACCGAATTTCCTATTGAAATGAAATGTAAGTTATATTATCTGACATATCGGTACTCGCACAAAGCAATTACACAAATGGTCGCTCCTCAACAGCCTTATTCTTCGTGCTGGTCGACGGCATTACTCAGTAGTGTCCTTGGCTAGTGTGAGTATAGAAGTGGGGCGTCACACAAAGCATAAAACCTTAAGTCCGACAACAGTTTAGTATGAGCAATAAATGAATCTCAAAATACTATACAAGTCGATATAGTAAGGAACAAGGTATAAGAATCATACCAGACTTGTCCCAACAACTAAAGAGTTAGCACATACATCATGATATGTTATTCTGCTAAATACCAAAAAGCATACCAATAACCTAGTATGCTACTGAATTTCCAGGCATCAATCTCCAGGACTACCTATATAATGTGACATCCTCGAGTGACGGTGGCTAGTGAAGCAACCATAACAAACATAACATCCATCAAACAATACTAATTGTCACTCAGTGTGCTCTAGATATATGATAACTCGTATGACCTTTCCACTCTTAGAGATTAATGGATAAATCCCAGTCTCCAGTATACTCGATACAATTCTCGAAGCTACTACTAGACCTATTCCTCCCGTCCACGGTAGACAAATTCCACCGATCTGACACACCAATCAAGTACCCATGAATGCACTCACAATACCCCTGCTTTGGGTATAACAAAAAACACTCCAAGTATCAATGATCCCTTCGCTTGATTTTCCACTCCCTTCTTGCTCTATCTCATTTCCATTCATCTTTGTGGAACCATTCCACATCCCACCTTTCCACGATAGAACCATTCAAAATTCTATATAGGGGTCACCCTCAAAGAATCTACCCATGTGGATCATCACGACTCCTTTCAACATCGAGCTGCAATCATCGGAACACTTCTAAACATCCCCATCAGTCATGGAACCAACTCTTCAAAGTTCTGAAGCTATCACATTGACGCCATCGACCTAGCTTCAACCTTCATCATGATATCGCATCACCATCAAGCCCCAAATGAATAAAAAAATATCTCTAGCACACCCTAGAGACCATACACTTCACCGCCATGAATTACCATCGAGAGGTTTCCCCACCGAGAGGTTGTCGCCAAGAGGTTTCCCACAGAAAGGTTTTCCACTGAGAGGTTTCCCACCGAGAGGTTTTTTGCCGGTACCGACACCTTTTTCTTGCTCCAAAATTGGTGTGACTTGAACTCTGAGCTCTTCCCATACTTCAGAGTCCTTCCTTCAAGATTCATCTAATTTGGAGTTGTTTTGCCTTTTTTTCCCAAATCGACCATGTTTTTTCCTAGCTGCACTAAAATACTAACAAACGATATCAAACAATTATCTAAGCATACATTTCAACAAATATCATCCAAAACGATTAATTTAATTTAGAAATCATATTTAAAATGCTAGCTTTAATCATATTAATGTGTATAAGATAGTGAGATCAAGTAATCACTCACCAAATACCTCAAATTACCACTTTTAGATCCAAACCCAAATTGGACAGCAAGCAACCGAATCCTAAGGCGACAAAATGATGAGTTGATGATCCTCTATGCTAATTAGCCCTTAAATGAACAATTTAAGCTAGTTTAAGTAGGAAAGGCGAAGTTTTTAGGTGAAAAGATTAATACTGGAGGTTGGGAAAATGTTTTGGGAAGTGAAAAAGTGATTCACTTCAGCACTAATACCCTTTATTTGCCTCCAAACCGGAATTGAGTAAATAGGCTTGGGTTTAGGCCAGCTTAATTATTCCAATATCCTTAAAACTTAAAACTTAAAACAGCAACATCTCTCAAACGGTAAGTTCGTTTTCCTATTTTAATACTTTATGGAAAGAGAACCTATCATCTTAAAGCAATGGAAGTGGTTTCAAACCGTAAATCGGCTCCTATAAAAATTTATAGGACTTACAAGATATTCAGGGCTAAAATGGTCACATAGAAATTCAATAAAAATCATAAACGTGGAAAATGTCCCTAAGGGTCGTTCCCAAAGCCATAGAGTCATATAACCTTACATGAATTAAATAATAATATTTTACGATCCTCCGATACGTAAAACATGAGTCGTTACACTACCTAAGTTGAATATGGATGATATTGGAATTTTGATCGAAACCAAATTCCATAAATCATAAAGTGACATAGTGTTGATGAAGAAAATTGCTATAAATAATTGTTACAAAAATATATCGCTTAAATTTGAAAAATTGGATTTTACCAATGAGATTTGTAAGCAATGAATTAAGTCAAACTGTCACACCACTAGCTAAGGTAACGTTGAACATTAGTATTTGAATTGTTTGAATATTAATCGCAGATTGAATTCGCACCTGCGAGTTGCACGACTAAATTCATTTCAATCGCCAAACCACCACTCGATTTAATCAGTTTATTGAGTGCTGTAAATTAATTAAATTAACTAATATTTAAAGAAATATTAATTATTGTTTTATTTAATGTTTTGGGTGCATATAGCAAATGGGATAGCCTCTAGAAATGTTCTAGCTGCTATTAGTGATTAATGTACTACATATATAAAAGTTATATATGTATGTATTGATATACAATATCGATAAGAATTTGGATTTAAATTGAATTAATTGTAATTGGGTTTTGGGATCCATTTGGTCCATTACTGACCAAGTTTATGTTAGAACTAGGTCAGCCCATAGCGGAAGTTATGATTGAATTTAAATTTTTTTACCCCGTTGGATCTATATCGGGTCTATGAAGTCTAATTTATTTAGAACATTTCTAAATTTTATTTAAATAAAATATCTTATTTTATTTAAATTTATAAATTATATTTAATTTATATTCAATTAAATATAAAAGTACATATATGTATCATATACATAAATGTATACGTGTGCATGTGTAACATAATAATCCATGCAAGTTATGACATGCCAGTATATAATTGGGATTTACATCGCAACAGATATGTAGCTCATCCTATATGTATTAAATGTTGTCCAAATATATGTATGTATGTAAACTTGTTATTTATATAAATATTAAAAACTACGTGTGCGTGTATGTATATGTATATGTATAAATAACTTATATGTAAAAATATTAATGATTTATATCTATGTACTATTGCATTAAATATTAAATAAATAAATATATATATATATATGTGTATATGTATATGTATATGTATATGTATAATTTTTTTAAATCATTTTACACATATACATACATACAAATATATGTATGTATGAATTACGGTAACAAAATTATTATTATTATATTTAAATTTACGTATAAATAAGTACATTTATAATATCTAAACATGTATATGTGTGTATATATATAGTATACTAATTATGTACTTAATATATATTTCTAAACCTTTTCAGATTGAATGGACAACACAAAAAAATTATGTATATTTTATTGCATTAAAAAATTCTATATAAATTAATTAATTATTCAAAATACAAAAAAATAATGATAAAATAAATTTTCATGTTATATTATTTGAATTTAAACTTTTAGAAAATCAAGCATGATATTTTAAAGTTACAAATTTTTTTCCATAATTTTCTCAATCAAAATAATATTTTTAGTTAATTAATTAATTTGGCCATTAATTAAATTGATTTTTTAAAATATAAAATTGATTTTTAAATTTTCACTTTTTGGTCGTGAGTTTATATAATGATAACAAAATTTATAAAATTTAAAATTTAATATATGAAACATATTTTATTTTATACAATTTATCTAATTAATATATTGATCTAAATAATATTAAATAATAGTAAATAAACATTAAAGATTAATTGCAGCCACCAAAAAATATAATTAAAATTTGCATTTATAAAATATAATTTCAACTATTAACATGATATGATGTTATAATTAAATACAAGTCATATAATTAAAATTAGGTAGTATATTAATACATATATATATATATGTATATTAATTAATAAAATGATAATAATTAAAATAAATTGTATTTGGTTGTGCATTTCAGATATATATATAAAAATATGTTTTTTAATAAATGACAAAATACATATAATCAATCTAATATGTGACAACATGGATGTTACATATAAGAATCTCACCTAACTAGCAATATAATAATGATATATATATATATGAATTATGGATTATTATCCAGAAATTTTAAATCATATAGTATAGTAAAATATATATACCTGATACTAATGCCTCAGAGCACACCTTGTAATGATGAACTCTCCCTCCTTAGAAATCTTCTCGATTCGGCAGATTGCTAATCATTGAACTGTAGACCTTTAGCTATCACATAACTGTCACCTTTTGAATTGATTTGAAATGAATTTGTTGGAGCTCCTTGTTGATGAGATCGGCCAGCAATGATGGAAAAATGGCAGCCAAAAGGTTCCTTTTTCATTAGGGTTAGGGGTCTTTTTATAGTAGAAGAAATAGAGAGAAATATGGATCACATATCATACCATTTCTCATCAAATCTCAACCATCCATCTCCAAACCCCTCTAGCCTTTTTACCCACCTCTTATAAGCCCTATTGCTGGTGAAATAACATCTTAGCATTATGGGATAATATCCTATTTATGCCCAAATAAATATTATTAATTAAATCTAATTTAATTTCTTATTGATATCGCATATCGATTGATATATTTATAACTATTAGAAATATAAACAATATTATCTATCCCTCAAATCATATTCAAAATTTTATAAATGTTAATTAATTTAACTAATTTATAATAATTATAACTAATTAAATCGTTTGGTCTAAAGAGAATTCATCATTCCCGTTGTGTGACTCGTCAGATGTAAATTTGGTCAGCGATTAACATCGAACTATTCGAGTGTTAATGTTCACATGCCAAATAGCAGGTGATGTGACATTTTGATCATTTGTTTTGTTAAAATCCAATTTTACATTATTGAGCGTTAGCTGGCTATGACATTAATTCACATGAATTCTCTTTGTCATAACTATATCACTTTTGACTTACAGAATTTGGTAATGGACAAAATTCCAGTATCGTCAATATTCAACTCTATAGTCCAAACACAAAGTCCTTGGTTCAATAATAACAATTATTATTAACTGAAATGCTATGGCCAGAGGCTTTGACTTTGAGTTGACTTGAGCTGACCGTGATACTAACCTCATATAAACGAGGAGACAAATCCTCTCCTGAATAGTGCATCACTTCCAATACTTCCACTCGACCCAACTATAGTCACTCGATGGACGTCGTACCATGATTTGACTATAATCAAAGCAAAGCTTTCATATTGAAGATCCACGGTATTCTCAAGTCAAAATAACTGTATAAATCAGTTATATCGATATTTTCTGTTTGACCTTAGTTGTATTAACCAACAGAAAACTATCGAATGTGCCATTCCATAGTTATCCAATAACTATCAGTATGTAACCCCTAGGTGCCCTCGGCAGTCATGAGTAATACACTATCCAACATTTGGAGAGCGTTACGTAATCTAGTCTCAATGGATATATCGATATCTGGTAGCGATGCATCTTGACTAGGAATATTTAAAATAGTATATTTGTTTTATTGTGAGAAATTACTCACGGTTACAACACTTTGTAACTACTATCACAAAACTTACCATTTATGGATTTTCTATAAAATATAATTTTAATTAAAATAATTAATTAATATAATACACTATATCACATATATAATAGAGAGAAAACACCTTCATTTTGAAAAAGATTGGTCAACGAGTTAGATATTTGTAACAAATTACATAACTGCCGTTAGGGCATACCCCTAACTCTATCAATCTCCCACTTGCACTTGGGGTCAATTATGGAATCTTATTCCAACTTCTCCAATCGATTTCCTAAAAAACAATTGAGTCAGTCCATCAGTGAATGGGTATGCTATTGTGTTTAAATTATCTACTTGTCTATCAACTCTCTCCGACGCTGATAAACTATCTTTATCATGTGGAACAATTCGAAAAATGTCTCTCGACTTCCAAATGAGCTCTAAGTTCTATTATGAACTATATTGCGACATTATTATCATATAACAATATTATGGGATCTTCAACATTTGGATTCACCCTCGACTCAATTATAAATTTGTGCATTTAATATATACATTGCTTTTATTGTGTTGTTATTCAAGTCAATGTACTTAGGATTTTCGTTGAATCAATCAAAATTTCTTCTACTTGGAACATTTCCAACTTAAAAAATTCTTAGTTTGAATTTTATTATTGACATATTATACTTAATATCATTTATAAAGTTTGTGTCTGAACACTCCTTCAAGGAGTTCGTTGTTTCTGTAAATAATTCTCTAGTATTTCGTAAATACAAGAGAACACTCCAAACTACCATTCAATGATATCAATTTGGACTTAATATTTGCTTCATGTATCAATACATAAACGAATCACGATAACATAGACAACATAACATGTATGATAATTCTTATTGCTAATGTATAAGGAATCCATTTTACATGTTCCATATTAAACATTTTGATAAGGTGTCCTTATATATCATTTTGGAACATTTCCAACATCTTTTATACTTACTATAAAAGACATCATTTACAAATCCAACATTGAGTATTAAAATAACTAAAACTGATTTTATCATAAGTATAATGTTAAAAATCAACAATGTGTTGTTTATTTATAGTTTAGAAATATCTATGTACCTTTTAACTTTCTTTCTTATAAGCACACGCTTCCCCTGCATTTTAGATTAACAATCAAACAATTTGATATTTCTATCAAAACACATTTACAATTTTAATGCTTGTTGAACGACACTTTCGTATATGTTCTTGGATCATATCCAAAAATTCACAAACCCAAATATCGCTCCCACTGACTTTGAGACACTTTGGTCGTTATGTGCAAATAGTCTATTCTAAATCACTGTTTAAAATTTTCCATTTCAGCACATATGTACCAAAACACAAAGTCATACAAAACAATAATTTTGGGAGTAAAATCTAAACCAACTTGAGCACATCGAATGGTCAATCTATTTCGTTAATTTCAACAATTAAAATTTATGGTTTATTCTTATCGATGTGGCTCAATATATTCCAACTATATTTGTCATTCTCTTCAAGACATATTTGCTGCCAAAAGGATCATATCCTTCTGGATATAACTATAAAAATCATATTTTGATAATGTATAGAATCTATTTCGGACTTGCACATCATACCATATCATAGAGTCAATACTCTTAATGGTTTAATTAAACAATCGAGGATTATTTATTCTTGACATTGATAAGAGACTCATAGTTTCTCTTTAAGGTCCAAGAATACTCATTAGACGTTCTAATGTACTTGTGTTCATTTAGGTTTAGTAAATTTCATTTCATCCCTTGTAATTAGTTTTATTATTAGATCGAATCCAAATCCATTTTATACCAATAATTTCTTAAAGAAATTCCTTCGCTATGAAGTTGGTATTTCTTAAAATAACAGTTGTTTCTCAATGCAACAGAATGTGCATTCATAAACATTATATGAGTTTCCTTGTATAAAACTAATTTTGCATTAGTTCACAATATATTTATGTTCGCAACATAAATTAATCATCTAATGACCATCGTTCCCAAAATTATCTTGGGATGATTCAAACAAGATCTCTTACGTATGATTATTACGTGCAGTCTTTCGACTCGCATAACCTGCCAATTCCTTGGCCTGGGATATATTGGGTTCCTTATAAACCCTTATTTTGACATGGTTTTATAAACTAATCTTTATATGATATTAATTTTAACCTTGTATAGTACTCTTAAGTACACACCTTATAGAAAGTATTTAACTCAGGTTCACTCATCATTAATCATGTTTTGTCCAACAAAGTTTAATTACTCCTTATGCAACGACTCGTAAATTTTCAATAATTAAATTTGTTAATTTAATAAGATTGTGTAATTAAATACTGAAAGAAATAAAAATTTGTTAATTAATAATGAAATTTAAAAAAATGAAAAAGAAACAATGTTAATTAAAGTTAATAATTAACAACTTGAATGAAATTCTAATTAATTGAAATAATAAAAATGCTATACTTGGTTATAAATTGAATATAAGTGAATAAATGAAATATTGGATTAACCAAGGAAATAATAGATAGTTAATGGAAATTGAATGAAATTAGTATTATGAAAATAAATGATAACATTGATTTGTAAGTAATAAAAGCTTATTAATGTGACTAAAGGTTAACTGTGGCAAATTATTGTATATTACCTATCTATTTAGCCTGTTAATTTAAATTGAAAATAAATTTCAATAAATGTAATTAAATATTATGTTAATGTAAATTAAATTAATATTTGGAAATAATGTTAATTTTATTCATGATATGACAATTGGTTGAATAAAACGGATGGAAATCAAGATTTATTAATTTATTGGAATTTAAATTATAATAATTGGATTAATTGTAATTAAATGAAATTAAATATTTAAATATTATGTTAATTGAAATTAAGATGAAATTAGGAAATATTAATGTGCTAAGAAATAAACCAATGTTAATTGTACCCTTGAGATGACAATTGATTGAATAACAGGATTTAAAATCAAATAAATAGATTTATTGGAATTTCAATTGATAATTTATGAATTTACTGAAATTGAAATTAATTACTGTAATTGGTAAATTAATTAACTTTGAATTGATATCTAAATTGTTTAAAGTATTGTAATTGCTTAAGAAATAAAAAATGATAAAAATTTGTTAATTATGGAATTGAAATTGAAAATTTGATATAATTAATTTAATATTAATTTATTTAATTAACTGAAATATAGCCATTTTGGCCACTGACTCGAATTTCGATGAAACCAATTTCATCGGATCCGTAATGCTGAATTATTAATGGATTTCAAGATTCGTAGCGATCAGACTTGTCGTTTGATCGTACGGACTCGGAACGCCCAAAAATCAATTTAATTAAAATCAATTGAAATCGATTTGAAATAAGCTGATCTTATCATAACTTCTTCATACGATGGAATTAGAACTTGAAACCTATTCCATTGATTTTAAAATTATCGAAAGCATCTATTTTGATATATGGGATGACCCATTTTCATTCCGGAGACAGAACAAGCTTTACGGGTTGTTTATCGTTCAAACCCAAATCAATCGTGTTCATTCGTTTTATTTTCTGATCTACCTATATATACCTCGTTATAAACCCTAGTATTCCTCAACTCGGTTTGTCTATACGTACAATTTCATTTGTTCCTCTCTTTCCAATGGCAGACAAACCCTAATTCCCAATTGCAAATTCAAAATCAAAACCAATTCCAAAAAAATCAAACTCCTCCAACCCTATCAAACTATATATCGATTTGAAGCTCTCGAAGAGCGCAACTCAGATCTGCAATTCATTTCTGTTATCGAATCAGCGTTTGTCCAGAAATGGAGGTTGAACGTCAACCGTCCATATTAGGGTTTTAATTGTTCAACGGTGGATCTTCACCCTGGCGACGATTAGGAGGCACGGGCTTGTAGAGATCGTCGAGGTGCATGCATCTATGGTCTTCGTTTTGGTTATAGACATCGGAGTTGGGCAGAAATTGTAGGAATACGTGGGCAACGGCGAAGGCATGGGGGGCAACCGGAGACTGCCGCGCTTGGATCCTAGGTGCGGCCGGTGATGTGCATGAGCATGGCGGCATTGGATCTGGGTCGTGGAGAGGGGATGAGCGGCGTCGGGAGCACGAGCATAGGCGGCCGAGCATTTGCGTACGAGAGAATTAGGGTTCGAACGCGTTTCATCAAAGGTGCTGACGTGTAATAAATTATTAGTTGTTTATTTTGATTTAAATTTAATTTTCAAATGTTCTATCGTACGTATCTTTCGCATACGAGGTCCGATTCAAGCGCGGTTTGATCCGCTGGGATCGTATCGAAATTCCGGACATTTTGACGTTGGTTTTTACGAATTCTGAGACTGTTTGAATTTGGGCCCTAAATTGGATTTAAATTCAAAGTTGAGTGTTTTAACCCACTCACAACTTCTAAAATTTCTTATGTTAGTTAAATTAATTTTTGATGTGATTAGAAATTTATTTATGACTATTTGATATATTTTAAATAATCATCTCTGTTAATTTGAATTTATTTGAATTAAATCGTTATTTAATTTATTATTGAATATAAATTTCCACTTAAATATTTGTTATTAATTATCAGTTCTATATTGATATTGATTGATTGATTTGGATGATTTTCGTAGTAGATGTTGATTGTTGATATTGGATGAATGGATGTTTTATTTTACATCGTTATAAACTACAAGTTCACTATGGGTTGAAATGATATATACCCGAATGATCAATAGATTAAGAAAAAATCGTTATGGGTTGAAATGATAGGCTCGAGCGATTTTATGGATTTGATATTTTCAGGATTTCGGATTGAAATGATACATATCCGTAAATATAAAATTTTAAAATCGTGGATTGAAATGATAAATATCCGTATCACTTGACCCTAGGGTAGAGAATTATATACGGACACCGGATTGGTTAAATTTAAATGATTTTGAATCCTTAAATTTTGCATTGAGTGAAATGATATTTTGAAAAAAAAATTGGATTATATGAATCGAATTTTTATCGAACTTCGAGTTTTATATTAAAATCGAATGGTTTTGAAAGATTTGTTGAAGGAATAAAATTGAAATTTTATAGTGAATTTGAAATATAAGTGAAGTTTATCGAAATTGAGTTATTAAAAATCGTTGAAGTATAACTTTAAAATATATTGAAATTGGAGTAATTAAATCGATGTTTTAACATGGATTTAAGCGATATTGAATTAAATATTTTATTAAAATTTGAATTGGAAAATTTGAAATTGGGTTTTGGGATATTGAAATGGTCCAAATGTGTTGGAATGAAATAAATAGTTTAAATTGATATAAATTTCAAACTTATGTTTTAATATAAACTGTTTTAAAATTATATTATTTTAAAAGAATTTAATTATTAAGATTTTCAAAACTTTAAACTAATTAACTTGTTTTAACTTGTTTTAAATCTAATTAATCTATTTTAAAGCTATTTAATCTATTTTTAATTATATTTAATCTATTTTAAATCTATATTAACTATTAATTACTATTTATAACTATTTAAACTATTTTCTTCTAAATTCCGAACTAAGTAAAATGGATGGGTTATATTCAAATTCTCGATTTTTAAAGTGAATGTGGTTAAGCGACATTATAACCTAAGTTGGGAATTAAATAACATATTTGGTTTAATATGATAATTTTGAAATGAGAGTTTAACCTATTTTGGAAATATGACTTTTAAAAGGAAATATAATTTCAAACTATGATTTCAAATGTGAATGATTTCAAAGGTAAATATGAGTAATGATTTCGAAAATGATATGATTTGAATTGAATATGATATTTTGATATCAATTATGAAATGGTTTTGGAAATGTAAAAGAACCATCTGGTGTGTAATAAGCGATGGGTTGTTAAAGAGACCGAGATCAGATATGGGCATACTCTCTATCGATACCGAAAACCACTTTGACAACTGTGTACGCGGTGGAGATTCCAGAATGAAGTAGGATGGTGGCGACGATCCTATAAAGTATATACGACCTAACTCATGTGAGTTAGCATAAGGTGACTAAATCAGGAGCAATCGACTGGCTAAGTGAGGTCATTCCTATGATTGGGCATATTCCATCGATACTATATTCTGACTTTGCGATTTATTTGGTGGCCACCGTTCGATTTTTACTCGGGAGTGTGTTTCAAGTTGGGCGATAGTTGCGGCTATGTATTACCAACAGTCCGGAAGTGTAATTGGTATATCTACCCTGGCATTGCCTAGTTGTGTCGTGTCACCTACCCTAGCGCGCCTTCTACGAGTTTGTTTTATGTCGTACCTATGTGGTATCCTCTGGCGGCTCCAGTTTACGGGGTGTTACAGTACTGTATAGACTATTGGCATTATAAAAATGTGTTAAGGGGGATATGGGTAACGCCTTAACGCTATTTTAATACTTTTACTTTAATGTAGACATATTATAATAGCGTATTGTACTACATAGTAGATAGTTTAACGGATCCTTAGGAGATGTGAATCCCGAACATCTCTTAAGTTACTACACTCACGTTAAACACTGGATACAAGATGTCAAAACCCGTAAACATCTCTGACGCCGTTTACACCCATATTTATTTAACGTTGATTTAACTTACATAAGATCTTTTAGTTCTGACTCGAGTGTTTTGTCTTTTCAATTCGCTCGGGTCAGCTTGAGCATTTCAGGATTTGAAGACCTTTTTCTGGAGGACGGAGTCAAAGATTGTATTATTATTTACTATATTATTCCACTTCATCATATTGTTCCGCTGCATTATTTATTCATCTCTGATATGTGTAACTCTGATTTTGTATTGTATAAGTATAATCAAATGTTTTGTATACAGCTTCATGAACTGTTATTTGATTATTATATTTTGTCATTCCACTGCGAGATTCTGTTATTTTTTTCTTTCTGTGCTTTTTATTATTCACCCCAATAACAATCCGCCCTTCTGTATGGTTTGAGTCGGCATGCGTGTCTGCTTAAAGCATACAAAAAGGAGGGATGTTACAGTTGGTATCAGAGCCAGGTTTGGCGATAACCTTAGCTTTGTGGGGTCTGACTCATATCAAATAGGGTAGTAATACCCTAGGATGAGTCGCTGAGTATGTGTATATATATATATATATAAGAGAGCGTATTTGTTAGTGTTATAAAATATTTTATATTGTGTTAATTTGTTCCGTATTGTATTTATAAATTCTGGTCGGTACATAGGACGCTATGACATCGATAGGGATTTCTAAATGCTTAATAGGACTCACGGACATAATATTGTTTTGAAATAGAGGTAAATGAAATAATTTTTCCTACTATATATTTTGTATATATAAAATAATAGATTTTATAAATAATATATTTGGTTATAATATGTTCGTTGTTAGGTAGTGAAATTTAAAAATATAGGTTGGAAATTAAGATTTGTAAGTAAAATAAATATAAATTGGAAAATTTAGAACTTAAATTCCAAGATTTTTGAAATTTTCTTTCGAATGATTTTGGGATATAATAATAATATTATTTAGAAGTATTTTCTGATATAAATATTTCAATATAATTTGAAAGAATTGTTTTAATGAAATTTTGGAAAGAATTCTGTACTCCCCTCCCTGTCGTAGGAAAATAATTTTGGTGATGAGTGCACGCATCATCGACATTCATTTTCGAGTTTTAAAGTGGGAAGGCCATTGTAGTAGTTTTACTTCAGATCTATGTTGATAAACAAATTAAATTTTTAAAGTTTAAATATGATTGGATATAAAAGTTATGAGTATATATATATATGTATATATTATTTTAAATGATTTTAAATGGAGCCCGCCATTTAGTTCTTAAGTTTCTATGAATTAGAGATTTCAATTATTGAAATGGAATAAAATTTTAACTATTTAATAATTGAAACTTCTAAATGAAAATAAGAAATGATATGCTAAGTTATAACTGAAATATACAAGGAATTTGAAATTCGTAACTTGTGAACGAAAAGAATATGAAAATAAGAAATGATAATTATTGAACCTTAAGTTAATTAGAATAGTAAGTCAAACTTGTGTAACTTTCAATTGTATTCTTAAAAACATATGTATATAACTTACCAATTATAAAAAGTTGAAATGTTAAAAGAATATGTAATGGAAATTTTTACAAGTAAAACTTATGTAATGGAAGTGTTCAATGAAATTTACTTTTATAAATAAGAAATTTGATATGAAAATAGTTATAAACTTGAGTTAAAATTGTAATGCTACTAATTAAATGGAATAGAAAATGAGAACTGTAAGTAAAGGATTTTGAACTTAAGTTAATATTGAAACTATTTATAATTAAAGTAAATAATAAAATGAATGTAATGCAATTAAAGAAATTGACATGATATCAATAAATGAAAATAAATTTTTGTAAGTAATAAAGGAAAAATGAAAGAAAGTAAACACTGAATGAATGAATGAAAGTAAAATTTTGTAAGAGATAAATGTAAGTTAAAAAAATAAATCCTTGTATGAATGAAAAGAAGAAAAAACTGTAAATGTTGTGAAAGAAATTTAAAAAGAATAACTCAAGTACATTGTAAATTATTGTCTGTTTTGGTTTATGGGTTGTTTGGGATAGGATACTCTAATTGTTTAAGATGTATGAATAATCTATTGAGTTCATTTAAGACTGCTGAGTAAATGGTGCACTCAGTAGTTTATTTGTCATTATAGGCGGTTAAAAAATTTCTGAACCCGAACAAATCATTTGTTTGTTTGCTATGGATGGATAATTGATTTGTATTGATTTCATATGATGATTGTATGCTGTGGTTACAAGTGATTGTTGTTTTATCTTGATTTGTTTGTTAGTGGTTGAAACAACTTTAAATATTTCATTTTATATAATTATTAACCTCGTTTTGGATTATAAAAGTGAAATACAGGTTATGGAAGCAATTGCCACTGCTTTTGATTTCGTAATTAAGCGTTGTTTACCCGACAAATAGGTACGTTCTCGGATTACGGTTTCCTAGCGATATTATATTATATTTTCCCCCTGTTGGGATTTATTATTTTGGAAAATATATGAGATATTGTTATATTTTGATATTGTTATTCCTCCTGAGCCTCTCCGTACAAAGGAGACTCTGCCGAAATTTTCCGTAAAATTTTAGACTTAGAAAATTTTGTAAAATGTTTCCAAACTTTATTAATATTAGTATAAAAGGATTTAAGTGTTTATAAACTAATATATTTTATTTAAATTATTTAATTTTGTAAATTAATTGTTTATAAATTTAATATTTTGAATAAGATATATTGATTTCTTAATTCCTTCTTTCCCTTCTTTTTCCTTTTCGGGGACAAAAAGTTTTGAGTGGGGGAGAGTGTAACAACCCGTAAAATTTCGATAATTAAATTTGTTAATTTAATAAGATTGTGTAATTAAATACTGAAAGAAATAAAAATTTGTTAATTAATAACGAAATAAAAAAATGAAAAAGTAACAATGTTAATTAAAGTTAATCATTAACAACTTGAATGAAATTCAAATTAATTGAAATAATAAAAATGCTATACTTGGTTATAAATTGAATATAAGTGAATAAATGAAATATTGGATAAACCAAGGAAATAATAGATAGTTAATGGAAATTGAATGAAATTAGTATTATGAAAATAAATGATAACATTGATTTGTAAGTAATAAAAGCTTATTAATGTGACTAAAGGTTAACTGTGGCAAATTATTGTATATTACCTATCTATTTTGCCTGTTAATTTAAATTGGAAATAAATTTCAATAAATGTAATTATATTTATGTTAATGTAAATTAAAATAATATTTGGAAATAATGTTAATTTTATTCATGATATGACAATTGGTTGAATAAAAAGAATAGAAATCAAGATTTATTAATTTATTGGAATTTAAATTATAATAATTGGATTAATTGCAATTAAATGAAATTAAATATTTAAATATTACGTTAATTGAAATTAAGATGAAATTGCGAAATATTAATGTGCTAAGAGATAAACCAATGTTAATTGTACCCTTGAGATGACAATTGATTGAATAACAGGATTTAAAATCAAATAAATGGATTTATTGGAATTTCAATTGATAATTTATGAATTTACTGCAATTGAAATTAAATACGGTAATTGGTAAATTAATTAACTTTGAATTGATATCTAAATTGTTTAAAGTATTGTAATTGTTTAAGAAATCAAAAATGATAAAATTTGTTAATTATGGAATTGAAATTGAAAATTTGATATAATTAATTTAATATTAATTTATTTAATTAACTGAAATATAGCCATTTTGGCCACTGACTCGGATTTCGATGAAACTAGTATCATCGGATCCGTAACGGTGAATTATTATAGGATTTCAAGTTTCGTAGCGATCGGATTTGTCGTTTGATCGTACGGACTCGAAACGCCCAGAAATCAATTTAATTAAAATCAATTGAAATCGATTTGAAATAAGCTGATCTTATCATAACTTCTTCATACGATGGAATTAGAACTTGAAAACCGTTCCTTTGATTTTAAAATTATCGAAAGCATCTATTTTGATATATGGGATGACCCATTTTCGTTCCGGAGACAGAACGGGCTTTTCAGGTTGTTTATCTTTCAAACCCAAATCAATCGTGTTCATTCATTTTATTTTATGATCTACCTATAAATACCTCGTTATAAACCCTAGTGTTCCTCAACTCAGTTTGTCTGTACGTACAATTTCATTTGTTCCTCTCTTTCCAATGGCAGACAAACCCTAATTCCCAATTGCAAATTCAAAATCAAAACCAATTCCAAAAAAATCAAACTCCTCCAACCCTATCAAACTATATATCGTTTTGAAGCTCTCGAAGAGCGCAACTCAGAACTGCAATTCATTTCTGTTATCGAATCAGCATTTGTCCAGAAATGGAGGTTGAACGTCAACCGTCCATATTAGGGTTTTAATTGTTCAACGATGGATCTTCACCCTGGCGACGATTAGGAGGCACGGGCTTGTAGAGATCGTTGAGTGGCAAGCATCTACGGTCTTCGTTTTGGTTATAGGCATCGGAGTTGGCCGGAAATTGGCCGAATACGTGGGCGACGACGAAGGCATGGTGGGCCACCGGAGACTGCCGCGCTTGGACCTTAGGTGCGGCCGGTGATGTGCATGAGCGTGGCGGCGTTGGATCTGGGTCGTAGAGAGGGGATGAGCGGCGTTGGGAGCACAACCATAGGTGGCCGAGCATTCGCGTATGAGAGAATTAGGGTTCGAACGCGTTTCATCGAAGGTGCTGACGTGTAATAAATTATTAATTGTTTATTTTGATTTAAATTTAATTTTCAAATGTTCTAACGTACGTATCTTTCGCATACGAGGTCCGGTTCACGCGCGGTTTGATCCGTTGGGATCGTATCGAAATTCCGGACATTTTGACGCTGGTTTGGATGAATTTTGAGACTGTTTGAATTTGGGCCCTAAATTGGATTTAAATTCAAAGGTGAGTGTTTTAACCCACTCACAACTTCTAAAATTTCTTATGTTAGTTAAATTAATTTTTGATGTGATTAGAAATTTATTTATGACTGTTTGATATATTTTAAATAATCATCTCGGTTAATTTGAATTTATTTGAATTAAATCGTTATTTAATTTATTATTGAATATAAATTGCCAGTTAAATATCTGTTATTGATTATCAGTTCTATATTGATATTTATTGATTGATTTGGATGATGTTCGTAATAGATGTTGATTGTTGATATTGGATGAAAGGATGTTTTATTTTATATCGTTACAAACTGCAAGTTCACTATGGGTTGAAATGATATATACCCGAATGATCAAAAGATTAAGGAAAAATCGTTATGGGTTGAAATGATCGACTCAAGCGATTTTATGGATTTGATATTTTCGGGATTTCAGATTGAAATGATATATATCCATAAATATAAAATTTTAAAATCGCGGATTGAAATGATAAATCTCCGTATCACTTGACCCTAAGGTAGAGAATTATATACGGACACCGGATTGGTTAAATTTAAATGATTTTGAATCCTTAAATTTTGCATTGAGTTAAATGATATGTTGAAAAAAAATGGGTTATATGAATCGAATTTTTATCGAACTTCGAGTTTTATATTAAAATCGAATTGTTTTGAAAGATTTGTTGAAGGAATAAAATTGAAATTTTATAGTGAATTTGAAATATAAGTGAAGTTTATCGAAATTGAGTTTTTAAAAATCGTTGAAATATAACTTTGAAATATATTGAAATTGGAATAATTAAATCGATGTTTTAACATGGATTTAAGCGATATTGAATTAAATATTTTATTAGAATTTGAATTGGAAAATTTGAAATTGGGGTTTGGGATATTGAAATGGTCCAAATGCGTTGGAATGAAATAAATAGTTTAAATTGATATAAATTTCTAATTTATGTTTTAATATAAACTATTTTAAAAATATATTATTTTAAAAGACTTTAATTATTAAGATTTTCAAAACTTTAAACTAATTAACTTGTTTTAACTTATTTTAAATCTAATTAATCTATTTTAAAGCTATTTAATCTATTTTTAATTATACTTAATCTATTTTAAATCTATATTAACTATTTATAACTATTTATAACTATTTAAACTATTTTCTTCTAAATTCTGAACTAAGTAAAATGGATGGGTTATATTTAATTCTCAATTTTTAAAGTGAATGTGGTTAAGCGACATTATAACCTAAGTTTGGAATAAATAACATATTTGGTTTAATATGATAATTTTGAAATGAGAGTTTAACCTATTTTGGAAATAAGACTTTTGAAAGGAAATATAATTTCGAACTATGATTTCAAATGTGATATGATTTCAAAGGTAAATATGAATAATGATTTCGAAAATGATATGATTTGAATTGAATATGATAATTTGATATCAATTATGAAATGGTTTTGGAAATGTAAAAGAACCATCTGGTGTGTAATAAGCGATGGGTTGTTAAAGAGACCAAGATCAGATATGGGCATACTCTCTGTCGATACCGAAAACCACTTGGACAACTGTGTACGCCGTGGAGATTCCAGAATGAATTAGGATGGTGGCGACAATCCCATAAGGTATATACGTGGACCTAACTCCCGTGAGTTAGCATAAGGTGGCTAAAACAGGAGCAATCGACGGGCTAAGTGAGGTCATTCCTCCGATCGGGCACATTCCATCGATACTATATTCTGACTTTGCGATTTATTTGGTGGTTACCCTTCGATTTTTACTCGGTAGTGTGTTTCGAGTTGGGCGGTAGTTGCGGCTATGCGTTTCCAACAGTCCGGAAGTGTAATTGGTATATCTACCCTGTCATTGCCTAGTTGTGTCGTGTCACCTACCCTAGCACGCCTTCTACGAGTTTGTTTTATGTCGTACCTATGTGGTATCCTCTGGAGGCTCCAGTTTACGGGGAGTTACGGTACTGTATAGACTATTGGCATTATAAAAATGTGTTAAGGGGGATATGGGAAACACCTTAACGCTATTTTAATACTTTTACTTTACTATAGACATATTATAATAGCGTATTGTACTACATAGTAGATAGTTTAACGGATCCTTAGGAGATGTGAATCCCGAACATCTCTTAAGTTACTACACTCACGTTAGACACTGGATACGAGATGTCAAAACCCGTAAACATCTCTGATGCCGTTTACACCCATATTTATTTAACGTTGATTTAACTTACATAAGATCTTTTAGTTCTGACTCGAGTGTTTTGTCTTTTCAATTCGCTCGGGTCAGCCTGAGCATTTCAGGATTTGAAGACCTTTTTCTGGAGGACGAAGTCAAAGATTGTATTATTATTTACTATATTATTCCACTTCATCATATTGTTCCGCTGCATTATTTATTCATCTCTGATATGTGTAACTCTGATTTTGTATTGTATAAGTATAATCAAATGTTTTGTATACAGCTTCATGAACTGTTATTTGATTATTATTTTTTGTCATTCCACTGCGAGATTCTGTTTTGTTTTTTTCTTTCTCTGCTTTTTCTTATTCACCCCAATAACAATCCGCCCTTCTGTATGGTTTGAGTCGGCATGCGTGTCTGCTTAAAGCGTACAAAAATGCGAGATGTTACACCTTATCAATACATCATTATGTATTATAAGGAGGAGTAACTTTTGAGGTTGAATCTTTTATTCATTTTTAGGTAGACTCGAAACTCTTCAATATACTCATCCATTTGATCAAATCAGATTATTTCTATCACATGTTACAGTATTTACTTCCGTTTTATATTCTATGAGCTTATCTTACACTTGTATATGTGTATCAAATACTCATGTCCATGTCTGTGATGACACATTCGTGAATATGACAAAGTACGTGGAAACATTTTGGTATTAATAGAGTTACAATTACATACATTTATAAGTATCAATCCAAAGAATTTATCAACTCCTATGACTCTTCAACTAAATGGGTGCATTGCCCTTTAATTGTTTGAAATATAATTAACCAGTATCATATGATTCATAATCATATAGTAAAAATTATTTCTCAAAACTGCGGCTTAGTCTCTAATTCCAAAATAATTGCAAATAATTTTAGATACTTCGGTATTTTCAATTGCATCACCTTTGTTGTGTAAACAAATACCACGTTATAGTTTTATTTCATAATGAATATTCATAATATTCATACTGAAATATAACTATGTCTATTTTTCAGTCGACGTTGAAAAATAGCCATTATTTCATAAATAATGTTCGGTACATTTTACAAAAACAATTTTTATAACATGATGCAATCAATAAGTGTTATGTGGTATGCTCTTACTATTTCTGCCATTACTATAATAGTATACATAATTCGGAGGTCCACCATTCACTTTGTATAAACTATTTATTTCATATACTACAACTAGTTTACAACGGAGAGTTCTTTGATCAAATACCGTGAACTCAAAAAAATAAATTCTCATAGAAAACAATATTCCAAATGAAAATACATTTTAAAATAGAAATTATATTTCTTATTCCAATATTAATTATCAAATATTATTTTACAATCCTCGATTTTGATGTCTCTTTAAGAAGCAGAAGTGACATTCATTCTCTTCATCCCAACTGTACTAAATCATGTCTACTCTTGTACATTCATTTTTCTTTTTAAATGGTCGAACCATTCAAAAGAAAATCCTTACTACAATATCATAACGAACTCTTTACAAAATTACACTCGAACATCCTTAACATTTAAGGACATCAAATATGTTGTACATCGCGTAAACTGGTCAAACTGATATTTTAGCGATCGAATTCTTAGATCTTTCTTATAGTTTTGGTCTATTTTTACATTTAACACAATACGATCCTTTTGTAATCAATCAAATTGAATACTCGATCTCACAGTACTATTTATTGGCTTATTTTGAGTAAACTAACTTCATCGAAGTATCGTACATATGAAATGTGATCATTCCACATATAACACATATGTGCGATAATATGGATCAAATATCCACAGTCTTGTATTGCTTTTAGATTTCGAGACTCATAGAATGAAATGCATGGTCTCGACCAAATAAAGGCGTAAGCAACCAAATTACGAATATATTTAGTAGTTATAAAGTCTAGTGCTTGCACGGGTATTGAAACATTAATATGCAAGAAGCATTTATTAGTGAGTATATGTTATATTTCTATTTGCCAATCTTTAGTTAAGTTCATGTGTAGATCTTAATGGATAAACGTTTTATCAATCATATTAAATGCACAAATTTATGAAGTAGATTATTATAACATCATATAACATATGTTATTTCAATATTAGAAAGGTTAAATATTATCATTTCATTTTTCTAATATAGCTCCCACTAGTCGTTTAGTTTTCACCAAACCCTAAGTCGAAACATAGAAGTCTTTTGACTTCACTAATAGTTGTTAGGACTTATCTGTCTTGGCATTCCGACCATGAGTCTGCTCAACAAGTCATGGCTCCTTGGACGATGGATAACTCCTTATCGGTTGTATTATATACAACTCCTAACCCTCCAGTGCCTTGTCCTAATTTCGCTTTGACTTTGAGTATGCTCAACATCGAAACGAAATTATTCATTCGTGCCTACCATATCGTGGCGGCGTAAGTATAGTATATGTACCTTGAATCTTCTCAATAAATACATATAGTTATCCTACCTCATCTATTCAGTATATTAATAATACTACACATAACATCCCCAGCTTGAGTCTGCTCGATAGCTAATGAGTATGCAAGTAATTTACCAATATATATGGCAGAGGATAACATTATATTGAAGATTCATAATCTTTAATATTTAGTATTGAGTGATATCTAATTATGAAATAATATAATTCTTATAAATTACTCCTATGATTCAAGTGTCGGACACATCAGAAATTACGATATACGTACACTTACGAATGTATTTATTCCTTAAGTCTATTTGAGTTTCTTTGACGCTCCACCTTTTTTTATACATTCATATTATATAAGTTTTATTATTATATAACTTTTATATTTACTTATATAATAGTCTTATGTATAATATTATATTAATTAAATCTTATTTAATTAATTAATATTTTAATTAATTTTACATTAATTTAATATAACATTTATATTGAATAATTATTGTATATTATAACCTTTATAGTATAACGCATATATCATATATGCGTGCTTATTATTTAATTAATTAACCTTTTAATTAACCTTTAATTAATTAATTTAATTAAATAATTTTTATTAAATTATTATATTAATTTTTAAATTCAATTCATATACATACATGTATACTTACGTTATTTTAAACATTTTAAAACAATTTTTATTGTGTGTATATGATTTTGAAAATAATTTTAAAACAATGTTTGCATGCATATACCACCTATGAGAGATTTTAACAATGATTAACTACTAAATTAGACTATAGACAAAACATTTATAAAATTTGAAACTTCTTTTTGAATTCTTGGTCTTCAATCTATTGTCGAGTAGAATAGTATCTTCTCCTGCAAATATGTATAGTTCATATAATATATACCTATATAGTGTTCAAGATCAAAACATCAAAATACAAGGTTCTAACATAAGGTAATCACCGTTCGAGGCTGGTAATCAAATCCATGACCATACGGGGTCGATAATCAAGTCCATGGCCATTCCGGACCAATAATCAAATCCATGGCCGTTCGGGGTCGATAATCAACTCTATGGTATCTTCGGACCCTTGTTGAGCCCAATCCGCTCGCTCTCTGGTGAGGGAACTCAACGACAAGTAAGCCCATCTACCCACACTCTGGCAAGGTGACTTACTTCTTGCACTCTGGTCCTTTGGGAGTTTAAAGCGATCAATGCTGTATAAGTCCATCCGCTCTCTCTTCGGCAAGGGGACTTACACCTTGCACAACGGCCTCACCCTTCCGGACGGGACTTAAAGTAATTAATTTCATACAAGTCCATCTGCTTGCACTTTTGGGAGGGGACTTGCACCTTGCACTCCGGTCCCGTCCATTCAGACAGGGATCAATAGCGATCAATGTCAAACATCACATTCAAGTGGATTTAATAACCAAAGGTTCATCTTACAGAATCAAGTTCAAACAAAAAAGCTTGAATCCTAATATCAAGATAGTTTCCTCTCCAGGTGTTATAGCCTAGCATCCAACTCAAAGCATGCCTAAGGACCATTCGGGTTCCCATACACAAGTAAGCATCCAGACTGTATTTTTGCACGGTTTATTGAAGAAGGGAAATAGAGTGTAAGAACCAAACTTGATCCCCCGCCATCCCGATCAAGGGATGACTATCCTTGACCATGATCCAAGGTCGTTTTGATTTTCCACGGTAGATTGCTTCTCTTGTTCCACTACCGTAGCTCGATTTCTCACATATTGCTGTAATCAGTTATCTCTAACATGTTCCTTGATCAGATCTCATAGATGTCAGCAGTCATTTGTGCTATGCCCATCCAGCTCATGGAATATGCAATATTTTCCAAACGTCCTTTCACGATCCGTCAGTTCTCTCCTTGTCGGTTTTTGATAAGGGGTCTATCCCTTGGTATCTAGATAAATCTAGTTCGACATTACATTTAAGTCTTTATAAGAAGAGAATTTTTGTTCCCACCTCTGCCGCTTTGATCCGTCAAAGTTGTCATCCATCTTCCTTTTCCTTTTGCTTTGTTGTTTCCTTCTCTGGGTGGTACTCCACCATCCACGACATTAACCTCTTCGTGATCAGCTTCCACGTCCTCCTGGTGCAGGAATTTTTCAGCCTTGTGATAAAATTCCACAAGTTCCCTTGGAGGATCCCATTCTAGTGCAATCTTAAAATCCATCTTAGCAGCTATTCCTACAACCCCTGCTATCAAAACCATTGAAGGATCTGGCCTATCGACCGCAGCTGCTGTATTAAACCTTGATAGAAAAGTTCTGAGGGTCTCTCCGGCCCTCTGCTTCATGTTGGCTAACATCGTTACATTCTTGGGTCGTGAGATATGGACCTGAAACTGCTTCACAAACATGTTTACTAACTCATCCCATGTGCTAATGGAACCATTCTCCAGCTATCTAAACCATTGTGCAACCAAATCCATCAGGTACAAAGGAAAACACTGTCCCATAAATTCTTCAGATGCCCTCAGCACCTCCATGTGTCGGATGTATATCATCAAATGAACTGTAGGGTCTGACTTCCCATCATATGTCTCCAATGTTGGTAGTTTGAATTTCGGTGGATTCCTAGCGTATCGGATGTTTGGAGTAAACGAACATCTATTTACATCTTCCATGTTCTGGTTAGGCAATCCTCCCCTCATAACTCGTCTCACCATCTCAGGAAGTCTATCATTGTCAACCAAAGGAACTCCTAAATTTGCGTTTCCAGCCTGCTCCCAACTCCACGAGGGAATTTCGGTACGTACTCCTCCAGTCTGCTTCTGCATTCTGATTCACATTCAAATGCTCTACGGCAAGTCTGATTCGCACATCATTCCTTCCAAGGCCAGGACAACCTATGCCCCCGAGCCCTTGGAGATCGGTACCGACTCATAACTGGGGGTCGGTACCGACCCCTATACTTGGCTCGGGGTTTGTCCTGGGTCATTCTACTCCGTTCCCAACTTGCTGCGCTATGGCTTCTGGTCTCTGATTCTGAGTTGTAGCAGCTCTAACTATTCCTATTCTTTTGAAGAAATTCTCCATCATTTCTTCTTGGTGTGCCATTATCCTCTCCTGTAATTGATTCATCATAGTTTCCATCTCATCCTTGTTTATGTAAAATGATGGGGGGTGAGATCCTAAGGATGCCTCATGCCTGCCCCCATGTTGATTTCCAGCAGTAACAGTCCTCCTAGTTGATTGTCTGGCCATTTAGAATCCTTTTTGAATCTTTGAATAGCGAGTTCAAGTGTTTTCTCAGTGAAAGCACCAAAATGTTTGAACAAAAAAATGGCACAAACACCCAATAGAAAGTAGAAGAGAATAAAAAGGGAAGGAAACAAATTAAAATGAGTAAGAAATAAACACACAGAGTTTTCTAGTGGTTCAGCAAGCTCTGGCCTACATCTACTTAATGATTTTATTGCTCAACTTCTGACTTGGGGGTAGAAGTTCTTAAGGGTTGGTACAACTCCGACACTTAGGCTTTCAGAATTAAAAGAATATAAAATAGATTGGAGTTCGAGCCAAAAGATCCTTAAAATGAACCCCGCCTCTCTATTTATAGAGATAGGGAGCCTAAAATTTCATCCAAAATATCTCCAAGCTGTTACTCAATATTCAGGCCAATTCTCCTTAGAAGTAGGATGCCACATCATCAAGGAGGTATAGGTCGGTACGACTCCAAGGATAGGGGTCGGTAACCCTAAGATGGTCGATCTGGTTATCTTCAACTCTTCGCTTCGACTCGTATTTAGGTTAGCTTCGTGATTCCACAGTTATTTGCATCAATAATAACTTGTTTCAGGGTCCAAATGATGGAGTTGTAGAAGAACAAAGTTGTAGTTTCAAGAGTTCGTGTTGATTGGTAGAGAATCACATTGAACCAGCAGGACAACATTGGAAATGGGTTCCTAACACCATGTAGTATTCAAAGGAGGAAGATGGGCCTCCCCGGGGGAGTCCCTAGGTATTGATACTGATCCCTAGTTAAGTGTTGGTACCGACCCCACACTTGGGCTCCTTCGGTCCTTGTGATTTTGTGGAGGTTTGGTATTTGTATGGTGATCATGCTAATGCTTTGGTTTTGGGTTTCTCCGGGCGTCTTGCCTTGATAACTTTGAAGTCCGGTTCATCGAATTCGTTCGTATATTGCCTGATCAAAAGGCGGGATAAAATGGCGGCACTTTGAAGTTTGCACCTTCGGGTGTGGACCTAGCAGATATACGAGACGATATGAATCAACATGTGAATCGAAGACTACTTATCTTAGGTATATCCTTTCGTATTATATAGTTCATTGTATGTTGTCCATATCATTGATTTTGCATATGTGATATTGTCTCCCCGTAAATATTAATATACCACAAATTAAATTAAATAATTAATCTATATGAAACTGTTAATTTAGTTCAAAGTATAAAATTAAAATTATATGTAAATATTTTAAATTAGACCATTTTTGTGTTCTAGTACACACACACACAGATATATATATATATATATATATATATATATGTATGTATGTATATATATAATTTCTAAATATTATGAATATTTATTTTTCATTTAGAATGATTATTTCCTAATTTTAAAACCTAAAAACCCTTAAAACTATTTAAAATGATATATATAATTAAATTGATGAAATTATTTTTGGCTCTTAAAGTTAAACAATATTATCTGGCAGAAAAAATAATCTTATTTTATTATAATACGTATGTGTGTTTATATATATTGTTTAGTATTTAATACATTTACTTTTAATATTATATATATATATATTCTTTCAATAAGAAATTTACCTTTTGTTTTAAAAATAATTTTTTTCTTACTGTCTAAATATTTTTTACATTTATATACTTTTATAACATTTATTTTAAAATAATTATATATATGTATATGTATGTATAATTTTTATACATATTAAAACAATATTGTGTAGTTAAAATAAATAAATAAACAAAATTAGCATATATATAAATAACCAATGTATACATAGTGGATATAAGTCTCAATATCTACTTATGTAATCATTAACATGTATATCTTGTTATGTTGCATATGCACTTTTACATACATATGAGTTGATATACTCAAAATATATAAATGTTAAATTAATTAATGTACATTAATTAATTAAATCAATAAAATTAAATAAAATAACAATTTATTTAAACTAATTAGATTTAATCTAGTACAACCAAGCTTTTAAAGCTCATATTTCAGACGAAATCTCGAATTGACAACTCAGTCTATATCTCGGGTTGAGATCTTAAGATCTCAGGTGAGATGAGTGTGTAACAACTAAAAATCATGTTTGAAATCTTTTCTCGGCCAAGTGGAAAAAGTGGATCTCAGATGAGATCTCAGGCAAGATTAAGGAGATTTAAAACTCCGAGTACAGCCATTAGACTTATAGGCCTACTCATGTAACAACCCGCCTTTTTGACCTCCAAAGGTCGACACTAATACATCCACGGTATTCATGTGTTGCGCACTAAAGTGTCGGAAAGACAGATTGTTAGGGTAAATAAAAAGAAAAAGAAAAGGAATAAGGAATAAAGAACACATCATCAGAATTCACAATGGAATGATTACATATAATACAAAAAAGACAGTACAAAGTGTCACTCTAAGATACATAGCATTTCACAGTTACAATCCTAAGTACTATCATCAATCTAGACCGTAATAACAGTCTGTCCTTAAAATTTCTGATATAGACATACTGAGAGTGCAATGAAAATAAGAATACTACGATAGGCGAAACATCCAGTTCGTCTTCTTGAGCTCTAAAGAATATCCAACAAAAGCGTGCCCTTCTCAAACTGCTCGAAAGAGCACTCCAGAAATTAAGGGAAAAATAAAACCACGAGTCAGACAAAATTATGGTGTGAGAAACTCAAGAAATATGATGCATTCATATAACAGCACCTTTTGAGACTAACCAAATCACCTAAACCATCTAATAAGTACATATGGCGATATAATAGATAATGCCTAAGCTGTAGAATATAATCAAAAAATAGCTATGATGCATGTATAACACAAGAATATTGAGTATACAATAAAAACCGCTAAGGTTCGTTTGCATATATGGATTTTCATTAGAGATGCCTTCAGTACTTCGAGAACGGGCCTCCTGACAAAGGTTTGAGATATCCTTCCGAGCAGCGTATATCTCTAGATAAAATATACCATAGAATAAACATAGCTGGTGGCATCGAATATCATCGCCCTCGCATACATATCCAAAGCATCGCTAGAAAAAGAGATGATATACCCTTAGTTTAGCTAAACCCCATGGTTATGCATCCTACTCTAGTTTCAGTCACTACCGATGGTGAACTCAAGTTCAGCATCTCATCACACAAGCCATCATCACTCGAACAGATCTAGAATCTCTCTGTGGATTCTAGCATCTCGAATAGATCTCGAATCTCTCCAAGGATTCCAGCATCTTGAATAGTTCACGATCTCTCCATGGATTCCAACATAAGTCTTTTGACGAATGTTAATGTTGTTTTCTCTCTTGGGATCACCCTCAAAATAGACAGTCTCACACAATAGCATCGTTCAAATTGTTAATGATGATCTCTCCCTTGGACTTAACTTAGGATAGACAGTGCAATTCTATAACATTTCACTTCACAACTGCTTCCAAAACATATATCACGTATATGGTTTGAAGTGGTTACGGTTTTGACTCATCTCATATAAGTACACTCCCTACTTATGGGATGCTCTAAAACTAATCAATAGATTCCCGGTTAACTTAACCCAAGTTCTTTTAGAGATAAAAAAAGACAATGTGAAAGGGTGGAGATCATCTCCTATCCGGACGGATTTCCTTACTATTTTTCCTAGAAAAGAAAAACGAATTTATATTATAGTATAGCATCACCAAAGATAACTATATCATATAACCCTTGTGTTTATTCTAGATATTTCTTAAGTTAATTTTCGTCAAATTCAAGAACAATGAGAACAATCGCATTTGGAAACCAAGTCTCGTATACTTATAACCGCTTCCAACCTTCTCAACTTACACTATCCCTTGGTCAAGAGTGAAGTTGGGTAGTTTAGAGCATTGGTTGCATTAAAGCCCTACCTAGACACTTCATTCTTAACTCTCACAAATAGAACAAGTCTACTTTGTTGTCTTTTAGTGCAATGTACATGACTAAATACTTTCCATAGACAAGTGAACACACAAAGCACGATTAAGTCACATAAGCGACTTCTAATCCCCTTTTATTTTATTAATTCTTCTATTAATTAAAACCTCTTTTATTAGCAAAACTTCTTTTACCTAATAAAACTTCATCTATCAATTACTACTTCCTTTAGAAGTAAGCGAGTCCTCCTCGAGGGATCTCGTATACATACGTCCTAAAAGCAAGAGATGATTCAAACGAATGAGTACTCCTTGGGGGATCTCAAACCGTATGAATATGCGATGCTTCTATTCACTTCATTTTCTACTTGTGTGTGTATAACATACCTTTATAAAAATATATACCTAGCTGTTGAGCTATTATTGGGTTGTTGGGTCCTTTCTTCATTTATAGCTGTTGGGTTATTATTGGGCCGTTGGTTCCTTTCTTTATTATAGCTGTTGGGCTATTATTGGGCTGTTGGGTCCTTTCTTCATTTATAGCTGTTGGGCTATTATTGAGCTGTTGGGTCCTATTTCTTATATTGATGTTTTCTAGATTTCTCCATGTTGATTTCTAGAATTTTGATGAATTATATATGTTTTCACAATAGTTGCTTTTGTTGGATTATTTATATAGCCTGAGTGCTATCGTGTCGATTATACGGTGATTACATTCTGTGGTTTTGAATTCTTCGTCGAGTTCCATATGTTGTGATTCATAGTTGCCATTCTTCGGCGTTTTTGAGATTTGTAATCTTCTATTTGGGAGTTGGAGTTGATGAATGCCATTATATTGGCTATTGTTACACCGATGATATGAGGCATACATTTGTGGATATTTGATGTTGTGTTTATCTTAGCCATATATTGGCAATTGATTATGCTGATGATATGAGGCATACATTTGTGGATAATTGATATTGTGTTGGACTTGTCGCTTTCGAGAAAACCCTTATAACATATACTTTGGTTGCTTCTTCTCTTTCGAGAAGAATTGTTATCTTTTATCCATATACTTTACTCCTATCATTCACTAACCAGTTGATTAAGCTAGACTGACCCGTGTATTTTTATATACTCGGGCTAGACCGAGTTGTTTCAGGTTAGTGACATGCCTTAGGACTAAGCTATGTTGCTTCCACCTTGGATATCTACTTATCTATTTTTTTGCAGTTTTGTAGTCTTTTTGATTAACTTTGATATGTATCGATATTTTTGACTTGTTGTATATAGTGTGGTCTTAGTACCATTTATGATGTATCATTTTGTATTGTACTGGGATGTATCAGTGTATATGTGTATATGTATATTTGTTGGTTGTTCTGTGATGTGATGTACATTTTGTTGTTGTATTTTGTTTTGATAGATCCGTTAACCACTGTAGTTTTGTATTAAGCATTTATTTAATATGTCGATCCACTTGAGAAAGAAAGAAAAATTAGAGCATTAAATCAACGTATTTATTAGATGTTTAAGACAAAGCTATAGATGGTCGCTCCTAACCAGCCCTATTCTCCGCATTAGCAGACAGTACTACCCAGTAATACTCTTTCTAAATGTGGGTCTCGGGGTAGGGCATCACAGCTTGTCATTTGTACTCTTTAGTACTTCAAAAAGTATTCATATACTTATCTCAAATGGTATAAGTATATTCACAAATCAGTTATCAAGATTTCTTACTTTAAAATATAATCAAGGAAGTTAAAAAAAATATTACTTAAAAATGGTTAATATAAACCCTTCTCTTTTGAAAGTTAAATCTTTACCTTTTCAATCTTTTTTTAAAAGATTCCACACTTGTTATTATCTTCGAAGTCTTCTTTATAAAGATCTAACTACATTCACAAATCTATATCAAAGGGTTTAAAAAAAATATTACTTAAACATTCCCACCACAAACCCAAAAGTATTTCACTTATAATTATTTTTAAAACATTCTTTTTGAAGATCTAATTATATCTACACTTATTAAACAAAGTAATATACTTTTGATTAACTTCACGAAACCATTTATTATAACATAAGTGCTATGATCCAAAACTTCATTTATTCTTTTTCAAAATACTTAATTTACTTTTTTCAAATATATATATATAAATAAATACTTTCAAAATTTTAACGATCTACATTTGTTACTCCTAAAGACGACATTTAATACGTCCATGGTGTTCATGTGCCAATCATCTAAGTATCCGAAAGATAAACCGTTAAGGTAAAAAGAAAAGAAAAGACAAGAAGAAAGAAACATAGCATCTCACAACGCAAGGAAATCATATATAATAGAACATAAGATAGTACATATGGTCACTTTCAAAACGAAACATCAAAGTTACAACAGGTACTAACTTCCCCAATAATGCTGATACATGACTATAAACATATATTGGAAACAAAATTGATAATTAGATAACGTCGAAGCCACCTGCTCCATGCTCCTCCAAAATGCATCTATACCAAGACTACTTGGCTACTCATACAAATTTGATAATCCAAGAGGTTTAGGGAAAGAAATAAAAACTGTAGGTTAGACATGGGTCTGTGTGAGTAAACTCCGAATAACTGAATTTTTATACCTATAAAACTCTATTTAAATAAAGATATCTCATAAGACCATGCCATACTTAAAAACGAATTGGGTTTTACCTTACGATAATCAAAACATTTCAAATAGAAAATCCAGTGATATTATAATAATATCTAGGGTTTAAAGTAAAAATATAACATAGCTGAAATGCTTGCATCTTACATTCCAATGTATTTGGGCATAACTAAGTCCGTACGACACTTATTGGAAAATGGATTACATACAATAGCAAGGCATCAGGGTACCACCTGTAACATTACACCTCTAGATAAAATGTACTGAAAGCCTCAAATGGACACCATGCATGGCAAGACCGACCTACCCCTTACTGGATAGTACCGAATATGTCAACACCCCAGTTGTGATCAACAACCGTGCCCGGGTTACTAGTATAAAAAATTTGAAAATATTGATCTGGATCGGGTGATGACCATACCCTAATGGATGCGGCCCACATAACCTTGCAACATATCCCCTGTTTTCGTAATTACCAATTGTGAGGCTTGAAGCTACATTTTACCATTTTATATAGCAACCCACTTGGAATTCTAACACTGCCTTCCAGGAAATAATGCAATACTAGCATTCATCCATACAAGTTGTTCAGGATATGAACAAACCAAAGGCACCACTTTAACTACATCCTTTTTGGAATCACCCTCGGGATTAGTAGCAAGTAGGCCTCGCACTTCAAAGATCTTCGTCTTCGATTCCATCATCTTTTATATGTTTCCAATTCAAATGCTAACGTTGGTTCGAAGTGGTTTTCGGATAACTCATGCTTATCCGATCCCGATCTCTCCAAACCAACATACGATAATTTTAAACTGTTCAAACTATCGTTAGTGGAAAAATCCACTATCTGGGATGAATATAGATTTGCATATGAAAAATAAGACATCCTATACTTATCCAACTTCTTGGTTTCAAATAGTACTATCTCTTGGTTAACAATAAAGTTGGACAAGTTAGAAAACTATCCTTGCCTCGACATTCATTCTTACTTCTCAGGATAGAGACGAGTATCCATACCTCAGAATTTGGTGTTAAGTACAATGAAGTATCTTTCATATACTTAATTAATCATGACCAATTTATCGAAATTAACCCTCTTATACTTATCACATTTTCGCCATTTCAACTTCTCTATCCCTTGCTTAGAAAATCTGGTTCTAGATCTCATAGATAGAGGAAAGTCTACTCATCAGCTTTTAGTGCTAAATAAAAGAGGACTTACTTTGAATAAAACGTGTTAACGTTTTAGCACTACTTATCATATTTGTTTGGCTACTTAATGACATAGACAAAGAAATCCCTTGTATTTAAAACATTCTTCAAAAGATAGTAGCTTTTAAACAAAACCGACCTTTGGGAAATAAGCAATTAATTTTTTTTATTTAATTAATAATAATAAATTAAAACCATTTATTTAAATAATAATTAAACAATAATTAAACCCTTTATTTAAATGATAATTAAATAATAATTATACCTTTTATTTAAATAATAATTAAACTTTTTATTTAATTAATAATTAAATAATAATTTAACCTTTTTAATGCATATAATATATTTTAAAAGACTTCTCAAAAATATCTAAAGTAGAAACTCTTTTTAGTTCACATAAAATTTATCCATTTACGAACTGCATCCACAGCAACTATCGCTATATGGACATAACCTTTAAACTTGTTTTATAAATCAAAATAGGTTTTAAATCCTTTCCTTTTATATTGACTTCACTTAATAACTTTGTATAAAGATCTTGAAAACAAAAGTAAAGTTCGAAAAACTTTTTAGAAACATTTAGAAACCAAGGAAGTAAACTAGTTTTTAAAGCACACGGAATCTCGATGTCAAAACATAAACCAATTCAAGTGTTTTAACTTTCCATCAAACATTACATCATTTATATACATAAGCACATACATATATAAGTGTGAATATCATCCATAAATCAAGGAAAGATCAGCACTTAAAAACTATTACTTAAGAACTTCGACTACATTTCAAGTCATCAACAAATCATCACATAAGTCATTTGCTTCATGTGAGAACCAAACCAAAAAACATCATTTCCAAACACTTATAAACCAAAGCAACTAACTAATGTTATTAGCATAATAATAAATTTTAAATCTTCGGTTTTAGAAGAGAGATTTATTCACCCAAATAAACACAAACTTAACCCAAGCTATTACAACTCTTCAATCGACTAACAGACCTAGCTTCCTTATTAAAAACTCAACTTTTTAAACTTAGGGGGGCTTTTATTTTTGGCCAAGGTGGATGGAGGGCTTGGCCTAGCTTGAGGAAGGGGGTTTTGGGTCTTGTTTTGGAAGAGAGGTGTAGAGAAGAAAGAATGTATTTTTAACCAAGTTTTAAGGATTAAAAAGTGAAAAGGAGGAGAATTTTATTTTGAAAATTTTAAAGAAGACATAGAAAGGGAAATGGAAACTTAGAAAAGAGGAGATAAGAGTTTTGAAAATGAATGAAAGTGAAGTAAAGTGAGAATTGAAAAAGAAAAATTGTTTTTATATAAAATGAAATATAGAAATTACCTTTTTACCCTATTCAGAGCAGATCCTCTTCAGAGCGGTTTTTCCTAATTTAGTTGGTTGGAGCTTCCTCATTAGTCTGGGACGTCATTCAATAGTTTTTGTTTTGTTTTGTTTTTTCCTCTAGTTTTTTAGGTACTTCTAACACCTTAATATCGGGTGGTGGCCATGCCGGAGCTCGATATCGGGGTGTGATGGGTGGTGGCCTTGCCGGAACTCATCTTAGGAGTACCTGAGTTTTGATATATATGTATTTGGTTTTTGTGACCTGCCAAACATGTTGGCAGCACTTTATATTAGTGATATATATATATATATATTCGCATGTGTGCTCTCCTCTATTCGTAGAGGATCACACATTTTTCTCAAATAAAAAGAAATTACCTTTTTACCCTTTGCAATTAGCCTTCCTAACTTGTTGCCACAACATACCTACCTTGCCTTACTCCATGCGCAACCTCAACCATCCCCATCTCATCACCCTCACTTCACTTCTTTCAATATGACATGATGTTACCTTTTACCATTTTCTATTTTATTTTTTAAATATAAAAGAAAAGTCAAATTCACTTTGTTACTTTAAGTAACTATTTAAACTTATTCAACTCCAACCACTTCCTTAACCAAAGCATATATTATTTATATATGTGTGTGTATAAAAACTCTAGTGTACACAACATGTTCTGACACTTTTTTGACGATGAAAAGTCTAAAATCCGAAAAACGATTTTCGGTCGCATTTTTTATTTTTCTCCGAACTAACTATTTTCATAAACAAAATTTTAAAACAACTTCACCATCACTAGTTATTACTTTAAAGAGGTCTATTTGAATTATAAAATCCATTAATTAATTATTTAAAAATATATCAAATTTTCCTATTTAAAGTGATTAAAATATGGGTCATTACATTCTTCCCCTCTAAAAGAATTTCGTCATGAAATTAACACACAAAAAGATAACTCAAAAGGACATATTATATATGATAAAATGCATACCAAAGATACTTACTAGGCAATCACATCAGAAACGATGAGTACACAGTCCACATAGTAAGCAAACTACAGTTCTAACATCAACTCGGGATAAGTCACTCTCATGGTATCTTCAGTCTTCCAAGTGCAGTCTCTGAAATCTTCACTCCACTAAACCTTAATCAATCTCATGGATTTTTTACATAATTGTTTCACTTCTTGATCAACAATGCGAATTGGATGCCTTATCACGATCAAATTTGATTCCACTTCCAAATCCTCTTGAACAAATGGCTCAACAATAAGTGATGGATGATGCACACACTTCCTTAAATATAACCTATGGAAACATTATGAACTCCGAACAATCTTTCCGACAACTCAACTTGAAAGGCAAGCGGCCATCCATTCAAGAATCTGAAAAGCTCCAACAAATCTAGGCGCTAACTTCCCTGCTCTTCCAAATCGAGTAACTCCTCTAATCGGGGTCACAAACACCAAGTCTTCGACTAAAAACTCCAAATCCCAACGCCTTTGATCAGTGTGACGCTCCACCCTGAAACCCACACTAACAAAGAGTATTACTATGTAATACTGTCTGCTAGTGCAGAGAATAGGGCTGGTTAGGAGCGACCATCCGTGAATTTTATCTTAAGCGAGTATTGAATACGTCGATTAGGTGGTCCGAGTTAAAAAATTTCTTTCGATGAATCAACGTACTCAATTCAGGCTTACCACAAAATTACGGTGGCTAAGGATGAATTCATAACAATACATGATAATATAACCGTTCACAGATCACGGAACATATAAGTGCATATACAGACAACGGAAGTACAACGTGTGCTACATAAGTCATTGGTTCTTATGAACCACATATACAAAACATAGTCTGACAAAAGAATATACATAAGATGTCCAAATTGGCAACAAAAAGATCGACATAGAAATATACTAAACAACGAAAGCTAAACCCATAACCTAAAGTGGTGCAAGGAGAGATACATACTGCAATCAACTAACCTGAAATAACTCGGTCTCACCCAAGTATTATATAAAATAATGAAACGGTTCAGTCTAACTTAAACAAGATGATTACTGAATGATATTTGAAGGGAACATACAAGGGAGTGTTAAATAGCCTCCCTTGAGTCGAGACTTCATATTCACAATATCAACATAGTTCACAAGAGTCACATTCACCAAAATAACCATAAAATCCCAACATATCGAACTCTCAAAGGAGTTCAAATCAACAAAAATGTGATCACCAAATTTCATCTCAAATTAGCACTAAGGCTATGTATATATCCAACATCCAACATAATGGTGAAAACATTTAAAACTCATCAAAATCACCACAAAAATCCCGACATATCGAACTCTCTAAGGAGTTCAAATCAACAAAAATGCAATCCCCAAATTTCATCTCAAATTAGCACTGAGGCTATGTATAAATCCAACATCCAACATAATGGAGAAAACATTTAAAACTCATCAAATTCTAGAAATCAATACAAAGAAATCAAGAAAACAACAACAAAAGTGGGATCCCAACAAATGGCGAGTCTATGCTACGCCGCACATGCATCAGCAACAAATTGGCTGAAGCCTGCCAAGTACTATCAACAAATTTGGCACCCAACAAATAACCCGAAGTTCCAATAAATGGCCCAAAAGCCCAACAAATGGCCCGAAAGCCTAGTACTGGCAATATCAACATGCCCGAAGGCCCAACATAAAGTGTCACCAACTTCCAGATAGTAACCAAATCAGTGAGAACAGTGCGTCTCATACCACACGTTCTCACTTAACCTACTATAAGGTAGTTAATTTCACTCTCGTGTATAACCTCAATCGAACAAGTCCAGAATTAACCAAAAATGTAAATGCATATGTCCCATACCACATGTTTTACTAAATCTTTTAAATCTCTTCCTCATTCGCTTGAAGAGTGCAATAACGTATGATTTTAAGAAAATATTTTATTCGAGGAAAACTAGTTCTAAAACGAATTTCGAAACATTAAAAAATTCTTTTCTTCAAAATCTCTTTATTATTGAGAAATCTATATTTATAAATACATAAAATATGCTTTAGAAAAATATTATTTCTAATAGAAATCGATTTCGAAAAATATTAATTCAAAACTAGCTTTTAATCGAAAATTTTCTTAAGAAATCGTTTCAAAATCACGTGCACAAAAACATTGAATTCAAGAGCAATTAAATCCAAAACTCTTACAACAAATACTCATGAAAAACCATAAGATTATAGCTTAAAAGATTAATAATACTTAGCTTCTGAATTCATAAAGAAATGGTCATAAACAGCAATTAGAATCGCATAAAATTTAGCAATAGAACTCAGGACTGCAGCTTATTTAGCCAATTTGCCCCTATAAAACCCAAAATCTGATAAAACATGAAAATACAAGTTGAAGATTATTGTCATAGCTCGAAGTCAGAAAAAAAATCACCTAATTCGTACTTACGAATCAAAAGTTATGACAATTTCATTATCAGGACATACAATTACAAAACTCTAAAAATCGAAAGGGCTGCGGCTTAAAGAGCCAATTAGACCCTTTAAAACCCAAAATCTGATAAAACTCAAAACAAAAAAGTTGAAGATAATTGTCATAGCTCAAATTCAAAAAAAAGATTCACCTATTTTGGACTTACGAATCAAAAGTTATGTCAATTACATTATCAGGAAATAAAATTACAGAACTCTGAAAATCGACAGGGCTGCAGCTTAATGAGTCAATTTGACCTTTTAAAACCCAAAATCTGATAAAACTCAAAACATAGAAGTTGAAAAGGATTGCCTTATCTCGATGTCAGAAAATGAATCACCTAATTAAGGCTTAGGAATCAAAAGTTATGGCAATTTCATTATCAGGACATAAAATTACAAACTCTGAATAATTGGAAAATTTGACAGGGCTGTGGCTTAAAAAGCCAATTAGATCCTTTAAAACCCCAAATCTGATAATAAATAAAACATAAAAGTTGAAGATGATTGTCTTAGCTCAAAGTTGGACAAAGAATAAACTAATTCAGACTTACGAATCCAAAGGTATTCCCAAAACAATTCTCAGGTTTAAATTCATTGTTGCGGTCATTTATTCTCAGAACAGCAAAAAAGAAGTACAGTTTAGACCCATTTAACTTCAAAATTTTATAAAACTCAAAACATGTAACTTGTATTAAAAAGTCTAAGCTTTCTGGCATATAAAAAATTATCGAATTTGGATAATAAATGCAAAAGATATGGCCAAATTCGTTTCAGGTTCAATCTCAGAAATTCTTTTGTTTCAGCAAACATAAAGCAAACAACATATTATCAACATGTAACACTTGTTTTATTTAGAAGTGTGAGTTAATACTCATCTTACTGCGAAGATACATGGAGATCACAGCAAATTTGAAGCTTTTGTTCCACTAAAAGCTTCAAGAATCCGAAAATAGGAAGAAGGATAGACATGCAAACACTAGTTTTGCCTCAAACCCAAAAGAAAAAAACAAACATGAAATATTGTAAATTATTGAAATCAATTAGTCTATAAGATGGATTAGGGTAAGAGAGACATACTTAGATTTTCTCTAAATTTTCTAAAGTTTATTTGGATTTTAATACTTTGATTTTTGCTTTCTAGGTTTTTAAGAATAAAGGAGGAAGTGGCTTGGAGATTGTAGTTGAGAATGAAGACTTCTCCTTTTTACTTAAAGTCTTAATGGGCTAGGCTTTGTATTAAATTCAATAAGGACCTAATGCATTTCTATTTAAATTTATTCTAACAACACCAAAAAATCAGGGTTGTTACAGACTTCTCCCTTAAGAAAATTGCGTCCTCGCAATTTCCTTAATGGAAGAAATCCGTAATATAAATTTCCTCTTAAAATTATTATTTATTAACTGGCTTTTAATTTCTTCCCAAAATCACCCAATTAATATTACCCCAAATTATAGCACTAAACTCAAATTTTTAGTTATCAAAATTTCTCATAATTCTGTCTGCCCTGAGCCTCTTTCATTCTCTGCTTGATGAGATCTAAAATCCCAGATGTTCACGAATAGAGTCGGGGCCTAAATATCAACTTCTTCCCCAACCAACAAGATGGTGAAAAACATGATCTCCGACGAAAGGCTTCAAAGGGAGTTATGTCATAACAAGCTCGAAGTCTACCGCCGAAGGTGACTTCAACAAAAAGATTCGATTTCCCATGCACCTACAATAATTAAGAATAAAGGCATGAAAAAAGGCTTTCCATGGTTCATGTCCAATTGAACAAGGATTAAGCTTCGAGCTCATGAATTCTGAAGGCTTAGCTAAAGCCAACAAATAATATATTCCATTAAGACTCAGAAAGAAATAGGTCGAACTCGATCTTGGTTGTTACTAGAACAACACCAAAAGAAGGGCACAAATTTGAAACTCAATCTTGAATTTCATGATCCTATTACCACAATAGGTCGTAAAGATTATAAATAACTACCACATGAAAAATGCCATGGGATAGGACCATGCCGCATAGCTCAGGCAATCAGAACAAAAGATTTGATTGGGTTTTGATTCTATTATAATAGACAAACAACATCTCTTAATAGAGACTTCAAGGCCTTAAGCTGAATTCCAGATAAGAATTTACGGCAGTTCTCAAGTACTGGAATGCATGAATTCAATTTTAAAGACATTAGAATATCTTGGAGAGAAGATAAGAATAAGCTTATTGAAACACTCTCGAAGGGCTAACTTGAAAGTTTTACAAGATAAGTCAGATTGCTTGTCACAAATCAATGCCTCTAACTACTAGAAAAATCATAACAAATATAGAAATAGATAGAGGTATTAACCTCTATCACCCGTGGCTAATGCACTAGTTGTAAAATTGAGTTGAAATGAAATTTTAAGCACTACGAAATTGATCGATCAGATCGTCAACTTAAGGCTAAAGGAATTGGCAAGGGACCTATTAATTCTGTAATGCCCAATGCATAGCTAAAGAGAGTTGTTAGTTCTCCAATTACTACAATAGCTATACCAGAATGAAATTGATATAAAAATTGGTTACGTTTGGGTAGCAAACTAAAAACAGGATTGAGCATATTAGAGAACAATATACAATTTGGAACTCAAAACATTCCCCGCTTAATTGAGGCTAAAGAGGGGATTAAGATACTTTGAAAATTTTAAATTGATATTCCAAAAGATTAAAGATAATTAATTTAAATCGAGTTGCAAGTATTGGAGAATTCTTTTAAAACATAGGATAAGGGCCACAAAATGGTTAAACAACCCATTCCCAACATCCTACCATCCAAGGCATTGAACATAAAGAGAGATAACACGAATATTTTTCCACACAGGACAAGTTTTATGACCTATCCAAAATATTGAGGCTTGAAGACCCCTAGCGAGGGTTTACAAACCTCGAGGAAACTATTAAACAACCAATATTCAAAGATAAAGCGGATTCAAGCTCCTTCAATACGAACGAACAAGACGCGGGATCCGAATAGAAGATTTAGGAATGGAATAGAATTTCCTCAAAATTTGGAATCCGTCCATAAAATTTCAATATACAATTATCCATAAAAGAATATAATTCACCTTTAAATGCATTATAAAATAATTTACAAAATATCCAAATAAATTTTTGGTGACAATGTCCTACCTCATATATATAGCAAATCGCTTTGTCCAATGGCTGCGATGTTAATAAGGAAATCAACATTTCCTCGTCATTCACCTCTGCTATTGCTAGGGCCCAAAGGTTGAACATGTCATCCAAATCAATCAATATATAAGACATGCACTCAAATAAATTTTGTTTAAAAGAAATTCTAAGTTTCCAAAAGTTCAACATACATGTAGTATGTACATAGGGAATAATAAAATCTCTTATAAGTTTATCCTCTAAAATCACTTTCAACTCAAAAGTTTTTCTTCACATTTATTATTGCCAAATTCAAAATCCTTTTTCTGAATCTTGTTTTCAAAAAGCTTCAATAAAACTTCTTTATATGAAATTAAAGACTTCATAATATCATTATTGCACTAAATGCATTTTTTTCTTCAAAATATCTAAGAATACTGATTTCAAATGGTTTTAATATATATATATATACTTCTAAACTATCTCTCAAATATTGTGTTCTACTATCTCGTCCAAGGGTTTCAAGAGATCCTTATAGATAACGGTGATCAAGCGTATCGACCAGAATCCTTAAAATGCCTAACGGGAAATCTAACACAAATCCATTTTAAAATATGCCATTATAAATCTATCTTGCTTACAAAACCATACTATGATAAAAGCCATAATGTCAATATTCATAATTCCAAAAGAACCCAATGTATTAAAGAGACTCAAATAGAACGACCTTGGAATAAGATAGGACTCTTTAGGGTAGAAGAGGATGTGCCTCTAGGCTGTGGATGGGTATAGATACTAGAATGTGATATATGGAATACTACGGAATTAAAACATTCCTAGACGTATTCCTAAAGGTATAGGAACTCCCGAAGGAAATAGGGATTCCGGAAGGAATAGAAACGAGAAGATATTCCTGTCATCCATCCCCGTAAGGTACGAAAGCCACTAGATAAAGATTAAGGATACCCAACATGCTATCCTTAAAGATACGATGAATTATATGCACATTATTTTGGTTCTGGACCGTATTATCATATTTTGTTCTGAACTCTGCTCTGATACCAAGCTATGACGCCCCACCCCAAGACCCACACTAACAAAGAGTATTACTATGTAATACTGTCTGCTAGTGCAGAGAATATGGCTGTTTAGGAGCGACAATCCGTGAATTTTGTCTTAAGCGAGTATTGAATACGTTGATTAGGTGGTCTGAGTTAAAAAAATTATTTTGAGGAATCGACGTACTCAATTCAGGCTTAACACAAAATTACGGTGGCTAAGGATCAATTCAGAACAATACATGATAATATAACCGTTCATAGATCACAGAACATATACATGCATATACAGAGCGAAAGTACAACGTGTGCTACATAAGTCAGTGGTTCTTATGAACCACATATACAAAACATAGTCTGACAAAAGAATGTACATAAGATGTCCAAACTGGCAACAAAAAGATCAACATAGAAATATACTAAACAACGGAAGCTAAACTAACGCAACAGAAATAACGGATGACAACGAAATGAAGATTTCGTGTCAAAACTAATCGATGAAACGATTAGATGAAGCAATATGAATCGATGAATTAATGATACCAAACGCCCAAATCCGTTGATCACGAAGATACCGGACTTTAGCTATCTTCGACACGTTGATCGCGCACGATGCCGTGAGAGAAGATCTACAATTCTTCGACGTTGATCAAGCGCACTTGATTCCGTGAATTGGCTTCAACAATCATTGATTCGAGCGCACTCGAATGCCGAAGGTGGAGATAGGAGATAACACTCAACTACCAATTTTAATGGAGGCAAGAAGCACAAACCAAATTTTATTTCAAATTCAACAACCTTTTACAATGACATCACGTCCCTATTTATAGGGTTTACAACACGACACAAACGACTTAAGAAAATTACAATACTTCACAATGACTTACAAAACAACGACATAAGAAAGTACGACCTATACAATAGTACACGACTTAACAAACTATACAACATTACACGCGACTTACGACTTAAGAAAGTAACGACCTAAGAAACTCAGCGACTCAAGTTTTCCAGGCGGCATTAAGCTTCAGCGATTTAAACAAATCAGCGACCTTGGATGAACGACTCAAGGAAGCAACGCAGCGACCTAGGGCCGCTCGCGACTTAAATTTCGCGACCTAGGAAGTGATTTGCAATATAAGGCAAACTGCCAACAAGAGGAGTAGCGACCTTGACTTGTTCGCGATTTAGGGCTTACTCGCGACCTAGGGCTTGCTCGCGATGAAGGTAGCACGGCGACGACCTAGAGAGGAGCGGCATGGTGGAGCGTCGAAGGTCGTTCGCGACTTTATGGGGAAGCAACGAAGGTCGGTCGCGACCTAGGATAGGTCGTTCACGACCTAAAGTAGATCGTCCGCGATCTAAAATGAGGAGCGACCTAGGGTTATCACGCGCGCAACCTAAGGTAATTCGTTGATTTTGATTTCGCGCTGCATCATCCTCCCCTGGTTGGGAAAAATTCGTCCCGAATTCACACTTTCTTCTTCTTCGAGACACTGTCTTCCATTCATTATCTGGTCTGGTGCAGTTCTGGTGATAACCATTCTTGAGATTGATCTTGTCTTGACCCTTTGAAGATGCGGCTCGCCATAAGGAACGCATGGCATAAATCAGACGTGGCATTAGGCAGGCGGCATAAGGAAGTGATCTGAGAGAGATGACATCATGATGCTTGTGCCAATAGGATGGTGTGATATAGAACCAAAACGTGACAAAAATGCGAGATGATATAAGGAAGTTTAAAATCGCGAAGCGAATTAGGAAGTTACGACTGAAAAAGTGTGATGACTCATGCCCAGATTCTTGTTTCTCCTTATTTCGTTTAGATGAATCATTATTTAGAATCTTTCCTTGATGTGTTGCAACAATTTTCCCTGATTGAAATGAATTCCCACTCGCTTCTTCTTTGACACACTTATTTTCATGAAATGGTTCCAAGCAGTTGACGTTGATAACATCAGTAGTGCGGACATGATCAGATAACTCCCACTGACAATCATTTTCTTCCTCTTGTCTTTTCAACTCTTCCTGTTCTTTCAGATTCACAAGATCATATGATTCCTGCAGTAAAATAGCATCTGGTACTAGTTCAGTTTGATGCTGAATGTCCTGTAGTGATGGTAACTCTTTGGTTAATTCCTCAGGATATTCGTCTTCAGATTCATCGAATCCTGATCCAACTTCCTCAAAAACATCAAGATCTTTACTCATTCCTTGCTCGGTCAACACAAACAATTCATTATTACTTTTCACCTTTTCGACAGACCCTTCCAAAAATACAATACTAGTTTCTTCAGACAGTTCCTCAGAAATCTCATCCTCCCACTCTTCAAAGACTTCAACCTCCTCAGGTGTCTCAAAATCAGAACTTTCCCCAGATTCAATCAACGTTGATAATTCATCACTATCTTCCATTTCATGGACGAACTTTTTCAAAGATAATAAACTATCAGATTCTTCATTCTCTTCTGTTTCACTCTCACTTTGTTCGGGCTTCTCGGAGATTATGGAATTAACACTTAGCGGGCTCTCGTCCATAAGCTTAGGTGTTAAACAAGAATCCTCCATCATCAAGTTATTTCCCTCAACTCCGAACACAATTTCTTCTTCCATACTATCGACATCCATCTTGGGTGGTGAAGAATAATCAACTTCTGAATCCACATACTTTGACTCAATTTCTTCATCATCATCAAATTTCGGCGGTTGATAAAAGTCAAATTCAGCAGTCCTCCTCAACAAGTTACATCCTTCATCTCTTGACAAAACTCCTTCATCGTTGTCAAATTTCGGTGGTAATTCTTCGAACGATTCTGTAGGACCAACCTCTTCAAACTCTTCTAACATTGGTTTAACCTCCTCAGGAGTTTTAAGCTCTTTACTTGCCTCATACCTAACCAATGATTCAGCACTACCTTTCGCTTCTTTAACACTTTCGCTGAAAGATAACGGATTAGTCGGTTCCTCTTCCCTTTTCGGTTCGCTTTCAGTAGAATCATCCACATCCTCGTTTTCACATTCTTCGACAACTAAGGCTTTCATCTTGGCCTCTGTACATTCATTACTTCTATGGCCAGACTCCTGATAATGATTGCGCTTAATTCGGTCATCAACATTTGTCTTCGTGATTTCATGTACAACTGGTTTGTTGACTCTCTTAGAAACATTTATACTGCAATTAACGCCTTTATTCTGATTGTTGGGGTTTGTAACCACACCCTTTCCTTGACTACCTTGACTCAACTTCTGCAACTGTTGGTTCACACGAGTTTGATAATTGTAGGGTAAGAAATTTGCTTTCATCATCCTTTTCATCTTATCCCACGTGACAACTTTGGATTTCCTCATTCTCTCTCTGGTTGATTTAGTTTGTTGCCACCAATCCATAGCTCTTCCTTTCAATCTGGTAGCAACTAACTTAACTTGACGATCCTCAGACACGTTGTTGAGTTTAAAAATCTTTTCAACCGTTGATAACCAATCCAAGAATTCCTCTGTTTGTAGACCACCACGGAATTCTGGAATCTCCATATCCTTCCTTGATTCACGTGTATGACCATTCTCTTCAACATTCCTATATCGATTTTGCCCTTGACCTGGATATCGAAAGTGAACACTATCACCATAACTATCTTCTTCAAACTTAGATGAGCTTCGATGTCGATTCTGAACATTGACTCTTCTATGACCATGCACGTCCTCTCTACTTCTTCTTTCCTCTACTCGACATCTTTCATAATCACAATATGGCTCATGCTCGTAACCACGATAAGCTCTTCTTTCTCCATTCTGATAATCACGATTGTCTCGAACTCCACGATCTCGATTTATCGACAAAGATGATTCTCTTCTTTCTCTATCATAACGTGGCGACACTCTCCTTTGATTTCGATTCATACCAGACTTCATTCTCTCCACTCTCTCGAAACCCTTATTGAACCTTTCATCGATATGTTGTTCCATCTGTTTAGGATCTTCACTCCCATACAAATCTGCAACACTATGATGACGGTCTCGAAGGCATGATCAGATCTTCAACAGATCCAAACACAAACTTCACTTTGGTCCAAAAAAATTCTCAAATCAAACTTCCCCACTTGTTTGAAATCTCACGAACACCCCAAATAAACAAACAACTTAAAACTCCAAAACTTCAAATCTCCAAATTGACGCCCAACGAACTTGGATAAGTTCGTCTCCTAGCTCACGACTTGAACAAAATCTCGCACAAACTTGAACAAGCTCGCTTCTAGCTCCAACACTTTAACTCTCGGCCTTGAACAAACCTGAACTTGAACACTTCACTTTTCTCGGCTTTGACTCTCGGCTTTGAACAACAAAGTGATGCACGGCCTTGACTCTTCAACACAAAGTGATGCACAACTTCAACTTCTAACCCTCGACTTTAACTCTTCAATAAGAATTGGCTCCAAAGACTCGTCTTAGCTATGATTGGCTAAGTCCATCTCTGATACCAAATGACGCAGCGGAAATAACGGATGACAACGAAATGAAGATTTCGTGTCAAAACTAATCAATGAAATGATTAGATTGAAGCAATATGAATCGATGAATTAATGATACCAAACGCCCAAATCCGTTGATCACGAAGATACCAGACTTTAGCTATCTTCGACACGTTGATCGTGCACGATGCCGTGAGAGAAGATCTACAATTCTTCGACGTTGATCAAGCGCACTTGATTCCGTGAATTGGCTTCAACAATCGTTGATTCGAGCGCACTCGAATGCCGAAGGTGGAGATAGGAGATAACACTCAACTACCAATTTTAATGGAGGCAAGAAGCACAAACCAAATTTTATTTCAAATTCAATAACCTTTTACAATGACATCACGTCCCTATTTATAGGGTTTACAACACGACACAAACGACTTAAGAAAATTACAATACTTCACAACGACTTACAAAACAATGACATAAGAAAGTACGACCTATACAATAGTACACGACTTAACAAACTATACAACATTACACGCGACTTATGACTTAAGAAAGTAACGACCTAAGAAACTCAGCGACTCAAGTTTTCCAAGCGGCATTAAGCTTCAGCGATTTAAACAAATCAGCGACCTTGGATGAACGACTCAAGGAAGCAACGCAGCGACCTAGGGCCGCTCGCGACTTAAACTTTGCGACCTAGGAAGTGATTTGCGATATAAGGGAAACTGCCAACAAGAGGAGTAGCGACCTTGACTTGTTCGCGATTTAGGGCTTGCTCGCGACCTAGGGCTTGCTCGCGATGAAGGTAGCACGGCGACGACCTAGAGAGGAGCGGCATGGTGGAGCGTCGAAGGTCGTTCGTGACTTTATGGGGAAGCAACGAAGGTCGGTCGCGACCTAGGATAGGTCGTTCACAACCTAAAGTAGATCGTCCGCGATCTAAAACGAGGAGCGACCTAGGGTTATCACGCGCGCGACCTAAGGTAATTCGTTGATTTTGATTTCGCGCTGCATCATAAACCCATAAGCTGAAGTGGTGCAAGGAGAGATACATAATGCAATCAACTAACCAAAAACAACTCGGTTTGTCCCGAGTATTATATAAAATAATAAAATAGGTCAATCTAACTTAAACAAGATGATTAGTGCATGATATTTGAAGGGAATATACAAGGGAGTATTAAATAGCCTACCTTGAGTTGAGACTTCATATTCACAATATCAACATAGTTCACAAGAGTCACATTCACCAAAATAACCATAAAATCCCAACATATCAAACTCTTTAAGAAGTTCAAATCAACAAAAATGCAATTATCAAATTTCATCTCAAATTAGCACTAAGGCTATGTATATATCCAACATCCAACATAATGGTGAACATATTTAAAACTCATCAAAATCACCAAAAAAATCCCAACATATCGAACTCTCTAAGGAGTTCAAATCAACAAAAATGTAATCACCAAATTTCATCTCAAATTAGCACTAAGGCTATGTATAAATCCAACATCCAACATAATGGTGAAAACATTTAAAACTCATCAAATTCTAGAAATCGATACAAAGAACTCTAGAAAACAACAACAAAAGTGGATCCCAGCAAATGGTGAGTCTAAGCTACACCGCACGTGCATCAAAAACAAATTGGTCGAAGCCTTCCAAGTACTGTCAACAAATTTGGCGCCCAACAAATGACCCGAAGGTCCAACAAATGGCCCGAAAGCCCAACAAATGGCCCTAAAGCCCAATAAAGCGCCCGAAAGCCCAATAAATAGTCCAAAAGCCTAGTACTGGCAATACCAACATAAAGTGTCACCAACTTCCAGATAATAACCAAATCAGTGAGAATAGTGCATCCCATACCACACGTTCTCACTTAATCGTTTACTATAAGGTAGTTAATTTGACTCTCATGTATGATCTCAATGGAACAAGTCCAGAATTAACCAAAAAGGTAAACACATGTGTCTCATACCACTTATTTTAATAAATCGTTTAAATCTCTTTCTCATTCCCTTGAAGAGTGCAAAAACGTGTGATTTTAAGAAAATATTTTACTTCGAGGAAAACTAGTTCTAAAACGATTTTTCAAAACATTATAAAATTCTTTTCTTCAAAACCACTTTATTATTGAGAAATCTATATTTATAAATACATAAAATATGCTTTAGAAAAATATTATTTCTGATAGAAATCGATTCAGAAAAATATTAAATCAAAACTAGCTTTTAATCAAAAAATTTCCTAAGAAATCCTTTCCAAATCACGTGCACAAAAACATTAAATTCAAGAGAAATTCAATTCAATACTCTTACAACAAATACTCATGAAAAACCATAAATTCATAGCTTAAAAGATTAATAATACTTAGCTTCTGAATTCATAAAGAAATGGTCATAAACAGCAATTAAAATCGCATAAAACTGCAGCTTATTTAGCCAATTTTCCCCTTTAAAACCCAAATCTGATAAAACATAAAACATAAAAGTTGAGGATGATTGCCATTGCTCGAAGTCAGAAAAAGAATCACATAATTCGGACTTACGAATCAAAAGTTATGGCAATTTCATTATCAGGACATACAATTACAAAACTCTAAAAATCGACAAGGTTGCGGCTTAAAGAGCCAATTATACCCTTTAAAACCCAAAATCTGATAAAACTCAAAACATAAAAGTTAAAGATGATTATCATAGCTCGAAGTCAGAAAAAGTATTACCTAATTCTAACTTAAGAATCAAAAGTTATGGTAATTACATTTTCAGGAAATAAAATTACAGAACTCTGAAAATCGACAGGGCTGCTGCTTAAAGAGTCAATTTGATCCTTTAAATCCCAAAATATGATAAAACTCAAAACATAAAAGTTGAAGAGGATTGCCTTATCTCGAAGTCCAAAAAAGAATCACCTAATTAGGACATAAGAATCAAAAGTTATGTCAATTTCATTATCAGGACATAAAATTACAAACTCTGAATAATTGGAAAATTTGACAGGGCTGCGGGTTAAAATGCCAATTAGTCCTTTTAAAACCCAAAACCTGATAAAGCGTAAAACATAAAAATTGAAGATTATTGTCTTAGCTCAAAGTCAGAAAAAGAATCAACTAATTCAGACTTACGGATCAAAAGATATATCCAAAACAATTCTCAGGTTTAAATTCATTATTGCTGTCATTTATTCTCAGGACAGCAACAAAGAAGTACAGTTTAAACCCATTTAACAATAAAATTTTATAAAACTCAAAACATGAAACTTTTAGTAAAAATTCTAATCTTTCCAGAAAATTAAAAATTATCGAATTTGGATAAGAAACGTAAAAATATGGCCAAATTCGTTTCAGGTTCAATCTCAAAAATTCTTTTTTTTCCAGCAAGCATAAAGCAAACAACATATTATCAACATGTAACACTTGTTTGAGTTAGAAGTGTGAGTTAGTACTCACCTTACTATGAAGATACATGAAGATCACAACAAATTAGAAGCTTTTGCTCCACTAAAAGCTTCAAGAACCCGAAAATAAGAAGAAGGATGGACATGTAAACCCTAGTTTTGCCTCAAACCCAAAAGAAAACTATAAACATCAAATATTGTAAATTATTGAAATCAATTAGTCTATAAGATGGATTAGGGTTAGGGAGACTTATTTTGATTTTCTCTAAATTTTCTAGAGTTTATTTGGATTTTAAAACTTTGATTTTTGCTTTCTACGTTTTTTAGAATAAAGGAGGAAGTGGCTTAGAGATTGTAGTTGAGAATGAAGACTTCTCCTTTTTACTTAAATTCTTAATGGGCTAGGCTTTGTATTAAATTCAATAAGGACCCAATGCATTTCTATTTAAATTTATTCTAACAACACCGAAAAATCAGGGTTGTTACAATCGGTATAGCTTTTCTATCAATCTTGAGCTTTCTTCATCCTCTTTTTGATCACTGCAACCTTCTTTGTAGCTTCTCGAATCATATCAGACCCAAGCAATATCTGATCCCCGGTTTCCACCCAACATGATGGTGATTTACATGGTCGTCCATAAAGATCTTCATAGGGTGTCATGCCAATGCTTGCTTGATAACTGTTGTTGCATGATATTCCACCAAGTGCAGATGGTCTCCCCACGATCGTCCAAAGTCCAAGATATATGCTCTCAAAAGATCTTCCAAGACTCGGTTAACTCTTTCTGTTTGACCATCCATTTGAGGATGGTATCCTATGCTCAACCTTAGCTTTATTCCCAAAGCTACTTGTAACGGTTTCCAAAACTGACTGGTAAAGAAAGGATCTCGATCACTTACAATGCTAACTGGAACTCTATACAGTCGGACGATCTTCCTCATATAAAGCTCTGCCAAAGTTGCTACAGTCCTCATCGGTTTTACTGGAATAAAATGGGTGCTCTTTGTTAGCCGATCCACAATGACCCAAACACCTTCATTACCTTTCCTTGATTTGGATAAACCATCAATAAAATCCATTGATATTTGCTCCCATTTCCAATTCGGGATCTCAAGTGGTTGTAGTAATCTAGTAGTTCTTTGATGATCACCTTTGATTTGCTGGCAATTCGCACATCTGCTTACATGGATTGGAATATCCCCCTTCATCTCTATCCACCAAAATACTCGCTTCATATCTCGTTACATCTTGTTAACCCTAGAGTGGATACTTAACTTAGATTTATGGCATTCCATCAAAACTTCTTGCCTAAGACCATCAACATTCGGAATGCATAACCTTCCGTTCATTCACAAAATTCCATGGCTATCTATCTCAAAACTTGAACATCAACTTTCTTCTACTCCTTGCATAAACTCTAGTAGATGACATCTTCTTTTTGCTTGCTTGCAATCCTCTCGAGTAGAGTTGGAGTAACTTCCAAAAGAGCTAAGGCTGCATTCCTACTCAAAGCATCTACTACCACATTTTTTTCCCTATGTATATATCCAAGTCGTATGCCATCAGAATTTCCAACCAATGCTACTGCCTCATATTCAAATCTTTCTACGTGAAAAGATACCTCAAGGACTTGTGATCCGTGAAGAGCTCGAACTTTTCACCCAACAAATAAAGCCTCCACATCTTTAATGCAAACACAGCAGCTAATAACTCCAAATCATGCATTGCATAATTCTTCTCATGAGGCTTCAAATGTATACTAACATAAGCAATAGCTCTCCAGTGCTGCATTAAAACTACACCCAAGCCTACATCACAAGCATCGGTATACACAGTCAACCCTTCACCTCCATCTGGAATAGTTGGAACTGGAGCGCTGGTCAACCTCTTCTTTAACTCAACGAACGCTTTCTCATACTTCTAAGTCCAAATAAACTTCTCATCCTTCTTCGTCAACTTGGTTAGGTGTGAGACAATCTTAGAGAAGCCTTGGATGAACCTTCTATAATATCCGGCCAAGCCTAAGAAGCTTCGAACAGCCATCGGAGTCTACGGTGTTTTCCAATCTTGAACAACCTCTATCGTTGCCTGATCAAGCGAAATACCATCCCCTGACACAACATGCCCAGGGAACCTTACTTATGATTGCCAAAAATGACATTTAGAAAATTTAGCTTGTGAAACATGTTTCCTTAATGTCTCCAGCACCACTCCCAATTGGTGTTTGTGTTCTTCCTCAGTCTTAGAGTAAATAAGGATATCATCTATAAAGACCAACACAAATTTGTTCACAACATCTCTAAAAACCCGATTAATAAGATTCACAAAATAAGCGGGCACATTGGTTAGCCCAAAAGGCATAACCAACCACTCAAAGAAACAATCCAGTCCTCTAAATGCTGTTAAGGGAATACTATCCTCTGCTACCCTTAACTAGTGAAATTCTGTAGCAAGGTCCATTTAGAAAAATACTCGAGCACCATGAAGTTGGTCAAACATATCGTCTAAAGGGGAAGGGATATTATTTTCAATTGTCTGCTTGTTCAGCTCTTGATAATCCACACAAAGTCCTAACAAACCATCTGACTTTGCAACAAAAACTACAGCTGCTCGCTAACTTAAGCGACTTGGCCTATCAGTCCTCTTCTCAACAAATCATCTGTCGATCCCTTAACTCCTTCTTCTCTCTCAGAGCCATTTTACGAATAGGTTAAAAATAGGTTTCCAACCAGGAATTAAGTCAATACAAAACTCAATTTTCCAATGTGGAGGTAGACTGTTAACCTCTTCAAAAACATCAGGGAAATCCTTAACAATTGCTATCAACCCTAACTCTTTTTAGGATGAATCAAGGGCATAAAAGAAAGTACTCATACGCTTGTCTGGATCATCCCATGATACTTTAACATGATTCCCTCTTTTTTTTCCAATAATACCGTCTTCTCAACATAATTAAGAACAACTTTGTTTTCCGTTAGCCAATCCATACCAAGTATAACATCAAACCCCTTAAAGTCAAGGACAAACAGATCGCACGAAAAATGGTGGGTATGGTAAGTAATTGGTATTTCTTTGAAAATCATGCATAGATTAGTTGTACCTCCTATGGGGTTAGACAAACAAATAGGGGTTTCTACAATTCTTAGGGAAAATTGCAATGTACCTACCGATTCTAAAGAATAAAACTATGGAAAGCCCCGACATCAATACTCGAACAAAAATGCCGCTAACAATTAAAGTAGCTTCAAGAACTCCCTTCCCTTTCACATCCCTTGAGGTTGATAGTTCATCCTTGGTGGCATAAACCTTGACTTGCTGACCCTTCTTTAGTAGCGGGCAATCCTTCACCATATCCCCTGATTGCTGACAGTCGTAACAAAGTGTCTTTTGAACCATTAAAGAAATAAGTCCAGCCTGCTTCTTCAAGGCTTCAGAATTCTTACAGAATCTTGCTAAATGGCCCTTCTGCTTACACTGATAACACTCAACATCCTTGAACTTGTTCCATTGATCTCCTCTTGACTTTTCCTTCCACTGCTTCTTCCATTACGAGTTGAACTTCCTATTATTTAGGTTGCTACTATTGTTGCTAGGTGCTGATGCCGGCTTCTTCTTCTCAAGAACTTCGCACCTCAAAGCCATATCTACCAAATCCATAAAATATCCCTTCAGATGGGCAGCCATCTTCTTCTAAAATCCTTTCCTCATCCCTATCAAAAACATCTCATTTTTTCTAAGACGGGTATCAATCAACTCTGGGCCAAATCGTGATAAATCGTTAAACTTGGTTTTATATTCCGATACTGACAAATCTCATTGCTTAAAATCCAAGAAAATCCTATTCATATGGGTCTTTCCTACAGTGGGCATGAACTGGTCTTCAAACACCTTCATTCTCCCAAACATTTGCTGTAACGGGATCCCACTACGCTGACGCATCATCTTGCAACTGCCAAGATGCTAAGAAGCGCTTCTGCTCGTCTGAAATATCCAACCCCTTGAAAATCTTCTCGTACGAACAAAGCCAAGCTTGGACTTCGATGATGGATTCCATGCCATTAAACGGCTTTCCTCCCAAATTAGTATAGTCTTTGCACAAAGCTGCAAAGTTCACACAGGGCTGCACTAATGCTGCCTCTTCAACTACTCTAACCCTTCCAACATTCAGAGCTCAGCCATTGGTGGTCGTGGTGCGACTAGCTCCTTTACCTCGTCTTGCCCTATTACTCATTCTTACTACCTGTATATAGTAAGACAGTTTTAGAATTCTTAGACGAGATAATTCTAAGGAAAAAGGGTACTAAATCGAACATATCAAAGCAGATCGAAATAATTCGAATATATATACGAAAAAATTACATGTGCTCTCATAGATTAAACTCATTCTAGAGTATTATTAACCCAATCTCTAATGAGTTAACTGCAACCAAGGCCTAGGTGTTCGCTCAACCTAAGGTGTAATACCACGTGTAACGATCTGCCTTTTTTACTCCTAAAGACTAAGCTTAATACATTGACGGTATTCTTGTGTCAATCATCTAGGTATCCAAAAGATAAGCTATTGGGATAAAACGAAAAGGAAAGACAAGAAGAAAGAAACACAGAATCTCACAATGCTAGGAAATGATATATAATGTAACATAAGTTAGTACATACGGCCACTTCCAAAATGAAATACCAGAGTTACAACAGGTACTAACTTCATCCAGGGACAGTTATAACTGCCTGCCCTCACAATGCTAATAGATAACTATACACATACAGTGGAAAAAAATAGATAACTAGATAACATCAAAGCCACCTGCTTCATGCTCCTCCAAAATGCATCTATACCTGGACTACTTGGCTACTCATACAAATTGGAGTACCTAAGATTTTTAGGAAAAGAAAGAAAAACTTGTGCCAGACATGGGTCTGGTGTGAGTAAACTTCAAATAATAGAATTTTTATACTTGTAAAAGTCTTTTAAAATAAAGATAACTCGTAAGACCACGGTGCACATAAACACGAACGGGTTTTTACCTTACGATAACCAAAACCTTTCAAATAGAAAATCCATTGGTATTATAATAATGTCCAAGGTTTAAAATAAATATATAACATTGTTGAATTGCTTGTGTCTCACATTCCAACATATTGGGGCACAACTAAGTCCATATGACACTTATTGGAAAATTGATTTCATACAATGACAAGGCTACTGGGGTACCGTTTGTCATAGTAAACCTCTAGAAAAAATATACCAAAGGCCTCACATGGACCCCCTAGATGGCAAGACCGGCCTACCTTCTTATTGGATAGTACCGAATATGTTACCACCCCGGTTGTGATCAAAAACCGTACCCTAGTCACTAGCATACAAAACTAGAAATATCAATCTAGATCGGGTGATGACCATACCCTAATAGGTGCGACCCATATAGCGTTGCGGCATATCCTATGTTTTAGTCATTCCTAATTATGAGGCTTAAGGCTATGTTTTACCTTTTTATATAGCAATCCCACTTGGAATGCTAACACTACCCTCTAGGCAACAATGCAATGCTAGCATTCATCCATACAAGTTGTTCAGGATATGAAAAAAATGAAGGCACCACTTCTACTACATCATTTTTGGAATCACCTTCATGATTAGTAGCATGTAGCCCTTGTACTTCAAAAATCTTCGTCATCGATTCCATCATCTTCCATATGTTTCCGATTCGAATGCTTATGTGGTTCGAAGTGGGTTTCGGATAACTCATGATTATCCGATCCTGGTGTCTCCAAACCATCATTCAATAATTTTAAACTGGTCAAGTTATCGATAGTGGAAAAATCCACTATCTAGGGTGAGTATTGATTTGCATATAAAAAATAAGACATCCTATACTTATCCTCACTTTTCGATTCAAACAGTACTATCACTTATTAACAACGAAGTTGGACAAGTTAGAAAACTATCCTTGCCTTGACATTCATTCTTACTTCTCGGAATATAGGCGAGTTTCCATACCACATAATTTGATGTTAAGCATAAAATGAAGTATCTTCCATATACTTAATCAATCATGACCCATCTATCAAAATTAACCATCTCATACTCATAACATTTCCGACATTTCGACTTCTCTATCCATTCTCGCAAATAGAGGAAAGTCTACTCATCGGATTTTAGTGCTAAAAAAAAGATGACTTAGTTACAATAAAACGTGCCAACGTTTTAGCACAACTTATCATATTTGTTTGGTTACTTAATGGCACAAACAAAGAAATCTCTTGTATTTAAAACATTCTTCAAAAGATAGTTGCATTTAAACAAAATTGACCTTTGGAAAATAAGTGATTTAAAAATAAAAAAATTTATTTAATTAATTAATAATTAATTAAATCTATTTATTTAAGTAATAATTAAACAATAATTAAACCTTTTATTTAAATAATAATTAAACCTTTTGTTTAAATAATAATTAAATATTTTAATACTATCATTTATTTTAAAAGACTTTTCAAAAATATGTAAAGTAGAAACTCTCTCTAGTTCACATAATAATTATCCTTCTACGAACTACATCCATAGCGACTATCGCTATATGGACATAACCTTTAAACTTGTTTAATAAATCAAAACAGGTTTTTAAATCCTTTCCTTCTATAATTACATCATTTTATAACTTTGTATAAAGGTCTTGAAAACAAAAGTTAGGTTCGAAAAACTTTTTAGAACCATTTAGAAACCAAGGAAGTAAACTAGTTTTTAAAGCTCACAGGATCTCGATGTTGAAACATAAACCAATTCAAGTGTTTAAACTTTCCATCCAACATTACATCATTCATATATATAAGCACACACATATATAAGTGTGAATATCATCCATAAAGCAAGGAAAGACTAGCACTTAAAAACTATTACTTAATCACTTCGACTACATTTCAAGTCGTCAACAAATCATCATATTAGTCATCCGCTTCATGCGGAAACCAAACCAAACAACATAATTTCCAAACAATTATAAACCCAAGTGTGACACCCCATATTTTTATAACATTATTTAGGATATTCAATTAACTAAAATTAAATAAAGAAATTAATAAGTTAATAATTGATTAGCTAAGGGTACACGTGCCATGTTAGTGTACAAACTAAAATGAAATAACCTATGTTAATGTGTTAGGATATGAGAAGGGAAATATGGGAAATAGGTGGAGCTTATACCCTAAACTCTTAGGAAATAGAACTCACGTTCATTCTCATTCTTATCAAACTAAAAATACTATGGCCGACCACCATTTTCATTCTCAAGAGGAAGATTAGAACTAGGATTCAAGAGAAGGAAAGTAATCAACTAAATCAACATCAAATCTCACATCTTATATCTCAAAGCTAAGGTGAATAATTACTACATCCCATTTTCATATGGTTTTTGGTTTTAAGACTAGATCTGAAATATTTTTGCAAGTATATGCCATGTTTTGATGATTAAAGTTATATATATGTTTGTTGGTGAATTATGTATGTTCATACTTGTTTTATGATATGTTTGATATGTAAACCCTATTAGATGACATCCAAATGCCTTGAAAATATGAATATAGTTCAGAAATGATATTTTAGAAGTGGGTTTCAATTTTTATAATTTTCTGAATTATTTTGGATTTTATATTAATTTTCTAGTGAAGAAAATTTTTTATCGGGTTATAAATTATTTACGGCTAAAATAATAATTATTTGGGTTTGAAATTTTTATATGTTGGAAAACATATTAAAATAGATTTTCTAGGATTTTTCTAGATTTTTTCTAAGTTATTTGATGAAGATATAAAATTATTTAAGGTATATGACTTAAATGTTTTATATATTTTATTAAGGAGAAAGGGGCATTTTATAAAATAAAATGATTATTTAATTCTGAAAAATAGTGGCTGCACTTTTCTGAAAAGTATTTGTTAACCAATGGGAATTTGACAAATAAAGGCAGGTTAGTTGAAAATTATCCTTTTTAAGTTAAAAACAAAGAAATCATACTTTTAGCATGTTTCAGCCAATTCTGGCATTAGACCTTCCGACCGAGACCTTCCGACAAGGTCGAGAGGTTTAAAGCTTTCGACAAGGTCAAACCAATGCATATGGTATCAAGTTACTTGGTATGTAATGAATTGGACATGGTCGAATGGTTCTTAGTCGAAAGGTTGATGGCTAAAGAGGTTGGGGTATGTTTGTTTTATAAACCAAAAGCTTTCACCTGCTTTGCTTTCAAATAAGAGCTTTCGACTTGGTTGCTTTCGACTTGGTTGCTTTCGACCAGGTCAAATGTTTAAAATAAAGGTTTTAAACCTTTCGACAAAGTCGAAAGGTTACTGCTGTTTTAACACTGTTTTGTTTTGAAACCTTCAGACATAGTCGAAGGGTTATTGCCGCTTTATAAATGTTTTGTTTGGAACCTTTCGACAAAGGCAAAAGGTTTACTTGTTTTAAAACCAGCCGCTTCTCCCATTGCTTTCGAAAGGAAGCTTTCGACTTAGGTGATTTATTTTTGTTTTATATTTAAATTATAACCCAAAGCTTTAGAAGGAAACTGTTTTAGAGGCAGAGGCCTATTGTTTCAAATACCATGCTTTAAAGCTTTCGAAGTAGAGCTTTCGACTTAGTCAAAAGGTTGCTTCTAATGGAGTCAAAAGGTTTTAGTTGAATGATCTCAAAAGGTTTAAGTGAATGATTTAGAAAGGCTTTAGTTGAATGATCTCGAAAGGTTTAAGTGAATGATTTCGAAAGGTTTTAGTTAAATGATATCGAAAGGTTTAAGTGAATGATTTCGAAAGGTTTTAGTTGAATGATTTCAAAAGGTTTAAGTGAATGATTTCGAAAGGTTTTAGTTGAATGATTTCGAACGGTTTAAGTGAATGATTTCGAAAGGTTTGAATTCAATGATTTCGAAAGGTTTGAATTCAATGATTTCGAAAGGTTTTAATTCAATGGTTTCTGAAGGTTTTCCTAGGTTTTTCTAAGGCAATATTTTAAAGTGTTGTTCAAAAGAGGATGTCTAAATTTTATTTTATTTTGAAGTGTTTGTTTCTCAATGGTTTCGAAAGGTTTGGGGTTTGATTTTGAAAGGTTTTTACTTGGTTTTGAAAGAGGTACTTTCATACTTTTAAATGTTTTCATCAACTAAGGTTTGAGTAAAGAATATACATATGACATGGTAATATGATTTTGAGTATAGTATAAAGATTATATACTTTTCCTTATTTAAGTTGGATTTAATGGTTTAAATCATTTAAAAAATGTTTTCAAGGAAAATTATGGGAGGGGGTCCTTAAGTGAAAATGACACAGATATTAGAAAACCAGATGGGACTAGTATAGGGTTGTGCCCTATACATTATCTAACAGCCCCAGCTAATTGTTGTCCAAAATTCCAGTGTGTAGGGCTTTGTCACGGGTAGACTAAAATTATGGTTACACACCGAAAGAAATATATGTTTGTATACATATAGATTATTGGTGAGCCTGAAAAACCATAAGGATCAGGAAGACCTGGGAGATGATTAAGTTAGGGACAGACAGTCCAGAAGTGAAATATTTAACAAATAGTTAAGGATAGATAATCCAGAAAAAGAATATCTAGCGGGTGTTAGGTTAATTTTGATTATATTATCTAGTAAGCCCGAGTCAGCCAAAGGTTAAAAGTTATCCAAACAAAACTTGTGTGTTTGAACAGATAGTTCATTAGTACCTGATATTTATGTATGTTTACATAATGACTGCTTTATAGTATTTAGCCATTGTGGATGCAGGAGCATAGTATATGGTTTTTTGAAAGGTTTTGCAAAGATATGTTTTAAAAGGATGTTAGTGAGGGGAAACCCGTTCCGCTACGCGGTGTGGTCTCACTTATCATGATTAAACCAGGATGTATAATAGTATTCACACCAGGCTTCATGTCTGACTCGAAGTTTATGTTTTCCCTTAAACTCTCGGGTGCTCAAAATTAATTTGAGTAGGCTGAGGGGTTAAGGTCTTTTTTGGTTTTAGAATATTGACGAATAAGCTACCGGAGGCATGTAGGAGGCAACGGATAGCTATTTAGGATTTGCAGTTCTTGTTATGTTTTGATGAATTTCCTGCTGTGTTGTTTGTATTAGGTCTATTATGACCATATGACTCTGATCAACCAAGGGGGTATCTTCACATACCGCTCTTGGCGTAATTTATAATAATTATTTGATCTGTGCTTGGGAACGATTTGGGATTATGTGTTGTGAATGTGAAACAATTGGTCTTGAAATGTAATAAAGTAAATGTAGTTTTGAAATCTGTGTTTTATTTCATATTCAAGTGCTTCTGATATTATTGATACCATTAACATAGCCGTATTTAGTCGTCGGAAGCTAATACTATAGATGACTGCAGCATCTGTAGCGCTTTGTTTGGGCCTCTAGATAGGGGATGTGACAGCTTGGTATCAGATCATGGTTTATGAAATACTTTAACTAAAAATTATTTTTGAAAACATCTTTGTAATTAGAGTTAAGATCGGGGTATGAGATAACGCTATAGTAACGTACTTTTATTTGCTATATATACATAAGTATGCGCTATATCTCTAGACTCCTATCTTAGTTAGGCTATTCATTTGTATCTCACGAGGTTTGAATATAGATATGGAAGGTAGAAGAGGTAGAGTTAATCTTGGAGGAGATAGCACCACCACTAATGGAAATGCCCGACCAAATGCTAGGAGAGGTCTCGGTCAGGCTCAAGTTGAAGCTGTTAGTGCTGGGGTTCCCTAGATGGACAAAGGAGCAATGTATCAGTTCTTTGTAAACATGATGCAAGCTGGAATTGCAACTGGAGTTGTCAGAGGTAATGCTGCTGGAGGTGGAGTTCAGGAAGCTCCGATGGTCAACCAGTATGCTAACTTGAGTAGAGATTACACCAGGCTTGGAGGGAAGCCATTCATTGGAACTGAAGATGCGATCGAGGTAGAAAACTGGCTGCTACATTGTGAGAGGATTTTTGCCGACTTAGGATTGAATGACGAGCAAAAGAGGAGATTAGCTTCGAAATAGCTTTAAGGAGCTTCTCTATTTTGGTGGAATACTGTTGTAGCTAGTGTTGATGAGGAAACCATGACTTGGGCAGAGTTTAGGAGAAGGTTTCAAGAAAGATTTATGTCAGTGATGGCGCAGTCGGCATTGGTTAGGAAGTTTGCTGAGTTGGACAAGGAGAGATGTCCGTTCTAGAATATGCAAGAAAATTTGAAGAGTTGGCCGGTACGGGTATGCTTTGGTTGATACGATGATCAGGAGGAATGAAAAGTTTATAAGAGGCTTGAGGCCGGAGTTGATAAGTGCTACCTTGTCGCACTTAAGGGATCCAAGTGATGTAGTGGTAGAAATGGTGCTGAGGCAGGAAGAGGCGTTAGCTTGTTTGAGGAAGAAAATGAAGGAGGCCCAGGTAGGACAGTGCCAGAAAAGAAAGTTTTTCCATAAGAAGAATGCTCAGAGGGAAGGAGCACAAAAGAAGGGAAAAGCGGAGGTGGTTTGTTAAAAATTTGATAAGAATGAACACTATGCTAATGAGTGTCGTACCGGGAATGGAAAAGGAAAAGAGAAAGGAAAGGAGGTGATTGGAAAGAAGAACATTCGATGGTTTAATTGCGATCACATCGACCATTATAAGAACCAATGCAAGGAGCCCGCTAAAGAAGGTAGGGGCAAGTTTATGCATTGGAGCCAGCAATTCCAAGGCCAGTTGTGTAGGAAAAAGGGAAGGCTGTTCTGGGAGGCTCGCTACAGAGTCACGGTATGTCTGTTAGCATTTTGTTTGATACTGGAGCATCTCATTCTTTTATTTCTCAATGTTTGGTAGATAATCTTAACCTAGAACCCTCATACTTAGTTACTTCCTTAAGGGTTGCAAATCCGATAGGAGGGTATGCAACACTTGGGATGAGGTGTGACCATTTAGAGTTTGATTTGCTAGGTCATACTTTTGATTGTTGTTTGCTTGTGTTTGATTCTATGGGATTTGGTATTATCCTTGGGATGGATTGGTTAAGTAAATATGATGCTAGGATATTTTGCCACAATACGAAAATATCACTTAGTCGCCCCAGTTGTAGTGATCAGATAGTTTATACCGTAGCGAACCCGAGTTGCGAAGTAAATGCTTTATTGGGTATCGTGGAGTTGGAGGATGAGTTGCATCGAGTCTTTGTGGTTAGAGAGTTTGCTGATGTGTTTGAACCGATAGTTGGATTACCACCGAAATGAGCCATTGAGTTTCAGATTGATTTGGTGCCTGGAGAAGAACCGATGAGTAGGCCACCAAGCAGGATGACACCTACAGAGATGAAAGAGTTGAAGGTGCAGTTGGTGGAATTGGAAAGCAAGAGTTTTATCCGACCAAGTAGTTCGCCATGGGGAGCTGCCGCGGTGTTTGCTAAGAAGCCGGACAGATCGTTAAGGCTATGTATTGATTATCGTAAGTTGAATAAGAAGACGATAAAGAACCGATATCCGTTGCTGAGAATTGACGATTTGTTCGATCAGTTGAGTGGAGCCAAAGAATTATCTCAGCTGGATTTAGCAACAAGATTTCATCAGCTTAGAGTGGCAGAGGATAGCATTCCTTTAACGGCTTTTAGGACAAATATGGATCGTACGAATGGTTAGTTATGCCATTCGGACTAACTAATGCGCCGACATTCTTTGTGGATCTGATGAATAGAATTTTCTTAGAGCACTTTGATAGATTTTTGCTGGTCTTCATAGATGATATTTTGATATACTCTAAGGATGAGAAGGAGCATGAAGTTCATCTTAGAGTTGTGCTTGAAACGTTGAGGGAACATCAGTTGAAGGCTAAGTTTTCGAAGTGTTATTTTTATAAGAAGGAAGTGAAGTTCCTTGGTCATGTAGTCACAGAGAACGGGTTGTCTGTAGATCCAACTAAGATTAAGGCAGTGAATAATTGGAAGAGACCCGAGACGGTGACCGAGATAAAGAGTTTTCTTGGATTAGCCGGATATTATCGAAGGTTTATAAAGGATTTTTCGTGGATAGCTGCACCGATGACTAAGCTTACGCGAAAAGGTGTGAAGTTTGTTTGGACTAATAAGTGTGAGGAAGCATTCCAAAGCTTGAAACACTTATTGACCCATGCACGGGTGTTAGTGGTTCCGGAGGGGAATCAAGATTTGGTTGTTTATACGGATGTGTGTGGAACTGGATTGGGAGCTGTGTTGATGCAAAGAGGTAAAAGTGATTGCTTATGCTTCTAGACAGCTCAGACCACATGTAGTGAGGTATCCTACACATGATTTAGAGTTAGCTGCCGTTATATTTTCTCTGAAGGTGTGGAGGCATTATCTGTTGGGAAAGTGATTTGAGCTTTATACACATCATAAATCATCGAAATACTTATTCTCTCAGAAGGAGCTGAACATGAGATAACAGAGATGGTTGGAGTTTATTGCTGCTTATGATTTTGGAATTGAATACATACCCGGGAAAGGAAATAAGGTAGCGGATGCACTTAGCAGGAAACATCAGAATGCAGTATTGGCTATGGTTGCTGAGTGGAAATATTTAGAAGCATTATCAGCTTGTAGAGTGCAGTTTAGGTCCGAGGCAGGTTCTAGTGCAGGAAGTGTTGTATTGTCTTGCTTAGAAGTTCGACCGGTAATGATTGAGAAGGTAGCTTCTAAACAGGATAAGGATCCAGTTTTGGCTAAACGGATCAAAAGGTTAAGGGAAGGAATAGAGGGCGATGACTTAAAGGATTTTAGTCTTGACCAAAATGGGTGGTTGAGAAAGAAAGGAAGATTGTGTGTTCTGAATGTCGGAGACATGAGGAAGGACGTTTTGGATGAATGTCGTCGTTCGAAGTTCACTATCCATCCAGGAGGAACGAAGATGTATCAGGATATGAAGAGAATTTTCTTCTGGGAAGGTATGAAACGAGATATTGGAGTATGAGTTAAGCAGTGCTTGAATTGCCAACAAGCAAAGGCTGAACACTAGAAGCCAAGTGGATTGCTTTAACCGTTGGAAGTTACATTGTGAAAGTGGGATTCTATCTCAATGGATTTTATTGATGGGTTGCCAAAATCTAGTAGAGTAAACGAAAGCATATGAGTCATAGTAGGTAGACTAACTAAGAATGCCCATTTCATTCCGGTAAAGTCAACTAGGATGGCACATATTTTGGTGAAGCTATTTATGAAGAATGTAGTTAGACTGCATGGGATTCCTAGTAGTATTGTCAGTGATAGAGATTATTTATTTACTAGTGAGTTCTGGAAGAGTCTACAAGAAGCATTAGGAACCAATCTCAACATGAGTACCGCTTACCATCCACAGACTGATGGGCAGACGGAAAGAGTTAACAAAGTCTTGGAGGATTTGCTGAGAGCTTGTGTATTGGATTTCGGGGGATCATGGGAGGACCATCTTCATTTATTCAAGTTCTCGTATAACAATAGTTATCAGACGAATATTGGGATGGCACTGTTTGAAGCTTTGTATGGAAGACCATGCAAATCTTTTGTATGCTGGTTAGAGACCGGGGATAGATTGGTTCATTGTTTGGATATGGTGAAGGAAGCTGTAGAGAAGATTGAGTTGATTCGAACTAGGATGAAGGAAGCTTAGTCTAGGCAGAAAAGTTATGCTGATAAAAGAAGGAAGGACTTGGAATTTTCTATCGGAGACTATGTGTTTATTAAGGTTTCACCGATGAAGGGTGTGATTAGATTTGGAAAGTCACGAAAGTTAGCCCTAGATTCGTTGGACCATTCCGTATGGTTGAGTGGATCGGGAAACTCGCTTATAGAGTAGAGTTACCGTGTAGTTTGGCTGGAGTCCATGATGTTTTATATGTTTCTCATCTTAGGAAACGTGTTAGAGACCCGGAGACTACTATAGCACCTACAATGTTAGAGGATTTAGTAGTAGAGCCGGATTTGACTATAGTAAGAAAGTCGATTCATATTGTGGCTAAAGATGAGAAGAAGTTGAGGAACAAGACAGTCAAGTTAGTAAAGGTTCAGTGGAGTGACGATGCTAAAGACTGTACTTGGGAGACGAAGAGAAAAATTAGAGACTCTTACCCTGATTTGTTTAATGGTATGTTTTACCTTTGATTGTTTTATTGTGTACCTTATCGTAATTTCGAGGACGAAATTCTTTAAGGTAGGGAGTCTATAACACCCCCTATTTTTATAAAATTATTTAGGATATTCAATTAGCTAAAATTAAATAAAATAACGTGGACATTAATAAGTTGATAATTGATTAGCTAAGGGTAGCCGTGCCATGTTAGTGTACAAACTAAAATGAAATAACCTAAGTTAATGTGTTAGGATATGAGAAGGACAATATGGGAAATAGGTGGAGCTTATACCCTAAACCCTTGGGAAATAGAACTCACGTTCATTCTCATTTTTAACAAACTAAAAATACCAAGGTCGGCCACCATTTTCATTCTCAAGAGGAAGGTTAAAGCTAGGATTCAAGAGAAGGAAAGTAATCAACTAAATAAACATCAAATCTCACATCTTATATCTCAAAGCTAAGGTGAATAATTACTACATCTCATTTTCATATGGTTTTCGGTTTTAAGACTAGATCTAAAATATTTTTGCAAGTATATGCCTTGTTTTGATGATTAAAGTTATATATATATATATATATATATATGTTTGTTCGTGAATTATGTATGTTCATACTTGTTCTATGATATGTTTGATATGAAAACCCTATTAGATGACCTCCAAACGCCTTGAAAATTTGAATATAGTTCAGAAATGATATTTTAGAGGTGTGTTTCAATTTTCATAATTTTATGAATTATTATGGATTTTATATTAATTTTCTAGCGAAGGAAATTGTTTATTGGGTTATAAATTATTTACGGATAAAATAATAATTATTTGGGTTTAAAAATTTTATATGTTGAAAAACATATTAAAATAGAATTTCTAGGATTTTTTCAGATTTTTCCTAAGTTATTTGATGAATATATAAAATTATTTAAGGTATGGAACTTAAATGTTTTATATATTTAATTAAGGAGAAAGGGGCATTTTATAAAATAAAATGATTATTTAATTTTGAAAAATAGTGGCAGCACTTTTCTGAAAAGTATTTGTTAACCAATGGGAAATTGACAAATAAAGGCAGGTTAGTTGAAAATTATCCTTTTTAAGTTAAAAACAAAGAAATCATACTTTTAGCATGTTTCGCCAATTCTGACATTAAACCTTTCGAGCCAGACCTTCCGACAAGGTTGAGAGGTTCAAAGCTTTCGACAAGGTCAAACCAATGCATATGGTATCAAGTTACTTGGTACGTAATGAATTGGACAGGGTTGAAGGGTTCTTAGTCGAAAGGTTGATGGCTAAAGAGGTTGGGGTATGTTTGTTTTATAAACCAAAAGCTTTCACCTGCTTTGCTTTCGAATAAGAGCTTTCGACTTGGTTGCTTTTGACCAGGTCAAATGTTTAAAATAAAGGTTTAAACCCTTTCGACATAGTCGAAAGGTTACTACTGTTTTAACACTGTTTTGTTTTGAAACCTTCCGACACAGTCGAAGGGTTACTATCGCTTTATAAATGTTTTGTTTTGAACCTTTCGACAAAGACGAAAGGTTTACTTGTTTTAAAACCAGCCGCTTCTCCCATTGCTTTCGAAAGGAAGCTTTCGAATTAGGTGATTTATTTTTGTTTTATATTTAAAGTATGACCCAAAGCTTTCGAAGGAGACTGTTTCAAAGGCAGAGGCTTATTGTTTTAAATACCATGTTTTAAAGCTTTCGAAGCAGAGCTTTCGATTTAGTCAAAAGGTTGCTTCCAATGGAGTCGAAAGGTTTTAGTTGAATGATCTCAAAAGGTTTAAGTGAATGATTTCGTAAGGTTTTAGTTGAAGATCTCGAAAGGTTTAAGTGAATGATTTCGAAAGGTTTTAGTTGAACGATTTCAATAGGTTTAAGTGAATGATTTCGAAGGGTTTGAATTCAATGATTTCGAAAGGTTTTAATTCAATGGTTTCGAAAGGTTTGAGATGGAAGGTTTTCCAAGGTTTTTCTATGGCAATGTTTTAAAGTGTTTTCAAAAGAGGATGTATAAAGTTTATTTGCTTTCGAAAGGTTTGTTTCTCAATGGTTTCGAAAGGTTTGAGGTTTGATTTCGAAAGGTTTTTACTTGGTTTTGAAAGAGGTACTTTCATATATTTAAATGTTTTCATCAACTAAGGTTTGAGTAAAGAATATACATATGATTTGGTAATATGATTTTGAGTAAAGTATAAAGATTATATACTTTTCCTTATTTAAGTTTGATTTAATGGTTTTAAACCACTTTAAAAATGTTTTCAAGGAAAATTATGGGAGGGGATCCTTAAGTGAAAATGACTCAGATATTAGAAATTCAGATGAGACTAGTATGGGATTTTGCCCTATACATTAGCTAATGCCCAAGCTAATTATTGTCCAAAATTCCAGTGTGTAGGGCTTTGTCACATGTAGACTAAAATTATGGTTACACAACGAAAGGAATATATGTTTGTATACAGATAGGTTATTGGTGAGCTCGAAAAACCATTAGGGTCGGGAAGACCTGGGAGATGATTAAGTTAGGGACAGACCATCTAGAAGTGAAATATTTAACAGATAGTTAAGGATAGATAATCCAGAAGAAGAATATCTAACAGTTGTTAGGTTAATTTTGATTATATTGTCTGGTATGCCCGAGTCAGCCAAAGGTTAATCCAAACAAAACTTGTGTATTTGAACAGATAGTTCATCATTATATTTATGTATGTTTACATAATGACTGATTTATAGTATTTAACCATTGTGGATGCAGAAGCACAATATATGGTTTTATGAAAGGTTTTGCAAAGATATGTTTTAAAAGGATGTTAGTGAGGGGAAACCCGTTCCGCTAAGCGGCGTGGTCTCACTTAACATGATTAAACCGGGATGATAATATTATTCACACCAGGCTTTATGTCTGACTCGAAGTTTATGTTTTCCCCTTAAACTCTCGGGTGCTCAAATTTAATTTGAGTAGGCTGAGGGGTTAAAATCTTTTCTGGTTTTAGAATGTTGACGAATAAGCTACTGGAGGCATGCAGGAGGCAATGGATAGCTATTTAGGATTTGCAGTTCTTGTTATGTTTTGATGAATTTTCTGCTATGTTGTTTGTATTAGGTCTATTATGATCATATGACTCTGATCAACCAAGGGGGTATCTTCACATACCGCTCTTGGCGTAATTTGTAATAATTATATTTGATCTGTGCTTGGGAACGATTTGGGATTATGTGTTGTGAATGTGAAACAATTGGTCTTGAAATGTAATGAAGTAAATGTGGTTTTGAAATCTGTGTTTTGTTTCATATTCAAGTGCTTATGATATTATTGATACCATTAACATACCCATATTTAGTCGCCACAAGCTAATACTATAGATGACTGCAGCATCTGTAGCGCTTAGTTTTGAGCCTCTAAATAGGGGATGTGACACTAAGCAACTAACTAATATTATTAGCACAATAATAGAAATTTAAATCTTTGGTTTCAAAAGTGTGATTTACTCGCCAAAATCAACACAAACTTAACCCAAGCTATTATAACTCTTCAGTCGACTAACGGACTGAGCTTCCTTCCTAAACACTTGACTTTTTGGACCTATGGGGGACTTTTATTTTCATCGAAGGTGGGTGGAGGGATTGTCCTAGCATGAGAAGGGGGGCTTTGGGTCTTGTTTTGGAAGAGAGGAGGTGTAGAGAAGGAAGGAAGTATTTTTAACTAAGTTTTAAGGATTAAAAAGTGAAAAAGTGAAATGGAAGCTTGGAAAAGAAGAGGTAAGAGTTTTGAAAATGAATGAAAGTGAAGTATAATGAGAATTGAAAAGGAAAAATTGTTTTTATATAAAATGAAATATAGAAACTACCTTTTTACCCTTGACCATTACCCTCCTTAACTTGTTGCCACATCACCCCTACCTTCCCTTATTCCACATGCAACCTCCACCCTCCCCATCTCATTACCCTCACTTCACTTCTTTCAACATACATGATGTTACATTTTACCATTTTCTTTTTTTTAAATATAAAAGAAAAGTCAAAATCACTTTATTACTTTAAGTAAATATTTAAACTTATTTAACTCTAACAACTTCCTTAACCAAAGTATATGTTATTTATATATATGTGTGTGTGTGTGTATACTGTAGTGTACACAACATGTTCCGACACTTTTTAGACGATGAAAAGTCGAAAATCGATTTTCAGTCACATGTTCGATTTTTCTCCGAACTAGCTATTTTTGTAAACAAAATTTTAGAACAACCTCCCCATAACTAGTTATTACTTATAAGAGGTCTATTTGAGTTATAAAATCCATTATTTAATTATTTAAAAATATATCAAATATTCATATTTAAAGTGATTAAATTGCAAGTCATTATAAAAATACTTATAAATATGTTTTAAATATCTATGTAAAATATTACTTAAAAATAACTACTTTATAATTTACTAAAAACTTTATAATTTAAATGCTGCAAGGGAAAACATATTCTTTAGAAATTCATATTTAATTATTAAAAATATATTTAAACTTCTAGTTATTTTTCATACTCTAATCCATGTTATTAGAACTTCTATAAAATGATTCCACAAATAAAATAAATTATAAGCCATTTAAACCATGAAAAACTTGCCAAAATTTCGCATTAAAATTAAATAGTGAAACATGCCCAGAAGTGTTGCAGTAGACCAAAGAATGCATTTGTAAATGCTATCTAATGTTTGGACGGAGAACAACATGAAAATGCGTAATCTTTGTGGCTAGTTTAACCACTTAAATAAATGTTTTTTTATCCAATTTTTTTTATAGTAAGTAGTATACTTAGGCTACTTAAAAACCATGGAAAGAAACACCTAAGGATACCTTTCGAAATTATATTAAAAATTCCCAAAAATAAGATATTGCAAAGTGCTCATATAACGATCATTTTTGCTATAATTTTTGCCACTTCGTTCAACCAGTTCTCTAACTTTTAAACCTTGATACTTTTACAGTAATAAGTACCCATATTTTAGTTATTAGAATAGCAAAGAAATCCCTAAGGATGTCTTCCAAAATTGACTTTGAAAATCACCAAACATAAGGCATTTTTAAAGTACACCAAATCGACCATTTCGCTTCTAACTTTCACGACTTTGTTTCACAAATTCTACAACTTTTAAAACCAATTCCTTTCTGTCACATATACTTATATATGTGTAGAGCACAACCAAATTATATTATATCACAATATATTAACATACAAACAATTTGAATAGGTTAAACACAAAGGGATTCAAAGTGCTTTCATAGCGATTATCGCTATATGGACCATTCCATATCCATTCAAATTTCAACATACAGTCCAAACAAACATTTATACACGATGTCAAGGCCACGCCACATGTTATTGAAGGCCATAGAAGTGATTTTATACAATATAAAGTTGTGGTTTGATTTTCAAAAGTAAGGGCTCCAAATTATAACTTTAATTAGTTCATGCCTACTTTAACTTTATATTTCAAGCACATAGCATATATAAAACAATATGTTATCATTAAATGATGAGTAAACTCACTTAAATTCATGCTAAACACAAGACAAAATAACTAGAATAGTAGAACAACTTCCTACCATCACCAAACATCCACATCTTCCACCATTAGCCTTTACAAGTTCAAAGCCACTCCCCCTCTTCCTTTTTTTGCTCACGGCCCATGATGGGTTTGGAGCTTGTGCTCCATTTCTTCATCATTTGAGTTGCTAATCCTTGTTGCCAAGATCTAAGGCCTTTGCCAAAGTTTGGTATAAAATTGGAGTTCATTTGATTTGATTTGAGAAAGAAAACGTGAAGAGAGAAGAGGCACAAAACACCATTTTTGTTGCTTTCTTTTTGCAAAGCTTTTTAAAACTAATGAAGTGATTACTTGGATGCATTCAAAAAGTCACCAAGCCTATCTTTTACCCCCTTTAGCCGGCCAAAAAGTGCTTCCTGCATGCTTTTTCCATGTGCAACTTTACACCTCATCTTTGACCAAACAAATGTCTAAACGCTATTCACACAACTATCTCATTCCTTAATCACTTTGCTAATCTATTTTATTATTCATATTTAGTTATCCATAACATAGAAAATATTTTTGGTTGCTAATTAATTACACATCAATATATTAGGAAAGCACAAAAAGTTCGAACAACTTTTACCGAGAAAAAACCTGTTTATCGATAAAATGATTTTCGATCGCATTATCGATATTTTTTCGAATTATTTATTTTTGTAAACATATTACAAAAACAAGTTTACCTTCATTGGTTATTACTTAAAAAGGGGGTTAACAAGGTTATAAAATCACCTTTATAACATTTAATCCAAGATTCAAATATTTAAATAATTCAGATATTTATATATGAAGTGTTTGAAATTTTGGGTCATTACAACTCAGATCCAATTAGGAATTGTTTTTTTGAAATTTACCAATTTCACCCATTATTGACAGGCCAAGTTCCAACAGTCTCATAATGTATCGATTTCATTTTAGGATGACTAATGTTATTCACACTAGTCTTTTTTGATGATCCAAAGTTTTTTATTTTTCTAAACTCTCGGGTATTCATTTGAGTAGATTGAGAGTAGGGATCTGTAGGTTTAAAAAAAATAAAAGCTTACCGAAGACTTACAGGAGGCAAGCTGAAACTTTTATTTACTTTTATTCCGTTGTGCAGCATGGCTTCTTGTGTATGTAACGACGAGATTCATTACCGTCTATAGTTATGACTTTGATCACTTAAGGGGGCATCGTTATATGTCGTTCTTGAAAATTTTAGTTTGTAGTTAATGTATTTGATCCAAATGATGGAACCATTGGGTTATGTACTTGAAATTGTAATGAATGAAAGAAAATGTTTCACGAAAGTTTTTAAAATTCTTAGGCTATTAATATTAATGAGATAAATAATAGATTTCATTTTGTCGTTGTAAAATAATACTAACAATGATTGTATCATCATTAGAATTTATTCTGGATCTCAAAATGGAAGATGTTACGTACTCACTAAGAGTTTACAAGGAAAGTTTGGTTCTTTGTAAAGAAAAGGAGGAATCATAGGCATTTAGGTCATTTTGGATGTAATGGAAGTGAGTCTTCCCGATTTTGGTATTTCTTCCGTCAAAATTTGACAAAAATGGAAATAGGGTATCGTAGCATTTATGAGAGAAATAATTATATTTAAGTTGGTAGAACTCACATTTGTTCTTACTAATTTCAAAATTCTCATTCTGCACCCACAATAAAAATTAATAAATTAATTAATTAAAATAGTTAGGGTCCGTCGAATTTATTTGAGTTTGTGTTTTTTTTATTTCCAACTTTTATTAGAAAATACGAAGATACTAGATGATAAGATTTAAAATTGTAAGTTATTACAACGAAGGAGGGACGGTGGATGGAATGTATTGTTTTTTGTGCTTTTGTTATTTTCAAAACACAAAAACAAAATAAATTATTTTTTATTTTGTATTTTAACTTTATTTTTCACATTGAGTTTCAAAAATATATGCACTCTCCATTCAAATACATACATATTCTACTATTTGTGCTGACATCTATCTCCATGGACTTCCAAATTTATATTATAACTTCTCCTATCTGAACAGTAACCAATTATATTCGATATGAACATGCATTGAATTGTCTGAATGCGTTATATTACATGTAAAATAATGTTAGGATAATGTACTAGCCAAGGTGCAATAAAGAAAGCAGGCATCTTCGCAAGACTACAACCAAAAAAGAACAAGAGAGTTTTAAAAGGCAGCATAATTGAGAACAAACAACCTTCCAGTGCAGGTTCCATGTACAACATCTTACAGCGCTTGTACTGCAGATATCTTTCCATTTAGTTATTATTTCGCTTTCTTCGACCTTTTCTTTTTCACCTTTACAAAGATTTTAAGCCCAGATGACCTTTACCCTGTAAAGCAAATCGAACGATCAACGGTCCAGATTGCCATGTCAGTGACATAAATATCTTACAATCTAGATATTTATTGAGTGTATCCATAAAGTAATTTCATATTCAAATATAAACCTATGAAATGTCCTTTTTAACATGCCGTAATTAGCCAGGTAGTTGGTAAGCCGTGATTAATTAACTAATCCACATAATGTCATTGAAACCATCAACTTCACAATCACGCCTAGTTTTACAAAGCGTAGCATTGTATCTTAGCACTAATTAATGACATCTGCCTTAGTTAAATTACCACTTGCTTAATTTAACCATACACGTTAATCGCTATGTTATGTCCGCATTTGTTTGTTAATTAGCACAAGTTGTAAATAAAACCTCTTGTTATTGTCCAAACGGGCTCTTTTAACTAGAAAATGACACCAGAGGACGGGATTAAGGACGGAGGTACTGTTGCTAATAACGTGATTAATATAGTATTTTCGTGATTAGATTTGTCTGCAGGGTCGTTTGAGTAAATGGCATTTGACCAAATGTGGAAGAATATATTAGGAACATGTTTGGTCTGAATGGTAGCCGTTGCTTTTTCTTGTTGCGTCCTTTTCGTCTTTATGCTTTTGAACTGCAGCGTCAATCTGTTGTCCCGCTTTGCTCAAATAGTTGTACTTTTATAATATTATTTTTGGAATTTCCGTTTGGACTTTATTCAATTGCTTTTCTATTTCTCTACTTGCTATTGCAAACATCCAACTGTTTGAAGCATGGCTATGCTTTCGAAGTTTGAATACGATTTATGTAAACTAGTGCACTTCATTTTTTTTAAGCATCATATAAGAGCATAGTCAATACCACGGTCCAGCTACTCACGCACATCAATCTGCAACAATGTTTGAATTAGTAAAACAGTAACAACCACCACAAAACATCTTATATCTGACATCAATATTGCATCGAGAAAAAGGGTCAAAAAATAAGACTTTTTGATCGTCGTTTCTACGCCATTTACGACGTTGAAAAATAGCACAGGAAAAAAAAAAATTAGATGACTTAAAAATGCTAGTCATGTGGTATTTTCTAGCATAATGCCAACGTCTTTACACTTCTGACACGACATCATACCAATTTCATATTGATTGCATACTTCCGACTTTGCGACGTCATTCCCGGAACATTATAATTGTATAACTGCAGCATTTTTTTTTCTCAGTCACACATATACAAACTATCATATATGACCATTCCTAAAAGGAACTAGAAATCAACAATAGCTCACAAAAGAAAATTGAAAGTCTGAATGATTTCTGTTATTAAGCATAAACGATTACAGAGAGCTTTTAAAGAAGCTTAGCAAATTGAAACAGAAACTAACGGAGAAAAACTAGGAAACAAACTTTTCAAAACTAAAGACTTATTCTACTCCGGAAATACCAATTATTAAGCTTGATTTATTCAGACTTTGTCAAATATTTAACAAATTCCTCCCCTTAAACTGACATACTTCTCAATCGTCAGTTTAATTTTCCAAACTTCGAACTCCAAGTGACCTTCTAAGCTTCTCAAACTGGTCCAGCTTGATGGGCTTTGTCATGATGTTTGCGACTTGCTCATTTGTACCACAGAAAACAAGCTTCATAACTCCATCATTAGTAAGATTTCGTAAGTGTTATCCCAACTTTTGGCAAAACCGAGATACCCAAAGATTAACTGAAAATCAATGATTATTAGTCATGAACATCGATTGTGCATCGCAGGTTCACCATGGATATCGATGAATTTTGTCCGAGTCCGGATTGGGCTGCAATTGATGAGACATGTCAAGCAAGGCCAGATGAAACAACGTTCCAAGTTTCGAGTCAATCTGAGTTCGTATGCTCAAGATATCGCCAAAAGAAGATGGATAAGGTGGTATAAGGTTAATAAAATAAATAAATTATGTTTAAAATTGAAATGAAATAAAATTCATCCAATAAATCAAAGTTGAAACTAAATTGAAATTAATTTCAAGCACAAGATTACATTTACAAAAAAAACATTAAATATAATTTAATGTGACTACATTACTCATGACAACACAAAATCAAGATTTAGTTGAAGATTACTAAAATGATATAGTTTTTGTGAAATTTTCCCTTTCTACCATGTTACTATGAACCTGATCCAACACACATAGCTAGATATAGTTACGATTTAGATGTGATTGTGTCATTTGGTAGCCATATGACAGCTCTTCGTTTTGACATATCCTTCCACATCCCATATTAGATTCATTTCTACACTTGGTAGTGTGCAGTATCATGTTAGAGGTTTTAGTTTTGCATTTTTGATGCATGCTTCAAAGGGATGAGAAGAGAAGAAAGAAGTATAAATCCAAATCATTACAATAAAGAGGAGAAGTTGAGGGAATAAAATATTTTCTGTCATTATCCAATATATGGAAAACAAAGGAAAAAACTTTTCATTTTGTACCTTAAAATCATTTTCTTAATTTAACTTTTTACACCCCTTCCTATCTTCTATGTACTTTTAAATACGTTGTTGAAAATGGAAAACACAAAATTCAAAGCAAGAGCGATGTTAAGTGTTGTCTGTTAGGTGTGGCTCACATTGTAAATGGAGTGGGTGCGTGGATTGAGCAGGTTAAAAGTCCCACATCGCAGGATATTCGGAATAATCGTGGTATATATATGGGATTGGTGGCACGTAACATTGGGGATTCCTTTTGTTACAATGTGTTGCCAAGACCAGATTATATGCTCGATGGAGGCGATGGAGGGATGTTCAATCGGGACGTCGGCATGGAAGACTTCGACCGTTGACCCCGACTAGACACGGTGAAGCGAACGCGTACGGTACGCGGGAATGCCGAAACTCAACATGGTATCAGAGCTCCATGGTTCGATGGGACCGGTACGATGCAGTGTGACCGAAGCATGGCTCCGAAGGGGCTTGAGCATGGGATGCTCGTCAAGGTGGAGATATGGTTAAGCAGTCGCTCCCTCCTGCTTATGAGAACTCTGGGTAGCAGCCTCATCCAACTGCGAAGAGAACTCAGTATAACTCCAAGGTGACTTGAGCAATGCTCGCCAAGGTGGAGATTGTTAGGTGTGGCTCGCATTGTAAATGGAGTGGGTGCATGGATTGAGCGGGTTAAAAGTTCCACATCGCAGGATATTCGGAATAATCGTGGTATATATATAGGATTGGTGGCACATAACATTGGGGATTCCTTTTGTTACAATGTGTTGCCAAGACCCGATTATATGCTCGATGGAGGCGATGGAGGGATGTTTAATCGGGACGTCGGCATGGGAGACTTCGACCGTTGATCCCGACTAGACACGGTGAAGCGAAAGCGTACAGTACGCGGGAATGCCGAAACTCAATATTGTCTACATCATCTTGTATAGATAAGCATATTGCCTACTTGCCTAGCTCTGACTTGGTTTCTAAGCCATTCACGTTTAACAAATTGGATATTCTCGTCTACACTTTAACTGTACAAGAAAAGCAGTTTAGAACATCTCCAACCTTGATGTTACTACAACACAACATCAATGCCACATAGATAATTAAATTTTTTGTTCAACTTTGTTTCTCCAATGGTATTGTAGAGTAAATATGAATGATGATGTGTCAAGACTTTTACTAGACATTGTGAAAGAGAATGTCTAGTAGTAGACATTCTACTTTACAATTTGAATTAATAAGCACCACTAATAAGATTACTCATAATCAAAACTAATCAATGTTAGTTCATTTTACTAATTTGCATTGGAGTAAAAATAATAATATAATTTTATAATTTGAAATAAAGTCATTCAACATGTTCTTTACAATGTTAAACAAACTATGCCGCATAATTGATTCATGACATTACAACATAAGAGGGCTCGAGATGCTCATAGACAATTGTTTACACTTGCTTATAGATATTTATTAGTGGCTTGTTGTATATTAATCAAATTAGTTTCCATATTAATTCTTTGTGACATACACTGACGAAATTAAGAACGTGATTATCAATAATTCCGCAATCAATCCGATGTTTATATACTAAAATAATGTGAAAATTGTCTTTTGATGCAAATGTTTGTCTTTGACTATTGTTAAAATTTGGTTTCCGTCCGACATGATCCGGTACTCTCGGCATGATCAAATTGTTCTATCACAACCTATATATTATTTCACTATCAGCATACTTTAGTTTAGTTAAATGCATGCATGCATTTTTTCAGATGAGAAACTAATTTAATTTCATTACATCCTAGCCCTTGATTTAATTAACTCAACGAAATGTGCAACTACTTTAGGCATTTTTATCCTTATTATAGTTTCTACATTAAGATATTCTATTTGATTTGATTGAACTATTAAAGTGTTCCATTTAGAATATTGCTTTTAGCAAGTTGGGTGTTTAATATAGGGAAAGGATAAGCAATAAGCAACTTCATACAGTGCAACTTGCCCTCAAATCCATATCTTTTACCAAATAATGCATGACATTCACACCTGTATCACACTTAATCATATCCTTCTTCATCCTGGTTACCAACCTAACAAGATTGTTTGTATTTTATCATTTGTTTTGCGTAATGCATATTTCCATGAAAATATCTTCTCTGTAGAATAATACAGGCACCGATTTTATTTTATTAAAGAAACTGAACAAAATATAAAAAGTGAATCCAGTTTTCCCTTTGCAAAAACTCAACACTCAAACTATAACGAAAATGGAACTATCTTAGTCAAAATGCTGAACTAAAATCTTGACGTAAAACACATGAAAAATCCGACAAGAACTCAATGTGTAACACTATGAAGTTCAATGTTAACAGCTCAGGACTCCGATTTCTTATCGGATCCAACCCGAATCCGCCAAACCCGAAGACCACCATCCAAACATCCGCTACAAACCCACAACCCGTCGTCGTCATCTCCTCTTCCAGCCACAACCGACCTCACTCCGCTCGAATGTCCATCCAACACGCAGAGACAATTGTACCCCTCCCCTAACCCTCCTCTCCTCCACATCCTCACGGTCCGATCCATCCCTCCACTCACCACCAAATCGATCCCGATCACACAAATACTCATTATTGCTTTCCCGTGACCTCTTAAAACTCCAACGCATCCCATGTAGTTCGCGCTATCTTCCCTCTCCCAAACCAAAATCGACCTATCGTTCGATCCTGAATACAGCACCTTACCGTCGCCGCTGACCGCCAGTGCGTTCACGGCCGATTTGTGCTTTATCAATGTGGCTACCAGCACGTGACGGCGGGGAGGGTAACTATTTGAATTTGAAATTAGTTCCTCATTTTTCCATATTTTTATTTTTCTATCGGCGGATCCAGTGTACACGGTGCCGTCGGTGCCAACGGCGACGGCGTTAACGGCGTCGTCGTGCGCTGATGCGATGGACTGCACGCACTTGAATGTTTTGAGGTTCCAGATTTTTAGGGTTTTGTCCCATGAAACGGAGAAGAGGATATTTCTTGCAGCGTCGACGGCAACGGCGGAGACGGCATCGGCGTGCGTGATCCATAGCTGCTTGTTGTGGCGGCGGATAGTGACGTAGTTGGATGGGATTGCAAACTTCGAGAATCTGTCGGAGAACGTCGGAAGCGAAGCGGTCTGATGAACTTTTTGGGGATTTTTCGACCACGCGCGGATTTTCCCGTCCTGGTGAGCGGTGAAGACGGTGCCAGCGCAGATGATGGCTGATTTGACTGCACCGTGAAGTGAGATGTTGATTTCGAAAGTTTTATTGACGCCCTTCAGATCATAGACGGAAATCTTGGCTTGAGAGCAAGTATAGAGGAAGTTTGAGGATAGGGCAAGAGCAGGAGCGTTTTGGGTATCTATGGAGGAGAGGAGTTCAACGTTGGCATGGAGACGAGCAGGGGCAGTTTGGTAATTGTGGAAAGAGTGAAGAGTTGGAAGTGAAGGGAATGTTTGGATGGAGAGAGTGTCGGAGAGGGTGCTGGATGTGCTGGGAACGGAACTGGATGCTGAGCCAGATGTTGACGTGGTAGAGTGGGTGTGGTCACCGGAGATGGAGAAGTTAGATGGTGTACTGGTGCGGTGCTCCACGCAGGAGATGCAGGAGGAGAAGAGGAGGGGCATGTTTTTTGCTGGCAGGGAGAGTATGGAAGAGACTTTATAGGTATTTCAATCAGAGTTTTTGTTAAATATTTTTTAGTTTTTAATATGAGGCGTGGGGCCATAGGGGTCAAGGGGAGCGCTTGACTATTTTGATTTTATTTTATGGAGCTGGGAAAGTGCTGTGTTGAGGGATGGTCCATGTGATAATGTTCCAACGAGATGACCGAGAAATACTAATAATACACTGTAACTTCAGGTGTGTATTCTCAGGCAGAAGTCGTCCTGCCGCCTGGATCCCAGATTACGGGACTTTCAAATACATTCCATAGATTACATAGACTTAGAGGGTGTTAAATGCGCATAGCATTTAGTTCAATTTACCTACCTAAATCAAAAGAAAAGGAAGGGGAAAAAAAAAAAAGAGGAGAAAACTTAATATTACTTCGTTCATAACAGCATCTCCAACCCCGGGTTAATATTCAGAGTTTGAATATTCAGAAAATGGTCCAAAAGTCCGCCTGACTCTATACACCAATTAAATAGAGTCCTCTAATTAATAGGCGTCCGAACATAAGATGCATATTAAATAAGTGCTCGAGTCCTCTAATTCAAAGTCGTTTTCTTATTTAACAAACAAATAAATGTCAGACGCTTATTTAATAAGATTTTGGCATGAGACCTCTATTAAATAGGCGTCTGGATTAATTTAGAATTTTAAATTGATCCTTGAATATAACTTGAATCAGCTCTGTTGGGAACCGCTTTTTCTCCCTCATTCATATTATGCTGAATATGGAACTTGTTGGAGATGCTCTAAAGTATTAAGTACTATGTTACAGATTGACGGTGTATAACATATAGATAATGTATTGCTGATTGAAAAATTAAGGCAACTGAATTAATATAAAAATGAAGGCAATTGAGTTAATATAAGATGCATTCGACCGGTAAAACTTCATCAACTCGACCCATGATAAAAAAAATTTCCCATTGGTTAGTAATGGGTGAGTAATAGAATAAAAATTCGGATGGAATAAAAATTGTTTAAAATAGACTAGAAAATGTGGTGCATTGAACCTCACTGTATGTTTGTAGGTAAGATTTACTCGATAACAAATATTGGGATTTATCTAAGCCAACAATCCGATTTTTTATTGTTAGTTTATTTTCACAGAAAAAGGGACACAGTTTTATTGTAGATATAGTTGCAAAAAAGTTATTGGGTTAATCGATATTTAAACTAGGTTTCTATTTTGAAAAATCAGAAAATGCAAGTTAACTTAGGTTTTGAAAATTAGTTTACGCTTTTTGAAAGTGATTTATAAATGTGGAAAATAGGCACAAGGAGAAACTTTGAAAAAAATTTAGCCTGAAAAACAACAAGTTTCATATTTGAATTGTAGGACAAACTTTTAAAAAAATTAGGTTGAAAGACAATGATAATTATAGCTAGCATTTTGTACTGTATAAAACTGAATATAATGCTAGTTATAACTAGCATTTTATATACACTACTAGAAAGGTTTCAGAAAGCGACATAGCCTAGCGACGGCTAAAAAAAGCGGCCTTCGCTAGCCGTCGCTTATCGCGTTAAATAACCTGCAGCCGAGAGAAAACAGTTTCATTCTCCCTCTCCCCAATCTGCTCCCAAATCCCCTCAGATCCGCCACCAGCCGCCGCCCTCCGCCACCAGGAGCCGTCGCAACCTTCCGTCGCTAATTTCAACCTCTCCAAACTTGCCGGTATCTCCTATTTTCCATTATCTTTGTTTAATTTAGGTTTAAATTAAATTAGTTGATGATTTAGGGATTTGGAATTTGGTGATTTAGGGGTTTGGAATTGATGAATATATGTTATTAGTTTATGATATATAGTTTATTATTTGAATTGGGTATATAATGGTAAATCTAATTTAGAAAATTATTTGATTATGTGTTTGAAAATGGTGATTATTACGTAATAGGTGATGATAATTAGTGTTGATTTGGTGGTATTAATTAGTGAATTTATTGTTTACTATGTTGTTAAAAATTATGGCTAATTTAAAATCAAAAAAATAGTCCATGATTATTGAATAATATGTTTATTGATAAGTTTACGAGAATGTTTGTTATACTGTTGTAAGTGCTAACTACTTATTTAGTTCATAAAATCGTTAATTAAAATTTATATAGTTAAACAAAAGTTAAAATACGTTTTAAAATTTTAGATTTAATTAATAAATATTTAAATGAATTATAAAATAGTTTTTGCAGTTGTTAAAATAGTAACTCATAGTTCCATTTGTGAGATAAGACATATTTTCCGAGTTACTGATAGTTTCCATGGATTTTGATTCATAATTAAACGAATTCTATTTGGCTACATTACTAAAAAAAATTTAAGATCATTATTTCACTACAGACCACTAATACTTCAATATTAATATTATTTAATTTGTGCTTTATTTATGTGAAACCCTTAGAGAATTTTTGGCCTCATCTGACAAGTGTTGTATATGATCATTATATGGATATTCGTTTTTCCACAGAACGGACATCTATATTCATCTGATGCAACATTTGTTGGATTTGTCCCAGTATTTGGACAAGTTACAAACACAATAAAGTAATCATATTTTATAAATCATTTCAGTTTAAACGGTTCAGAAAATTTCGATGGCAGTTCCTTTTTTCCCTGTGTACACGCATTTGTGTACGATACAGGGAATAAAGGGAAGTGCTGCCGAAATTTTTTAGAATCGTTTAACCTGAAATGATTTATAAAATATGATTACGTTATTGTGTTTGTAATGGGAAGTAGGATAACCGACCGTCAAAGTAAAAAAACAATAAACTTAAGAATTGAAAATTTAAATGCAGTATTTAGTTGAATTTGTTAAAATAGTAAAGGGTTATATATGAATTTTTACAAGACTTTAATATGAAGTGTGTTATTCAATCTTCTAACCTACATTTTACAAATCAGGAAATATGTTCGATTATTTTCTCAATCGTAGTTGGATGTATGAACCTCGAAAAAGTATGAAAGGATCAATAAAAGAACGTTTCTGTAACGGTGTACACGTATTTATTAGATTTGCTCAATCTAATAATCGAAATAACGTAGACATTTGTTGTCCGTGTAGTAAGTGCAAACATATGAAGCATTGGAAACCAGATGTAGTAGAAGTACATTTGTACAAATTTGGTTTTGTGCCGAATTATTACTTATGGGATCGTCATGGAGAACTTGTTCAACCTACACCTAATCCTGTAGTGTTAGACGACGTAATTGACGTAGTACATCTCAGTCACCTTCACTTGGAGCAGGTCCGAGTAGCTCTGAGCCAGATCTCCGTCGAGTTGCGGAGATAGTTCTTAAAAGTGCTGGGTATGTATCAAACTTATTTGAATTATATTATATGAAATATATTGAATATATACATCAACATTTCTACAGAGGGTTCGAGGTGGAGCCGTTCGATTTCATTTTACAAGTATCGAAGGAAGCATACAAGAGTAGGATGTCCGGGTGTTGGCCTCAGTGGGATAACATCCCAACACATATAAAAACGCAATATGGGCTGATCTTATGGTAAGTACAACTTTGTAATATATAATTATGCCTTATATGAAACCAAAAACAATATGCCATCATGCCTTAAGATATCAGTTTTACGTATTCTGTTCTGCTGATTGTTTTTTAATTATATAATCTCTTTTACATAACACGTATGGTAATTCAATATGCAGGCAGTTGTACGTATGGATCCGCATGATATGAATGTTTTTATAAATCATTGGAATAAAAAGATGCAGAAAAATTACAGAGAGACTCTGTCAAGGGCTAAGAGTTCAAGGAAAAAGCCAAGTTGGATGGAGGATGATATTTGGGCTGGATTCCAACAATATTGAGAATCTGAAGCATTCAAAGTTATATTGTCACTATATTTTTACATTTAAATGTGTTGAATTATTTTACTTAATAGGGTGTATAAATTAATAGGAATTATCGGCAAGAAACAAGGCTAATAGGAACAAAAACCCTGCTTTACATCGTGGTGGCTCGAAATCCTTCCAACAACATAGGAGGGAATTGGTAAATAAATTAACCAATATTTATGTTATTGATGTACATATTTACTAGTGTCTCTTTACCATATATTCTATTCTTGTATATAATCTATTCTTGTATATACTCATGCAAATTATCAATATAATCTATTTTTGTATATATTCAGTGGGCAAAGTATGAAAGGGAGCCTACAGCGGCTGATTTTTCAGAGTCACACATGCAGTGGAGCATACAGATGAGGATGATAATGTTTCATATGATTGGTCGGACGACAAGGCTGCTTCTGTAATGGTAAATATGTTTATTTCTGTAATGAAAATATTTCATATTTGTTTATTTCACAGTAAATAAGTAAATTGTATAGCAATTGTGTCAAATATCTGTTCGTAATTGTAGGAGATATATAAAGCAGAGCATGCACGAGCGATATAAGCGAGTGGACGGGAGTCGCTTACGGTTGATGAGTCTAATCGGATATGGGATTCAATCATTGAACCGGCAAGTCGAAACAGGCGTTACAGTTTCGGCAATATGGTATGTACTCAACGTTTACACAGTAGAAACCTATATGCCATGAACTTCTTATTTACTTGAGTTTATTACCAATAACTTGAGTTTTCTTATTGTTATTGTATGCCATGAACTTCTTATTCACTTGAATTATTTCACAGGCTCTTAATTTCCAAAGGGCATATAGGAGATCCATAGATGAGGAAGAGATTGCTAGGATGCAAATACAATTGGATGAGCTCAATGATTGGCGGAAGAGTTAGTTGGCGACGTAGATAAATGAGCGTATTGCTGTCTTCTATCAGGAGCATGGGTCGATGCCCAGGGAAGGAGGTGCAGATGCTGCTGCTAATGATGATGCTTAGTTGGTTTGTTTTGATGGGTACGCTTTATATATATATATATATATGTATATATATATATATATATGTACATATTATGATGGGGTTGACATTTGGTACTTTGGATGTTGTGATTGATACTTAGTGTTTTGGTGGATTTGGTATTTTGGTTGTTGTGATTGATGTGATTTGATTTGGTGGATTTTCATATTTGGTTATGTTGATTTTGTTAATATATGTTGGAATATGCAATATTTGATGATTTGGTTGTGTTGATATTGATTATATGGTATGATGGAATGATATTATATGTGTGGAATGATGCAATTATATTATTTGGATTGATTGAGATTGAGGGTTGAAGTTGCTGCAATGTGCAGAAAATATATTCCAGGTTTGCAACGGCTAGCGACGGTCATTTGGTCAAATATAGCGACGGCTAGCAACGGCTAGTAACGGCTACATTGTAACGCTTTGCAACGGTTTGCATCAACAACCCGGAAAACCAACAACCCCAACGGTTGCTGCCACGTGGACACTTAGCCGTTACAAGCCGTTGCAATAAGAACAACGGAGCCGTCGCTAAGGCCGTCGCTTTCTTCAGTTGCAACGAGATATTTTGCAACGGCTATTAGCGACGGCTAGCGACGGTCGCCAACGGCTATTAGCCGTCGCTAAACAGTGCTTCTTTTGTAGTGATATTGTAAAAACTGAATATAATGCTAGTTATAACTAGAATTGTCCTTCGGCCTATTTTTTTCTTCAAAGTTTTTCCTTCAGTCTAAAAATGAAACCTGGTATCTTTCAGTCTAATTTTTTTCAAAGTTTATCATTTTCCCTACTTCTCTTTTTTAAAATTCTATAAAAACTTAGTAGTGGTAAAATTGATTTATTTTTATAGAAAACATATTCAGATAACAACTATACATGCTTGGGAATGACCTATAGATTTTTTTTTGAATTTTGCAAAAACATTTAGAAAAAGACAAGTTATTTTTATTTCTATTTTGTAGAAAATAAAGAATTATTTTACATAATCATTGATGTAGCGCGGCAGAGCACGCAAGAGGAAGAATCAGCGAAACATACCTTAAATCGCCTCCGACTTAACAATTCTCGACCTAATGAGTTACGAGTCAGCAAGCTCCGACTTAACAAGCCACGACTTACGACTCATCACCACCACGACTTACGACTCATCACCACCACGACTTACGACTCATCACCACCATGACTTAAATTCTCTCCTCCACGACCTAATTCCTACGACCTACCGAAAACCAAACGACCTAATCTCCAATCGCCTAAATCGCGAACGACCTACCAATCGCCTAACTCGCCAGCGACCTACCCATCTCCTAACTCGCCAACGACCTACCCATCTCCTAAATCGCGAGCGACTTACCAATCTTCTCCTAACTCGCGAGTCCCCATAAGTCGCAAGCCTCCAATGCTTTACGGCACCAACAGTAGCTCGCCTCCAGTAAAGTCGAACGAGACTAGGTCGCGAACGACCTAATGGATGCCGCATTCCTTCAGTCGAACGAATGAAGTTAAGTCGCGAACTCCAGTTAAGTCACGTGAAGAATTTTAAGTCGCGTGCGTTGTTATTTAGGTCGTTTGTGTGTTTGTAAGTCGTTGAACTGTTTGTATTTCATTTTCTTAAGTCGTTGTGTTTGTTGTACCACTTTGTTAAGTCATATGTGTTGTAATCTCCTATAAATAGGGGTTGTGTCATTTGTAAAAAGGTTGTTGATTTTGAAATAAAATTTCCTTTGTTAGCTTTGTGCTTTCATCCAATTGGTAGTCGAGTGTGATCTCCTATCTCCACCTTCGGTCAATCGAGTGCGCTCGATTCAACGATCGTGAAGCCAATTCGCGGTATCAAGTGCGCTTGATCAACGCTCGAAAAATAAAAGATCTACTTTCACGGTATCGTGATCGATCAACGTGACGTAGATAGCTAAAATTCGGTATCTTCGGATCAACGAATTTGGGCATTTCAGTATTCATCAATCCACCGATTGCTACGTTCATCGATCTACCTTGTTTTTGTCTAATCCGCTGCGTCATTTGGTATCAGAGCTAGAACGCAAGGATTTTGCGTAGATTTTTGGAGTTGTGCGAGATTTACATCATTTGGAGAAGTGGGTTATCTAGATTTTGAAGAGATTTGTTCGTTTGGAGATTTTTGAAGATTTCAACAAGTGGGTAGTTTTGATTTGAAGATTTTTAGATCGAAGTGAAGTTTTTGTTGGAATTTGTCGAAGAGTGATCATGCATCCGAGAAGAGCTAACCGTTATCGCAACATTGATGCTTTGTATGGGAGAGAAGAGGCTGATGAGATGGAGCAAAGAATTAACGAAAACTTTAATGAGAAGATTAATGAAGGGATTAGTCGATTAGATAGAATGATGCTTGAAATGAGTCAAAGTAGAAGAAGAGTTTCACCTGAATCGAGCCATGGGAGAAGTAGAGTTTCACCACATTCAAATCGAGAGAGAAGTGTTGATAGTGATCATAGAAGCGTGGATCGAGATTGTGATAGAAATGTTGATGATCGAAGTCGTGATAGAAATGTGACTGATCGAGATCGGAGGAATGTAGATCGTAGGAATGTTGGTGGAAGAAATGGTGGTGGTAGAGATGTTGGTGGTCAGGATCGACATCGATATACATCGGATTGTGAAGAAGAGTATGATGGTGGTAGTGTTCATGGACGAGGACGTGGACAAGGAAGAAATCAGTCGGAGTACGATCACAAGTGGGAATCTGGGATGAAGACTGAAATTCCAGAATTCAAAGGAGGTATGCAAGCTGAAGAGTTTTTGGACTGGTTGTCTAATGTGGAGGAAATTTTTAATTTCAAGGAAGTTCCAGAACATCGTAGAGTGAAGTTGGTTGCTACAAGGTTGAGGGGTAGAGCTTTGGCGTGGTGGCAGCAAACCAAACTTACACGTGAACGGATGGGGAAGTCAAAGGTTGAATCATGGGAAAAGATGAGGAAAATGATGAAAGCCACATTCTTACCTTATAATTATCAATCGCTTATGTATCAGAGGCTGCAAAACTTGAGACAGGGGACGAAATCTGTGAATGACTATGCTGACGAATTTTATCAACTGATTGCAAGGAACGATATTATGGAGACAGAGGAACAATTAACAGCTAGATTTGTTGGAGGGTTGCGAATGCAGATTCAAGATATGGTTAACATGTTTGATCCCAGATCTGTAGCGGAAGCACACCAGAAAGCGTTAGCTTGGGAGAAACAGGGAAGACGAGGAGGTGGTGTGTTTACAAGTTCCAACAATCCAGTGAAGGGTGTTAGTGGAAGTTCTAATGTTTCAAAAGTTATTGCAAAACCAGTTGTGAATGAGGTTGGGAAGACGAAGGTCAATAATGGTTTCAAGTGTTATAATTGCCAAGAAATGGGCCACAAGAGTAATGAATGTCCAAAGCCGAAGAAGAGAGCTATGATAGCGGAGGTTGAGGATGAGGATGAAGAAGCTGAATGTTCCAATTCACCACCTGATGAGGAGGAAGAAGAAGTGACGGGAGACGAAGGTTATAATCTAATGATGAGGAGGTCCTGTTTAACACCAAAGCTAGAGGAGGATTGTAGTTGGTTGAGGAGCAATATTTTTCAGTCGACATGTACTATTCTAGGGAAAGTTTGCAAATTTGTTATTGATGCTGGAAGCTGTGATAATATAATTTCTTCAGAAGCGGTGAGGAAATTGGCATTGAAGACTGAGAAACATCCGAAACCGTACAAGTTGGCTTGGTTGAGAAAAGGCGGGGAGGTGAAGGTTGGACGAAGGGCTTGTGTGAATTTTTCAATTGGGAAGAAATATAAAGACGAAATCTGGTGCGATGTGGTAGACATGGACGTATGTCATTTGTTGTTGGGGAGATCGTGGCAGTATGATATGGCGGTGCAACATGACGGGCGTACCAATAGTTATAGCTTTATGTTTGAAGGCACAAAGATCACGTTAGTTCCCAAGAAGCGACAACAAGAAGAAAACAAACTGGAGGAGATTGAAGAGCTGAAAACTTTATTATCCTTAAAGGAGTTTGTTAAAGAAGTTGAAGAGGAACCTGAGGTGTTTTTGTTGATTGGACGAGAGAGCAGTGAAGAGGTTGAAATTCCAGAAGAAGCGAAGCCAGTTTTGAAAGAATTTGAGGATGTATTTCCAAATGAGTTACCGAAGGAGTTACCGCCACTAAAAGACATTCAACATCAAATTGATCTTGTTCCGGGAGCAACGTTGCCGCACCGACCACATTATCGAATGAGTCCGAAGGAACATGAAGAATTAAGGAGGCAGGTGGAAGAGTTGCTTGAGCAGGGACGTGTGCAGGAAAGTTTGAGTCCATGTGCTGTGCCAGCTTTGTTGGTACCAAAAAAGGACGGGGAGTGGAGGATGTGCACAGACAGTAGAACATTGAATAAGATTACAGTGAGGTACAGATTTCCAATGCCAAGGTTGGATGACTTGCTAGATCAGTTGAGTGGGGCAACTATCTTTTCGAAAATTGATTTGAAGAGCGGATATCATCAAATTCGTATTAGACCAGGTGATCAGTGGAAGACAGCTTTTAAAACCAGGGAGGGTCTATATGAATGGTTGGTTATGCCATTTGGCTTATCAAATGCACCAAGTACTTTCATGAGGGTGATGAACCAGATTTTTAGACCATTCATTGGGAAGTTCGTGGTGGTGTATTTCGATGATATTCTGATATATAGCAGGAGTATGGAAGAACATGTTCAACATTTGAGGGAAGTGCTAATTATTCTACGTGAGGAACAATTTTATGCTGCTACGAAGAAATGCGTGTTCATGACGCATATTGTTTTATTTCTGGGATATGTTGTATCGGAGGGAGGAATACAGGTTGACCAAAGTAAAGTCGAAGTGATTAGAGATTGGCCACAGCCCAAGACGATAACAGAAGTTCGAAGTTTCCACGGGTTGGCTTCATTTTATAGAAGATTTATTCCACACTTTAGTAGTGTGATGGCGCCTGTTACTGATTGTATGAAGGGCAAACAGTTTTCATGGACGGAGGAAGCAGGAGTTGCTTTTGAACGAATCAAGGAGTTGTTGACGATAGCACCAATTCTAGCATTACCTGATTTTCAGTTGTTGTTTGAATTACATACTGACGCGTCGAAGGTTGGAATTGGAAGGGTGTTGAGTCAGAGGGGGCGTCCTATTGCATATTTCAGTGAGAAGCTATCGGGAGCAAAGATGAGATATAGTACATATGATGTGGAAGTTTATGATGTTGTGCAAGCTATTAAACACTGGAGACACTATCTATTTCAGAAAGAGTTTGTTCTTTACACTGACCATGAGGCGTTGAAACATTTACAAGGGCAAGACAAGATTTCAGCGAGACATGCATCATGGATTGCATATCCGCAACAGTTTACGTTTGTTGTGAAACACAAATCGGGAGTGACGAATCGTGTTGCGGATGCATTGAGTAGAAGAAATCATGTGTTGACTACAATGAAGGTCGAAGTGACAAGGTTTGATGTGCTACCAGAGTTATTTGTTGAAGATCCTTACTTTATGAAGTTTGTAGATAAAGTGAAGAAAGGAGAGACAAATGAGTTTGTGATGGTAGATGGTTTTCTGTTCAAGGGAAATCGATTATGTATACCGGATTGCAGTTTACGGTTGAAGATTGTGAAGGAATTGCATGAGGAAGGTCATGTGGGTAGAGACCGTACATTACAGCTGATTTCTCAATCTTATTTTTGGCCATCAATGAGGAAAGAAGTGGAAAGGTTTGTGGAGCGATGTCATATCTGTCAGGTTTCGAAAGGAACTGCGACCAATGCTGGATTATATATGCCGTTACCTGTACCAACTAAGCCTTGGGTTGATGTGAGTATGGATTTTGTTTTGGGTTTGCCTTGAACTCAAAGGGGAAACGATTCCATTTATGTGGTGGTTGATCGATTTTCGAAAATGGCACATTTTATTGCTTGTAAGAAGATGGCGGATGCTGTTCATGTTGCTCAGTTATTTTTCAAAGAAATCTATCGACTTCATGGATTGCCAGAATCTATTGTGTCGGATAGGGATACTCGTTTCCTGAGTCATTTTTCGCTAAGTTTGTGGAAGATGGTCGGAACGAAGCTGAATTTTAGTAGCGCTTACCATCCGCAAACAGATGGGCAAACGGAAGTGGTAAATAGATCGTTGAGAAACTTGTTGCGATGTCTTGTACAAGACAATTTGAAGAGTTGGGACTTAAAGTTGTGTCAGGCAGAGTTTGCTCATAATCATGCTGTTAACCGAAGCACTGGTTACAGTCCATTTCAAGTTGTATATTCAAACTTGCCAAAGGGGCCGTTGGATTTAACGGTAGTACCACAACCGAAAGGAGTGATTAAACGAGCGTCAGATTTCGTTGATGAGTTGAAAGACTGTCATAGAATTGTTCAGGAATGTTTGGAGAAGACGAATGAGAAGTATAAGCAAGCGACAGATAAAAAGAGAAGAAGTGTGGAGTTCAACGAGGGTGATTGGGTGTATGCGGTATTAACAAAGGATCGTTTTCCAGTAGGTGCTTATAACAAATTGAAAGCCCGAAAGATTGGTCCAGTAGAAATTATAAAATGGATCAATGAAAATGCTTATAAGTTGAAGCTGCCTGAGGATGTTTACACTTCTGACGTGTTTAATGTTAAACATCTTATACCTTATTATGGAGATAAACAACCCACTGGGGAAGAACTTTTAAATTCGAGGACGAATTCTCCTCAACAAGGGGAGGATGATATAGCGCGACAGAGCACGCAAGAGGAAGAATCAGCGAAACATACCTTAAATCGCCTCCGACTTAACAAGTCTCGACCTAATGAGTTACGAGTCAGCAAGCTCCGACTTAACAAGCCACGACTTACGACTCATCACCACCACTACTTACGACTCATCACCATCGCGACTTAAATTCTCTCCTCCATGACCTAATTCCTACGACCTACCGAAAACCAAACGACCTAATCTCCAATCGCCTAAATCGCGAACGACCTACCAATCGCCTAACTCGCCAGCGACCTACCCATCTCCTAACTCGCCAACGACCTACCCATCTCCTAACTCGCGAGCGACTTACCAATCTTCTCCTAACTCGCGAGTCCCCATAAGTCGCAAGCCTTCAATGCTTTATGGCACCAACAGTAGCTCGTCTCCAGTAAAGTCGAACGAGACTAGGTCGCGAACGACCTAATGGATGCCGCATTCCTTCAGTCGAACGAATGAAGTTAAGTCGCGAACTCCAGTTAAGTCGCGTGAAGAATTTTAAGTCGCGTGCGTTGTTATTTAGGTCGTTTGTGTGTTTGTAAGTCGTTGAACTGTTTGTATTTCATTTTCTTAAGTCGCTGTGTTTGTTGTACCACTTTGTTAAGTCATATGTGTTGTAATCTCCTATAAATAGGGGTCGTGTCATTTGTAAAAAGGTTGTTGATTTTGAAATAAAATTTCCTTTGTTAGCTTTGTGCTTTCATCCAATTGGTAGTCGAGTGTGATCTTCTATCTCCATCTTCGGTCAATCGAGTGCGCTCGATTCAACGATCGTGAAGTCAATTCGCGGTATTAAGTGCGCTTGATCAACGCTCGAAGAATTGAAGATCTACTTTCACGGTATCGTGATCGATCAACGTGACGTAGATAGCTAAAATTCGGTATCTTCGGATCAACGAATTTGGGCATTTCAGTATTCATCAATCCACCGATTGCTACGTTTATCGATCTACCTTGTTTTTGTCTAATCCGCTGCGTCAATCATTATTCATTAACACAGTGAATTTTATTACAACTGCATCTCAAAATATGGACATGATACTCAAAAGTGCACCTTAAAATAGTATTATTAAATCACTAAAGTTGGGAGTCTAGGCAAAGATGCTTGAAAAAGTGGTTTTTCCTTTGATGCATCCACGGGCAGTTGTCCAAATTTATGGAATTCATTTCAATCTCTACAGATTTTAAAGTATTAAATTACAAAAGTAGAAGTAAAATAAAAAAATGAAATTTCATTCTATTACAAAGCAATGTAGGAGTAATAATAACTCAAAGAATATTTCCTTCTTTAGATAGATATTGCTTTATAAGATTGAATAATGCTTGACCTAAAGCTATGTGGAAACATATTCATAACTGCTCATAGATTTGTGCGTAGCCGAAAGTTTTGCTAGCATGGGTCCGTAGGGACTGTTGTGCCAATTATCAGACTAGACTGGTAAGATATACTTTTCAGTTATACTCTAATATAACAAGATGATAGTTTAACATGCTTCTACCCAAAATGTATAACAAAATAAATTTGATCCAACAAATAGAATTTGATTACAAGTATTGTTTTGCACGCCAACTATAATTTCATAAATTTTACAATAAAGTATTCATCTGTTGATCATATAAGCGTGATAGTAAAAATATTTATAACAGCAATCAGGAATAGTATTGTCCGAATTGGTTTTCTGTTACTAAATTTGATAAATATAGCGCTTGCGGTAAGTTTCGTTACAGACACTCAACGTTGGTGTTATTTTGAGTTGTGAAACACTTTCTTGTAAGAAAACCAACATAAAACCAACATAATTATGTTGTCAGATATTTGCATTAAAAATAATACTTACGTTAGTTTATGCAAAATGGATATCCTTCACTGAAAACTCTTTAAAATTAAATAAGATAGTGTGGATTGGGCCTGGTTGATGAGTGAATACTTTGTACTTGCTACTCTCAAATCGTCACCAACTTCAGCTATAGCCTATCTTATACTCCCAGGAGGTAGTATCTGTCGAAATTATTAAATAAAACAAAATATAATACAGAGAAGAAAAAGATGGGAAGAAGAAGAGACGGATGCGTAACTCATATTTACATCTAGATGACTTGAAACTAAGTAATTATATAATAGAAAAATATATTATAATTAGATAAAATATAAATACAATTGGTAATTGATAAATAATTATATCTAGATGACTTGAAACTAAGTAAGTATATAATAGAAAAATATATTATAATTAGGTAAAGTATAAATACAATTAGTAATTGATAAATAATGAGATCTTCTGCGGTATTCTTTAACATCTCCCTCGAACTCAAGATGCGTGATAACCGGAGTTTGTCAAAACAAACACGATCGAAAATGAAATCGAAAATCAGTAATGTCACCAAAACCATTGAACAACGTGAAACTGTGGTTCCAAGTGCTGGTAGAGAGACTATTTTCAAATACCATCTTAAACCTGATTGGTAGGCAACTGTCTAAAAATCTAACAATGTTGAATCAGAAGTTCAGAGTAGGAATCTAAAGAAGAAAAATATGAATAAGAAAATTTCTATGGGATTGAAAGCGGAATCCCAATCAAGATTGGAAAATTAATTCCAATCAGAAATTCAAAGACGTAATCCAGGAAAAAAGAATATAAATAAGGAGATTCCTGTGAGATTCGAAGAGTAATTCCAATCAGAATCAGGAATAAGAAAATTCCCGTAGGATTGCAAGTGGAATTCCAATTGAAATTCATTATTGTCGCTGGAAGACTGATGTCAATCATGAAAGAAAATCTGGAATATGGAACATCAATCATAGATTGTTTAAGAAGTGGAGGCACGGTTTGAACCAAGTTGAGGCATGCATGATTAATGTATGGTTACTGGAGATACGAGGGAGAGAATGTTTTGATAAATCAAATCATAGAATTTTAAGCGGAATTGAAACCTGCTCTGATAACATGTTAAAATTATTAAATAAAACAAAATATAATATAGAGAAGAAAATGAAAGGAAGAAGAAGAAAGAATAACCATTCAGGTCTACATTTATATCGATTACTGAATTTATAATACATAACCTATATTTATATCCAGATCACTTGAAACTTAAAGTTATATAATAGGAAAATATGATAATTGGGGAAAATACAAATATAATTTGTAACTGATAAATAGTGAGATATTCTGCAGTATTTTTATCGTTAATATATGTGTGTATATCATTATACATGTGCTTGTATTTATATATGCGAATGTGTGCATGAGTTATATTTTAATGTCTGTTAAATGCAGTCTGATGACTGACATATTGTCTATTGTTATTAGCATGTTTCTGTTTGTTGTTGGGCAACGGTAATTCATTTAGCTTGGCATGCACATATGAAAGTGGTACAACTTTAATCTGTATGAAACTAGTTTGTTCTTGCAGAAGAATTGTTTTCTTCCAGTTGATTTTGGTTTATGTGCCTTGCCATGGTGCCAAGTCTACTCACCAGTTATCTAGTTGTAGTTTCTATTGTTATTGGCTAGAAATCAAATAAACACCAAACAGTGAAGTCTCTATTGCTATTGGCTCGAACTCAAATAAGCACTAAACTTTGTATTGGTTGATCGCAACAGATATTCATATCATAAAATTTTCACGGGCACTACATCTAGCCTTTAAATCATCTTAAATTTGTAGCGTCACTCGATAAATGATGAACTGTCTCCTTGTAGCTTCATTAGATTGTAGTATGAGCCACCTTGTCCTTTGGCAATCAACTCAGAATGGGAACCCTTTTCAACAATCTTCCCATTCTCAATTATTGCTATTGCATCTGAATTTTGTATTGTCGATAGTCTATGAGCAACAATTATGCATGTCCTATTTTTCATCATATTATCAAGTGCTTCTTGAACTAAGCTTTCAGTTACACTGTCTAGCGCACTGGTAGCCTCATCCAAAAGAAGAATAACTGGATTTTTTAATATAGCTCTAGCTAGTGCAATCCTTTGTTTCTGACCTCCCGATAGCTGAACTCCTCTTTCGCCACAATTTGTTTCATATCCATTTTCCATTGAACTGTATAATATAGAAGAAGAGAGTCATTTAGAAGATGATTTTGTATTCACAACTGTATTTAATGCAGTAAGATTAAAAAAAAGGACATACCTTATGAATTCATGAGCGTTAGCAAGTGTTGCAGCTTTTGTTATCTCTACCTCGGAGGCATTGTCACTTCCGTATGCAATGTTGTCACGGATAGTTCCTGCAAAAAGTGTCGGCTCTTGACTGACCAGCGCAATATGTGACCTTAGGAATTTCAAATTGTATTCTTTAACATTTGTTCCATCAATTTCAACAGAGCCTTCTTGTGGGTCGTAAAACCTCTGAATCAACCCAATGATCGTAGATTTTCCAGACCCACTCTCACCCACAAGAGCCACTGTTCTTCCTGCATCTATCTTTAGACTTAACCCATTAAAGATATTCTGCTCAACTCTTGAGGGGTAGCAGAACATAACATTCTTCAGTTCTATGTCTCCCTTAACTGATGTCTTTTTTATTCCTTTAGGCTCGTCTGGATCAATCTTTGTCTTCCTATCAAGTATTGCAAGAACTGATTGCACTGCATCGCCTCCCTTTGCCAAATCAGAAGTCATACTTCCTGCATCAGCTATAAGCTTTCCCGTACTCATCAGTACAAAAAATATCCTAAACATATTTGCTGAGCTCAATGCTCCCTGGCTCATAAGTTTTCCTCCATACCAAAATGCAAGTGCTGTGCCAGAAGTAATTATAAATTGACAGCAGAATGAACCAATCCCAGAAAACCAAGATTGCTTGATATTTTCTCGTTTAGGCCCATCTAGGGCAGTGTCGAAGAGGCCCAATATTCTATCCTGTGATGAAAACGCTGTAATAGTTCTGTGGTTCACAACAGCTTCACACGCTAACTGACTTCCTTCTATTTGTGCTTTTTTTGCCTTCTCTGACATGTCAGATTTTAGAACCTTCCTTAAGTAGAAGCTACCAATTATTAAAGGTTGAGAAGCTATCATCACAAGTGCTAGTTTCCACGAGATGATTAATGCTAGAGTAAAAGATAGTGTAGCTGTCACGACAGTCTGTAGCAAAAGTGATATGCGGTCGCCAATGAGCGATCTCACTATGTTTGCTTCTGTTGCTAATTTTGCACATATTGCCGCACTTGAGTTCTCTCCTTCATCGAACCATCCGATTTCAAATGATAATATTTTCTTGAGCATGTTGTCCCTTACCCTGCTTGTTAAGCGCTCTCCCATGATTGCGAAATTGTAATGCTGGAGAATGTTTGCAATAATATTAGCAATTGCTAGTGATATGAAAATAATTGAGTAGTCTCTGATTTTTGATCTAAGAAGATCATGGTCTTTGACGAAGTAGACTGACAGCATGGAACCTAAACTATAAGAGTAGGCATTTTGAACTACACCAAGAATAACTGCACAAATGCACCCTATCAAACAATTCGGCCATTCTGGGATATTCATTTTCATCAAACGCCATTGTGAAATATTTCTGACCTTCACCTTTACTTCCTTAGAATCAGCTGTTACATTTAAAATGTTTGTTTGTTCTAGACCATTAAATCTGCTTGAGTTTACTGGACTTGGACTATTGTTTACTGCTTGTGAAGCCAATGAACTGTCTTTTATTACAGCTGTTTTTTGCCGCTGTAGCATATCAGAGTAGACACTACCCTCTTCATTTGCTTGAGAAAGCTGTTCATGGCTGCCTAGCTCTATAATTTCACCATTCTGAAGCACAGCAATGAGGTCTGATCTTCGTAGTGTGGCGAGACGATGTGCAACTATAATCGTAGTTCTTCCTATTGAGGCATGATCAAGTGCATCTTGAACTAGCTTTTCTGAGTTTGCATCTAAAGCACTTGTAGCTTCATCAAGAAGCAACACTTTAGGGTTCCTGATAAGTGCTCGTGCAATAGCTATCCTTTGCTTTTGCCCACCTGACATCTGAAGTCCAAATTGACCTACCTGAGGTAATGATAAAATTTGCTTATTACATAATGTTTGCCTATTTTGTTAAGTATTAAAGTACAGTAATTTGCGTACGTGAGTATCATATCCTTCTGGTAGCTTACTGATAAAACTATGAGCATTTGCTGCCTTCGCAGCATCAATCACAAGATCCATAGTGGCCTCTTCATTTCCAAACAATATATTTTCCTTGATAGAAGTTGCAAAGAGTATAGGTTCTTGGCTAACCAAACCCATCTGAGATCTAAACCATTTAATTTGTAGTGTGCTAATGTCATTGCCATCAAAAAGAATCGCTCCCTTGTTAGGATTATAGAACCTTTGTAGCAATGAGATAATGGTCGACTTACCAGAACCACTTCCACCTACTAGACCTACTGTTTGGCCAGCTGCAATATGGAGGTTTAGGCCAGTAATAACCGTGCTGTCAGGTCTTGATGGGTAAGTGAACTCAACACTTTTGAACTCGATCTCTCCTCTTGTGTTTTCTATAATTGTTCCACTTTGATCTGTTGCTTTTAGTGAAGGAAGCTTGTCAGTTACCTCATATATTCTTGTAGTTGCTACCAATGCTTCTGATAGATATCGGATGTTAGGTAGTGCGCTCATAAGTGACCTGTAACATCAATGGCTATATTAGAATGAAATTTTGAATGGATGTGCAATTGTTTTATGTGGTAATTTACAAAAAATTTGTTGATATATTGAATATCTATAACAACACAAACATTTTTAGTAAAAGTACTAAAATTTTACAATTTGATTTCTTTTTCTAATCGAAAAGAAAAAAATCTGTCATTTCGAAATTCTTGACTAGTATCTGTCATTTTGAAACCTTTATCCCTGCCAAATACCTAGACTGACATGATATTTAGGTATTGCGTCAACCTCATTTTTAGTATTTTAACACTTGCCTGGATTGTGATTATGTGTTGTGCATGTTGAGGGTGAAAATATTTACCAGCCTCCTAATATGACACAAATACCGGAAATAAAGACATAGCCACCTTTAGCTCCATCTTTTATCACCAGCACACTTCCAACCCAACCCTGATATGCCCATAATGCATAAATCATGCCCATTGTACCAACTAACAGTCCCTTCACAAAGCCTTGCTTTATCCCAAGTTTTGTGCTTTTCTCAAGTGCTTGATTGAATCGTTCCACTGTTTGGTTTTCTCCGACATATGCCAAAACTGTCCTAATAGAAGATATAGCTTGCTCTGCAATTCCTCCTGCAATACCATACGCTTCTCTCATCTCAATTGTTACTTTCATAAGAAGTTTTCCATATACTATCCCTGGAACAATAAACAGAAGTGCAAATGGCAGTGCAGCTAGTGTTAGTTTCCATGAGTATATGAAGCCCACTAGGAGTGTCAAAAAGAACGATGCGACGTTAAGCAGAATATTTGGAATCTGCAATATTTTGATTATAGCGATTTAGCACGGGACTTAGCCTTATCTGTAACAAAATACTAATATTTGATGTGTAAAAGTCGACCTTTTCACTTAGAACGTCTTGTATTGTATCCGTATCAGTTGAAATGGTAGAGATGACTCGGTATGTTGCAGTTGAGGAAGAATGTGCATCAAAGTAGCTTACATCTTGTCTTAGTATTGCCTCAAGATAGTCCTTTCTCATCCGAGACACTTGTCGTTCAGAAGTTCTTGTCCAACATAATCCTTCTACAATAGTGAAATTATGCTAACATTATAAATTGGCAATTAGTCTTTAGCTATACCATAAATTCAGAAGTTTTTGAGATTGTTACATACATAAAATAGGCTGTTTCTAGTTGACTTAAAAGTTAAAATGATACTTAATCTTCAGAAAATTGATGCGAGTTTTAGATGATTCTTCCATTATCATATTGCCAATTTTTTGAAAGCTTATGATCATATGTGATTAAGCTACAATTTTTAATTACTTCTCCATAATATTTTACTGGCAAACCTTAATTCTATGGCACGGTTTAATGTTTCTTACTTGATGTCTGGAAAACTAATGCAAATGGTGTCAACAAAACCAGAACAAGAAGGCTTTGGTTGCATTGAAAAGTTTGGAACCTCATATCATGGAGTTGCTTATGCCAACTGAGATAGGCACATCATCATGTTTACTTACCAAGAAAAGCAGCTGCTCCTACCCCAAGTGCTACATATGTCAACTTGAGTGCAAACTGCAGGATGAATAATTACAAAAATCATGGCATCGGTATTCAGATATACCCTTTAATTACATAATGCAGTTTAAACTTTGAAGTAATAACTAACATCATTTGGAGAACTACTCGAAAGAGAAGTTCCAGCATCTCCATAAGCATTAATGGTGCTTCCCAGAACTAACATGGTTAGAGGTTGCGCCATGCCGTCAACTATACTGCCTATTACTCCAAGGATTATGAGCAAAATATCTTTCCAATCTGCATACCTAAAGAGTTGTAGAATGGATGAAGATGACGATGTCTCCATGAAACGGTTATTATCAGATTGCTAAGTTTAAATGGCTCTTTTATAAGTATATCCAAAATGAAGCTTCTTGAGAGGATCTTTTCCCAACTATGTATGGAATATGTTTTTTGTTTTCTTTTCAATTAATATGTATATTGGGTTATTTTTTAAAGCGAACTGTTAACATGTGGGCATTGAGCACATATTTACAACGATTGAAAGGGGAAAAGATAAAAGTAAAAAAATGGGGTAAAACACCCCTAATAACTCATGAATTTCATTTTTATTTTTGTCTTTTTTCTCCCTCAATCATTGTTGACATTGAACCCTTTTCTAAAATGGATAAACACACAAGATTTTTCAAATTTACACCACCCAACAAGTAACAGAAGCCGGAAAACTAGAAGACAAAACTAATGCGTATTTAAATTCAAACTTAAATATAATACTGACGATGCGTCTGTTATGACAGCTTAGGGAGACTAAGACAATAATTAAGGTTTACCATTAACTGCCAACAAAAGAATCTAGTTGTAATACACTAGTAGGATATTTAGAATTTTATGATTTGTGAAGGTTGACTCAGTGTTTGCTTTTAATGACGACCTAGTCATCAAGCAAAACAAAAGTGATGGAAATTATATCACATTAAAAAGCTATAGCTTATAGCATCACATTGAAGATATCAAAGATCGGACAAATGAGCAAGTGTAAAGTAATCAGAAAGCTAAAATGTTTACAAGTGCAGTATAACAATGCCTTGGCTGAAATACACAACAGCTAAATCCAAGTGACTAAATGCTTGTTTCTAAAATATCTATTTTCCTTTGGCTCTTAAGTATGTTTTGAAACGCAGGTATTTCTTTGATTTATTACCTTATTCTAGTAAATATAAATAGAAAACGTGGAAATTAGGTTGAAGGGCTTTTTATTCCAAGTTAATAAGTTTTAAGGACAATAATTCTGAATAATTAGTTTTAAGGACAATTTATAGAGAAATGATAAATTCATTTATCTTTTTAAGTTATACAGAAAAAAGATAAATTCATTTATCATTATTGTTGTATAACTGAAAATGATAATTTCATTTATCTTTTTCCTGTAATTTGTCCTTAAAACTAATTTTTTAGAATTGTTGTCCTTAAAACTTATTACCTTGCATAAAAAAGCCCTTCGAGTGAAAATCTCCAATAGGAAACGGTATTCTTGTTGTCAGCTTATTTTGTTTATCTATCATATACAAAACACCTACAGGTTTTCCTAAACTAAAATGGTAGAATCAATACGATTTTACCTTGTCTTTAGCCTATTATAAAGATACGGTGCATGTCTAACATTTTTAATATCATTAGCTTATGCACCGCTCTCTAAGAGGATACAGTTAGATTAGCATTCCTTCGTTATTTTTCCCAATAGTTGAATAACCCTTTCTAGTTTCACTACGGTCTGTCTCACATCTATTTTCCATTAAACCGCCAAATTTTCAAAATTACACGCAAGGGAATTGAAAATTAAACATACAAAATGTTAGGATTTTATGTAAAGAGAGAAGGAGAGAGATTCAACATGCACAGAAAGACTAAAGACTAAATTGTTATTAACTTGATAATTGAATATCAGAAAAAGCATATCTAAACATTACAAAACCATGCCTAAATATAGGCAACAAACTAACTAGTATTGTCATAGAAGTAGGCACCAATTGCTCCACATATATTTGACTGGTGTTTGCACCGGAAGTTGGCACAAACACCCAATAAAGATTCTGTAGAGAAATAAATAAAGAATATAAAATGAAAATAGAGAAAACAAACAATTAAAACAATAAGAAACAAATAAGTAATGGAGACATATCGATTTATAGTAGTTCGACGTTGTTTGCCTACGTCCACTTTTAATAGATAGTTTTATTAATCACTTTGTAAATCGAGTACAATAGGAATCAGATGAAAATCCTTAATTACAATAGACTACAAAGCAACTAGCAACGTAATAGCCTCCAAAATGAACAACCAAGCTTGTATTTATAGAGGAAGATGAAGAAATATATCCTTGAAAATTCGACAGAAGGATCTTCAAAACCGTATGGACCCATAAGAGGGATCACATGGTCCAAATCCTAAGGATAAGGATTGGTGCCGATCCTTATTTTTGAAGAATTTTGGGGTGCGATTCCTATGAGAGCTTTCCCATGTTGTAATATGCTTAGCCTCCAAGTTTCATGCCAATTGGTTTAGTAGAGCTTGAGTTATTACTCGATTTTTACTGCAATATGAGTTGTTTCCTGATTTTAGTCGATCTCTCTATTAAGGGAAGAGGGCCAATCCCTCTTGCCTAATCCTTTTGAGGTACGATCCCTAGGGTAGGCTCCCTAAGGTCCCCACACCTTGTTCCCAAAGTTTCATATGCATTGGGCTTATGGATCTTGAGATATTGGTTGTTTTCCATTGAATTGCACTTGTTCGGCTGAATTAGACCGATCCCTATGATTGAGAGGGATTATAACCGATCCCATATCCATATTAAACTATATTCCATACTTAAAACATTCTATATAGCATATCTCTTGATTCTGTTCGATCACGGCTTCATATTATCATCGGTACTTGACCTTTGGACCCCCACAATCATCATTCTGGTCTCACTGGCCTTAACGACAGTCGAATCTAACTTGTCCAATCAGTTTGGATATAGCCGGATCAAAATGCTGGATAACACTTGTCCCCGAAGTACGTCTTGTGCTGAACATGACCTACTTTGAATCGAAGGAAGTTAGAGTCGTTAACAAGAAATCCATCCAGTTTTCTGAACAGTCGCTATCCTTCCGTCGAACTGTTTTCCTGAAGTGTCGTATCTCCCTTTGATCGTCATGCCACTTGGTCGATTTCCAATAGTATAAACCCGGGATTATATTCTGTCAGTTGCTATGTATGTCTGGTTCTATGGGGTTGGTAAGCTTTTGGCTATTTGATCCAGTCTCGACATTGAAAGCTTCAGGTTTGAACGATGATATTTGATCCACTTGGTCGATTTCCAATAGTATAAACCTGGGATAATATTTGATCCACTTGAGTAACCGTCCAGACGTCTCAGACCGATGTAAGACCTGTCGTAACGGCTAATCGGTGTAAACAGTGATAGGAAGAGCCTGAAAATAAGGGCGGAGCTTTCGTCAAGCAATCAACAAGCAATACGCCAATCTCTCTATCTTCGATAATTCTTTTCAGCTCATGTTAATCGCTTGCTAACATAATAGACCGATCTCTAGATCTGATTCTCCTCGCGAAGCAGTGCGACACTTATAGCGTGTACCGATACGGCCAAGTAGATATACAAGTCTTCATGATCCACTGACTTTGACAAGATGGGAGGCTTCTCTTAATGGTCCACCAAAGCTGGAATGCGTCTTCACAATCTTGCGTCCATTCAAAATTCATTTTCCCTGTTCTAGTCAAATTGAAGAAAGGAATGCATTTATCGGTGGCTTTGGAAATACTTAGGGCAATAACCTTCCCATTTAGACTTTGTACTTGCTTGATGGTCTTCGGCGCTTGGATGTTGCGAATTCCTTGAACCTTCTCGAGATTAGCTTGATTCGGCGAGCATTGCCGATGATACCCAAGAACTTTCCTAATGGAACGCCAAAAGAACACTTCAAAGGATTGATCTTCATTTTGTAATATTGGAGGATATCAAACATTTCTGTTAAGTCTTTAATGTGGTTGCTTGATCGTTGTGACTTCATGAGCATATCATCCACGTATACCTCCATCATTTTTCCAATCTGATCTTTAAACATTCTGTTGACTAGGCATTGATAGGTCGCTCCAGCATTCTTCAATCCAAATGGCATTACCACATAGCAATACAATCCAACACCAGTAATGAAGTTGGTGTGCTCCTGGTCAGGAATGTCCATTGAGATTTGGTTATATCCAGAGTACGGATCCATGAAAGATAACAATTCGTATGCTATGGTTGAGTCTACCAGCTGGTCGATTCTTGGAAGGGGAAAACTATCTTTCGAGCACGCCTTGTTCAAGTTCGAGTACTCAACACATGTCCACTATTTTCCATTTGCATTTCTCACAAGTACAAAACTAGATACCCATTTAGGGTAGAGGGCATCACGGATAAACCCACTGCCTTTGATTCTATCCTCTTTAAGGGCGGCAGATCTCTCCGGATCCATGCCACGCCTTTTCTGTTTCACCGGGACATACCTCAGGTCGATATTTAATGCATGGCTCGCAATGGCAGGCGAGATGTGACGACACACCTTTTTTGGACGGTTTAAATCGACAATAAACCACACATATCTAACTCAAACCATTCAAAAAGACAGATTATCAATGGGGTTTAATAAGAAATAAGAGAAAAGAAGGAAAGAAAAACATCGAATCTCGCAGCGAAATAGAAAAAATATAATAATCAAATAAACAGTTCATGAAGCTGTTTTACAATATACATTTGATTTCAATTTTTACAACATAATCAGAGTACAATCAACAAACATACCAAAATAATGCAGCAGAATAATAATAGTAAATATGGTCTAGCAAACTCTATCTTCATCTTCAAGGAATAATGTCTTCAACACTGAAATACCCAGCCTGACCCGAGCGTAATGAAAAGACAAAACACTCGAGTCATGTGACGCCCCACCTCTATACCCACGCTAGACAAGAACACTACGGTGTAGTGCTGTCGACTAGCACGGAGAATAAGGCTGTGGAGGAGCGACCATCCATGTAACTTCTTTGAGCGAGCACCGATATGTCAGATAGAATAGAATGCATATCATTTAAGGAGGAAATCCGACATACCGATACAAACCCAAAAGCTATTACACAGTGGCTATATATAATCTTTGGAAACAAACATAGAAATAATCATAACATAAATCAGTCACAGACATCCATATCACAAAGGCGGAAGAAGATATGAATAAATATATAACACATAAAAGTGTGCATCAGAGTAGTGGTCGGAAAGATCCACGATAATACAAAAGGATAGCAACACGTGCTATACAAAAGAATAAGTACACAACATAGAGTCTATATCTCAAATGTGTACATCCAAAAACTACTAATCTATGTAGTTAGCCAAAAGTCAGAATAATCCTGAAGAGAAGTCAAGCAGAAGCACCTGTAACATCTCGGTCTGACCCGAGTATTATTTATAAGAAAATAATAAACGGATCAGTCTAGCTATAATATCTGATGATATGGTATAAAGTAAAAGACATGGCATGAACATGTAATAACCATAATGGCATACTACTATAAGTATGTAATTGAAAATCAACAAGAGATTAATCAATATCACAAGAATCTTCTCAAAGATAAAATAGGGTATCATACCCTAAACTTGTATTCATAACAAGTCAACGACACATGAATTCACCAATGCACAAAAACTGATATCATATCAATGAAAATCATGAAAAGTGGTGAAGCATAAATTCCAGAAATCAACACCAGAAATCCAGAAATCACATAAAAAGGGGGAGAAGGCCTAACACATGAACGGGAGTATGCAAACTCACCAACGCGTGAAACACATAAACGAGAAGCTATCTCATGGAAGCTATCCATTAAATTTCCACACAGAAATGGCCCGAAGACCATGGGGTGCTACCCCATATATGTGATGGCGAAACATCACAAAAGCGGGGTCTAGTCTCCCTCGCAGACAAAGAGACATCGCTCAATCGCTAGTCTAAATCACAAAAATGATCGTCATGATCATAAGGAAGTGTCAATTACACTAAGCCATTAAATATATGAGTTTAGCTTCATGTCCCATAACCACTAGCTTAACTTAAATATTTACGAACAAACTGTAGATCTCCATTAGGAAATTGTCACAAAAGGGTTCAATCGAACAAGTCCAAGAGCTAACCGACGAAGTGAACCCAAGCATTTCATACCACTCGTTTTACTAAGTCGTTTAAGTCGATTTCTCATCCGAGTGAAGTAAAGGCTTGTATATACTAGTAGATTGGAAATCGGTTTGAGAAAACGAACTTTTGATATTTAAAATAGTGTTGAAATCGCTTTGATGAAAGAGTTTTGATATTTACTACTAGTATTGAAACCTTCATATCTTTAAAGTGACAAGTCACAAAGCGATTGTTGAAACAAATCGAATCACATAAATTCACGTTCGAAGACGTGAGAAAAGTCCATGGAAATCAGCTCAAATGCATCCAAGTAGAGAATAGGAGGTGCGGCCTAACATGCGAGCGACCTAAGGAAATATAGGTCGAACGACCTATAAGTGAATCAAACAAAGCTACTGCGCGACTTAACAGGGTGTCTCGACCTAACAAAACCAAGCTAAAAAGGTACGCGACCTAACAGTCTCGAGCTAAGGAATTGCAAGCAGGTCAAACGACCTAGCGACCTAAAGGTGTTCGCGAGCTAGCATTAAACAAAGTCAAACGACCTAGTAGAAAACAAGGTCTAACGACCTAACGACCTAAAGTGTCGAGCGACCTAGCGGCACAGTGCCAAGCGACCTAAGGGTTAACTCGCGAGCGACCTAACTCATAACCGAGCTTAATAGTGGAACGGCAAAACAGGGGCGAGCGACCTAAGGGACTAGCGACCTAAAGACTCTCGAACGACCTAAGGGTCAAACGACCTAAGGGTCAAACGACCTAAAGCAAATAGTCAAACGACCTAAAGGAGGAAGCGGCCTAAGGCCAGCGACCTAACAGAGAGGAGCCGAGCGACCTAAAGTTATAAAACAAGGTCACGCGACCTAAGGAGTTCGCGACCTATCTGGGCACGCGACCTAAAGAGTCAAAGGTCTAACGACCTAGTGGCCTTGCGACCTAAGTAAGATGGCCACGCGACCTAAAGTTATAAACACGCGAGCGACCTAACGTTATAAAGGCCAAACGACCTAACGCTTAACTCGCGAGCGACCTACGACCTAGCAGGGTCGAGCGACCTAGAGCCAGCGTGGCTTTTTCACGTGAACGACCTAGCGAGGCCAGAGCGACCTAGCGCCAGATTTTGCCAAAAACACTGAAAATAAGAGTTTCTCGCCTAATCGATCCAAACCAAAAGCAATCGTGCATGCTAAAACGATAGGGAATCATTCCCAACAACCAAATGACAGTTATAGGCAAGATGTAAGATTAAAAATCTCACCTTTTCACTAAAATGGATGAAGATGAAGCTTGAAAGTAAGGAGAAGCAATCCAAAGCTTGAATCCAATATCTTCTACTTGAATTTGGAGTTGAATGTCGGATTTGCAATAGAATTTGAGTTTGGAGTTTTAATTTCCACTTCCACCACCATTTTTGATGAAGCTTGAATGTTAAGACAAATGGTGAATGAAGTGAGGAAGAGGGTTGGGCTGAACTAAAGAAGGTGCAGCCCAAACCAAAGTCACAAGCGGGAAAAAGTAGCAAGAATTTCCCTAACTCCAAACATATCGAAGTTTACACTCAAAAAGATCGCAAACGTCATTTTGAACTCAATGGGGGTGGTCTCGAGTCCTAATTTGACCGTTTGCAAAAAGTAGCTTTTCGGACTAACATCCGACTAACGATAAAATATTTAAATATAAAATCGATAAATATGCGGGTTGTTACAAGTCAGAACTAAAAGTACTTGTGTAAGTTAAAATCAATAGCAAGTAAATATGAGTGTAATAGCTTCAAAGATGTTCACGGGATTTTCCATCTTCTATCTAGTGTACAACGTGAGTGCAATAACTTAAGAGATGTTATAGGATTTTCCATCTTCTAAGGATCCATCAAACTATCTATATGTAGTAAGATACGCTATATATGTAGTGTCTATCGGTAAAGTATAGTATTAAAATAGCGTTAAGGCTTTACATTGATCCACTTAACACATTTTTAAGTAGGTAGTCTATACAGGTCATGTATTACAACCAGTAACGTCAGTAGCTAGTAAGTCCCCTATAGGTACCATTCTAAAATAAAATCGTAGTGGGCGCATATAAGGATAAAAGTATGACAAGGCACGTGAGGCAATGCCCAATGTAGGATTCTACCAGTTTACCCTTTCTGGCTGGTCATAACACATCGCTGCAACGACTGCCGACCGAGTCCACCACCCCAAAATCAAATCAATGTGCACCGATCAAGTCAAAAATCAATATAATACGAAAGGGTGGGGCCCCTAAAGGTAGTTAACCCCTTGGCCAGACATAGATTCCTGTTTTAATCATTTCAAATTGACCCAAGCGTCAGGCTCATCCATCATCGTTCTCTTTCTCCATTCCAGTAAATGCCGCCAATTCAACCTCTACAATCTAGATAGCATCCACCGCGTACACGGTTATTAAAGTGGTTCTGGTAGAACGACAGAGAGTATGTCATTCATTTGACTCCGATCTCTTTAACAACCAAACGTCATTTTACACACCGGCTGGTTCTTTTAAATTTCAAGAACAAGTCATACATCATATCAAAATATCAGATTTGCTTCAAAATCATTTCGAATTCAAAATAGATCATACCTTCAAAACATTCGTATTTAAATCAATGATTTAAATCTATATAATTCCCACTTTTAAAACAGTTTGAATATTGAAAATAGTTAGAATAATTAAAATAGTGTGAATATTGAAAAATAGTTTGGAATAATTAAAATAGTTTGAATACTGAAAATAGTATGATAATTTAAATAGTTTTGATAATTAAAGTAGTTTATATATTGAAAATAGTTTTGATAATTAAAATAGTTGATATATTGAAAATAGTTTTAATAATTAAAATAGTTTATATATTAAAATAGTTTATATTAGAACTGTTTCTTTCTTTCACAACAAATTTGAACTCATGTTCCAAATCACAACGAAATCAAATTTTCGACTTCCAATTCAAGTCAACTTCATATTCAAAATTCAATTTAAATCAGCCTCAATTCAAAATGATTTCAGCTTTGCTTCAAAATCGATTAAAACGGTTCTATTCAAATGGCTGAATATTTCAATTTAATTTCTCATTTCTAAACAATTTAGTTTAAATCCATTTCACATTCAAAACTTGGAAATACCAATTTACAATTTTAATTAAAGTAAATTTAAAGTTTAAATTAAAAATTAAACCTTTTAAATAATTCATTTTTGATAAATTCAAATCATATCTCAATTTCAACTTAAGATTTCAATTTAAATCCTTAAATAATTTCCTTTAAACAATTTTAATTTTAACATTTCAAATCTCGAATTAGAAAATAATTTAATTCATATAAATCAAATTTTATTTTCTTTAAAACAATATCATTTAAACCAAATTTCAGTTCAAGATTTTTGAAACCATTTAATTTAACCAAATCTGATATCCGTATATAATTTTCTATCCTATGGCCAAATGATCATTTATTTCAGTTTTAATTACATGAATGGGTATATATATCATTTCAACCCATATTTAAATGACATAGGCATATATCATTTCAACCTATTTCTTAGTTCATTTCGAATAGTCCAAATGACAATTTATAGGACGTCAAATAATAAATAGGGTAATAACAGGAATATGTCAAATAAATAAACAACCATACATCCAACATAGCAATCAAAGGCACCAATGGCAATCAACATCAACCAATATATCACAACAATTACTAGTTATCAATTGTCGGTGTTTAACTAGCAATTTAATTTCAATATTAATTTAAATGTCAATTCAATTCAATAAAAATTCAAATTCAATTTAAATGTCAATTTAAATTACCAAACAACAATGAATAAAACTTTATCACTTCATAATTTTAATTCAACTAACATAAATTTTTTTACAATTACTCACCTTTTATTTTAAGCCCATTAAAAATCCAACAAAAGCCCAAATTTCAACAGTCTCCAAATTCAACCAAACCAGTTTTATATTGTCCGGAATTTCAATACGTCCAACGAAAGAAACCGCACGTCAATCGGAGTAAGTATGAAAAAGTTATTCAAGTTAGAACATTTAAATTTTAAAACTAAATAAAATAAACTAAGGGCAATTTTGTAATTAGCATTACCTTCTTCAACTAAAGTTACCAGTAAACAAAAGAAAAACCCAATGGCCAAGGCCGCCGCTACACGCCTCCATTCATCCATCAGCCATCACCCTCGAGATTGCGCCACCGCCCATTGCCTCCGAACCCCACCATGTCGGCTGCGACGAAGCCAATCACCCTCGACCGAGACCCCAAATGCAAGCCTTTCGCCACCGATTCTGGTGAACTTGAGCGCATCCAAGTCGATCCAACCGTACATCTTGTAGACGTCGAGCACTACAACTTTCCATTAGGAGTCGTCGAGATTCGTTAAGAGATGAAAGAGATCGAAGGGGAAGAAGATGAAGCGATTTTGGCCGTAGAAGGTGGAGGCCATGAAAATTTGGGTTTTATATGTATTTCAATAATATTTATTCTCGATTTACGTGTCTATTTACAGCGTAAGGTCCAAAACAGTCCGAACTCCAATTGAGGCGTGTCGACAGGCAAATTATATGTAAAAAGGCCTTCCGAACACAATGGAACTAGTTTCGAGGCTTAATTCCATTGTATACGAATGCTAACGTTTTATCATTTGATAAAATTTAAATTAAATTATATTTAAATAATTTACCAATTCACAGTTATGGACAAATACAATATTTTTACTTTACAAATACGTTACTACAAACCACGATGTTCATTAATAATTCGATTTTATTGTTACTACATATTTGAATCAATTTGAATAATTACATTTCAAAAATAACATTTTACATTTGAATATAAACCAATTTAATCACTTTTAAATTCTAAATTAAAAGTTTCCTTTTATCATTCTTGATTAAACAGGAATTAACAATCTTTTAAAATTAAATTTTCCATGTTAAATCCAAGATTTAAATATTAAATTAATTCCAACATTTAATTACAACGGTAATAAAATCTTAGTTCATTATATTATATATTTCAAACAATTTCTTTTATTTTGATTTAAATGTCATTTATATTAAATCCACAATCCCCTTATGTATTAATTAAGCATAAGTTTCTATTTATTACACTCATTACTCTACAGTTAACATCTTTTCTCATATTAACTGAAATATTACAATCGCTTAATTTTCCATTGATTACCAAATTAATTTCAAATGGATTAAATAATGAGATAAGGAATAAAACAATTGTTACATCTTAGTAATTTAAATACATTTATAAATTTATTGTACAAACAAAGGTTAATAAATTTACGTACTAAATAATTGATTTCTTATTGTATGCTAACATATTTAGAATATTGTTTATCCCATTATTTATTAACATTTATTATTACAATTGATTGAAATTACATTAAAACAGCTGTCAACTACATTCAATCAATATTATTAAATTATATTCTAATACGCGTCACCACTTTCCATTTCATTAAAAGTAGTTGTTTTAGGATTTTATCTTAAGGTCAAAAATTTTAATCTAATAAAATTCACGTTAATAAATCCTAAATTTTAATTTCTGACAATATTAAATTCCAAAGTCTTATTTAATTGAATATTTTTAATTGTCAAAAATACGGGTCGTTACAATCTCCCCATTCAAAACATTTCGTCCCCGAAAAGGAATAAGAAATCAAGGAATTTGGTATATTTTATTCAAAATAGTCAATTTATAAACAATTAAACTTACATATTTAAGTTTAATAAAAAATAACTCAACTTCTACGAAAAACCTTTTAAGTCTTAAACTTACAAAATATTTTGGCAGCATCTCCTTTGCACGGATAGGTCTGGAAAAATAACAATATCAATAATTACATGGTATATACCATATTTCAAAAATAAAGCATCATAAACCATGGGAAAACAATAAAATACCACAACAAAACCGTAATCCGAAAACGTACCTATTTGTTTGGCAATCAAAACTCTATTTATGAAACCAAAAGCAACTGCCATTGCATCCAAACCTGTATCTTACTTACATAATCCAAAAGAGTTAAAACTATGTAAAAGATCAATATACTATTTGTTCCAAATAATAGCACAAGCAACACAACATATATAATAATCATATGCAAACAAAAGCAGTACGACCATTATATGCAACAAAAGAATCCATCACACATCCATAGCAATAAAAACTAATGGTTTGTCCAGGTTCAGAAACTTTTTATCGTACAAGGACGATAAATAAACTACCAAGTGTACCTTATGCTCAACAACCTTAGATAATTACCTAATAGATTATTCATACAACCTCAACCAATTTGAAGTATCATTTCTCAAACTTCCCATTAGCCAAACAACATAGAATTTAAATATTATTTAAGTTTGTACGATGTACGTATATCATTTGTACACTATATCAATTTTGATCGCTTGTTTGAATATACAAATTGCACTTCCGAGCTAGTATTGTTAACTTAACTACTCTAGTGCGGACTCTGATCTGATTTCTTGATTAAAAATCTCTGTTTTCCTTGCATAGTTACAAACTATGATAGAAAACTTCAAAAATCATATCAAAAATTCGTATCAAATGCCGTTAATAATCGAGCGAAAAATTCTAACTCGGACTGGTGTAAATCATGTATTCGAATCTGGATCAGAACTGTTATGCGAATAAAATGATCTACGCACAACTTACATATTTTATTTTATTGGTTTCTTTTCACATCATTTACTTTTCATTTATTTTATTTCTCATTCATTCATACAAGATCATCTTTTATTAATTTACATTCATTTACTTACATAAATTATTTCCCATTTAATATTTAAAGTTATCAATGAATAAATTCTTAAAGTATTACATATGTTTCTTTGCAGTTTAATTCACATTTATTATTTACTTATACAACTTGATTTCCATTTAATATTAATACTCATTAATGAATCATTTCATACTTAAGTTTCTCAACTTTTTTTTTGATTCATTTTTATTCCTTCATGTATGGTATCATTTAATAATAACTTATTTATGAATCATTTCAACATTTTCTTAGGTTTATTATCATTTACTTAAATAGTATTCTCTTTTTACTACTCAATTTAATTATTAAGCATTTCAAAACATTAACGTAAGTTTATAACATTTCTTGTACATCTTAATTCTTTATTTATAGACATAATTTCATGCTGAATCATTTTTTTTACTTGTACAATATTCCATTAAATCCTATAAGTTTATATAAATAATCTTATTAAACAAGAATGTTCAATAGTTTAAACCTGTTTTAATCTTCATTATCTTTTAATTTAAGAGTTACAAAACTTCCTCTTTTATATTTTCATTAAACACTTAGCTTTTAACTTCGGTTTTCAATTGAAAGTTTCCAACTTATTAAAATAGTCGAAGATTCCATTCTATTACAATAATTGAAAATCATTAGTTAACAGAAAACTTAAGAACTAAATACCGGATTTCGTTTCACATCATATTGAAATAATATACACTTATATCATTTTTTTAATATCAAATCATACTTAGGGAATTTAAATTAAAATTTGTTTATCAAAACAAATTGTGTAGCAAAGCTACTATGGTAGTCTTCCCACTTTGAAACTCGAAAATGAACGTCGATGATGCCGCGGTCATCACCGAAATTATTTTCCAGCGACATAAGAGAGGAGTACATAACTTATTTTCTTTAAAATCCTTTTAGAAACATTTCTTTCAAATGTCATTGAAAATATTTCTATCCGAAAATACTTCCAAATAATACTAATATTATTTTTCCAAAAATCTTTGAAAACCAATTTCAAAACATCGGAATTTCAGTTTAAATTCATTTTATTTGTAAATCCTATTTTATAATATATATATATATATAATTTCATTTTCTTATAACATACAATAATCAATAGTTTTAAGAACCTTCACCAACCAACAATAAATGACAATAATCGAATATTATCATTTCCAAACATGCAACACACCAAAAGTAACTATATCAATTATAAAAATTATTCTTTTAAATACAAAATATAATATTAGGTAAACTATTTCATTTACCAATTTTCAAAAAACATATTGTGTTTGTTTTCACTATTCAAGTGTTTAAAAATACCTATCGATGCCATAACTTCCTATGTACTGACCGAAATTCATAAATACTCAACAGAATAAATAACACAATACAAAACATTTTTATAGCACAAACAAATACGCTTTCTCATATATATACACTCAAACTCATTCTAGGGTATTATTAACCTTATCTCTAATGAGTTTATCCCCAACAGGCTAAGGTATCTCTAAACCAAAGCTCTGATACCAACTACGACGACTGTTAGCGCCAAAATTGGTCACTAACACCCAAATCCAGATGGAAGCACCAAACAACAATCACAGATCATAGACAGAAGGTATGTATAGAGTAATAATGTGAAGAATAGTAAAAATTAAAATGAAAGCAGTAAGAACAGAAGATTTATAGTGGTTCGGCTGACTCCGACCTACGTCCACTCCAGAAATTTCCTTTTTATTGATGTTAGAATCAATTACAGTTACAATCCAGAGTTTTCGGAAAAACAATGGCAGAACAACCTTAGTATAGAAGACGAAGAGAGACAGAATGGAGATCCCTTTTCTGGAACCCCGCATGCTGTATTTATAGGCAAAACCCTGAGTTACTGGGCTTCCTAAGTACTCTGGGCCCATCAAGGCCATAGCCGAACCAGACTCAACACCATGACCGAACCAGGCAGGCCGAGCCACATCCACCAATCCACCTATGCCGTCCGAACCATGGCGGCCGAACCACTCCAATAACCGACCCGGCTTCCTACCGATCCACAACCTTCACAACACTGACCCATGTGTATCGAGCCAAGCTCGCCGAGCCATCTCCAAGTGATGAACCACCTTGACCGAGCGACGTCCTATGCCGAGCGACATCCTATGCCGAGCGACGTCCTATGCCGAGCGACGTCCTATGCCGAGCGACGTCCTATGCCGAGCGACGTCCTATGCCGAGCAACCCATGACCTCCAGACCGAACCGCAATGCCGACCGACCTATGACTTCTAGACCGAGCGACCGATCCATGCCTCTAAGGCCGAACCATGTATGATTTTCCGCTCCTCGACCGAGCCAAGTATCACCGAGCCACCTTCACCGAATGGCCCGTCTGACCAAACGACAACTCCCAGGCCGAACCACATCATCAAGGCCAAACAACTCACATCGAACCATCCATGATCGAGCATCCATCCAACCAACTCAAACCTATCGTATTCCAGTCTCGACAAATGAGCAACTGGTTTAGTTAAATCTGCATGTCAACGGCCTTGCCAAAAGGCGGGTTAACATTTTGCCCCCCAAAACATGCCTTGCTATTGGAAGGTCTGTTTTGAATAGCCTCAAGTCCGATATCCGAAGTCCATATGTTATCTATGTCCATACTTTTCGATTCATAATCACATCCATTTTATCCAAGTGCCATCGCCGTATCCTTATTCGAACCTACGACAGCTCTGAGTCGATATCCAATTCCTATCCAGAAACCCAATCCTCATCCAATTCCATATCCATTCGAAATCCATTAACCGAATCCACGATCTCTCCAGATCATTTTATCCGAGTCCGGGACCTCTCCGGGTCCTAATCTCCGTATCCGGGACCGTTCCGGGTCCAAATCCTAAGTAGGGACCTCTCCGGCCAGGTCCTAAAATCCATATCTATAGCTGTTCGAAGCCACTATCCAAATCCATTTCACACCTTGGAATTTAGTAATCAAATCCTACGATCTCTCCGGATCGTTGATGGCCTCATCGGACCCTTGCTAAGCTCAATCCAAACTTAACGATTGAATAGGCAGATCCTATTGCGCTCCGGCAAAGCAACCTATCCCTTGCACTTCGGTTCAGCGTCCCTGAACATTAAGCGATGCCCTGATCCTCCTGGACCGATATCAGCCTCTTCGGGCTCTTACTGGATCCCATCCTATCACTCTCTGGTGAAGGGGAAACAGCGATGAGCGAGCCGATCCTGTCGCTCTCTGGCGAAGAGGCGTCACTCCCTGCACTCCGGTTCAGTATCCCTGAACATTAAGCGATGTCATGGCCTAAGTCCTAGACCGATTGCAGCCTCTCCGGGCTATTGTTGGATCCCATCCTGTCACTCTCCGGTGAAGGGGAAACAACGACGAGCGAGCCGATCCTGTCGATCTCTGGCAAAGCGGCGTCGCTTCCTGCACTCCGGTTCAGTGTCCCTGAACATTAAGCGATCAATTTCCAACCGACTTCCATTATCTGTTCCATAACTCTCCGGTTAAGGATTTGTTTAGTAAAATCAAAATTCATCTATTTAATCCAAGTTCTAAATGTCCAATAAGAAAAACGGAAAAAACTAAATGCTGCCTCTCCGGGCAGAGCAACCTATTACCATCTCAGAGCATGCCTGGGGATCACTCTGGTTCCCTTGCATGTGTAAGTGGCATATTTGCTGTTTATTTTTTAAAACAAAATCAGAAAATATTATTCGATGACCAGAGTCCAAATCCTGAACTCGATCCTTGCCATCACGATTAGCGGATAACGAGTCGTGACCCCATTCCGGGGTCGTTCCTGTTTGATCCAAGCGGTAGTTGCTCATGTTCTACTGCTCCAGTCTGATTCCTCACGTACTGTGGCAACCTGCCACTTCTAACATGTTCCTTCACCACATCCTTCAGGTGGCGACATTCATCTATGGTGTGCCCTTCCAGCTCATGGAATAGGCAGTACTTCCTGCTCCTGCGTTCCCGTTCAGTGGGATCCCTCCTGGGTGGTTTTCGATAGGGGAGCTGCCCCCGAGTTTCTAAATAGATCCGTTCCAAATTATCTGTCAATTCCGCGTACGTCGTGAATTTAGGTTTCCGACCTCTCCTCCGTTTGTCTGAACCACCAGGTCCATCGTCCAGCTTTCGCTTTCCTTTATCCATTCCTCGTCCTTCGTCAGACGTTCCTTCGCCTTGCACGGCGTTTATCTCCTGCCTTTCGGTATGTGAGTCCTCAAACCGAATAAATCTCTCTGCCTCATGATAGAATTCCCCAAGATCCTATGGTGGGTCCCGTGCCAGTGAGTCCTTGAATTCAGTTCCCTCAGCAATCCCTACTACCGCCGCCATCATGGATCCGAGCGATCTACTGAAGCTATAGATGCATTAAATCGCATTAAAATAACCCCTCATGGACTCTCCGGTCCTCTGCTTCATTGATGCCAATGTCATCACATTCTTGGGTCGCGTCACGTGGACCCTGAACTGTCTTATAAAGCGTTCCACTAGCTCGCCCCATGTCCTGATAGATCCGGTCTCTAGCTGCCTAAACCAGAGTACAGCCAAATCCGTCAAATACAGAGGGAAACACCTTGCCATCACCTCCTCAGATGCCCCCAGCACTTCTATATGTCTGATGTATCTTGTTACATGCATAGTTGGATCTGATTTTCCATCATAAGCCTCCAGTGTTGGCAGTTTGAATTTTGGAGGGTTCCTTGCATTCCTGATTTCCAGAGTGAACGGACTTCGACTGACTTCCTCCAAGCCTCTACTCGATAGTCCTCCTCTCATAATCCTTCTTATTAATCCAGCCATCCGCTCGTCTCCATCTGGCGGTAGTCCCCTGTTCACATATCCACCTTGCCCCCCATATCCTGGAGGGTACTCTGGGTAGTACTCTTTATGCTGGCCATTTACGTTCACGTCGGTCCCTGCTCGCCGAGCTTCATTCATAGCTATTCCAGTATCCATTCCTGGGGGTCTGCCCCTAGGCCTTTGCTGATTTCCTTCAATCCCTCCAGTCTGGTTCTGGTTTTGCCCGCCAGAAACTTCTACAGCTCTGATTCCTTGTTCTGCATTGTCAGTAGCCGCAGCCGGTCCATTTCCTTGATTTTGTGCTCCAACTTGTCCAGCTTGTTGAAGTAGGTTCTACATTACCTTCTCCTGTCTTTTCAGCTATTCTTCCTGCATAGCTCCCATCATCATCTCCATCTCGTCCCTAGTGATGTAGACGGAGGCTTGATTAGCTCTGGAGGAAGCCTCCTGACTTCCCTCTTGCTGACTCCTCTCTGTCCTTTGCCTCCTTGTTGATTGCTTTGCCATAGTCTCCAGAATCCGAGTTCCTATGTCTTTAAATCCAAAATCCGAGCTTTCCAATTCCTGAGTGCTAGCCTTCTCAATGAAAGCACCAAAATGTTAGCGCCAAAATTGATCACTAACACCCAAATCCAGATGGAAGCACCAAACAACAATTGCAGATCACAGACAGAACGTATGTAGAGAGTAATAATATGAAGAATAGTAAAAATTAAAATGAAAGCAGTAAGAACAGAAGATTTATAGTGGTTCGGCTGACTCCGGCCTACGTCCACTCCAGAAATTTCCTTTTTATTGATGTTAGAATCAATTACAGTTACAATCCAGAGTTTTCGGAAAAACAATGGCAGAATAGCCTTAGTATAGAAGACGAAGAGAGACAGAATGGAGATCCCTTTTCTGGAACCCCACATGCTGTATTTATAGGCAAAACCCTGAGTTACTGGGCTTCTTGAGTACTCTGGGCCCATCAAGGCCATAGCCGAACCAGACTCAACACCATGACCGAACCAGGCAGGCCGAGCCACATCCACCGATCCTCATATGCCGACCGAACCATGGTGGCTGAACCACTCCAATAACCGACCTGGCTTCCTACCAATCCACAACCTTCACAACACCGACCCATGTGTATCGAGCCAAGCTCGCCGAGCCATCTCCAAGTGACGAACCACCTTGACCGAGCGATGTCCTATACCGAGTGAGATCCTATGCCGAGCGACGTCCTATGCCGAGCGATGTCCTATGCCGAGCGACCCATGACCTCCAAACCGAACCGTAATGCCGATCCATGCCTCCAAGGCCGAACCACGTATGATTCTCCACTCCTTGACCGAGCCAAGTATCACCGAGCCACCTTCACCGAACGGCCCATCTGACCGAACGACAACTCCCAGGCCGAACCACATCATCTAGGCCGAACGACTCACATCGAACCATCCATGATCGAGCATCTATCCATCCAACCAACTCAAACCTATCGTATTCCAGTCTCGACAAACGAACAACTGGTTTAGTTGAATCCGCATGTCCACGGCCTTGCCAAAAGGCGGGCTAACAACGACCCACCTTTTTTGAACGGTTTAAATCGACAATAAACCGCACATGTCTAACTCAAACCAATCAGAAAGTCACTATCAATGGGGTTTAATAAGAAAATAAGAGAAAAGAAGGAAAGCAAAACACAGAATCTCGCAACGGAATGACAAAATATAATAATCAAATAAACAGTCCATGAAGCTGTTTTACAATATACATTTGATTTCAATTTTTACAACATAATCGGAGTAAAATCAACAAACATACCAAAATAATGCAGCGGAATAATAATAGTAAATACGATCTAGCAAACTCCATCTTCATCTTCAAGGAATAATGTCTTCAACTCTGAAATACTCAGGCTGACCCGAACGTAATGAAAAGACAAAACACTCGAGTCAGAACTAAAAGTTCTTTTGTACGTTAAATCAATAACAAGTAAATATGAGTGTAATAGCTTCAATGATGTTTACGGGATTTCATCTCCTATCTATTGTACAACTGAGTGCGATAACTTAAGAGATGTTACGGGATTTTCCATCTCCTAAGGATCCGTCAAACTATCTATATGTAGTAAGATACGCTATATATGTAGTGTCTATCGGTAAAGTAAAGTATTAAAATAGCGTTAAGGCTTTACATTGATCCTCCTTAATACATTTTTAAGCAGGTAGTCTATGCAGGTCCTGTATCATAACCAGTAACGTCGGTAGCCAGTGAGTCCCCTATAGGTACCATACTAAAACAAAATTGTAGTGGGAGCGTATAAGGATAAAAGTATGACAAGGCACATGAGGCAATGCCTAAGGTAGGATTCTACTAGTTTACCCTTTTTGGCTAGTCGTAACACATCGCTGCAACGACTGCTGACCGAGTTGACCACCCCCAAAATCAAATCAATGTGCATTGATCAAGTCAAAAATCAATATAATACGAAGGGTAGGGCCCCTAAAGGTAGCTAACCCCTTGGTCAGACATAGGCTCCTGTTTTAGTCATTTCAAATTGACACAAGCGTCGGGGTCATCCGTCATCGTTCTCTTTCTTCATTCCAGTAAACGCCGCTAATTCAACCTCTACAATTTGGATAACTACCACCGCGTACACGGTTATTAAAGTGGTTCCTGTAGAATGACAAAGAGTATGCCATTCATTCGGCTCCAGTCTCTTTAACAACCAAACGTCATTTTATATACCGGTTGGTTCTTTTAAATTTCAAGAACAAGTCATACTTCATATTAAATATCAGATTTGCTTCAAAATCATTTTGAATTCAAAATAGGTCATACCATCAAAACATTCGTATTTAAATCTAAATAATCCCCACTTTTAAAACAGTTTGAATATTGAAAATAGTTAGAATAATTAAAACAGTTTGAATATTGAAAAATAATTTGGAATAATTAAAATAGTTTGAATAATGAAAATAGTTTGATAATTAAAATAGTTTTGATAATTAAAATATTTTATATATTGAAAATAGTTTTGATAATTAAAATTGTTGATATATTGAAAATAGTTTTCATAATTAAAATATTTTATATATTAAAATAGTTTATAATAAAACTATTTCTTTCTTTTACAACAAATTTGAGCTCATGTTCCAAAACACAAAGAAATCAAATTTTGACTTCCAATTCAATTCAACTTCATATTCAAAATTCAATTTAAATCAGCCTCAGTTCAAAACGATTTCAGCTTTACTTCAAAATCAATTTAAACGGTTCTATTCAAATGGCTGAATGTTTCAGTTCAATTTCTTATTTTTAAACAATTTAGTTTAAATCCATTTCACATCCAAAATTTGGAAATACCAATTTAAACCATTTTAATTAAAGTAAATTTAAAGTTTAAATTAAAAATTGACCCCTTTAAATAATTCATTTTCGATAAATTCAAATCATATCTAAATTTCAACTTAAGATTTCAATTTAAATCCTTAAACAGTTTTAATTTCAACATTTCAAATCTCGAATTAGAAAATAATTTAATTCATATAAATCAAAATTTTATTTTCTTTAAAACAATATCATTTAAATCAAACTTCAATTCAAGATTTTTGAAACCATTTAATTTACCAAATTCAATAATCGTATATAATTTTCTACCCTATGGCCAAGTGATCATTTATTTCAGTTTTAATTACATGGATGGATATATATCATTTCAACCCATATTTAAATGACATAGGTATATATCATTTCAATCTATTTCCTAGTTCATTTCGAATAGTCCAAATGACAATTTATAGGATGTCAAATAATAAATAGGGTAATAGCATGAATATGTCAAAATAAATAAACAACCATACATCCAACATAGCAATCAAAGGCATCCAATGGCAGTCAACATCAACCATATATCACAATAGTTACTAGTTATCAATTATCGGTGTTTAACTAGCAGTTTACTTTGAATATTAATTAAATGTCAATTCAATTCAATAAAAATTCAAATTCGATTTAAATGTCAATTTAAATTACCAAACAGCAATCAATAAAATTTTATCATTTCATAATTTTAATTCAACTAACATAAGAAAATTTAGTATTGCGTGAGTGGGTTAAATCACTCATCTTTGATTTTAAGCAAATTAAAAATCCAACAAAAGACCAAAATTTCAATAACGTCCAAATTCAACCAAACCAGTTTCATATTGTTCGGAGTTTCAATACAAGTCCAATGGAAGAAACTGCGCGTCAATCGGAGTTCGTATGAAAAAGTTATTCAAGTTGGAACATTTAAATTTTAAAATAAAATAAAATAAACTAAGGGTAATTTTGTAATTAGCATTACCTTCTTCAATTAACTTTACCAGTAAACAAAAGAAAAAGCCAACGGCCACCAATCCTCTTCGTCGAACGCCGCCGCTACACGCCTCCGTTCTTCCATCGGCCATCACCCACGAGATTGCGCTGCCGCCCACTACCTCCGGACCCCACCATTTCGGCCACGACGAAGCCAATCACCCTCGACCGAGACCCAAATGCACACCTTTCGCCGCCGATACTGGTGAACTCGAGTGCATCTAAGTCGATCCAACCGTACATCTTGTAGATCTCGTCGAGCACTACAACTTTTCTTTAGAAGCCGTCGAGATTCGTTGAGAGAAGAATGAGATCAAAGCGATTTCGGTCGTAGAAGGTGACGACCATGAAAATTAGGGCTTTATATGTATTTTATTAATATTTATTCTCGATTTGCATACCAATTTATAGCGTAAGGTCCAAAACTGCCCGAACTCCAATCGATGTGTGTTGACAGACAATCTATATGTAAAACGGCCTTCTGAACATAATGGAACTAGTTTCGAGGCTTAATTCAAAATTGTATATGAATGCTAACGTTTTATCGTCCGATAAAATTGAAATTAAATTATATTCAAATAATATACCAATTCAAAGTTATGGACAAATACAATATTTTTACTTTACAAATACGTTATTACAAACCACGACGTTCATTACTAATTCGATTTTATTGTTACCACATATTTGAATCAATTTGAATAATTACATTTCAAAGATAACATTTTACATTTGAATATAAACCAATTTAATCACTTTTAAATTATAAATTAAAAGTTTCCTTTTATCATTCTTGATTAAACAGGAATTAATAATCTTTTAAAATTAAATTTTCCATGTTAAATCCAAGATTTAAATATTAAATTAATTCCAACATTTAATTACAACGGTAATAAAATCCTAGTCCATTATATTATATATTTCAAACAATTTCTTTTATTTTGATTTAAATGTCTTTTATATTAAATCCACCATCCCCTTATGTATTAATTAAGCATAAGTTTCTATTTATTACACTCATTACTCTACAGTTAACGTCTTTTCTCATATTAACTGAAATATTACAATCGCTTAATTTTCCATTGATTACCAAATTAATTTCAAAACGGATTAAATAATGAGACAAGGAATAAAACAATTGTTACATCTTAGTAATTTAAACGCATTTATAAATTTATTGCACAAACAAAGGTTAATAAATTTACGTACTAAATAATTGATTTCTTATTGTATGCTAACATATTCAGAATATTGTTTATCCCATTCTTTATTAACATTTATTATTACAATTGATTGAAATTACATTAAAACAGCTGTCAACTACATTCAATCAATATTATTAAATTATATTCTAATACGCGTTACCACTTTCCATTTCATTAAAAGTAGTTGTTTTAGGATTTTATCTTAAGGTCAAAAATTTTAATCTAATAAAATTCACGTTAATAAATCCTAAATTTTAATTTCTGACAATATTAAATTCCAAAGTCTTATTTAATTGAATATTTTTAATTGTCAAAAATACGGGGCGTTACAATCTCCCCCATTCAAAACATTTCATCCCCGAAAAGGAATAAGAAAGAATCAAGAAATTTGGTATATTTTATTCAAAATAGTCAATTTATAAACAATTAAACTTACGTATTTAAGTTTAATAAAAAATAACTCAACTTCTACGAAAAACCTTTTAAGTCCTAAATTCACAAAAAATTTCGGCAGCATCTCCTTTGCGGGGATAGGTCTGGAAAAATAACAATATCAATAATTACATGGTATATATCATATTTCAAAAATAAAGCATCCTAAACCATGGGGAAACAATAAAATACCACAACAAAACCGTAATCCAAAAACGTACCTATTTGTCGGGCAAACAAAACTCTATTTATGAAACCAAAAGCAACTACCATTGCATCCATAAACCTGTATCTTACTTACATAATCCAAAAGAGTTAAAACTATGTAAAAGATCAATATACTAGTTGTTCCAAACAATAGCACAAGCAACACAACATATATAATAATCATATGCAAACAAAAGCAGTACGACCATTATATGCAACAAAAGAATCCATCACACATCCATAGCAATCAAAACTAATGGTTTGTCCGTGATGTCAATCGTCAGCTCAGCCGGTGCAGCTTTGGTCTCTTCGGGATCCTCTTCGTCATCCCGCAAATCTATGTCTTTATAGAACCGACTATGGCGCCCGAGCTAAGGCCCCGGCGCTGGTTGTCAATCTTCGGTGGTTTGGATGCGGAGAGACTTGTCCACACCCTTACCTTTCTCCTTCTGTTAAGCGTCTCTCAATTCAGCCACATCACAGGCACGTTCGGTCGCCTGATCACCATGCACAACTCCAACACTATTATTAGTTGGGAACTTCAAAGTCAAACACCACGGGGCAAGAGCTGCCTGGAATTCAGCTAACGCTGGTCGGCCCAGAAAAGCATTGTATGGAGAATCGACATCCAAGACAACAAATAGCAAAATCTATACTCTCCTGCGGTCGCCTTTCTCCTAACTACACATGCAATTTGACATATCCGACAGCTTCAATCACAGCATCATTAAAGCCATGAATGCGGGCTTTAAACGGTTTCAAGTCCTCGGCTTCCATCCTCATCCGATCGTAAGCCTTTTTGAAAATTATATTAACGGAACTTCCACAATCAACCAAGATCCTTCTCACTAAGGCGAGGCCGATCATGGCCAAAATGACCATTGGGTCGATCCTCAGTACCTCCACCTTGTCTGCATCTCTATTTCTGAATACAATGCCGTCCGCCATTGTACGCTGCTGTTTTGTCAAAGCTCCATCTTCTGTACTCGAACAACATTCAAAATTCATATGCTTGATAGCGCTAGCATAGCGCTCCATCTCATGCCAGCTCTTATCAGTTGGATGCGATCCTCCAATTATTATATTGATTACTAATCTTCCACCAGTCCGTGCAGGCTCCTCGGCCCCGTGCGGCGCTTATCATCAGTTAGGGTCAGATGTCCCCTTCTCGCCATCCTGTAGGGCTTTAACAAACTGCTTGTAGTTTTTTTTTCCGAATCAGTTTCCCAATAATACCCTGGAGAACATTCATTCATGTTATGAACATAACATTAGTGGAATCGACCATATTTCCCAGTTTGTTTCTGCTTCTCTGTCGATTCTTTCGGAGGTAGCTTCCTATACTGCATGGTATTACATGTAGACAAGTAGATGTTCTCTAGAGATGTATTCAATGGTATGTATGTATCATACATTGGAATCCTAGGCTTTCCTATTCCAGAATCTCTCTTTCGTTCATAGTTCCGATCATCGCCTTTTTTTTACTGATTCAGTTTATTTTGGATATTTACTTGAACTTTTTCGGAACTATCCCCAGGCTATTTCACTGCAGTGGTACTCTGCACTCCCTCTCAACTTGGTCCAACAAAATTCTTCTTCCTAGAGCATATAGCTTCCTCTTTTCTCAAATACTATGCAACTTTGCATTGAAATGTTCCAATGTTGCGGGTGGTTTGTCGGCTAACCAATCGCCAAAGTCCAATTCTGGATCAATCCCTCTTGTTACCACCATCAATATTAAATGGTTGGATTACTGACTTCTGTGAAGGCTGTATGAAATCTCTCCTAATAATCTTTAAGCGATTCTCCTGGAGCTTGGATCATGCTAGATAGGGACATTACATCTTTAGGGCGAGTTGCGTGCATATGGAATTGCTCTACAAATTTTGTTGCTAAATCGTCAAATCTAGAGATTGACTATGTGGGTAATCTCGTAAACCACATCGTCGCTATGCTAGAGAGAGTAATAGGAAAACATCTGCATTTTGTTGCATCATCAGCTTGTGCGAAATCCATCATCCATTCATATCTCATGATGTGTTGCCTGAGGTCAGTTTTTCCCTCGTAGGCAGGGATCGACGGCATTTTGAACCTACTTGGATACTTAGCATGTAAGACAATGGTCGATCCCTAAGCTACTACAACTGATTTATGTAAATGCCAATTTAGACGATCAGTAATGACGGTCACTCTAGTCGGAATCCAAAGTCTCATCGCTATTTTACTTTTAATTTTGAATTGTTTATCTTCGCACCGCACCACACCAGTTTACACTTAGCACGGGGGACAGGTAAAATTTCCTAATCTTGATTATCTGCCGAGTTATTTGATATGGGCTCCATACGTGTAGGGAAATTAGTCGTAATGTCTTCTAGTCAACCTTCACAGCATTACAATCCAAGTGTTGAATTGAGCTGCACGACCGTATCTGATAGGCTTTCTCTTGAACACCAACCCGAGCAACTGGAGAGTTCCGGTCCGTCGGTTGACCTTTTCTTTGATGTTCCCATCCTTTCGGTAGAAGATATAGATCCTACCCTTGATACCTTAGAAGGTGCTGTATTTTTAAATGACCCGGTGAATTTCCTAGCTTCCAGAATTGGCAAGGATGCTCTCCGTAGGCTATGCTCTAAACATGGAATCCCGTATGGAGATGTTTTAGTCCCTTCAAGGAATGACAGGGCCCACTTGCCCTCGAAGGGGTATACGGCTTGTAATAAATTTATATGCTGGGCCTGATGTGTACCGTCTTTTAATTCGTTTATCCAAGAGAAGCTAAATTATCTAGGAATAGCTCCTGCTCAGCTACATCCGAACAACGATGCTTTCCTTCATGGCACCTTTTTGCTATTTATGGATGTTATGTTCCGTTCACCATCTCCTGAAGATATCCGGTTCATCTACAATTTTAAGCGATGGACGGGAAGTCTTTCTTATACTTTCCTCGAAATCGTGCCCAGTTGTCAAGTTCTTACTGGCACTTGGAACAAGCTCAGTGTCTTTAAGCATGAATGGTTCTACGTTCATTGTCCGCTCGGCTTCGCGAGGCTATGGTTAGAAGGGCGTATGTTTTACCTTCACTTTATTTTCAAAATTTTAAGCCTATGTTGTATCCTGAAGTAAAGAATACATTGAAATTTTACAGTTGTCCATCCATGACCCAAAGGCAATAATTATTCAAAGGCCGTCTCTATGGTCTGCGCTACCCTAATCGAAGACAGGGATATTAGAGCACTTGTAACTGATGAGTAGTTTTCTTTTTTTGGTTTGCTAGAAGAAGGTCGTAGCATTAGACTTCCAGGAAGCATTGCATTGTGAAGAAATGTGGTTGAACAGGAAGGCGGCATTGATAGCCTTATCATGCCCCCGGTCGAGGAGGCTCAGGATGATGCCGAAGAAGGCGAAATTAGAGGTGATGACACCGATGAGTCTGCAATGATGATGTAGGTTCGAGCAACGCGCCTGTGGTCGAATCATCACAAGGCACGCAATGTCATGCATCGACAAGGAAATGGAAAGGGCTCGCTTACAGACTCCGTATAAGAAAAACTGCTAAAAAGCCCAAGTTCACTATCACCTCTGTTGAAGAAGAGTCTTCCTCCCAGCCTCTAAAGAGTTCGATGGAGGGATTTTCAAGTCTCCCAACCCCTGATGACATCATGACCTTTGCCTTTCCTAATTTAAGTGTCGGGGGGTTTAATTCTCCCGTCAGGACTGTTGATGACATTCCTCCCACTAGCAATGGGAAATCATTCCTATGGGCAAGGCTATAGTAATTAGACCGTTGGGGGGACACTAGGACACTCATAGTCACATGCACTTTACTGTACGATTTTTATCTATACCTTTTATTTGGTTGTCACTTATACGCTTTTGTTTGGTTTGCAAGGGCTAAGTCTCTTTCTCGTGCCTTTGATTGCTTAAGGGGCTCCTCAACACGTTATGGACCCAGTCGTGGTCCGGACTCAGGAAGGCATCGAGAAAAGGGTGATAGCCGGGACAGAAGCCATCATTAAAGGGAATCTTCATCCTCTAAGCATAAGTCAAAATCTCAATCATCTCATCGCCAAGAAGTTCAGTCTAATCCTTCATTATATAGCGACGATCGGACCTCTTCTCATGTTGCCCCAACTACTATGCCACCCGAGCATCATTCGGGTTCATCTAGGTCTCGACAGCCTCATGACCGCGGGTCGAACAAATGTCCTATTGTTACATATAAGCCTTCTTTAACTACTACAGTCCCTGAGGCCTCTACAGTTGAACGGTTAGCCGAACTTAAGGTCAAATTCCCAAAAATTTGCTTTGATGGACTAAAGTTTCTTCCTTCTATCCATACAATTCCAAGGAGTGCTAAAGTGAGTTTGCTTGCATGTGTCAATGGTGTTTTTGTGCAGCATGAAACACTCCAACGCTTAGCAACAACTGAAAAGTTGGCCAGATGTAGGTATCCCAGTCTATTCTCCATTACTCAAGAGGTTTCGTTCTTTATGCCCAATAGTTTTAGGCTTATTCCCTTATTCCCACAAATTTGTAGGTCTTCAGGCTCCCAATCAAACTCCGAGAAGCGGCGCCGCTGTGGAGCAACAACTGACACTTACTGACATTCCAGTGGCTACTAACATTCCAAGGCCCGATGCTCAAGTTATTGGAGCACTTAGGCACCCCTCTCTTTCAAGAGGATTCACGGCATGTCAAGCCCTGGTAAATGAAAAGGACGACGATCAGCCATTGTAAAATGAATCTGATAATGTTATGATAACGGGTGCCTTCGAACACACTGATGAGCTTAGCTTGAGGGAGTGCATCGAGAGGGAGGAGTTATTAAAGAAGAAAGCTAAAACTGAACACGTTGATGTGGATGTCAATGATCTAAACCTTATCCTACTTTAAGTCATTCCCCCTGGTGGGTCAATTCCTATGAGTAACATTCCTCCCACTTCTGAAGATGACACTGCTCCGACTCTCGCATCCAAGGACATTTCTCCGAAGGGAGGTAAGAGCAGTAAGGGATCAAAGAGTGGAACATGGGAAGGCTCGATTGGGTCCACTCCCAAGAAAATCAAGAGGAAGAAGAAGTAGAAGAATTAGCCATCATGTCGGCTTAGTTTGTACATAGCTTATGTAGTTTTTTTTCTTTTTGTTAGCCGTGTTTGTATGGGTACGGCCTCCGCTTTTGGATAAACACTTGTACTATGATTTCCAAGTATTGTGTAAATAAAAGTTATTTGGTTTTTGTTAAACTCTTATGTGAATTTATTTATGTAGTCAAGCTATTACTTTTCCATTCAATGTAATTATAATTCGTTGCTCGTTGATTCAGATAATCAGTCATTAATTTAACTTAAGGCCTTTATGTGGTCGTGGCTTTAAGTTATACCAAACATAAGGCTCGAGCCCTAGTGCTATGCTATCAAATTCAGCGGCTTAAGTGGTTATACTCCTGCCCCCAGTCTCGAGTTAGAGGAGTTAGATAGTGGACGATTGAATTCCATCCTTAGCAAATTTATACTCCTCCTATCGATTTCAGGTCAGAGTTTATGGAATAGTGAGTAGTCGAACCGTACTCGTCTATTTGTTTATACTCATATCTGCACTTCGAGGATAAGAGTTTGTTGACAGGTGGTCGAATTGCACCTAATCTGTGTTTATACTCTAGTCCACACTCTGGGGACTTAGAGTTATTTCGAAAAATAGTCGAACCATACTTTCCTTAATTGATTGATTTGCCCTTAAGCCTGGGGTTTAACTTGGAGAGCGATTGAACGTGTTACGATCACTTTTTGATTCATGTTTGTCCTATCGCTTGGTTGGATTAATTTGATTATCGGATGATCAAGTCACATCAATTTCTCATTAGGTACTCTACCTATCTGATTGTGAGCGAGAATCATCGAATGAATGGTCGGACCACGTTCATTTTGTTTAGTCCAATCATGAACTTGTGTAATTGGCTGGCTCCAAACTTTGGGAACCTACTCGAACATGTTAATATTAGTTAGTCGGATATCATAACTAATATGTAATGCTATAGAAATCACAGATATGAAGGAAATTTCAAATTTTATTTGCCAAATTGAAAGAAATGACATAATTTATCTTATTACATATCTAGAAAATCAAATGGTAAAGCAAATTCAAAAATTAAATACAACTAAATGAAAAGGAATAAATTAAGTGAAATAGCATCGTAAAGCTCGCTATTCCATTCCCTTGGGAATATGACACCATCAATAGTCGCTAGCTTGAAAGTTCCTTTTCCAAGCCTTTGTTCAATAACGTACGGTCCTTCCCAAATAGGATTCATGTGTGAAGGGACAAGAAAAACCGTTTCAAGACAAGATCGCCGATTTCAAAGGACCTAGGTCAGACTTTAGTGTTGTAGTATCGGGCAACTCAGTGTCGATGTGTAGCTGCCCTCAAATCAGCTTCTTCACACTTCTCATCTACCAAGTCTAGAGATTCTAAAAGGAGATCTCTATTCGTTCTGGGGTCGTAGTTGGTCACTCGATGAGAAGGGACTTCGAGTTCAACAGGAATGACGGCTTCGGAGCCGTAAGCAAGGGCGAATGGAGTATGGCCAGTGGTGGACTTGTAGGTGGTTCTGTAAACCCATAATGCTGTTGGAAGTTCATCCACCCACTTGCCTCTAGCCTTTTCCAAACGTTTCTTCAGAATGGACTTTATGATTTTGTTTACAGCTTCAACTTGTCCATTTGCTTGAGGGTGAGCAACTGCCACAAATCACTTTTCAATATGATGCCGATGGAGAAGTCTTTGAATTCAGCACTGTCGAATTGGGTTCCATTATCAGTTACAATGGTTCATGGAAGGCCAAAATGACAGATGATGTTCTGGACAATGAAGTTGATCACTTTCTTCCCCGTGATCATGGTTAAAGGTTCTGCTTCGACCCATTTGTTGAAGTAATCAACTGCTACGATGGCGTACTTCGTACCGCCTTTAGAGATCGGTAAGGAACCGATAATATCTATGTCCCATGTGTCAATCGGCCATGGACTGACCATTTGTGCAATTTCCATCGACGGAGCTCTCAGAACGTTTGCATACATTTGGCACTTGTCACATTGCTTAGCATAATCAACTACATCTCGATTGACAGTTGGCCAGTAATACCCATAATAGAGTATTTTCTTTGCTAGGGTTTGCCCCCAGTGTGATCGCCACATTCCCCATTATGAACTTCCCTTATGACCCATTTTATTCTATCATGAGCGATGCACTGGAGCAGGGGAACGGAAAAATCCTTTATATACATGACTCCTTCCCGAATGATATATCATGAAGCTTTGCGGAGGAGTTGCCGTCTTTCATTCCTCCATTCGGGAAGGACTCCCTGCAGCAAATAATCATTAATCAGAGTCATCCATGACTCCTTCTCAGGCTCTGTCTCTAGTAACCAGTCGATTTCCATCTAGTTTATGCTCGGAGCTTCTAGTACTTCGACTGGAACCAAGCCCATTTGTTGTGCATCCCTAGTGCTAGCAAACTTTTCCAATGAGTCAGCCTCTTTGTTTTGATCTCGGGGAATGTGCGTGATGTAATAATACTCAAAGTCAGTCAATAGCTTTTGGGCTCGGATAAGATATGGAGCGAGTTATTGTCCTTTAGCCTGGTAATCTCGCATGACTTGGTATAACACCAATTGGGGATTGGAAAAGATTTCAAGAGATTTTATTTCCATTTCTCTGGCAAGTTTGAGTCCAGCAATCAGCGCTTCATATTCAGCTTCGTTATTCGTTGTAAGGAAGTCAAGCTTCAACGCGTAGCAAATTGATCGATCCTCCGGAGTTATTAATACGACTCTATCCAGAACAACAATCGTTGGAGGCTCCATCCGTATACATTCTCCACTGGATGGTAGGGCTTCACTACTCTCTAGGAGATCATCCTGTGCAGTGAACTAAGATATAACGTCCGCCAGTGCCTGTCCCTAGATGGCTCTCAAAGGGAGATAGGTAATGTCAAATTGGCTCAGCTCGATGTTTCACTTGAGTAAAATTCCAGACGTTTCAGGTCACTGTAGGACCTGTCATAACAGTTGGTCGGTGTAGACGTTGATAGGTTGAGCCTGAAAATAGGGGCAGAGTCTTCGTGACGCAATCAACAGGCAATATGCCAATTTCTGTATCTTCGGATAGTTCCTTTCAGCTCTTGTTAATCACTTGCTAATATAATAGACCGGTCTCTAGATTCGATTCTCTTTGCGAAGCAGTGTGGCACTTATAGCGTGTACCGACATGGCCAAGTAGATATATAAGTCTTCGTGATCCATCAGCTTTGACAAGATGGGAGGTCTCTCTAAGTGGTTCATAGAGCTTGGAATGTGTCTTCACAGCCCTTTGTCATTCAAAGTTCATTTTCTCCTAATCAAGTCGAAGAAAGGAATGCATTTATCGGTGGCTCTGGAAATAAATTGACTAAGGACGGTTCCTATTTATGCTCTGTATTTGTTCGATGGTCTTTGGTGCTTCGATATTGCGAATTGCTCGAATCTTCTCAGGATTAGCTTCGATTCAACAAGCATTGATGTGGAAACAAAAGAACTTTCCTGATGCAATGCCAAAAGAAAATTTCAGAGAATTGATCTTCATTTTGTAATATCAGAGGATATCTAACAATTTTTCTAAGTCTCTAATGTGGTCGCTTAATCATCGTGAATTCATAAGCATATCATCCACATATACCTCCATCGTCTTTCTAATCCGATCTTTAAACATTCGGTTGACCAGGCACTGATAAGTTGCTCCAGCATTATTCAATCCAAATGGCATTACCACATAGCGATACAATCCCACGTTGGTAATAAGACTGTGTGCTTCTGGTTGGGGATGTGCATCAGGGTTTGATAATATCCGGAATATGCGTCCATGAAAGATAACAACTTGTGTCCTATGGTTGAGTCCACCGGCTGGTCGATACTTGGGAGAAGAAAATTGTCTTTTGAACACGCCTTGTTTAAGTCTGAATAGTCAACATATGTTCATCACTTTCCATTTGCCTTTCTCACAAGTACAGGATTGGATACCCAATTAGGGTAGAGTACGTCATGGATAAACTCGTTGCTTTTGAGTCTATCCACCTCCTCTTTAAAAGCGGCAGATCTCTCCAGATCCATGTCGCGCCTTTTTTGTTTCACCGGGACATGCCTTTGGTCGATATTTAATGCATGGCTTGCAATGGCAGTCGAGATCCCACACATGCCAGAATGGGCTAAGCGAACACATTGAGATTCCCTCGGAGAAAATTAGCAAGTTCCTTCATTATTGGGGTGTTGAGCTGTGATTTGATCTTTAGGACCTACAATGGGTCATCGTGGCTAACCGTGATGTCAACCGTCTGCTCAGCCGGTGTAGCCTTGGTTTCTTTGGGATCCTCCTCATCATTCCTCAAATCTATGTCTTTATATAACCGACTGTGACGCCCGAGCCAAGGCCTAGGCGCTAATTGTCAATCTTCGGTGGCTTCGATGTGGAGTGACTTGACCATGCCCTTATCTTTCTCCTTCTGCTGAGCATCCCTCAACTCAGCCACATAGTAAGCAAGTTCGATCACCTGATCGCCATGTACAACTCTAACATCGTTATCAGTTGGGAACTTCAAAGTCAAACACTATGGGGCAATGGCTATTCGAAATTCAGCTAGGGCCGGTTGGCCCAGAAAGGCATTGTATGGAGAGTCAACATCCAAGACAACAAATGGAAACATCCGCACTCTCTTGCGGTCGCCTTCTTCTAACTCCACGAGCAATTCAACATAACCGACAGCTTCGGTCATAGCACCGTTAAAGCCATGAATGTGGGCTTTAGACAATTTCAAGTCCTCGACTTCCATCCTCATCTGATCGCAATCCTTTTTGAAAATTATATTCACAGAACTGCCACGGTCAATCAAGATCTTCCTCACTAAGGCGGGCCCGATCATGGCTGAAATGACCATTGGGTCGATCTTTAGTGCCTCCACCTTATCTACATCTCTGTTTCTGAATACAATGTCATTTGCCATTGTGCATTGTTGTTTGGCTAGAGCCCTCTCTTCTGTATTTGAACAACACTCAAAATTCATATGCTTGATTATGCTAGCATAGCGCTCCACCTCGTACCAGCTCTTATCAGCTAGATGTGGTCCTCTAGCTAATGTATTGATCACTAATCTTCCACCGGTCCACGCAGGCTCCTCAGCACTCTACGGTGCTTGTCCTGGGTTGTGGTTGGATGTCCCCTGCCCTCCATCCTACGGGGCTTTTAACAAACTGCTATAGTTTTCTTTCCCGAATCAGTTTCTCGATAACATCCTGGAGATGCCTACATTCATTTATGTTGTGACCATAGCATTCGTGGCATCGGTAGTATTTTCCATTCTACTTTTGTTTCTCCATTGATCCTTTCAGAGGTGGCTTCCTATACTTCATGATATTGCATGTAGACTGGTAGACATTCTCTAGAGATGCGTTTATTGGTGTATAAGTATCGTATATCGGGATCCTAGACTTTCCTCTTCCAGACTCCCTTTTTCGATCATAGTTCCGATCACCGCCTTTCTTTTGCCGATTCAGTTTATTTCTAACATTAACTTGAACTTTTTTGGAACTTCCTCAAATTGTTTCACTGCAATGTTACTCTGCACTCCCTCTCCACACGGTCCAACAACATTCTTCTTCCTAGAGCGTCAAGCTTCCTCTTTCCTTAAATATTGTTAGCACCAAAATTGGTCACTAACCTCTTAGAGAAAGATTGTGTAGAGATATAAGTGATGAAAACAAATTAAACAGAGGAGAGAATGCTAATTTAAATGCAGAAAGTAAGAACACCAAATTTATAGTGGTTCAGCGTAATTGCCTACGTCCACTTTGAGGTTAAACTTTATTGATCTTCTTAATAGATGATTACAAATACAATTCGTGAATCAAATGCTTGAATGAAGTTGTTAAGTAGAGAAGATGAGTCTCAAAAATGGCAGAGTCTCCCCAGTGTTCTCTCCCCAAAAAAGGATCCCCTTCACTGTGACCCTGCCCCTCTATTTATAGACAAAGATGGGCTGGACTTCCCAAGTGGGCTTGGTAGCCGAACGCTCTAGCCCAGGTGTAGTGTTCGCTGCATGCCGAACCAGGTATGCCGAACGCTTTGACGCCAAACAGTCCTTTCCATGCCCAACGTCCCTTTTATGCTGAATGGTTTGTTTGATGTGTGGGAAGTGCAGGATGGTTGCAGTTGAAGCCGAACGTAACTCTATCCGAAGCTCTTGATCGAATGATGCATGCTGGCCGAACGATAGTGTCATGTTGAGTAGTTATGTCCACCGAACGTCTTTTGGATGCCGAGCACTCCTGTTGCCGAGTTCTATCGATGCCAGCTGACGCCCAGCATTGGTTTACGCCGAGTGCTAGTTGACGCCGAGTAGCCTGGTATGCCGAGTACTTCGCTGAGTACTATCTGATGCCAAGTGTCATGGATGCCGGGTACGCTGGATGCCGAGTACTTCGCCGAGTACTCCTAGATGCCAAACACTCTCTGACGCCGAGTCCCTCTGGATGCCGAGTACTTCGCCGATCACTCCTAGATGCCGAACACTCTCTGACGCCGAGTCCCTTTGGATGCCGAGTACTTCGCCGAACACTCCTAGATGCCGAACACTCTCTGATGCCGAGTCCCTTTGGATGCCGAGCACTAGTTGCCTGGTCAAATCTCCAGGAAACACTTGCCCCCCAAAGTGTATTATGTGACCGAACGTGATGCACTTTGAATCTAGTTCAGCTTACCTCGGAGGTGCCTTCTCGAGAATGTTAGTGAATGAGGTGTGAGACGAGCATGGTTTTGACGCCGAACGATGCGTTCGAAGCCGAACAATCCTCATGTGCCGAGCGACATTTCGCTTTGAAGCCGAACGCTACGACTTTGACCGGTTCTACCGGATATAGCCTTTTCAACTTCCATCTTCTCCCTATAAAACCAGGCGTCCTTCCTCTATTTCCCTTTTACACCTTCATACCTGTCACTCCCAAGAGACTTGCAATTCTCGCCAGCCAATCAGATATAAAGCCTAATTGATCTTTCCTCAAGTTCGATCTTCGAACTAGGTATCGTTCCTTCCACGATTAAATTACTTCAACACGATGTTTAGGTTCATCACGTGGAAAATGGGACATTTCTACGGTTGCATAATGTGTGGCAAGTAGAAATGGCTCGCACGTTTGGAGTCGTCGAATGGTGCATGGTAGTTGGGCCTAGCTCCTTCGCGCCGAACAAGACTGGGAGAAAAAGAAAGATGGGGTGTCGAACGGCGTAATCTTCGCCGGGCGATCTGTTCCTGTCGTTCGGCGCAGATGGAGAAGGAGTAGGGTGGAATTGTAATCGAGGGTGGAGCGCTACTTTAGCCGAACAAACTAAGGCTGAACACTACCCAAATGCCGAACAACATATGCGCCGAACAGTTGACATGCCGAACAGACACACACGCCGAACAGAATTTAGACCGAACAACATAATTGCCGAACAACTGACATGCCGAATAGACATACATGCCGAATACTATATTTAGGCCGAACAGTCCAAATGCCGAACAAAACTTAACCAAACCATATCAAGACCGAGCAATGCAAATGCCGGACAATTATAAATGCCGACCAATGATAAATGTTGAACCATACTTAGGCCGAACACCGTAAATGCCGAACGAACAATTTCCTTGCCTAATCTACACAAGGTCAAAAGATCTAAGCACACCATCATATGACACTGACCCGGATCATTAACTCCCTAGCTTTAGTAGACTTAAATCTGGGTTTGATTAACACTCGTTTTCTGAATTTGAAACTGTAATCACCTCAAGGCGGGCTTTTTGAGACGGTCAGCGATGACGGTCTTCGAAGGCGACGACTCGAAGCTCATTTTTATATCTTTGAAATCTTTAGATTCTTATTGCTTGTACACAATTGCTTGCACTAGTTCACACACCACATGGGTGGAAAACTGGTGTTGCTAACTCTAACGTTCAACGTTTTTTTAGTATAGATTTCTCAAGCACTTTGCCAGGTTCGTTATTTATTGAGGATGTCAAGAAAGTCTAGCTCTGCCACTATATCCGACAGGCCTGGGCCGTCATCAAGGCCAGAAGCTGCTGATACTTCTAATCCGTCGACTTCTCCTGCTCACAACTTAGCACCTGATGCCTTGGAGGCAGCAATTCTTCTAGACAATCCGATCGATTCACAAGCTTCGAAGATCAACGAAGCCGCTCTCCGACGGATATGCTCCATTCATGGGATCCCTTTCGCCGACGTGTTGGTCCCTTCGCGACACGATCGTCCTCATCTGCCCCCAGTCGGGTATACCGCCTGTAACAAGTTCATGTGTTGGATGGGCAGCGTGCCTCCGTTCAATTTATTTCTCCGGGATGTATTGCAGTATGTTGACATAGCTCCGTCGCAGCTGCACCCGAACGGCCATGCATTTCTATACGGGACCTACTTACTTTTCATGGCCGTCTTCTCTAGACCTCCAACCGCTGGCGATATCAGATACATTTATATGATCAAGAGACGAAAAGACAGTCCTTCCTTTATGTTCCTCGAGCCGTACCACAAATGCCAAATCTTGACAGGGGCATGCAGTAAATTCGCCCTGTACAAACAGGAATGGTTTTATGTGTGCTGCCCTCCTGGTTTTACGAGGAGATGGGTTGAAGGCAGTAAGTCTCTCTGCCGAGTCACTATTCGCATTTAACCAGAGTCGTGCTTTTCCTAACTCTTTGTTTCATCCTTTCAGGTATCAACCCACGTCCGGAAGGCCGAGGATATTCTGAGGCTGTTGAAGCCATTAGAGCTCTTCCTGCCGAGGAACGAGACATCCGGACTATCATTTCAAATGAATCACTATCGGGGTTTGGCTTGCTAGCCCCTGGTCGTCGGATCAGCCTTCCAGAAGGTGTCACCATTCCTAAACCTTCGTCCGGTAAAGGGAAAAAACAGGCCGGATCGTCGTCGCGCCGCACTCCCGATACGCACGAAGAAGGTGAGCGCAAAGAAGATGAAGCTCTTGAGACTCAAGGCGAGAATGTGGGTCCCGCTTGGAATCCGGCAGTCGAAGTTCAAGATATTGAGACGTCATCCTCCCCTTCGAAGGGAAAGAGGAAGTTAAAATATAAAGTTCAGAAGGAGAAAGTTGGTGGCACTTCAAAAGTCATGCCTATCCCGCCTGAGAAAGAGGCTTCCTCGCAGCACCTGGAAAGTTCCCTGAGGGGCCTGTCGAACCTGTCTATTCCTGATGATATTCTCAATTACGGGTTTGATGATCCTGAAGCCCTCAAGTTTTCTTCGCCCGTTAAAGGCAATGCGGGAGTTCAACTCCTGGTCCAAGGAGACAACACTCCGATTAGTAAAGATAAACGAACGGGTCCGTCGGGGGGAACACTAGGACACGCACGCACATACGCATTCCATCATACACTTCATCATTTTATTTATTTCCCGGATTTTTCCTAACTCGTTGTTATTTCCATTCTTTGCAGGTGATATGGGGCGTTCTCACGGACTCGATCGCCTTCATGGCTCTTCCATATTTCATCACTCTGGACGGGACTCTGGTTCAGGAAGACGCAGGGACAGAGATGATTATGAAGATAGAGACAATCATCCCCGTGAGTCATCTCACCGCAAGAAGGCATATTCTCAATCTTCGCAGTCCCGTGATCCTCTTCCTCCAACTGTGCCGGATAAAGAGAAATCTTCACAGAAGGGTTACCAATCTGATGCTCCTCGAGAACAACACTCCGGTTCATCGAGTACGAGGCAAGTTCGGGAACAACGAAAAGGGCAGAACTTTCAAAGCCTCCTCCCCCTACTCCCGCGGTTGATCCAACTGTCGCAGAAAAGATGGTCGATCTTAGGGCCAAGTTTCCGAAAATTTGCTTTGACGGTTTGAAGTTCCTCCCGGCTATTCACCATATTCCTGGGCACATGAAGCAGAGTGCCATTGCCTGCAATAACGACGTCTATGTTCAACATGACGCATTTGTGCACTTGGTGGAGAAGATCTCGGAGGTGTCCGTTGAGCGTCAACATGAGATTGATCGCCTAAAACTGGAGGCTGGCTGCGACAAAAACATCATCGAGCACCAAGACGTAGAGCTCGCTTCGTACAAGTCGAAGTGGAAGCCGCTGAACAAAGTGCAAAAGATACTACTGAGGCAGTTACTCGCTTAGAGATGGCTCACAAGAAGGAGCTTGATGAAGCAGTCCAGCACAGCGGTGCCCTCGCCCTAGAAAAAGACTCTGTCCAAAAAGAGAGGGACGCGCTCGTCGTGCAAGTCAGAGAGCTGAAAGAATTACTCTCCAAGGAGAAGGAGGACAAGGTAGCTGCTCAAGAAGAATCACAACGATACTGTGATGAAATCGTTGCTACTCGTCTCCTGAAAGCGAAGCTCGATGACGAACTTGCTGGGGTTGAGAAAATGAAGGATGAGGCCCGTGAGGAGGGCAAAAGAAAGGCTGCGGAGGAGATTGACTCCCGCCTCGAGGCGGCCGCAGAAGCCGGCAGGGAAGAGGTCAAAAGCATGTTTGACCCGTTGATTGCTGAATATGGAGCCCGCGTCCTTATGCATCGCGACTTAACATTCTTGGGCGACAGCTACCTCGAGTCCCTAGCTGAGGCCTGGGAAACTTTGATAAGGATCAGGAAGATCGAGTCGGGCTTCGAAGAGGTCGTTGAGGATGCCTTGGTGAAGGAGTTCCTTAGGGGGAATGAGCCAGCAGATTTATCCGCAGCATTGACGCTTTATAGCAAAGGCTCTCCTTTTCCAAAAGAGAAAAATGATGAAGCTGGCCCGTTTGGGGCTGAGACTATGGCTCCTCACACTGCTGCTCCTCCCGCTGCTCAACCGGCCGGTCGGCCGACACTTGACTCGTTCGAGCAGCACGCCGGCTACGACCCTGAAGATCCCGGGCTTGGTGTTCATGTGCTATCTCCTATTCTGGAGGGTGAAACCCCACGTGCAACCGATAGCCAACCAGAACCCGGTAGGAAACTCTTCATTTCTAGAAGTTGAAAGATCCCGTCATTTTTAAGCAGTGGTTATTCGTTCTAACGCTCATTCTTTATGTTTTCATGTAGGCTGTTCTGACGCCGAGCCGACTCCAAGGAGCGATGATGCCAAGGAGGAGGCAGAGAAAACTAGCGATGCTGTCCATGCGGGAGTAATTCCTGGTCCCGATGCTCAAGTGATTGGGGCGCTAGATGATGATAAGCTTGACACTTCATCTCATGCCGAAGGTAGTGATGAAATTGAAATCACTGGCGCCTCTGAGCATACTTCACAGATGAGCATGAAGGACCGCCTCGCCGTAGAGGAGAAGAAAAAGGCCGAGGTCAAAGTTGAACCTGGAATCCTGGAACTTACCGACCCGCGGAACAGACCTTTGAAAATCATTCTCCCGGGCAGGTCCAAACCACTAGATGTTTCGTCTCCTACTCCTGACTTCGCTTCTTTAGCAAGCAAGAAATCCAAGAAAAAGCGTGAAGGAGAGGAGTCGTCGGAAAAAACAAAGGAAGACAAGAAGAAGAAACCGAAGAAATAATTGATACACTCGTTCGACGAGCTTCTTGCTTAAGTCTTGTCGTTGCTTTGTTTTTTGTGGCTTGTAGTTTGTATAGATAGGTTCTGGATTCTGAATTTTGTAGGAGTAACTTGTAACCCCATTTTGAACTACTGAATGAAGTTTAGTTTCTTTTTTGTTTGAATGATTCTCTTGCTTTTCTTTGGTTTGCTGACTAACTGTAGTCATAACTCCACTTGTTACGAGTTGCATTATCTCGCAGTCCATTTTCGTGTCGTTCAAACATCTCTAGACGTGGCATATTTCTCGTTCCACATCTCTCGAGTACTTGGACTTTTCCCTAAATCTGCGCTCCGGGGATTTAGAGTAAGTTGATCCGCGTTCAGGGGATTCGGAGATTTGAAATCGTTTATACTCTAGTCCGCGTTCCGGGGACTTAGAGTACTCCGATCCGCGGTCTGGGGATTCGGAGATTTGAAATCGTTTATACTCTAGTCCGCGCTCCGGGGACTTAGAGTACTTCGTTTATACTCTAGTCCGCGCTCTAGGGACTTAGAGTACTCCGATCCGCGCTCTGAGGATTCGGAGATTTGAAATCGTTTATACTCTAGTCCGCGCTCCGGGGACTTAGAGTACTCCGATCCGCGCTCTGGGGACTCGGAGATTTGAAATCGTTTATACTCTAGTCCGCGCTCCGGGGACTTAGAGTACTCCGATCCGCGCTCTGGGGATTCGGAGATTTGAAATCGTTTATACTCTAGTCCGCGCTCCGGGGACTTAGAGTACTTCGTTTATACTCTAGTCCGCGCTCCCGGGACTTAGAGTACTCCGATCCGCGCTTTGGGGATTCAGAGATTTGAAATCGTTTATACTCTAGTCCGCGCTCCGGGGACTTAGAGTACTCCGATCCGCGCTCTGGGGATTCAGAGATTTGAAATCGTTTATACTCTAGTCCGCGCTCCGGGGACTTAGAGTACTCCGATCCGCGCTCTGGGGATTCGGAGATTTGAAATCGTTTATACTCTAGTCCGCGCTCCGGGGACTTAGAGTACTCCGATCCGCGCTCTGGGGATCCGGAGATTTGAAATCGTTTATACTCTAGTCCGCGCTCCGGGGACTTAGAGTACTCCGATCCGCGCTCTGGGGATTTGGAGATTTGAAATCGTTTATACTCTAGTCCGCGCTCCGGGGACTTAGAGTACTCCGATCCACGCTCTGGGATTCGAAGATTTGAAATTGTTTATACGAGTCCGTACGTCGTACAAGATAATGTAGTTCGTCATTCAATTATGAGATATAGAAACATTAGTGATTCATGGAAAATACGGCTTCAAGCCTTTATTAATGAAAATCAACTAAACTGCTCGATTACAACTTTAAAAAGAAACTAAGTTATGACTGAATGGAAACATGCAGGAAATAACAATGCCTAAGACAAGAAAGAAAACATGCTAAATGTAATAGTGCCGTAGATGTTCACTGTTCCATGCTCGGGGGAGTGTCGTGCCATCGACGGTCGCTAGCTTGAATGTTCCCTCTCCAAGCTTCCGTTCAATGGCATACGGACCCTCCCAGCTGGGATTCATACGTGATGGTACCGGGAAAACTCGTTTCAGAACGAGATCACCCACCTCAAAGATTCTTGGGCGGACCCTGCCGTCGTAGTAGTGCTTGACTCGGTGCCTATGCGCTGCCGCCCTTAATTCGGCTTCTTCACGCTTCTCATCGATGCAGTCCAGTGATTCCAGCAAGAGGTTCTGGTTCGTTTTGGGATCATAGTATGTCACTCGGTGCGATGGAACTTCAAGTTCCATGGGTATAACGGCTTCAGAGCCGTATGCCAAAGCGAATGGAGTGTGGCCGGTCGCGGACTTGTGGGTGGTTCTATATGCCCATAATGCTGTAGGGAGTTCATCTACCCACTTGCCTCCAACCTTCTCCAGACGCTTCTTCAGTATGGACTTGATTATTTTGTTGACGGCCTCGACTTGCCCGTTAGCCTTCGGGTGTGCCACGGCGGCGAACTTCTTCTCGATGCCATACTTTAAACAGAACTCTTTGAACTCTCTGCTTTCAAATTACGTCCCGTTGTCCGTAATGATGGTGCGTGGAAGGCCAAAGTGGCATATAATGTTTCGTACAACGAAGTTAATGACCTTCTTAGAGGTGATTGTGGCCAAAGGTTCTACCTCAGCCCATTTTTTGAAATAGTTGACTGCAACTATCGCATATTTCACGCCACCTTTGGATATAGGCAAAGAGCCGATTATGTCGATTCCCCAGATCGCAAATGGCCAGGGACTAATCATTTGCGTGAGTTCCGTTGATGGAGCCCTCGGGATTTTCGCATATCTTTGACACTTGTCGCATTTTCTTGCGTAGTCCGCGGCGTCCCGGTTTACGGTGGGCCAGTAATATCCATAGCGGAGGATCTTCATTGCTAGCGTTTGCCCTCCAGTATGGTCGCCACATTCCCCTTCGTGAACCTCTCTTAAGACCCGCTTTGTCTCATCATGAGCGATGCATCGTAATAATGGGACTGAGAATCCTTTTCGATACATTGACCCATCCTGCATTACGTATCGCGCGGCCTTTCGAAGGACCTGCCGTCTTTCGCTCCTTTTTTCTGGCAAAGCTCCGATCGTTAGGTACAGTTTGAATGGAGTTATCCACGATTCCTTCTCGATCTCCGTTTCCAACACACGATCGACTTTCATCTCGTCTATGCTCGGGGCATGCAAGGCTTCAACGGGATACAATCCCATCTGCTGTGCATCGCCGGTACTCGCAAACTTAGCCAATAAGTCGGCTTCTTTGTTTAGTTCGCGCGGGACATGCGAAATGTCATAACGCTCAAGATTTGATAATAGTTCTTGGACTCGAACAAGGTACGTAGCAAGCTTTCGTCCCTTTGCTTGGTAGTCTCCCCGCACTTGATAAACCACCAACTGTGAGTCACAAAAGATTTCAACTGATTTAATCCCGAGTTCTCCGATGAGCTTCAAGCCCGCAATCAGCGCTTCATATTCTGCTTCGTTATTTGTAGCTGGGAAATCGAGCTTCAAAGCATAACAGATTGATCGGTTTTCCGGAGTTATAAGGACTACGCCTGCGCCGGAGCAACGGTCGTTTGATGCCCCATCAATGTATAATTTCCATCGGACAGGGGGAATGGCGTCGTGATTATCCGGTTCGACGGGAATGGTAAACTCAGCGATGAAATCTGCTAATGCTTGCCCTTGGATGGCTCTTCGTGGTAAGTAGGCGATATCGAATTGGCTCAATTCGATGTTCCATTTTAGCAATCTTCCAGAAGTTTCCGGCCGTTGGAATACCTGCCTCAGGGGTTGATCGGTATAAACACTGATTGAGTGTGCTTGAAAGTATGGGCGCAGCTTACGTGATGCAATCACCAAGCAATAAGCTAATTTCTCGATTTTAGTGTAATTCTTCTCCGCCCCCGTTAAACGCTTGCTAACATAATACACCGGCCTCTGGACTCGATCCTCCTCACGAACTAAAGCCGCACTTATCGCATGCGGGGATACAGCCAAGTATACGTATAGCATCTCATGGTTTATTGGTTTTGACAGCATAGGTGGACTCTCCAGATGCCTCACCAGATCCCGGAAGGCTTCCTCACAACTAGGCGTCCACTCAAAATTCCTCTTTCCTTTCTTTTTGATGTCAAAAAATGGGATGCACTTGTCAGTTTTCCTGGATATGAATCGACTTAACGCAGCTACTTTTCCATTTAAGCTCTGCACCTGCTTTATAGTCCTGGGCACTTGCACATCTCGGATAGCTTGGATCTTTTCTGGGTTAGCTTTGATTCCTCTAGCATTGACGATGAATCCCAAAAACTTCCCCGATGCAACGCCGAATGAACACTTCAGAGGGTTGATCTTCATCCCATAAAACCTGAGTATGTCGAACATTTCAGCCAAGTCTCGAATGTGGTCGTTTGACCGTTGTGCCTTCACGAGCATGTCATCCACATAGACTTCCATCGTTCTACCCAGTTGGTCCTTGAACATTCGATTCACTAAACGCTGGTAAGTCGCTCCTGCGTTCTTCAATCCAAAGGGCATCACTACATAGCAATAAAGCCTGACATTCGTAACGAAGCTGGTGTGTTCTTGGTCTGGAATATGCATCGGGATTTGGTTGTACCCGGAGTATGCATCCATGAATGATAACAGCTCGTGTCCTGTGGTGGAGTCGACCAACTGATCGATCCTAGGCAACGGGAAACTGTCCTTTGGACATGCTTTGTTCAAGTCGGAATAATCTACGCAAGTCCTCCACTTCCCATTCGCCTTTTTTACCAGCACGGGGTTGGATACCTATTCAGGGTAGAGGGCGTCGCGGACGAACCCATTTTCTTTGAGTTTGTCCACCTCCTCTCCGAGAGCAGCGGACCTCTCCGGGTCCATTCCTCTCCTTTTTTGTTTAACCGGGACGTATTTCGGGTCTATGTTCAACATATGACTCGTGATGGCGGGAGAGATCCCACACATATCAGAATGCGTCCAGGCGAAAACATCAAGATTTGCCCGGAGGAAGTCGCTAAGGTCTTCAGTTATCGCGGGGCTAAGCTGTGATCCGATCTTTAGTATTCGCGAAGGGTCGTCACGGCTAACCGAAATGTCAATTGTTAATTCAGCCGGCACTGCCTTCTCTTCCCTGGGTTTCTCATCGTCGTCTCTCGGATCTATATCTCTGAAGATCCGAGAACTATGCCCGAGCCAGGGCTCGGGCACTACTTGTCAATCATCCGTATTAAGGATGCGGACGGGATTGTCCACAACCTTTCCCTTCTCCCTCCGATGGGCCTCTCGAAGCTCAGCCACATAACAGGAACGACCAGCTGCTTGGTCGCCATGAACAATACCTACTCCTTTGTCCGTTGGGAACTTCAAAGTTAAACACCATGGGGCTAACGCTGCCCTAAACTCAGCCAGGGCCAGCCGGCCCAAGAAAACGTTATATGGAGAATCCACATCCAGAACTATGAAGGGTAGAATTCGCACCCTCCGACGCTCGCCTTGTCCTAGTTCAACTGGTAACTCAACATAACCCACAACATCGGTCGCTGCGCCGTTAAAACCGTGTATACGAGCCTTGGACGGTTTCAAGTCCTTGGTTTCCAGTTTCATTTGGTCATAAGCCTTCTTGAAGATGATTTTGACTAAACTTCCACAATCAATCAGAATTCTTTTTACATATGCTGGTCCGATCGTCGCAGATATGACCATCGGGTCGATGGTCGGAGCCTCTACTTGATCAGCGTCTCTATTTCTGAACACTATATCGTCTGTCATTACGCGCTGCTGCTTAGCAGGGGTCCCATCCTCCACGTTCGAACAGTACTCAAAATCTGCATGCTTCAGGGAACTTGCATATCGTTCCATCTCCTGCCAATTCTTATCTGCGGGGTGAGGTCCGCCGATAATTGTATTTATGACTAGTCTACCTACGGTTCGGGCAGGTTCCTCGGGATGACGCGGAGCTGGTGCACGGCCTGGGTTGGACGTTCCCTGTCCTCCTTCTTGTGGATCCTTCACAAATTCTTGCAACTTCTTTTGCCTGATTAACTTCTCGATAGCGTCGTGCAGGTGTCTGCACTCTTCCGTATTGTGCCCATAAGTCTCATGGAAGCGACAATATTTCCCGGTCCGCTTCTGTTCCTCGGTTGATTCTTTTGGACGTGGCTTTCTGTACTGAAAGGTATTGCAGGTGGATAGGTAGATGTTCTCAAGCGGCGCGTTCAGCGGAGTATATTCGCTGTAGCTTGGAATTCTCGACTTCCACTTCCCCGCTTCTCTCTTCTTCCCTTGATTTCTTCCTCCAGACTCCTTAGGCTGTCCAGGCTTGTTTTGGACATTGACTTGGACCTTTCCCGAGCTGTCTCCGGACTGCTTCACAGCAATGTTGCTCTTCATAGACTCTTGGACAGGCCCTGGTGCCTTATCTCGTCGTACCCACCTAGCTTCCTCTCTTCTTATGAACTGGTGTGCCTTTGAGTAGAAACGCTCTAGCGTGGTCGGACCAACCAGTCTCCAAATTCAGACTCTGGATCCACACCTCTCATCACAGCCATTAGAATTGCATGATCATTGGGATTACTGACTTCAGTTGCCGCGACATGGAACCTTTGTAAATATTCCTTCAATGACTCCCCGGGACTTTGGATTACACTTGACAGAGACATTACGTCCTTCGGACGAGTAGTGTGTATCCTGAACTGCTCAATAAACTTCTTTGCCAACTCCTCGAAATTGGATACAGACCGCGGAGGAAGTCGGGTAAACCATATAATAGCGATCCCAGATAGAGTAATTGGAAAGCATCTACACTTGGTGGCATCATTTGCTCTAGCTGAATCCATCATCCATTCGTACCACATGACATGCTGTCTGGGGTCAGTCTTTCCCTCGTACGCAAGGATAGTTGGCATACTGAACTTTCTTGGGTACGCCGCCTGTAACACAACATCCGTGAACGGAGTGTGACTTCTTGACACTCCCCAATCATCGTTCGATAAGCCCTGATTTTCTTTCATCAATTGCCTGATCATGGCTGTCAGATCTGGTGTCTGTATGGAAGGCGGAAGGTTAGAGTCTGTTCTACGCGCCTGTCCATGCTGATGCCTCCTCTCCTGGCGATCTACCAATCGTGCGTCTTGAGGTTCGACATCGTTAGTGTTTTGATGATCTGGGCCTCCATCCTCCATTTGTACTCCGGTCCTGAAGTTTCCAGCTCTTGCTTGGTCACGGTCTCCAGCTGTTTGAACAACAGCTTCTGCTCGTGCAGCTTTAGTCTTGCGGCGTCTGCGCCTGGGAGGTTCATCAGAGGAAGTAGAGCTGTCAAATGAGGAATAAGGAGCGGGATTGCCCCCAGCATTCTGTTGCTGCTGTTGAGTGAGCCGTGCCATCAGGTTGGCGTTAGCTTGCATTTGCTCTCCTAGTTGTCTCCTGCTTTCCCTGAGCTCTCTCATCAAGTCGTTGAACTCTATTCTGGTGACAACTGGAGTTTGGTCCTGGGCGGCAATCCCTTCACCCGGAATTGCTGGTTGGTTGCTAGGTCCTGCTTGTTGCACGCTAGCAGTCTCGCGGACATCCGCATTATGAGAAGTTGACCTGGTACGTGGTCCTGCCATTGTAGATTTATTGGTATGAACTCTGAGTAGAATCAACGGATGTCCTATCAGTGAGTCGGATCTTCTTTGGGGGATTTGTTCAATCCAGTAGCTTCAAAGCAGATCCTTGAGGTCTGAGAATTCAATTCTCAGTGAAAGCACCAAAGTGTTAGCACCAAAATTGGTCACTAACCTATTAGAGAAAGATTGTGTAGAGATATAAGTGATGAAAACAAATTAAACAGAGGAGAGAATGCTAATTTAAATGCAGAAAGTAAGAACACCAAATTTATAGTGATTCAGCGTAATTGCCTACGTCCACTTTGAGGTTAAACTTTATTGATCTTCTTAATAGATGATTACAAATACAATTCGTGAATCAAATGCTTGAATGAAGTTGTTAAGTAGAGAAGATGAGTCTCAAAAATGGCAGAGTCTCCCCAGTGTTCTCTCCCCAAAAAAGGATCCCCTTCACTGTGACCCTGCCCCTCTATTTATAGACAAAGATGAGCTGGACTTCCCAAGTGGGCTTGGTAGCCGAACGCTCTAGCTCAGGTGTAGTGTTCGCTGCATGCCGAACCAGGTATGCCGAACGCTTTGACGCCGAACAGTCCTTTCCATGCCGAACGGTCCCTTTTATGCTGAATGGTTTGTTTGATGTGTGGGAAGTGCAGGATGGTTGCAGTTGAAGCCGAACGTAACTCTATCCGAAGCTCTTGATCGAATGATGCATGCTGGCCGAACGATAGTGTCATGTTGAGTAGTTATGTCCACCGAACGTCTTCTGGATGTCGAACACTCCTGTTGCCGAGTTCTATCGATGCCGAGCGCTAGCTGACGCCCAGCATTGGTTTACGCCGAGTGCTAGTTGACGCCGAGTAGCCTGGTATGCCGAGTACTTCGCTGAGTACTATCTGATGCCAAGTGTCATGGATGCCGGGTACGCTGGATGCCGAGTACTTCGCCGAGTACTCCTAGATGCCAAACACTCTCTGACGCCGAGTCCCTCTGGATGCCGAGTACTTCGCCGATCACTCCTAGATGCCGAACACTCTCTGACGCCGAGTCCCTCTGGATGCCGAGTACTTCGCCGAACACTCCTAGATGCCGAACACTCTCTGACGCCGAGTCCCTCTGGATGCCGAGCACTAGTTGCCTGGTCAAATCTCCAGGAAACAAATACTGAGCTACTTTTGCGTTGAAACCCTCCAATGTTGCAGATGGTTTGCCAACTAACCAATCGCCAAGGTCAGATTCTGGATCAATCCCTCTTATAACCATCATCAATATTGAATGGTCTTTCGGATTACCGACTTCTGTGACGGTTGTATGAAATCTCTCTAAGCAATCTTTCAGCGATTCTTCGGAGCCTAGGTCACACTTGATAGGGACATTACATCCTTGGGGCGAGTTGCATGCATATGAAACTACTTCACAAATTTTGTTGCAAAATCATCAAATCTAGAGATTGACCTTGGGGAAATCTTGTGAACCACATCATTGTTATGCTAGAAAGAGTGATGGGAATACGTCTAAATTTTGTGACATCATTAGCTCGTGCGGAGTCCATCAGCCATTCATATCTCATGATGTCCTGCCTAGGGTCGGTTTTTCCCTTATAGGCAGGCATCGACCGCATGATAAATCTCCTCAGATATTCCGTGTGTAAAATATTGTCTATGAATGGAGTATGGCTTCTTGAGATCCCTCAATCATCATTGGTCAAACCTTGGCTTTCCTTTACTAGTTGTCTGATCATAGCCATCAAGTCTGGCATTTGGGTAGTTGGAGCCAAGCGGTAGTCATGCTCCACCTTACATAAATGGTCTGGTCGATGTCTATGGGCTATTCCGCGCCTTCTTGGCTCAACCTCCTCTTAATGTGTATTCACATCATTGTCATTTCGGAGAGGTAACTGATCTACATTAACTTGAACTCCAGCATCCAGATCAACCGCGGCCGCTCCAGTTCGAGTTCCATCAGAAAAGGCAAGGTTCCTCCTCTGGAGGAGGGATCGACCCCGGTCCCTATAGAGGAATCCAGTTCCTATAGAGGGATAGGGTCCAATTGGTCCTAACAGCCGGAGAATCGTTGTGTGTTGATATCCAGATGCTTCTACGTGATATCTATCGGTTCTATGACGTTTGCACTTGTGATGGTCATCTGATGAAGTTGAGCTCTCTGATGCAGAATAGGGAGATGGCTCCATCCAAGTTTTCTCACGTTGTTGATCCCTGAATTGATTAATTAGATCGATATTGGTTTGAATCTGCTGGTTCAACTATCGGCGGCTATCCATGAGCTCTCTCATTAGATTTTGGAAATCAACTCTTATGAAGGAATCAGTTGGATTTTGGACATCAATTGGATTGGTAGCATTAACATCTACTGGTAGATTGCTTTGGCCTCCTTGTTGGATGCTGGCATTCTCGTTTCCTTCTACATTATGAGAGGTAGATCTGGTGTTTTATTGATAGTTTTCCTTAGACTTTTGCAAATATGAATAGAACAAAAAAACTATTTGAGGACAGTTATGTATCTCTTCCTTGGATTTATGTAATCCAATAGCAGCAAAGGGATCCAAATAGAACTAAAAATCTTGTTTCTCGGTGAAAGCAACAAAATATTTGCACCAAAAATTGGCACAAACACCAAAAAGATTTGTAGTAGAGGAATAAATGAAGAATATTTAATGTAAACAAAGAGAGTATAGCAATAAAGTAATAAGAAATAAGCAAATAATAGAGACACATCAATTTATAGTGGTTCGGCATTGTTTGCCTACGTCCATTTTGAAGAGATATCAATCACTTTGTAAACTGAGTACAAGAGGGATCAGATGAAAATTCTTTGTTAAAAAAGAATACAAAGCAACCAATAGCGTAAAGATCCTGAAAATGAGCAGTCAAGTCTGTATTTATAAAGGAAGACAGTGAAATATTCCTTTGTAAATTTGGCAGAAGGATCTACAGAACCATAGGGGACCAAAGGAGGGATCGCATGGCCCAAATCCTAAGAAATAAGGATGGGGCCAATCCCTATTGTTGGAGATTTAAGGGCTGTAATCCCTATGGGAGCTTCTCTACATTGTATTATGCTTGTCTTTCAAGTTTCATGCCAGTTGGGTTAGTAGAACTTGAGTTATTGATCAATCATTATTGCAATATGTGATGTCTGATTCTGGCCGATCCCTCTAGAGGGAAGAGGGTCGACCCCTTTTGTTAGTGCTTTTTGGGGTGTAGTCCCTAGGGTGGACTCCCTAGGGTCCCCTTATCTCGTTCCTAAAGTTTTATGTGTATCTGACATTTGGATTTTGATATATCAATCGTTTTCTGTTGAGTTGCACTGTTTAGCTGAAGTAATCTGATTCCTTTGGTAGAGAGGGATCGTACCCGATCCCTATTCTAGACTAGTTTATATCCCATACTTAGAACATCCTGTAGAGCATATCTCTTGATTCTGTTTGATCATGGCTCCATATTATCATATATACTTGATTTCTGGACCTCACAATCATCGCTCTGGGCTACTGGCCTTGATGACAGTCAAGTATAACTTGTCCAGTCAGTTCGGATGTAACCGGGTCAAAATGCTGAATAACACTTAATTTTTTTGTTCATAATCATGAAAGCCTTCAGTGTTGTGATTACTATTTAGAAAAATTATTGGGTGTTTTTGAGATGAAAAATCTCAGTAACATTTTGGCATTAGAAGAAGGGCCGATTTTCCTCTCCAGCAAAACTTACCTCCAATTTCTTTAAAATATCATTACAATATTGTAAATCCCTTGGATTCCATTATCGCTCTCCAAGAACAACTTCACCTTACTTTAAAAATGTCTAAAAAACCACTCCTCGCCTCCATAATCCAATTTGAGGCAGGAGCCTCTATAGAGCCTACCTCAGACCCTGCCTTAGTAGCTCTTCAAGCCTTTACAACCCAAATAAACATATGCATGAAGGGATTAGAGAGACCAACATGTTGCTCTAAGGTCAATCTTCCCTTAACCATCCATAGCTTAATGCCATCACTCACCGACTATGCTAGTGATGCAGTGTGTGGTTGATAATGACACTCTCAGACATGAGACAGGTGAAGTTGGCCCCAAAATCGATGCTAAATTAAAAGACAAAATCCAGATCAACCCTTAGATTAAAACAAAGCCTGCTAACATCAATCCACTGTTGCTAAAAAAGCAACCACATGCTGCTCTTGATGATGATGAAGTTACCTCACTCTACAGGGATGGTTCATCTTAAATGGATCCTAGGGAAGATGAGATCTGATAGCTAAAAGCACATGTAGACAGCTGGCAAAACACTGTTGAAAAAATTACAGAGAAGAAGTAAAGGAGGAAGGTTCTTCCCCGTTTAGTGAAACCATCATAAAGCGGATTTTCCTGACAACTTCAAAGCTTCGTTGATTGATAAATTCGATGGAACCACAAACCCAGATAAACACATCTGCACCTTTGAGTACTATATAGATATTTTAAAGGCATGGAGTATGGTTGGATGCAAACTCTTTCTAATTTGTCTAGCTGGTGCAGCTTCAAATGGTACAGGAGGTACAAACTAGGAGAAGTCCGTTCTTGGCGGTAATTGTCTGCTGATTTTCTAACACAGTTCAACTCGGAAGGGGAAGCTTCTCCGGATGTAAACACCATGTCCTATGTAAGGCAAGGAAAAAATGAGAGTCTACACAACATTATCAAACGTTTCAAATCTGAAGCACTTCGAATCAGGGTAACTTGTGAAGAGGCATTGTTAATGGTAGCAAAAGCCAGAATTAGAAGGGATACTGCCATGTGGGAGAAGAACAGTAGAAAGCAATGTCACAGCCTGATCCAATGCACAGCCTGAGAGAGCTTTTGCTTCGAATAATGAGAAGAAAAGGGTGTAGAAGGGTTCCATCAGCCAGCAAAGCGACAGAGGGAATTTAACCTCACAACAAAAACTCCCCTCACTCATACCCCTAGGAAGATATATGAAATGACCAGTATCGAACTAGCCTATAATATTCCGAACAAAAGCAAAAAGGCAGAGCGGAACAGTGGCAGAGCATACTAACACCAACAATTACCAGCACCTAAAGAATAAAATAGAGAGGCTGATTCATAAAGGGTACCTAGGTAGCTTCCAAAAAGAAAACAAAGGAGAAAGGATAAGAAACCTCACACCGGACCCAAATGAAAACCTGGTAGGAAATCCCTCTAACCTCATAGCCTCAATTCATGGAGGACTACACCTTGTAGGAAAAATTAGGAAGGCAGAAGAGCGATATGTGCAGGAAGCGAGAGTAGAGCAAAAAACCATTTTTCATATTAAGCAAAAGCCTTCGTAGGACATAGTCCTCACAACAGCTTATGCTACTGACGTAGTCTTCCCATATCAAGATCCACTCATTATCATGGTGCAGATCTCAAACTACACCATGAAGAAAGTATTCGTCGATTCTGGAAGTTCAGCGAATGTCATCTTCAAATCTACATTCTACAAAATGAAGCTTCCAGTTGAAATATTAAAGCCCGGATCGGAACCAATCTATGACTTCAACAACACTGCAACCATTCCCGTTAGATTAGCACGTTTGCTTATCACTATCGGGGCTGCTTCCCTTCGTAAATCCTACTATGCGATCTTCCAGATCATCGATCAGCCATCACCATATAATTCATTTTTGAGAAGACCCATGCTAATTAACTTGGGAGTAGTCATATCTCCGAAGGACCTACTCTTGAAGTTTAATACCTCTGGCGGGATAAGATCAAATAGGGGAGAGCAGTTGTTGGCTAGAGAATTATATAATGTAAACCTCAATCCTAGCAATAAAATTATCAAAACTATATTGCTGTCTCCTTTAATAATTATGATGATGCTAATAAAAAAGAAATTAAACCAGTTATAGGAACTACATCATACAAGATACTAAGACTGATGTTTAAGCAGGTCATTCTGTGACCATAACATTGGAAAAAAAAGAAAAGAGAAAGTATATGCATATGATTGGCACCGATGAGTATAACTCAATATATGCGTAGTATTTTTTTGAAGAAGCTCGGAAACAGATACCCTCCACAGTCTCACAACCTAAAGAGAAAGAAGAAAGTGAGATAGACCCACAATTGGAGGCAGCAAGGAGAGAATCGAAGCTAGTAGACGATCTGGAGGATGTGCAAATAAATACTAAGGACCCCACAATGGTTCTCAAGATTGGAAAAAATCTCAACGCAGAAACCAGCATCGAATTGATAGACTTCCTGAAGAAATATGCAGATGTATTTTCTTAGGCACATTCAGACATGGTAGGGATAGATCTGGCCATCATCTTCCATGCACTCAACATTAACCCTAACGCTCATCTAGTCATGCAAAAGCACAAGATTCTAGATTAGAAAAGGTACAATGTTCATCACGAAAAAGTCAAAAGGCTAGAAGCAAATGGATTTACCAAAGAAGTATACTACCCGAAGTAGATCGCCGACCCTGCTCTTGTAAAGAAGCCCAATAGGAATTGGAGGACCTTCATAGACTATACCAACCTTAATAAGGCCTACCCAAAGGATAGCTTTCCCTTACCCAGGATTGATCGGTTGGTGGATGCAACTAGTGGACATGAAATGCTCACGTTCATGGATGCATATTCAGGCTATAATCAAATAACTATGTTTGAAATAGATCAGGAGCATACCAGTTTCGTGATGGAAAAAGGCTTGTACTACTACAGAGTCATGCCATTCGGACTCAAAAACGCTAGGGCATCCTACTAGAGTTTGGTTAATATGATGTTATCAGATCAAATTGAAAAAAATATTAAAGTATATATGGACAATATGCTAGTTAATTCAAAAGAAACGTCGATTCATGTACAAGAACTGGAGGAAACGTTCGCTGTCTTAAGATAGTATAATATGAAGTTGAATCCATTGAAATGCACCTTCACTATTCAGTCAGGGAAGTTATTGGGATACATAGTGAGTGCTCGTGATATTGAAATGAACCTAGAGCAAATCGAGGCCATAGAGAATATAGAAGTCCCAGACAAACTGAAAGACATCATGAGCCTAAATGGCAGGGTGGTTGCTATAACGACCTACATTTTACGTATCGAAGGATCGTAAAATATTTTTATTTATTCGTGTGAAATCATATGATTCTATAATTTTACGATATGATTCTTAGGGGCATCTACGAATTTTCCTAAATTTTTATGCTACCATTTTGACCCTAATTTTTTTTTGAGCTATAACTTTTGGTAGGAGTTGAATTAGGATCTCAGACTAGATCCATTGCTTCTGGATGATGGTTTTCCATTTTGTAAAGTGGTCATAATAGAAAAACGGACTTAAAGTTAGGGATTTATGCATGTTTTAAGTTTTAAAAACTACAAGTCGGGTTTAGTGTGTAACTAGTGAAGCCTATTAGTTGATCCATTAGTCTAATTAGAGAATCACTATAAATAGGGGTTGTGAAGGTCAAACGAAAACTTTTCCTTTCATTCTAAATCAGGTCTAAACCCTAACTAGCCTTACTTCCATCTTAATTTCATCCAAAATCATCCAAATTACTCTCTAAATCAAACCAGATTAGAGATTATCAAATAGATCATCAATTAGAAGATAGAGATCATCCATTTGGCTGATTTGCATTGCTTTGGTTTACTATTCGAATTAGATCTACACCCATATTGGTTGAATTTGGTAATTAGTGAGTGGTATATGCATTCTCACTATACTATGCATGCTTATATGGTAGAATTGTACAATTTAACATGTTTTAAATCAATTTTTGGCCATAATATATTTTCTAACTTTAATTACATGTTAAATTATAAAAGTTGTCTAGATCAGTTAGAAATTACTATTGCTTATGCTCATATATTCATTTTTTATGTAGATCTATGTTGTAATTGACATATTTATCTTGTTTGGATGGATAACATATTCATTGGATGAAATTGCTTGTCATTCTATGTTTGGATGATATGATTCAATGTTGTTTGCTGGTGTTGTGATTGCATAGCAAGTTAGGTTGGAGAGTCGAGCATATCAGAGGCATAGATGGTCGGAATTGAACAAAACTTGGTGCGTAAGCTCTAGAGTGTAGGGAGAGCTCGATGTCAAAATCGCAAGCTCGAACTCTTTAAGTACACATGTCAGCACCAACATGAGAGGTCAGTACCGACAAGTGAGGTTAAGTCCAATTTTGCAGCGACTTTAGGAAGGACAATGGTATTGCTAGTAAAGGTTGCCTATGGTATTGGATCGATGATTGATCATGGGCTTAAGGCTATGACGACTTGTTTCTAGGATATGAAGATGGTTGCATTGAGGAGTGGACTTGCTCTATGATGACATGTATTAGATAGAGAGGTTGAGGTCAAAGTACCTAGGCATGAAGTATTAGAAGCAAGGAAGTAGTGGAAGGAAACTCAGCTTCTACAGGGCTAAGTGTAGAGCTCGACAACGACATGGAGAGGTCGGTACCGACTTCCTATATGGAGTCATCGGGAGATGGAACTTCTTGGGATGGTTGTTGAGGTTCTATGGGTCATGCTGGAGGTGGTGCTCGTTCGCATCATAGGTGGATGATGATATAACAGCATGATAAAAGCTATGATCTTCGGATGTTGGCTCATGTTGGGAGTAGGTTTTAAAGATGACGGCTTATACAGGAGGGAGCCACAAGATCGGGGTACGTGGGTGTTGTTCCTCGTGAATAATGGAAACCGAATTGAGCAATAATGGCTCGGTGTCCAAATGGAGCGAAGGAGAGCTTAGTTATATGTGCTAAGGAAACGTTGACAATCAGAGAGTTTTCAGTTGTACTCGAAGCAGCGGTATTATAAACGGGGATGCCCAAGGATCAGTAGCAAGAATCTATACACCCCAGAACCTTGAATGTTAGGTCTAGTGCCCCATTTGTGTTAGGATGTTAGGAGAGTACAATAGAGAACTGGGATTTCCATTAGTCCCTGGCTTATTGGTCATATGAGTTGTCATATATTCAAGGCATGGGGAAGGAGTGATAGTTAGGATTGCTTGTTGAATGCTTGGTTGCTCCTGGGTAAACTATCACTCAGAGATGTCATGAAAGTAGGTATTGGGGGTAGGAATACTTTGAAGAATGATATCCATTATTTGGTTGGTAGTATATCTTTATGATATTATAGTGTTATGTGCTAACCCTTTGGTCGCAGGGACAAGTCGGGTATGATTAGTGTACTCTTGTTTCTTATCATATTTACCTATGTAGAATTTTGAGATTCATTTACCGCACTGTTGCCTGACTCGAGATTTTATACTTTGCTTCTTATTATCTCCGGTACTCTTAAATGAGTAAACTAGAGAGCAGGTCTAGGTGATGCAGTTGCAGTTCGAAGGACGAGCTGGATGAAGCTATCTCATACTTTATACATATATGAAGTCTACGCTTATTCTGTTGTGCAATATTGTAGAGCCCGTGACAACAATTTCTTATTTCTACTTATGTTGTATTGAGACAGTTGTTGAGTTATTCTCTTTGTACAAACTCTACTGCATTTGTATATAACTCTATGATTTGGGATAACGATGAGAAGTTCATATTGTTACTACTATCTCTTCTATTGTATATGTGATATTATATTGTATCCATGCACTATAAGATATATGATAGGTTATATGTGTCATTTGCTTGTTTCAACTTAGATGATCATTCTATATCGGCCGGACATGACAACCGTGCATTATTATTATTCTATTTGTGCCAATGGTATTGAGCCGTCGTCACATTTTGTACCAGAGCTTTGGTTACATGATTAACCTAAGTTGGTACCGCGATCCAGTAGAGATGAGGAAGGTGTTATTGCCTTAGATTGGATCTAGAGTGTTTATGTACGAGAGAGTGCGTACTTGTTATGAGCTTAGGTTTTTAAAACTATATAATAATATAGTATAAGTCGCATGCACGTGAGCCTTATAGACATAGTTTCCTTTTGTGAGAGACTGATCATTCTTGTTACAGCTAAGAATGAGCCGGCATACAAGAAACACTATGAGATCTAATTCAGGGGTAAATGGGGGGTGGGATCAGGAGCTGCTATGCATGATCTCCAAGCCATGTTTACTACTATGATGAGGAACACTCCTAGAGTGGCAATGTGAGAGGTGGAGGTGCTCTAATGCAAGTGCCTAGGGCTGATTTCATCATGCTGAGCAAGGATTACTCTACTCTTGGAGGGAAGACATTCTAGGGGACTGAATCAGCCATAGAAGTACTAGATTGCATTGACACTTGTGAGCATATCTTCAGGGACATGGAGGTGGAAGATTCTATGAAAAGGAAGTTAGCTTCAAGGCAGCTGCAAGGCCGAGCCAAGAACCGGTGGAATGCAGTTACTGTTGCTACTCTAGAGGATCAGTTTAGTTAGGACCAGTTTAAGGCAAGATTTGAGGAGAAGTTTGTTCGGTTGCTCAAAATTCGGTTTTGTTTGGGAAATTTGCTGATCACAGCAAGGTGAAATGTCTATTTCGTAGTATGTGGCAGAATTTGATGCTTTTTCCAAGTATGGGATGCCATTCATCGACACTCCTTTGAGGAAAAAACGAGAATTTCGTTATTGGCTTGAATGACTACCTTGGAGAGAAGTTGGTGGACCATATAGAAGAGTCTTTTGAGAAGCTAGTGGAGAAGGCACTATGAAAGAGGAAGCAGCCCCGGGGAAAGGGTGGTAAGAAGAAGGTAAATGGGAACCTACTTGCTAAGTATGCAATGAAAATAGTCATTTGCTTAGAGACTGCAAGGTATGTGAGAAGGGGAAGTGCTACAACTATGAAAAGCCCGGGAATTTGGAGAAGAATTGTCCAGAAATGATAAAGGATAAGAGGAAAGTGAAGGCATATGCTTTGGATGCAGTCCTAACTTCGTCGAGTGCAACCTTGGCAAAAGACAAGGGGAAGAGAGTCATCATTCAAGGTATGCTTTCTATTGGTGATGTTCTTGTTCGAGTTTTGTTCGATACCGATGCTTCACATTCATTTATATGTAGTGACCTAGTAGACAGATTGGGATTGATGCCTGAGATAAAAGATTGACCTTTAATCATAACAAACCCTGTTGGTGGCTCGACTAGCCTGTGCATGGTTTGTAGCGGTATAGTTTTATCGAGTCATGGTGCTCTTTTGTATGTTATTACTTTGTTTTAAATTATGTTAGGTTCAGGATTATCTTGGGAATGGACTGGCTAAAGAGGCATGCTGTTGTGGTAGATTGTGAGAAGCTGTTTGTAACAATCGGGGATGTGGATAGGCGAATGGTAGCGATTAGCTTCCTACCAGAGGATGTGGCTTTCTATATTTGCTAGAGATTCCATAGGAAGGATTATCATCGGTGCCTATCGCTAGAGAGTATCCAAATGTCTTTAAGGAAGTGACTGATTGTGGCCACATAGAGAGATCGAGTTTCGAATAGACTTGGTGAAAGAATCCAGACCGATAGTTATGCCTTTGAGGCGTATGGCACCCAGAGAGCAGAAGGAGTTGGAGGTGCAAGTGAATGACCTATTAAGGAAGGGGTTCATTCGAAGAAGCATATCAGAGTGGGACGTACCTGTTGTATTCACAATTAAGACGGATGGCTCTTTGAGGTTGTGTGTGGATTATCATGAGCTAAATATGGTGACAAAGATGAACAAGTACCCACTCCCGCATATTAATGACTTGTTCGATCAGCTGCACGGTGCGAAGGTGATTTTCTAATGGATTTGGCAATGGGATATCACCAGCTTAGAGTAGCAAAGGATAGTATGCATATTACTGCGTTTCGTATGCTATCGGGTTTTATGAGTGGTTGATAATGCCATTTGGATTGACCAATGCTCCAACATGCTTTGTCGATCTCATGAATTGGTTTTCAAAGACCAATTGAATAAGTTCATGGTTGTGTTTGTGGATGATATTCTGATTTACTCCAAAACTGAAGAGGAGCACAAGACGCACTTGAGAATTGTGCTAGAGATATCGAGGAAGCACAACTTAAGAGCAAATTTCTCAAAGTGTCACTTCTGGAGAGAAGAAGTGAGATTCTTGGGTCATGTCGTTTTAGGACAAGGTATAGTAGTGGATACTGCAAAGGTGGCAGCTATCTAAGGTTGGAATCAGCCCAAGAATGCTACTGATGTGAGGAGTTTCCTAGGATTGGCAGGATACTATAGACACTTCCTAAAGGTCATCTTGGACCAATTTGACGAAGAAGAATCAGACTTCTGCATGGGATGCAAAGTGTGAGCATGCATTTATAATTCTAAATAAGAGGTTGACGAGTGCACCGATGTCGACTATTCCAAATAGGAATGAGGAGTTAACAGTATACACGGATGCTTGTAGTTCTGGGTTGGGTGCGGTGTCGATGCAAAAAGGAAATGTTATTGCCTATGCTAGTTGACAGCTAAAGCCGCATGAGAGGAATTATCCTACTTATGATTTAGAGTTGGAGGCGATTTTTTTTGGTTTGAGGTTATAGAGGCACTATTTGTTAGGAGAAAGGTTTGAGCTATTTATGGACCACAAATCTGTGAAGTACCTTTTTCTCTCAGAAGGATCTCAACCTTCGATAGCAAAGGTGGTTGGAGTTATTGGCCTTTTATGATTTTAGTATTTCCTACTCCGGGAAAAGGGAATGCAGTCGCTGATGCATTGAGTATAGACATGCTGGGTTGGGAGCAATGTTCTTAGAATGGAAGCAAATGTAGTATATTGTTGGATTCGATTTTAAGGCCTCACTACGAGCTAGAACCTAAAATGTTGGCAAGCTTATCAATTAGACTTGCTCTAACTGAAAGGATCGGTACTAGTTAGAAGCGAGATGCTAGGCTAGCGGAGATCATAACGAAGATAGAAGAAGGAGTAGAGTCTGAAGATATGAAGTAGTACGAACTTGACCAAGAAGGTTGGCTTCGTAAGGATAGAAGGTTGTTTATTCCCAATGTGGATGAATTGCGAGATGAAGTGCTAAGAGAGTGTCATCATTCCATATTGACTATTCATCCTGGTGGTAATAAGTTGTACCATGACATGAAGCGAACCTACTACTGGGAAAGCATGAAAAAGGATGCTGCGGCATTCATCTCGAAGTTTACGAATTACCAGATGGTAAAAGCAGAGCAGAAGAAACCCAGTGGATTGTGGCAACCGCTAGATGTTTCTGAGTAGAATTGGAAACAAGTACCGATGGATTTTTTAGATGGACTGCCAATGATTCGAGAGGGGTACAATGGCATTTGGATCATAGTAGATCGGTTGACCAAGAGTGCAAGGTTTATCCCTATCAAGTCAAATAAAGCGGCGTTCAAGCTGGTAGAGTCATACGTAAAGTGGATAGTATGATTTCACAGTGTGCCAAAGAGCATTGTGAGTGACCGAGACCCATTGTTCGCTACTAGATTTTGGAAGAGCTTGCAAGAGGCGTTAGGGATGAAGCTACATCTAAGTACAGTTTATCATCAACAAACCGATGGGTAGACCAAAAGGGTAAATCATATACTAGAAGATCTTTTGCGAGCATGCATTATAGACTTTTGTGGATCATGTGATGACCATTTGCATTTGGTGGAGTTTGCATACAACAACAATTATCAGTTGAGTATTGGTATGGCTACATATGAAGCATTGTATGGAAGACCATGTAACACTCATTCATGTTAGTGGGAGGTGGGTGAGAAACCAATACTTGGACCAGATATGATTAGAGAAACATCAGAAAAGATTGAGATCATTCGGCAACGACTAAAAGCTGCCCATGATCAATAGAAAAGCTATGCTGATAAGAGACAAAGAGATTTATAGTTTTCTATCGAAGATATGTTATTTATGAAGATTTCTCCTATGAAGAATGTAGTTCGATTTGGTAGAAATGGGAAGTTGGCACCAAGATTTATAGGAACTTTTCAGATAATCGAGAGAATCAGAAAGATAGCATATAGATTCGACTTACCTCAGAAGATGGTGAGCGTGCACAACGTTTTGCATATCTTTTATCTACGGAAGTTTATGCATGACTCAGGCATGATGATTAAACCGGATCAGCTAGAAGATGTTGAAATAGAACAGAAGCTACTAGACCTCGTAGGCCGCTTCGCATTGTTGGTTACGATATGAAACAGATTAGGAGGAAGATGGTGAAGCTAGTGAAAGTACAGTGGAGCGAAAGTAATGATAATTGTACGTGAGAGAGGGAGGACAACATGAGGACCAAGTGTCCGGAGCTCTTTGGATGGTAAGAACAATTGTTTATTGTATCTACTTTTACCATTGTATATTATTTTTGATGAATTAGTATTCCGCATGCTAGGGTAGGCAATTGGTTGCATGGTTGCTTGTTTGACATGGTTGATGGTTGCTCGTGATTGGTAGGCATGCAGAATAACTATGCTGCTTGTACCTTGATTTGTTTGGGATTTCGGGAGCCAAATTCCTAAAATGGGAAGAATGTAACGACCTACAATTTTTGTATTGAAGGATGGTAAGATATTTCTATTTTATTCATATGCGATCGTATGATTCTATATGGGATATGACTCTTAGGAGAATTTTACACACTGTGTTTTTCCTAAATTTCTATGTGACCGTTTTGACACTAAAAATCTTATTTGGGCTATAAGTTTTAATAGGAGTTGAATTAGCGTCTCAAACTAGTTCCATTGCTTCAGGATGATGGTTTCCCATTTCGTAGAGTGGTGATAATAGAAAAATGGACTTACAGTTAGGGAGTTATGCTTGTTTTAAGTTTTGAAAACTACTAGTCAAGTTTAGTATGTAATTAGTGAAGCCTATTAGTTAGTCCATTAGTCTAATTAGAGTATCATTATAAATAAGGGCCATGAGGGTCAAATGATAACTTTTCCTCTCATTCTAAATCAGGTCTAAACCCTAATTAGCCCTAAATCCATTTTAATTTCATTCAAAATCATCCAAATTACTCTCTAAATCAAACCGGATTAGAGATTAGAGAATAGATCATCAATTAGAAGATAGAGATCATCCATTTGGCCGATTTGCATTACTTTGGTTTGCTGTTCGGATTAGATCTACACCCATATTGGTTGAATTTGGTAATTTGTGAGTGGTTTATGCCTTTTCACTATATTGTGCATTTATATGGTATAATTGTACGATTTAACATGTTTTAAATCGAATTTTGGCCATAAAATTTTTTCTAACTTTCATTACATGTTAAATTATGAAAGTGATCTAGATTGATTAGAAATTACTATTGCTTATGCTCATATATTCATGTTATATGTAGATATATGCTGTAAATTGACATATTTATCTTGTTTTGATGGATTGCTTGTTCGATGGATGAAATTACTTGTTATTCTATGTTTGGATGATACGATTTGATGTTGGTTTTTAGTGTTGTGATTGCATAAGAAGTTAGGTTAGAGAGTCGAGCATATCAAAGGCACATATGGTCAGAATTGGACAAAACTTGGTGGGGAAGGTCTAGAGTGTAGGGAGAGCTCGGGTCAAAATTGTGAGCTCCAATTCTTTAAGTACACATCTCAGCATCTACGTGAGAGGTCGGTACCAAAATGCAAAGTTGAGTCCAATTTAGCGATGACTTTGGGAAGCACAATGGTATTGCTAGTAAAGGTTGCCTATGGTATTGGAATGGTGATTGATCAAGGGCTTAAGGCTATAATGACTTGTTTCTAGGATATGAAGATGATTGCTTTAAGTAGTAGACTTGCTCTATGATGACATGTTTTGGGTAGAGAGGTCGGGGTCAAAGTACCTAGGCATGGAGTATTAGAAGCTACTCTAAGCATGATAGTAGCGCATTATTATTATTCTATTTGTGTCGTTGGTATATGGCGGTCGTCACAGCTACTCTAAGCAGGTTCATTTCCAAAGCAACCGATAAGTGCAAACTATTCTTCGACCAAGTGAAGAGGCGTAAAATCGAATGGATTGAGGAATGCAAACTCGCGTTCTAGAATATGAAGGACCATCTAATTAGCTCCCATATCCTAACAAAACCGGTAATAGGTGAGGACTTGTATGTATATTTTGCTACAACTGATAAAGATGTAAGTGTTATAGTGGTTCGAGAAGATGAAGGGACCCAAAGGCCCATCTACTTCACAAGAAAGCGTGTATAAGCAGCAGAGCTCAAATATTCAGTCATTGAAAAGTTAGCTTACAACCTACTTCTCATAGGAAGAAAGTTGCGGCCCTACCTTTAAGCACATCCCATCAAAATCCTCATAGATAAACTGCTAAGGCAAATACCACAGAAACCAGAAACATTGGGTCGCTTGCGAAAGTGGACAATGGATCTCAGCCAGTATGACATCTCTTATTATTCGAGAACAGCAATCAAAGGTCAAGCACTGACAGATTTCATCATGGAATGCATATTCCCAATTAAGCCCAAATTTTAGGAAGAAGCACCCACTCTATAGTTTTGGAAATTATTTGTGGATGGAGCATGAAACGAACAAGGGGCAGGATTGGATATGTGTTGATTAATCCTAATAAGCAGAAACTATATGGATCGGTGGATCTTGGATTTAATGTTACCAACAACATGGGAGAATATAAGGCTCTCCTCGTAGGCTTAAGGATGGCTCAGATAATGAAGGTAACTCATATTAAAATTCATAGTGATTCCCAATTAGTTGTGAACCAAGTATAGGGTAATTACCAAGCAAAAGAGCCACTTCTAGCTAAATATGTGGAACATTCCAAAAAATTATTAGAGAAGTTCGGATAGTTTGATGTAGAGCAAATTCCACGTGAGAACAACTCTTCTACTGACTCATTAGACAAGCTTGCTAGCACAAAAGTGGCAAATGAAATGAAAGCTATTCCAATAAGGCATTAAGCTGAACCAAGCACCACTGAAGCTAACCAAATATCAGTCCCAACTAGGGCCCAACGAGCAATAATATGGGAAGCTCAGGACCAGGAAACAGAGGAAAATTGAGAGCAGCCTCCAATTGAGCCTACACCTCAATAGATAGAAGAGAACTCGCGGATGACCCTTATCAAACAATTATTAATTGATGGAGTCCTACCCCCAAACATGAACGTATCAACTATCTTTAATAGAATTGCATGATTTTTAATTGTTTAATTGATCTTTGTTTGGATTAGATATAGTTCAATTTGTGATTTGTTTGAAGTGTTTGAATTGCTTAAAATGCAAAGAAGATACCGTCCAATTGGATTTTTTCACCTCCAGTCCGTTCAGGTCTGGAATTAGAGTTTAGGAATGAGTTAAAACTGTATTGGAGTGCTTGGGATCGCGGAAAATGATCCGGCGATGACTGGAAGTTCGTCATGGAGCAGATTGCTCCAGAAACAACTTCCAAGAGTCGACTGGTAAGCTTCCCCAGTCGACTAGTACCAGTTCACTGGTGATAGTAACCAGTTGGATGCTGGGTAGTATTCTTGAGTTGTTTCGCTTAAGGTCTGTCGTCTTGACTTGTGATGGTTTGTGGTTTCTGCTGTGACTTTCTGGTGATGGTTTGGATTCTTGGATATGTTTTCAACTCGAGATTCTGGAATATTGTCTTGAGTTAATAAAATTGATTTTTATATCGTCATGAAATCAATTTGAGTTTTAATATGTATATATGTGCTTTCAAAGGAAAAGGAAGTATTTTAAATAAATAATGTGATTTGGTTATAACTCTAAATTTGACTTAAAAACAAGTATAATTTGGAACGAAGGTTTTTATAAAAGAAATTGAAAGTTTAAAAGTTTTAAATAAACTCGTTGAGATTAATATATATAGATATTGCTTTAAAACTATTTTTTAATTCTCCAAAAATACGATTTCACATTATTTAATATATATTAAGAGATATAGTTCAGGTTCTCTAGTGATATCCATAATGAGCGAGACTTACTAGCTTCTAGTAATCCTTGCCAACTATCTCTAATAAGACTGCATGTGTTTTAATTGTTGAATTGATCTCTATTTGGATTAGATATGGTTGAATTTGTGATTTGTTTGAAGTGTTTGAATTGCTTCAAATGCAAAGGAGATGTCGTCCATTTGGATTTTGGTTACCTCCAGTTCGTTCAGGTTTGGAATTAGAGTTTAGGAATGTGTTAAAACCGTATTGGAGTGCTTGGAGTCCCGGTGCTGATCCGATGATGACTGGAAGTTCGTCATGGAGCAGATTGCTCTAGAAATGATTTTCAAGAGTCGACTGGTAAGCTTCTCCACTCGACTGGTGATAGTAACCAGTCGGCTGTTGGGTAGTATTATGGAGTTGTTTCGCTACAGGTTTGTCGTCTTGACTTGTGATGATTTATTGTTTTTGTTGTGACTTTTTGGTGATAGTTTTGATTATTGGATATGTTTTCAACCCGAGATTCTAGAATATTGTCTTGAGTAAATAAAAATTGATTTTTATATCTTTATGAAATCAAGTTGAGTTTTAATATGTATATATATGCTTTCAAAGAAAGAGGAAGTATTTTAAAGCAAAAAACATCAGGCCCCATATTACTCCTTCTTTGATGGCATATTATACAAGGGAGGGTTCTTTACCCCTTATCTTAGATGCATTTCCAAAGAAGAGGGGATACGAGTCATGAGCGAAGTACATGAAGGGCAGTGCGAGGATCATTTCAAAGGGGCCAAATTAGCTAAGAAGGTACCGAGGCATGGTTATTACTGGCCTATAGCGCTTCAAGATGTGAAGGAATAGGTGAGAAGATATGAAAGATGTCAAAGGTTTGTAAGTATCCCAAGGTATCCTTCTCATAAGCTCATCCCATTAGCCAGCCCATGACCCTTTGACATATGAGGCATAGATTTGATAGGTCCACTTCCTATGTCAAATAGAGGGGCGAGGTATTCTATAGTGGAAATAGACAACTTCACCAAATTGTTAGAAGCAGAACCCCTAGCTATGATCACCACGAAGATGATAGTTACTTTTGTGGTAAGAAACACAATCACTAGGCTCGTGATCCCCTACAAAATAACTTCAGATAATGGAACCTAGTTTGGAAGAAAGGAATTCACAGAGCTCCGTGAAAGGAACGGGATAATAAATTTTTTTTCCTCATTCGCACACCCATAAGCAAATGGGTAGGTCGAAGCAGCAATTAAAACTATCAAAAAATTTCTTAAGAAAAGTCTATAAAAGGAAAAAAGGAAGTGGGTAGAGGATTATCTTTAGTAATATGGGCTTATAGGACCTCATCCAGATCTCCAACCGGTCATACACCCTTCTCCCTATCCTATGGCTACCCTCACATAGGAGAATATCATACGCAGAAGGGCAAAACAAAGAATTAAAAGAAGCCGCTCTCGATCTTATTCAATAAAAAATAAATGAGGCAGCAGTTATATCCACCGCATACTGACAAAGGATGGCAAGAAGCTACAGTGCTAGGCTCTAGGAGAGAAATTACTACGAGGGAGACCTGGTACTGTAAAGAGTAATTGTCAATACCAAGGACGCAGCAGATAGGTCCTTAGGCCCAAATTGGGAAGGTCCTTTGGCTATAGCAGAAGCCTTGGTTAAGGGGACATACTGGCTATCAAAACCTGATGGAAATCTAGTTTCGAGAATATGGAATTCAGAGCACCTTAGGCCTTATTTTGTATAATCTATATTACTTGTATAATAAACATTGCAATTACTGTGAAAAACGGTAATACAATGAACATGATGTAGGGATATTAGACGATCCAAACCAGTATAAAAATCTTTCTGTGTTATCTTTACTAAAATAGTTAACAACGTTGGGTTTTAGAACACACTACCCATCTCCTCAACCAAATAGTTACACTAGACATAAGGATATTAGACGGCCTGAACTAGTACAAAAAGCCATGCACATGAATTAAAAGGTTTTAAAAAAACACACAACCTAACTTCACATTCAAAACATAGTCCACCTCTAAATAACGAGGCAGGTTGTGTGTACTGGCCCGTATTTTACATATTAGAGGATCGTAAAATATTTTTACTTTAATCGTATGAAGTAGTATAATTATATAATTTTGGTATATTACTCTTAGAGACATTTTAAACAACTATGATTTTCCCAAATTCTATGTGACCATTTTGACCATGAAAAATCTTGTTTGAGCTATAACTTTTGATAGGAGTGGAATTATGTTCTCAAATTAGTTCCATTGCTTCAGGATGATGGTTTTCAATTTCGTAGGGTGGTCTAATAGAAAATTGGACTTATGGTTAGGAAGTTATGTCTATTTTAGGTTTTGAAAAACCGATGGTCAGAATTAGTGTGTAATTAGTGAAGCCCGTTAGTTGGCTCATTAGTCTAATTAGAGAATCACTATAAATAGGGGCTGTAGGAGTCAAACGAAAATTTTCATTCTCATTTTAAATCAAGTCTAAATCCTAATTAGTCCTAAATCCATTTTAATTCATCCATATTTCTCTCCAAGTCCAATTAGATTGTTGATTAGCAATTAGATCATAAACTTGAAGATAGAGATCATCGATTTGCTTGATTTGAAGTGCATTCCTTTGTTTTTCGGAATGGATCTACTCCCATATTAGTTGAATTTGGTAATTGGTGAGTGGTTTATGCCTTCTCACTATACTATGCATGTTTATGTTAATACCTCAGTTATTTATTTTGATGATAGCAACCTTGATAATAATTGGATACTTGTTTTGCCAAGTTATACAGTATATAGTGCAGGATATTGTACAGGTGTTGAATCAAAGACTGTATAGTATAAAGACTCAAAGAATGGACATGAAGACTTTTGAGTATAAAGTTCAAGATATGAAGATCTCAAGACTACAGTAAAGTTTATAGAGTCATAGAATATTGTTAAAGTCCCTAGTAGCAATTTTTGATATATATTTCTCATTTTCTAGTCCTTTATCTTTAAAATAAAATATATTTTTAAAATATATCTAAAAATATTTTATAAAAATTGGTTAAAATGTTTATAAATTATGTTTGAACTATTTTACAAAGTATCAAATTATTTTACATAGTATAAGATTTTTAAAACATTTTAAAAAAACAAGTTTTCAAATTACACTAGTCTATGTCGATATATAGGCAGATGATATGTCGACATACATACTGCAATTTTGAAATTCAAATTTTAAAACGAATTGTCTATTCGTCGTAACTCTTCGCAAATGGACATGTCTATTTATTCTTTATATATAGGGGGTTTTCACATGAATTTTAAACAACTACTTTCTTATTATCTTTTCTCCTCTTACTCTGCCAAAATTTCTAGTGAAAAATATATACAAATATTCTCAAATTCAACCAGAATCAATTCAATCTCCATTGTATTGATTCTCTACTATTTACTATCTGATTCAATCATCTCTCTCTCAATCAATGATCAAAGTGTTGTCCAAGAGGCTATTTGATTCATTATAACCAAAGATCAAGAAATTATCTTTGGAAAAACCATCAAACTCTAGTTGTATTTGCTTAGGTGTGATTGTAGCTCGTTCAGATCAATTGGGTGTGCATAATAGCTAGGAAATCCGAGTGGGTATGCTTGTAGCCTGTCCAAATAAAGTGGATGTACCCTGAGCCCAGAAAATCAGGAGGGTGTGTCTCATAGCCTCAAAATCAAGATTGTAATTGGGTTTGCTGTCTACTTGTTTAAAGATTGGTATTTGTAAAGAAATATGTACAAGCAAATGTACGGGACTGGACGTAGAGTAACTCCGAAATAGTATAAAAATCATGGTGCAATCTCTCTAATTCTTTACTTTTTACTTTACTGCATTTACATTTATCTATGTTTGCATCTGTGATTGTTGATTCTGCATTGATTAATAATAATCTAGAAAGTATTTTAAAAAGATTCATGATAATTAGAAAACACTATTCACCCTTTCTCTAGTGTTTAATTAGCCTTAAGATCTATAATTTCGCAGCCAAAATTTTATATCAGAGCACTAGGTTTTCTAAAACTTATAATTTGATTTTTGAAAAGTTTTAATGGATAACGACACTGTTAGTACATTTGTTAACACTTTTGTCGAAGGATAATCTACTACTAGACCCTCACTTTTTAATGGCAGTAATTACACTTATTGGTCATGTAGGATGAAGATCTATTCACAATCTAATGGTTTAGATATTTAGAATGTTACACAAAATGGTTTAGTGTAATGACCCTAAAAGAAAAAAAAATGAAAGTTACATTTATTTTAGGAATTTCTGAAATTATAAAATATATAATGCATTAAAACAGAAAAAAACTTGTTAATAAATAAAATGTGCATAGGAGCTTCTGTTTGATAAAATGCAAGAAGTTAAGGTGATTAAAAATTGGGACTCAAAACAAATATAGTTCCATGTCCAAAGAATTATATAAATACATATATATTTAATATATGAGGTGTTTTCTGTTTTATTTAAAGACAGAATAAAATGAAGTTTAATATAAGGTTTAAATGTCTTATATATTTATACTAGAAATAATTAGCATGATATATGTGATTTTTTTTAAACACATAAAGGTGTATGAGGAGTTGCTGTTTTAACTAAAGGCAGAAAAAAAAAATATACAGGATCAAATATGAATTTTATATTTATTTCAAGCAAATAACATAGTGTGAATGATTTTTACATCACATGATTATGTATGATAATATGTATGATTGAATGGAAATGGTAGTTAAGTAGAAAACACAAGGGGGTTTGCAGTTTCTTTAAACTTAGAAGAAATAAAAATAAACAAGGGGTCACATTCATATGGCATGAGTAAAATAGAGTCATGAAACTAGCATGAAGTGTTTAAAATGCTTGATTCCCGAAATAACTAATTGAGGTAACCAGAAGTGTGCATTCCCAATTAAGGACCACACAGGGAAATGATTTGTGCATGAATATCTAAGGGCATCAAGGAAATTACCCATTTTTCCTAAACCCTAGAATGGTCTTATAATACCTGCACATAACCATATCCACCATTCTCTCGGGATCAAAACAAAAATAAAATAAAATAGGAGAAATATTAGCTTGAAACATTGGAGGATTTGCTGTTCAGGGGATTAAGGCAGTAAAAGGAGAACACTATGTGAGTATTTATCCCTTTGTATGCAATGGCATTAAGTCCTCTTGTAGGCAGCCTAAAATGTTATAAATCATCTAAAATCTCTGAAATGATTTGTTATGGGTGAGATGGATGTTTGTTTGTGCATTCTTGTTTGGGGTTTTAATCTGTATATGGGTTTTCAAAGTTAAAATGGTTTGAGCATTTTTGTTCTATTTTATTATTATGAAGTATGGATCTAAATTATTTAGGAAATAGGCAGCAAGACAGTGATCTAGCTCATGTTTATTTCTTGGATAATGAAGCATGAAACTAAATATTCTTATCATAAGTCAGAGGAGAATTTCTGGGTTTTTGAGGGATTTCCTTAATAAAACTCTTATTCATATATTCACAATAATATAGAAGCTTAATAAAATAAGCAGAAACTGGAGGGGGATTTATTAAAGAAAATTAAATTGGTCATTTGGGAGTTAGTCAATGATCTGCTTGCTTCAGGTGGGAGTAAGTATATGCATGGTGCAATTGCACCCTGAGGCCTTTGTGTGTTGGAATAAATTAAATAACCTGGGAGTTTCCTTCACAATGCATACATGGTGTTCATTTGACAAGGAGTTAAAGACCATAAAATAAATGAAGAATGGAGTTTAAAAAAATCTGGATTATAAATATCCAGATATGGAGTTAAATCAATCAAGTTTAAATATTGTGCTTTGATTAATTGCTGGGTGAGATTGGGAGTATAAAATCTGAGTTTACTTATTCAGAAATGAAGAAAAATGAATCAAGAATTATATATATATATATATATATATATATATATTTATTTATTTTGATTGTTTGCTGGGTATTATTTGAATGAATGAATGTATCTTTGTATCACTTGGTATTAACCAATAATATGCTAAGTATGAAATATGCTAAATTAGGAAGACATTGCAAGTTCACCAAAAATTATGAATATGTGTATAAATTTGATAAATGCTCATACCAGTGAAAACTGACCCTTTTGTTTGCCCTTGCAATCATCTGGGTGTCTCGTTAAAATTGGGGCAGCTCAGTGAATTGCTTGCAGGAAATTGAAGTTGGCTTGATGGATGAAGAAGGCATTAGCTGCTAGTATAAATAAAAGAAACCAGTTTTAAATTTGCAGTTGTTTTGTAATGAATTTATTAGTCAGATTTCATGTTGTAGTTAAAAATTAATTGTAGGGAGTTTTCTAAGTATTTGGATTAAAATATGTACTTAAGTAAACTTGTTTTGAATGACTATTGATGATGTTTGGTTAACTGCTGATTTTATGAATGTTTGATTTGGAGAAACAAGGGGATGGACATATCATATAAATATGATATGTGTATGTGATAATCTCTGATTTTTATTGCCTGAATTTATATTATGCTTTATGAAAATTAAAGAGCTAAGGTGGTTGATTTAAAAAAAATGAGCTCACAAGATTTGAGTAGGGGTATTCAAGAGAAATGAATTTGTGCATGGCAGGTGTTCGTCGATGGAAATTCTATCGGTTTAGAAAACCGTCGAACGAATTTAAATTAAAATATAACCGCAAGCGCACGGTGTACGAATGTAGCACGTGGCGAATACGGGTCGATCCGCAGGGAATTGATGATTTTAAAAATCTATTCAATCAAATTAAACCAAAGTCAAGAGATTGTCAAGCTAAAAAAAATGAGAAAACTAACAAACTAACAACTACAAATGTGAATGAAAACTATGAGAATAAATTGACAATTTAGAGATAATTCCACTCTTTAGATCACATAAATCAACAAAATGAAGTTATGATCTCTCTTTTCTTTGTCATTAGTTAGCTTAATTGATGTGCTTATCATAAGTACGACATATTTGTGCTATTACTTAGCTCAACATAAGCCATCAAACTATAACACACCCCTTAAACCACTTACTAACTCATATAAAAATGATAACAAAGTTGAAAGCAAAATCTATTTTAAGTATGGCCTATTAACTATTAATTAGAAATATAGACCATCAAATTTTAATCTCAACATTCACTTCATTACCATCATCATATGTAGATGAAGAGGTAATTTGTGTTGGTGATTGTTTTAGTATAGCCTATTTGGTGTCAACAATATAGGCTATCAAATTCAAAGCAAAAACAACAAGTTAGCCACTTCATACATTCTCATTAAAGCACAAAAAGAGAGTATAAACATCAAAATGTTGAAGCTACATGATTAGAGGCTTCGTTACCCCTAAATTGAAGGGATTAGCCTCTCATTTGTGTTATCATATCAACACTTGTAGCTTGCAACATGAAATAAACAAAAACAAAAAGAAGAGGAAAATGAAAGCTAATGGAAAAGAGAACTATTCTACTTGCATAAAAGAAAAGAGATCTACACTACAACATGAAAGGAAATAAACAAGAAAAGGAAAAGGACATGTATTAAATTGCATAAAAAAAGTTACATGAAAAGAAAATGGCTAAGTAGCCATGAAAAGAGAAAGAGAGCTTTCTTTTATTTTGAGCCTAAAACTAAACTAAAGATAGACTAAGAGGAGAGAGAGGGTTACATGAAGATATGGGGTATTTATACAAGTGTTAAACCCTAATTCATATTTTTGGGGAATGCCCAAAATACCCTTGTAGGAAGTGTGGTGGCCAAGTTATCATTAGCTTCAATAATTCCTCACTTAAATGTACATGAAGCCATTAATTCCATAAGCATGTGCATTAGCCTCTAATTTGTACATTAAGGTAGGTGGGTAGGTGGGGTCCTCCATTATCTTCACTTTGAATTATTTCCATCTTCATTTGTTCTCTTCACTCTTGTGCATGCATATATCATCATGTAACCACTTGTATATGAAGCCAAATTCCTATAAAAAATATAGAAATTTCTAATTAAATTTTCTCAAATTAATATATGCACAAAAATGTCCATTTTGCCCTTGGATGAAGATGAATATGTGACGATTTGAAAATAATATGAATTTTGGTTTAAACAAGTTAAAATACCCGATATGATCATTTATTTAACTTAAATAGATTAAATATGGTGGTAAAAATATACACATTTACGTGCACATCAGCAGGTAAGTGATACAGGCTGGTGCATGAATTTTGGAATAAGAATCAATTAACATGCATTTGTGTATTTGATTTCAAAAAAATATATGAAAGAAATAAACCTGGAAGTAATTGTATTTTTGGTTAATAGATTGAATGTATATGTATGCATTTCCAGGAATTTAAATTAGGTAGAAACATGCTTGTGTTAGGAATAGATCTTTGTAAAAGTTTGTTAATATGAGGAATATGGGTTTGCAAGTGGTAAAAGAGGGACTATGGCCGGCCTAGATGGCCATGGGTCAAACTCTTGTAGCCTGGAACCATTTTATTTCAACTCATGAAGTGTAAGTGTTTCCAGATCAAAAAAAAACTCCAAGCAACACTCAAATGACCCCGAGTATTTTCAATAAAACACCAAGTACTCAAGTCTGCACTATGTTAAACTTAAAAGTGCAGCATGGCTTTAATTGTTCAACCTGAAATGGTAAATAGGAATTAGTTCCAATGATCATGCCTGCAAGTATAATTTTTGAAGTGATTTCATACAAGTACTTGATAACTATCATAAGAACAATTAAATACCATTTTTGTGAAAATAGACTTATTTAGGCAGAAAGTCTAGAAACCATGAAAAAAAATGCACTGTGCTATGCAATATTATACATATAAGTATTATAATTGCTAAAAATCTATCTCTTGTAGTAGAACAAATTGGGGAAGAAATAAATGGTTATGTTGACAACATATATGGTATTTTGTTGCCTGTCGGATTCAAATCCTCTTTGCAAATTTGTTAGCTCTGAAAGGCAAAGGGAAACAATTACATATCATCAAATATGTAATTGTCTTAATATGTTTTGTGCACTGATATGATTATATTGGTAAATCCAGGGTCTTGGGAAAAATATTTGGAAATTATTTAAATATTCAAATATAGAAGAAATGGGGTTTAGTGGTGAATCCCTTTTGTATGCTTTAAAAAAAAATCTATGTGTTTTAGAGTAGGGTCACCACAGTTGGTATCAGAGCTATGTTTTAAATAACATAGTAAATATTATTGTATGCATATGGATGTTTGAATGCATTATTTGAATTATTGGTGTTGGATGCTTTTGTTTTATGTCTGAATAAAAAAAAATGTGTGCATGTGATACATGCACAGTGTGCACAGAAATAAAATAAACAAAGTAAAGACACCAAGAATGATGGGGGTAAATAAACTAACATGAAAATCATATTTATAGCAATATGGTAGGAACAAGACATCACACAGGTGCAGGACCATCACATGGGCCACCTGTGATAAACATGGAGGATTTTGTGAGAGCTTTGAGAGATGGAATAGCACTAAGGCATGACAAGCCTCATGAGGAGCACTCCAAACTGCTTAAGACATGCACCAATTTGGGAGGAAAGGATTTGAAGGCACTGAAGGAGCTATGGGTGTTCAAACTTGGATAAGAACTATGGAGAGGGTCTTTGCAGATATGCAAGTCAATGACCAAAGGAAGAGACAGATAGCTTCAAGGAGGTTGAAGGGGGTTGCACTGGATTGGTGGGAGGTTGTGATAGCAGGAAGGCCAGAGAATAACATCACCTGGGATGAATTCAAAGTCATGCTTGAGGCTAGGTTTGTCCCAACATCTGCCAAGGCCATGCTGCTAGAAGACTTTATTAGATTAAGGCAAGGAGGCATGAGTGTGAATGAGTATACTCAGAAATTTGAAGGATTGTCTAAGTATGGAATGGTGTTAGTAGGGAATGAAGAAGCAAAGAATGCAAGGTACATTCAAGGCTTGAACCCTAGTCTGTCAAGGGCAATGTTGCCATATAAGGATAAAACCTTTGATCAAGTAATTGATCTAACTCTCTCATTTGAGCAACATGAAGCCACCAGAGAGAAATTCAGGAACATGAAGTTCAACAAGAAGAACGGAGTTCAGAACAAGGTGCAACCTTATGACAAGAACAAGGCAAACAAAGGAGTTAAGAAGGGGGAAGGAGCAGTAGCACCTGAAAGCAAGAAACTCACTCATTGTTTTAATTGTGGAAAAGCTGGACATTATAGTAACCAATGTCTTGACCCTAAAATACCTAGAGGAGGCTGCTATAATTGTGGAAGGATGGGTCATCTAAAGAAGGATTGCCCAGAGACTAATAGAAGAACATCAAGGATAGGAGCTTTGGCAGCAAACAACACTGGAAATGTTGGGCAACTTGAAGGTATAATTTTTATTCATACCCAACCAATATCAGTAATATACGACACTGGTGCCTCACATTCACTAATATCTCTAGAAATTACAAAGAAGTTAGCACTTGCTTGTGTTTCTATTGATCAACCCTTAACTGTACACAGCCCCATAGGGAGTTATTGTATGTTAAGGATGAAGTGTATGGGTCTGAAATTAATTATAGGGGGTTATGAATTTAATTTAGATCTACATACTTTAAATTATCCTGGTATTGGGGTTATTTTGGGGGTGGATTGGTTAATGAAAAATAAAGCAATTTTAAATTTAGAAAATCTTACTATTTCATTGGAGACAAATGAAGGCAAAAGAATTACAATTCTAAGTGAAATAGAAAAGAATACATGTTTTAATAAAATCTGGAGTATTAATGAAGTTCAAAAGGAATTAAAAATAGAGGAAATCCCAGTAGCCAATGAATATATAGATGTGTTTGGAGAAGTGAGGGGAATTCCTCAAAACAGGCCAGTTGAATTCAGAATAAAATTAATGCCAGGAACTAGCCCAATCATTAAGAAGCCTTATAGAATGGGTCCAAAAGAGTTAGTGGAATTAAAACACCAACTAGAAGAGTTAGAAGAGAAGGGGTTCATAAGATCAAGCAGTTCTAGTTGGAGTTCCCCAGTGCTCTTTGTTAAGAAGCATGATGGAACAATGAGGATGTGTGTGGATTATAGGGATTTAAATAAGGTGACCATCAAGAATAAGTATCCACTGCCTAGAATATATGATCTATTTGATCAACTGCATGAAGCTAAAATATTTTCAAGGCTAGACTTAGCCTCTGGCTTTCACCAAATGAAGGTTGCAGAGGAAAGCATTGAGTACACAGCCTTTAACACAAGATATGGCCTTTATGAATTTCTAGTAATGCCATTTGGTTTAACCAATGCTCCCTCCTATTTTGTAAATTTGATGAATAGAATTTTTAGAGACTTTTTGGATAAATTTGTTTTGGTATTTATAGATGACATATTAATTTATTCAAAGTCAGAAAATGATCATGCTATGCATCTACATTTAGTATTATCCAGGCTTAGAGAACATGAATTAAAAGCCAAGTTCTCAAAGTGTATATTTTGGCAACATGAAGTGAAATTCTTAGGACACATAGTGTCACAGCAAGGGGTGAGTGTGGATCCAAGCAAGGTCATTGTAGTTCAATCATGGAGTAGACCCAAAACAGTGACTGAGGTGAGATCATTCTTAGGTTTGGCAGGGTATTATAGGAGGTTCATCAAGGATTTTTCAAGAATAGCCACGCCAATGACCAAGCTAACAAAGAAGAACCAACCATATGTGTGGACTGAGCAGTGTGATGAAGCCTTTGAAAAATTGAAGAAATCATTGGTGGAGGCTCCTGTCTTGCAAATCCCAGAGGTAAATGAAGGAATGATTGTATACACTGATGCTAGTGGGTCTGGGTTAGGTGCAGTGCTCATGCAACATGGCAAGGTGGTGGCATATGCATCAAGACAGCTTAAACCCAATGAGACCAAATATGCAACTCATGATTTAGAATTAGCTGCAATAGTGTTTGCATTAAAACTTTGGAGGCATTATTTGCTTGGGGCAAAATTTGAATTATTCACAGATCATCAAACATTGAAGTATTTATTTTCTCAAAAAGATTTGAATATGAGGCAAGCAAGGTGGTTGGAGTTTCTAGCTGCATATGATCTAGATATTTTGTACACCCCTGGAAAAGCTAATAGAGTGGCAGATGCTTTGAGTAGAAATCATATTAGATTAGCAAGTTTGATGATTGATGAATTTAAAGACCTAGCAGTGCTTGGGGAGGCAGATATATATAGCAAGGATGGAGTGAATTTTAAAGAGCATGGTGATATGGTGGAGTATGGTACACTGGGATTAATCACGGTGAAATCTAACCTGGTGGAGAAAATTGGTGGCATGCAAGACCAAGATCAAAATTTAAAGGAGAAGAAAGAAATGTTATTAAATAACATTGAGTCAGAGAATTTTAAAATAGATCCCAAGGGATATTTGAGGAAAAATGAAAAGCTTTGTGTACCAGACTTTACAGAATTAAAGGAAGAAATCATGAATGAGCATCACAAAACCAAGTACACCATACACCCTGGTGGCACTAAAATGTATCATGATTTGAAAAGGAGCTACTGGTGGCCAGGAATGAAACAAGCAGTGGCAAAATATGTGGCAAAGTGTTTAACCTGTCAGCAAATCAAGGCAGACTATCAAAAGCCCTCTGGCATGTTGCAACCTTTGGAGGTACCTCAGTGGAAGTGGGAAAGTATTTCCATGGATTTTGTGGATGGTTTGCCTAGAACCAAGAAAGGTAATGATAGTATATGGGTAATTGTTGAAAGACTCACCAAGTCTGCTCACTTTGTCCCTGTCAGGTCAGACAGAAATGCACATAGGCTTGCACAATTATTTATTAAGGAAGTGGTGAGATTGCATGGCATACCAAAGACCATTGTAAGTGATAGAGACACTTTGTTCACCTCAAGATTTTGGGAGAGCTTCCAAGAAGCAATGGGAACTCAACTTTGTTTAAGCACTGCCTACCATCCTCAAAGTGATGGGCAGCCAGAGATAGTGAATAAAATACTGGAAGATTTACTTAGAGCATGTGTGCTTGATTTTGGGGGTAATTGGGAGGATCATATCCACTTGGCAGAATTCACTTACAACAATAGCTATCAGTGAACAATAGGAATGGCTCCCTTTGAAGCCTTGTATGGGAGACCCTGCATGTCTCCTGCCTGTTGGTTGGATGTGGGAGAGGGTGTAATATTGGGGCCAGATCATGTTAAAGAAACTTCCAACATGATTGAGTTAGTTAGGCATAGGATGAAGGCAGCACAATCAAGACAAAAGTCTTATGCAGATAGAAAGAGGAAGCCAATGGAGTTTGAAGTAGGAGAGTATGTTTTTCTAAAGGTATCACCAATGAAGAAGGTATTCAGGTTTGGGAAATCTGGTAAGCTCTCACCAAGATTTGTAGGACCATATGAAGTCATACAGAGAATTGGTGCCATGGCCTATAAGCTTAAGTTACCAGAAGAATTGAGTGGTGTACATCTAGTATTTCATGTTTCTCAATTGAGAAAGTGGGTACATGATGAAGGAGCAATTTTAGAGTCACCCACTCAAATTCAAATTCATAAGAACTTGGTCTATGCAAATGAGCCAGTGGGGATTGTTGCTAAGGAAGAAAAGAGGCTGAGAAACAAGGTGATTAAACTGGTGAAAATTCAATGGAGCTTGGACACCAATGATTGTACATGGGAGGTTGAAGACAAAATGAGGGCTAAATACCCCAATTTGTTTTCTGATGGAGAGGTATGTTTAAGTAGCTTTATGATAGCTTTCTGAATATATTTTTTTTGCTTGCTTTCATAAAATGTGAGTATGGGGTTATGAAGTTAAAACAGACTATGGATTAGTGCATTTATTTGGAAAATTAGAGGGAATTATGGGGACATAATTCCTTTAAGGGGGAGGGTATGTAATGACCCTAAAAGAGAATAAAAATGAAAGTTACATTTATTTTAGGAATTTCAGAAATTATAAAATATATAATGCATTAAAACAAAAAAAAACTTGTTAATAAATAAAATGTGCATAGGAGCTTCTGTTTGATAAAATGCAAGGAGTTAAGGTGATTAAAAATTGGGACTCAAAACAAATATAGTTCCATGTCCAAAGAATTATATAAATACATATATATTTAATATATGGGGTGTTTTCTGTTTTATTTAAAGACAGAATAAAATGAAGTTTAATATAAGGTTTAAATGTCTTATATATTTATACTAGAAATAATTAGCATGATATATGTGATTTTTTTTAAACACATAAAGATGTATGAGGAGTTGCTGTTTTAACTAAAGGCAGAAAAAAAAATATACAGGATCAAATATGAATTTTATATTTATTTCAAGCAAATAACATAGTGTGAATGATTTTTACATCACATGATTATGTATGATAGTATGCATGATTGAATGGAAATGGTAGTTAGGTAGAAAACACAAGGGGGTTTGCAGTTTCTTTAAACTTAGAAGAAATAAAAATAAACAAGGGTTCACATTCATATGGCATGAGTAAAATAGAGTCATGAAAATGGCATGAAGTGTTTAAAATGCTTGATTCCCGAAATAACTAATTGAGGTAACCAGAAGTGTGCATTCCCAATTAAGGACCACACAGGGAAATGATTTGTGCATGAATATCTAAGGGCATCAAGGAAATTACCCATTTTTCCTAAACCCTAGAATGGTCTTATAATACCTGCACATAACCATATCCATCATTCTCTCGGGATCAAAACAAAAATAAAATAAAATAGGAGAAATATTAGCTTGAAACTTTGGAGGATTTGTTATTCAGGGGATTAAGGCAGTAAAAGGAGAACACTATGTGAGTATTTATCCCTTTGTATGCAATGGCATTAAGTCCTCTTGTATGCAGCCTAAAATGTTATAAATCATCTAAAATCTCTGAAATGATTTGTTATGGGTGAGATGGATGTTTGTTTGTGCATTCTTGTTTGGGGTTTTAATCTGTATATGGGGTTTCAAAGTTAAAATGGTTTGAGCATTTTTGTTCTATTTTATTATTATGAAGTATGGATCTAAATTATTTAGGAAATAGGCAGCAAGACAGTGATCTAGCTCATGTTTATTTCTTGGATAATGAAGCATGAAACTAAATATTCTTATCATAAGTCAGAGGAGAATTTTTGGGTTTTTGAGGAATTTCCTTATTAAAACCCTTATTCATATATTCACAATAATATAGAAGCTTAATAAAATAAGCAGAAACTGGAGGGGGATTTATTAAAGAAAATTAAATTGGTCATTTGGGAGTTAGTCAATGATCTGCTTGCTTCAGGTGGGAGTAAGTATATGCATGGTGCAATTGCACCCTGAGGCCTTTGTGTGTTGGAATAAATTAAATAACCTGGGAGTTTCCTTCACAATGCATACATGGTGTTCATTTGACAAGGAGTTAAAGACCATAAAATAAATGGAGAATGGAGTTTAAAAAAATCTGGATTATAAATATCCAGATATGGAGTTAAATCAATCAAGTTTAAATATTGTGCTTTGATTAATTGCTGGGTGAGATTGGGAGTATAAAATCTGAGTTTACTTATTCAGAAATGAAGAAAAATGAATCAAGAATTATATATATATATATATATTTTGATTGTTTGCTGGGTATTATTTGAATGAATGAATGTATCTTTGTATCACTTGGTATTAACCAATAATATGCTAAGTATGAAATATGCTAAATCAGGAAGACATTGCAAGTTCACCAAAAATTATGAATATGTGTATAAATTTGATAAATGCTCATACCAGTGAAAACTGACCCTTTTGTTTGCCCTTGCAATCATCTGGGTGTCTCGTTAAAATTGGGGCAGCTCAGTGAATTGCTTGCAGGAAATTGAAGTTGGCTTGATGGATGAAGAAGGCATTAGCTGCTAGTATAAATAAAAGAAACCAGTTTTAAATTTGCAGTTGTTTTGTAATGAATTTATTAGTCAGATTTCATGTTGTAGTTAAAAATTAATTGTAGGGAGTTTTCTAAGTATTTGGATTAAAATATGTACTTAAGTAAACTTGTTTTGAATGACTATTGATGATGTTTGGTTAACTGCTGATTTTATGAATGTTTGATTTGGAGAAACAAGGGGATGGACATATCATATAAATATGATATGTGTATGTGATAATCTCTGATTTTTATTGCCTGAATTTATATTATGCTTTATGAAAATTAAAGAGCTAAGGTGGTGGATTTAAAAAAAAAATGAGCTCACAAGATTTGAGTAGGGGTATTCAAGAGAAATGAATTTGTGCATGGCAGGTAAGTGATACTGGCTGGTGCATGAATTCTGGAATAAGAATCAATTAACATGCATTTGTGTATTTGATTTCAAAAAAAAATATGAAAGAAATAAACCTGGAAGTAATTGTATTTTTGGTTAATAGATTGAATGTATATGTATGCATTTCCAGGAATTTAAATTAGGCAGAAACATGCTTGTGTTAGGAATAGATCTTTGTAAAAGTTTGTTAATATGAGGAATATGGGTTTGCAAGTGGTAAAAGAGGGACTATGGCTGGCCTAGATGGCCATGGGTCAAATCTTGTAGCCTGGAACCATTTTATTTCAACTCATGAAGTGTAAGTGTTTCCAAATTAAAAAAAAAACTCCAAGCAACACTCAAATGGCCTCGAGTATTTTCAATAAAACACCATGTACTCAAGTCTGCACTATGTTAAACTTAAAAGTGCAGCATGGCTTTAATTGTTCAACCTGAAATGGTAAATAGGAATTAGTTCCAATGATCATGCCTGCAAGTATAATTTTTGAAGTGATTTCATACAAGTACTTGATAACTATCATAAGAACAATTAAATACCATTTTGTGAAAATAGACTTATTTAGGCAGAAAGTCTAGAAACCATGAAAAAAATGCACTGTGCTATGCAATATTATACATATAAGTATTATAATTGCTAAAAATCTATCTCTTGCAGTAGAACAAATTAGGGAAGAAATAAATGGTTATGTTGACAACATATATGGTATTTTGTTGCCTGTCTGATTCAAATCCTCTTTGCAAATTTGTTAGCTCTGAAAGGCAAAGGGAAACAATTACATATCATCAAATATGTAATTGTCTTAATATGTTTTGTGCACTGATATGATTATATTGGTAAATCCAGGGTCTTGGGAAAAATATTTGGAAATTATTTAAATATTCAAATATAGAAGAAATGGGGTTTAGTGGTGAATCCCTTTTGTATGCTTTAAAAAAAATCTATGTGTTTTAGAGTAGGGCCACCACATTTAGATATACCTTTATTTGGTTTGTGTACTCTTGTTCATCACTATATTTACCTATATAGTATTTTGATACTCATTTATCGCTTACACCAGACTGTTGTCTGACCCAAGGTTTTATGCTTTGTTTCTTATTATCTTGGATACTCTTAAATGAGTATACTAGCTAATGTTAGTACTTAAGGATTTGTTTTTTATGACAACAACTTTAGGAAATCATATAAAATATAAATACTAATGTTTTAACAAGGTATATAGTATATAATGTAGGATATTAGACAGGTGTTGATATAAAAAGACTATACAGTATCAAGTAGAGGTTGAAGATTTAAAGATGTTGATATAGAGACTCAAGAATGAAGACTCATGAGTATTCAAGAGTTGAAGATTCCAAGATATTTCAGATAAGTTATATAGTCTATAATGTTTGTTAAAATTCTAATAACACTTGATCTCTCTCTCTCTATTTGAAGTTTTAAAATAGTTTTAAAATGTTTTGGTTTTTAAATATTCTTTTCAAAATATCTTTTAATAGTTTTTAAAATTCTTATACTTATTATTTTAATTTTTAATATTTTACCAAGTTACTGGTTTTATTAGATTTTGATTTATATCAGTTTATTTTTCAAAATTCTTATCATATAGTTTTACTTAAGTTTTATTATGATTAATAATGTATATATTTTATATTTAAACATATTTACAAAGTATAAAATTATTTCACAAAGCAGCACATTTTCAAAATAATATTTTAAAACGTTTGAAAATTACAAAGAGTATGTCGACAGACTCTAACCCTATAAGTCGGCATACTAGCCATGAGTTTCAAAAATAAAATTTCAAAAGAAGTGTTTATTTGTCGTATCTCTTCACGAATGGACATGACCGTTATTCCTCCATAACTACTTGTCTTCCCAGTGAATCTTTCAATCACTTTTCATTGTTCTTCTCTCCTCCTTCTTCTCTCCCATTTTCTAACACAAATTATAACTATACTCTGCCGAATTTCAACCAGAATTAACTCTATTGTGATTAGTTTGATTCTCTATCATTTTCTCTCTGATTTCTATCATTTCTCTCACTCCAATCAAGATCTAAGTGCTATTCAAGGATTATATGATCATTTGTAATCAAGATTGAAGTTTTAAGTTTTTAAATCTCTATCAAATTAAACCCATATACTTGTGGGTGTGACTCTAGCCCGTGAAATCAATTGGGTGTGATTGTAGCTCGTGAAATCAATTGGGTGTGCTTTGTAGCCCGTAAATCTAGTGGGTGTGCTTGTAACCCGGAAATCAAGCGGCTCTACCCAAAGGCCGGGATTCTGGAGAGTATATCTCATAGCCTTGAAATCGAGATTGTATTTGCATTTACTTATTGAAAAGAAATCCGTACAAGGAATTGTACGGGATTGGATGTAGGGTAACTCCGAACCAGTATAAAATCCTGGTGTGTTCTTTCCTTTTACTTTTACTACATTTACCGTTTATCTGTGTTTTTGATTCTGTGATTGTTTTTGTGATTGGTAATCTCATTATTCTAAGTATAATTTCAAAAGATTTCAAAACGATTCATATAAATTAGAAAATACTATTCACGCCTCCTCTAGTGTTGATTTTGCCTTAAGACCCCTATTCCACAATCTTACATTTGGTACCAGAGCCTTCATTTTCAAAGTATTCATAAACTGATTTTTGAAAAGTTCTAATGGCATTCTTTAATGATATTTTTAACACTATTTTTGAAAGGATAATTTGTAAAATCATCATTACAATGTTTCATAGATTTGCATCTATTCATTATGAAAAGTCACATGATCTATTGAAAAGGAATAAATTGCAGGAACTGATGTGTTACATCACTTTTGATGAACAAACATCTGATAATCAGACACTATAGATCAAACAGGATAAATGGATATTGGATAGTGGTTGTTCAGGACACATGACTGGAAATCCGGGGATTTTGAAAGGTATAGTTTACAAAGATAGAGGATCAGTCAATTTTGGTGATAATTCTAAAGGATATGTGATTGGCATTGGCAATGTCGGTAATTTTAAAACTCCTACTATTTCCAATGTCCTGTTAGTGAGGAATTTAAAACATAACCTATTAAGTATTAGTCAGTTATGTGATAAAGGTTTTAATATTAAATTAGTAAAAGGTAAATGTCACATTGAAGACAACGAGTCAAACATTATCTTTGAAGGTATTAGGAAACGAAATATTTATATATTAAGTATGAAAATCTCAAATGATAACTTATGTCTTTTGGCTGAAATAAGTGACCCTTGGATTTGGCATAAAAGATTTAGGCATTTGAATTTCAAACTTAATTCTAAAATTGCTAAAAATGATTTAGTTAGAGGTCTTCCCAAAATGAACTTCAAAGTTAAAAATCTATGCGATGCATGTCGATTAAGTAAACTTAGAAAAAGTTCATTTAAATCAAAAGATATGATTTCTACTTCTCATCCCCTTGAACATCATCACTTAGATCTTTTTGGTCCCTCTCAACTATAATCTATAAATCATAGTAGATATGTATTTATAATCGTAGATGACTATTCTAGGTTTACATGGACGATTTTCTTAAAACTTTAAAGTGATGCTTTTGAAATGTTTAAGATCTTTGTTTAACGAAATCGAAATCAAATGTCCAAAAAATTAAAACTATTCGAAGTGATCATGGTGGAAAATTCGAAAATGAAAATTTTGAGAATTTATGTAATAAGAAAGGTATAACCCATAATTTTTCATTTTCAAGAACATCACAACAAAATGGAGTAGTAGAACATAAAAATAGAATAATTCAAGAGTGCAATAGAACTATGATAAATAATAGTAATCAAACTAAGAACTTTTGGGCTGAGGCAGTTGGTACTGCATGTTATATACTAAATAGAATTTTAATAAGACCGTTAACTAAGAAAACTCCTTATGAACTATTTTATAATAAGAAACCTAAAGTATCATTTTAAAGTTTTTGGTAGTAAATGTTTTATTTTAAATACTAAAGATAATTTAGATAAATTTGATGCTAAATCAGATAAAGGAATTTTTATTGGATATTCAAATAGAAGTAAAGCTTATAGAGTTTTTAATACTATTGAAGATACACTACATATGTCATTTAATGAAAATTTCAAAATTCATAATCAAAATATTGATGAAGGAAAAAACATTGATAATGAAATTGAAAGTAATGACAATACTGAAACTTATAATAATAATGAAAATTTATATCCAAAACAAAGAACTAGATACTTAAGAGATCATCATGTAGAAAATATACTTGGTAATATTGAATCTGTTGTTAAAACTAGAAATCAATTAAACAAAATGAGTAATGTAGCTTTTATTTCAACCATTGAACCTTAAAATCCAAAGGAAGCATCAACAGATGATTCTTGGATTCTTGCCATGCAAGAAGAATTGAATCAATTCACTAAAAATGATGTATGGGAATTAGTCCCAAGACCTGAGCATAAGTCTATTATAGGCACTAAATACGTATATAGGAATAAAATGAATAAACAAGGAGAGGTCGTAAGAAATAAAGCTCGATTAGTTGCACAAGGTTGTTGTCAAGAGAAGGGTATAGACTTTGATGAAATCTTTGCACCTATTGCAAGATTAGAGGCTATAAGAATCTTACTTGCTTTGCTAACCATAATAATTTCAAATTATATCAACTGGATGTTAAACGTGCATTTTTAAATAGATTTATTAAAGAAGATGTATATGTAGAGCAACCCTCACTTTTCGAAGATGAAAAATTACCAAAACACGTTTACATATTAAAGAAAGCTTTATATGGTCTAAAACAAGCTCCCGGAGCTTGGTATGATAAACTTAAATCCTATTTATTACAATCAAATTTTGAGATAGGCAAAGTAGATAGTACTCTCTTTATTAAAGAAATAAAAATGATATCTAATTAATACAAATATATGTAGATGATATTATTTTCGGATCTACTAACGAAAATCTAAATAAAGAATTTTCAGAATAAATGACTAAGGAATTTGAAATGAGTCATATGGAAGAACTAAATTATTTTCTAGGATTACAAATTAAACAACTAAGTAATGGAATTTTTTTAGCCAAGAATAATATGCTAAAGACTTAGTTAAAAAATTTGGTATGTAAAATACCAACGGTAAACCAAATCCCGTGGCAACTAATGAAAAATTAAATAAAGAAGAAAATTCAAAAGACATAGATCAAAAACTATACAGAGGAATTATTGGATCCCTACTCTATATAACTGCTACTAGACTTGATATAATGCATAGTATTTGTCTCTGTGCAATATATCAATCTCAATCTAAAAAAACTCATTTAAAATCTATAAAAAAATTCAAGAAATGTAAATAACACATTAGACTGTGGACTCTTTTATCCAAAAGATGATTCATTTGAATTAATTTCATATAGTGATGCTGATTATGCTGGTTGTAAATTAGACCGAAAAAGTACAAGTGGAACTTGGAATTTTTTGGACTCTCTGGTTTCCTGGTTTAGTAAAAAGAAAAATAATGTCTCTTTACTGTTGACAGGTTATCTATATGCAACAAACTCTAAGAGATTTTGGTTTAAATTTTACTAAATCATCAATACACTGCGATAATACGAATGTGATTAATCTGTCTAAAAATCCAACTCATCGTGCTAGAACTAAACATATTGATATAAGACATTATTTTCTAAGAGATAATGTAAATAAAGAAGTTATATCACTTGAATTTATAAACACTAAAAATCAAGTAGCTGATATTTTGATGAAACCATTGAATCAAACATCCTTTACTAAGTTAAGAAGAGAATTAGGTATTTGTTCTCTATCGAAAATTTAAAAATTATAGCATAAATTTACATAATTAATAAGAAAAATAAAATAATTTTTTTTCCAATGTATGTTGACCTACACGACCATTATATGTCGACATATAACGACAAAATTCATTTTTTAAATTTTCCCTCTGAATTTAATTTGGTGGTTATATAAACACCAAATTCGACTTTCTTCTTCATTTTCTACCTTTTCACTATTCTTAACTTCTGAAATAAATAAATCATGACATCCTCTTTAAATCCAAACCATAATTCAACATTTTCCTACCATTCTCCTACCCCCGGACCCTTCCAAAACACTACTATGACAAAAGTTATCAAATTGGAGGAAGATATCTATTGGATTCAAGTCTTACAACTTCATATGTCAAAGGAACAAGAGAAACAAAGTAGGATTCTCCGTAATCTTCAGAAATATCTATTGGATAATCCTACGAATCCAATAATGATTGAAAATGATTCCGTGAATTTAGCCATTCATAATCCTCTTCAAAGCAGCGAAGAAGAAGAGAAAGAGGAAGAAGAACAATATATGGAGGAGGATGAAGAGGTTCAATATGTTGGGGAAGTTTGTTACGAACGAGATGGAAATCTCTTCGAACAAAAGGGAAACTTTTGCCTTTTTTATCCTCACTGTCTCATTCATAAGTATCCTATCATTAAGTATTCTCGTTAGAATAGAACTTCTTCGTTTAATTTAAGAGTAGTGTGTATTTTAACTTTAATTTGACTTTATTGTGTGTATGGATTAGTTGGTTTGTAAATATGATAATTGAATGAATATATAGTATGGTTTGGTTACTATTAATGATTTGTGCTTCACTAATCATTTCTTATATATCATTCTTGTCATTTTGCATTTCATAACCATATCACTTATCGTTTCAATATATATTTATATCATTATAAGTATATAGTGTTAATTTAAAAGGGAGTTAGAACTAGTATTAAGAGTTAGTGTAACATCCCCCTACTTGGAGGCCCAAAACTAATGGCTACAGAAGCTGCAGTCATCCATAGTTATTAATCCTCGGCGATCAAATACGGCGATATTAGATACATTGATACACAGAAATACAATAATATGGAAAAAATTTAAACAACAAACAAATTCCACATTCCATTTCAAAACATTCCAAATTGATTACATAATCCCAGTTCGCAGACCACGTTCAGATAACATATAATTATTACAAAATACGCCAAGAGCGACATATGAAGATGCCCCATTGGTTGATCAGAGTATATAAATAGGCAAGAAAAAAAATTTCCCTTACAAACAAAACACACAGTGGAAATAAAAGAACTCTAATAACAGCTTCCCTCTTGCACGTCCTCAGAAGGTTTATTCGTCTAAAAGAATACCTGGAAACCCTAACTCTTAACCTACTCAAAATCAATTGAGTACCCGAGAGTTTAAAGGGAAAATGTAACAACCCTGTATTTTGTGATTATTTTAATTATTTTAAATTAAATTTCCTGATTTGAAAACTTTATTTTATTTATTAAAATGGATAAATTTTGTCATTTTAAATATAAATTTTGAATTCTATGTGAATTATAATTTCAAACATGATTAAATAAGATATTTTCCAGAAATGTGAATCTTGGTCAATATGGTCAAACTTTGACTTTTAATTTAAAAATTTAAAATTTGAATTTTTGAAATCTATCTTTATTTTATGAAAGTAAATTGCTTCGATTTCATTTAATGTATAACTTTGTGGATATATTGCTTCGATGATGATTTGTTCACATAGTTATTACTGTCTCTTCTATTATATCTGTGATATTATATTTTATCCATGCACTATGAGATATGATAGGTTATATGCTATATTGGTTCATTCTAAACCTTGATGATCGTCCTATATCAGTGGGACAGACCGTTCCAAGGGCATGAACGTTAGTGACTAAGTTCAGAAAGCATGAACTGTGCAAAGAATTGAACAAAATGGCAATGGAAGATCATGAATGGAATGTGGTGCGACCTATAAATTGTGTAATATTCCAGAAAACACAAAAAGCATGCTAGGTAAATATTAAAAAACTAAGATTTACTAATATTTATTAAGTTTTACTCATATCTGTATAATTCTTCACATTAGCACACGCATCACAAGTAAAAGTAAAATTATTATCACATAAAGTTACGCCAAAAATTAAGTCCAAAACTTAGTTCGTTGTGAAACAAACTATGCTACGGTTCTATCCCTCCCTTAGAGGAATCGATGATACTCTCTAAGAGGAAATGATCCCCTTCCATAGTAATCCATCAACTCAAAAAATTTGGCCTCATAATACTTCTTTAAATCCTCCTCCCATTGGAAAATAAGGCCAGGATCAGCCCTCGACAAAAGAGACGGAGCAGCACCACGCCTTGCTATATCATATTTTGGTCATCTCCTGCACTAGCTTACTTAGCGACCTGAAGAGACAACTCCTCAAGATCGTCATTCAGTACTTTGATCTTGTTTTTATAAGAAATCTCATAGACACCTTCAACGCCTTTCAACAATCCCTCCAGTTTGGCAATTCGAATCAAGGTAGATTTGAGCTTATCCTCTAAGTCAGCTGTCTATGAACATTGCTTATTATTGCAAGGCTAGAAAATAGAACGAATCCAGGCCAAATAAAGTTAAAAAAAGAGAGAAAGGAGAGTTGATTCCAATAAAATTTCACAAGGGATTTACATTCCTTTCAAAAAACAAAATAAATAAAATAATAATAATAACATTTTGCAATATGATCTTACAAAAACATCCTTAGTTATAGGATCCTAAAATGCTACGCTAATTATAGAACATCAAATCTTAGGCATACTGGCAAGAGACGGGTCTCTTCTAATGGGAGAGGTCCTCCTTGGATCATAATTAGTGTTTTCCTAGTGATCGGTACGATCTTCCATAGTCACCTCAAAACCTTCTTTATTATAAAGGAAGGACAACTTAAGAGCGGGGTAAAGATAGGAAAAAAAGTCAACAACACATCGTAAAGCGATCTACCCCATCTTGCTTCTGACCTTCTCCCTTCTGAGCTTCTCTGCTAGGTTGGCAATCCGATCCTCCCCAAGCACGTTGATTGGTGCTACAACGACACTGGGGGCAACTTAAGATTCCCGCAGTAAATCTTCAAGCTTATAGATCTAGAGTGCGGCACCCTTTCTTGTTTTCTCTAACATATCAATTAGTTCAGCCCTACCCTTCTTTGTGTTCCTAGAGAAGCCACTAAAGTATTTAAGAGTATATGCCGCCCACCCCTTCCTTTATGAGAAAGGAAGCACCTTCAACCCTTATAGCTCCATTTGTTGTGTGAACTTCCATTTCTTTAAGTTTACCTTGAAAATGTACTTCCAATTTCTTCCTCCACTCATCCGCTAATGAGGGGTCCATACCTATAGGGAGAGTAAGGGCTAGAACTAAGCTTAACCCTTCTTCCCCCTCTCCTCCTTCACCACCTTCCTTCTCTTCGTATTGTTGGGTAGCTTGAAAAGACAAACTCTCTACTATTTTCCTCAAATCTTTAATCTTAACTTTATAGACAATCCCATAAAGCGCTTCACCTTCCTTCAATGATTGTTGTAGATCAGCCACCTTTGAATTTGCGGCCTCGAGCTTGGTGTGTAGTTTGACATTATGTTGGTACTGACTTTCAAATGCATCCTTAGCTTCCTTAAGTTCAAAAAGGGCACTCTTCAAATCTCTATCAAGCACTTCATTAGAAATTGTTAAATGGATATTTTCGTCCTCTAAGGCCATTGCAGAAGTCGTAGATGCCACTTCAAACTTATGCACACCTATGTCACCTAGACCATAAATGGTGTGAACAAAAGGTTAATTGGATTTAATGGCTTTAGCAAACTGGGGAAGAGGCTCACAAAGATCGACCTAGTTGGTGGTAGTAGGAGTTTATTTCAAAGGAAATCAAATTACACGAAGCTAGGTCCAAAAAAACATATCACAAAATGACCCATTTATATATAAAGAATATAACTAATTCATGCACAAAAATAACAAAATTAACAGCGTTCATTCCTTAGCTAGGTTACTAATCTATGCCTAAACCATTCCAAGTGAGGACTACCGGTGCGAAGGAACCAGTCTCTAAAGTATATTGTCACCGGCGCAGTACAAAGTCACTATGGGCTTCTTTCTCTTTAACTACTTGGTTAGTTTTGGAAAGCAACCCTTGGGTTTCCTCTCTAAGTTGCATGAATGATTCATCTAACTCTTTTTCACCCTTGTGAATCACTAGTGCACTAAGACCAAGACGATCTATGGTTTGGGTTTGGAGATTCTCCATGCTTTCCTTCATGAGTTTAGTAAAAGTTACTTCCTTAGAAAACTATAAAGATCAAATGAACGAAGATAACGTTGTTATTCATGGCGCAGTAATAAAACAATAAGACAATCAAAGAAGTTGATCATGACAAGATCAAGTTACAAACTAATTTTATTAGATGTTAAAGAAGTTTAAACAAAAACCACACAAAATAGCAAAAATCATTTACAAAAGTTAGGTAATTATACTGCCTTAAGAGGTTGAGGTGATCTCAGTCTCCTTGGACACTGCGGCTCTTCATCTTATTGAAAAGAAGTCTCCAGGGAGGCAGAAGGGGAGGCTTACTCCCACTCCGTCTTCTTAGCCCACTCCGCGCTGCAATAGGTAAGGGCGTCTTTGATTTTCTCAAGGTCTCCAAGGAAACTAAAATCAACCTTGGTAGAATAATCATCCAAGTGGTCGGCAACAAATTAGCGCTTGACTACAGCATATATCTTATAAAGAGCCTCGCAAGACATCTGGGAAAGCCTACCTTGTCCACTTCCAGTGCCTTCTCCTTTCCCCTAACGTTTTGTCCTTTTCCCCAACAATCTGTCCTTTTCACCCAACTCTTGACCCTTCGACAGCGAAGCCTTGTTAGCCGCTTTCACCATTTCCTCCACCTTTTCAGCTTTCACTCGCAAGGCTCTATGCTCCTCCTCAATTTTAGTTTTCTTAGAAGCAGCCACAACATGGTCTGCCTCAAGCTTATCAATACGGGTAGTGTATGGGACCATATCATCTTCTCCCCTCTTTCGCACTTCAATTGCGAGGACCCCTATCTGTAACAAAACAATGAAAAATCAGGTAAGACTTGGTTAAGTAAACCACAAAAAGAGGAGGAGAAAGAACTCACGTAAGTCCAAGACCTCTCAAGCTCAGCAGCAAGCTTGAAAAAGGGGAGCACAGGAAGTGGAAGGGCGAGAGGATAAGATCGAGGAGGAGAAGCGATATTGGATAGGTTGTCCAAAGTGACATGCCCTAATCTCTCAACGAGATTAGTAATGGCACCCTCAGGCAAGGGCAAGTAGCGAATGCAAGGGTCATGAAGAGTCTTAAGAAGGGGGATAGGAAGAGCTTCAGAAGAAGGTGAGGAAGGGGAGAAGATGTGTGTGGTTTCTTAAAGGGTTGTTTGGAATTCTCAACATCACTCTTCCTCTTCTTACTTCCCCTTTTCTTCTCCTTTTCCTCCAAATTCTTCGAAGGGGGCCATCAAAGAACGCGTCGGAAAAATCGCCAGTCATTTCACCCGTACATAAGGAAAATATTTGGATCAATACAATACCTCACTAAGGTTAGGAACATGAAAAAGGATTTCATTGTCCAATTTTTCGAATTATACCCCTAGATTTATCGGTAGTCGAAGTAAATTTAAAAATAGAATGAGAGAATTTGTGCCTAGGGCGCAAAAAATCATATCTCTACAGTAGTGACTCGATAAATAAATGATTATATTCTCCTCTCGCCTTCACCTAAGTTAAGGATGCACCCCTTACGAGATTCGTAAGAACTGATGGCATAGTCGGAAAAGATAAAACGATTGGGATATGATCGAAAAGAAGAGGGAACGTTGTCAAGATTTGAGATAAAGAAGTACTGGCCGTGCCATTTTTGGGCCTTACAGGGAACACGCGTAAGAACCGATTTCTTCACTTGAGCATAAAAGAACCCGAAATCACCCCCAGTAGAGCTTTTATGAATATCAAATAAAAATTGGAGCTCTTCACACGAAGGAGGTATGCTCCTCTCAGCATAAAGAATGAATGTAGCAGTCAAAAGAGTGCAAGAAAGAGGAGCAAACTGAATAGGGACAATACCAACACCAACAAACAATTCATGAAGAATTTGGTTGAGTGGAAGGTAAAGTCCACATAAAATATATTCGGTAGTGATATAAATGAAGCCATCTGGAGTCATGTGAATACAATCATAAGGGTGCAAGAACCCTACCGACATAACCCTCGAACCCAAAATTTCCTAAATCATCCTCTGCTTCCCTTAGTTTTGTTACCTCAAATGACAAAGATAAAGGAGAGGAGGAAATGGATGCCATGTCGAAATTACTACGATTGATTATCGAAAATAAAAGAAAACAACAAGAAAAAGAAATATATCCTTACCTTGATTTGAAAAAACTAGAGAATATGAAATTAGCAGTTATGATTTTCTCTTTGTATTCGAAAGCATGTTAAAGAATAAGGAAGGAGGAGAGAGAAGATATATACTCACCTCGATAAATCTCCAACCGCACAACCAGAATGATTAAAAAAATCCCCAAACGTCAGTTAATTAATGACAAGGAAGTTTAGCGCAAGGATCAAGATGGATTTTCATAGGAAACAAAAAGACTAAATGTGCAGCTTTTTAGAGGATTGGCCAATAAATGGACAACATATGTACTTTAGCATTAAATGTGAAGCGGCTACAAAGACTTCTTTCTTTCTTTTTGAAAAGAAGAGAGAGAAAGGGTAACAGTGATGGGTTGCGGGGAAAATACAAGAACAGAGGCAAGTCCACATCCATCTATGATTGCTGCAGACTTAGGGGGCAAGTGTTACACTAGTATTTTCCAGATGGTGTCAAAGGAGACCTGGTGCAAATACCAAGCTGGAAGAACTGCTTCCATGATAAAAGTTGGAACAAGGAAAAGAAACAAAAACAAAATCCATATGGTATTGTGCTAAAATGACATGAAGCTATGGCAAAATGCAGAGACTACACCCACTCATTTAATATAGCATCAATGCTATAATTTGAAATAGCTACAAGATGCAGGAACCGATCTGTAGCCTACATACTTACTTCGACGGGTAGAACTGTAGCATATTTTCTAAGTAACAACGAGGTATAGAAACCGTGTCGCAGCCCCAAAAGCCATACTAATAATACATGACTACAACACATCCGCCAAAGCAGCTATATGCAAATTGGGATGTGCCGCAATCTTAAATTAACATATAAAAGTGGCAGGTCCGAGCCGCAACTTTATATCAAAAGGCTATAATAATGCACCGCTCTTTGATGTTGATGTAATAGAATAACGTTGCAGTCCCATATCAATATCAAATGAATGAAAAATACACCGCCATTTGATATTGATGTGATAGAATAGCACTGAAATCCTACAAACATGACCGCATGCAAAAAGACTCAAAGGATGAGGCGATGGAAGAAGACTGCTCTACGGCCAAGAACCGAATGTCACTCCTCTAAAGGCAAACCAGAAGATCTAGCATGATCCCCAAAATTATTAAACCCAGCTCAAAGACAAAGGCAAGGGTGTAGTCAACTAATGGGAGAGTAGCTCATGACAAGTTTAAGTAGGGCAATAACCCTTTAGAATAGCGGCCTTATTTATTTTACAAAACCAAGCAACTCAAACCAGCCCCAACATTGTACTATACTAACCTCGCAAGTTGGACAGTGCAATATAACTTCAATAGTATGGTTGCAATTCGAAGGCAATACACAATCACTACACTAGGCATATTGAGGGCACAACTCAGAACAAAGCAAAGTGAAGTTCTAAAGCAATGATAGTGACACGGCTCCCCTTAAAAGGAAAGCTAGTTCCACATGGAAACTTCATCCACACGCATGTGTGGTCCATGGATCTATTAGTTTGCATAATAATAAAGGTACAATCTATACAAATTTGAGCTTTCCCACCTCAATTCCAAGCATTCCCGCTTCAATTTCAAAGTTCCTGCCAAAGTTCAAAGTCCAATAGCTCAAATCACAAGTTCCCGCCAAAGGCCATGTTAACAATCCATGCATGTCGGATAAGTGTAATGGATGTTCAATACGTGGCACAATCCAACTGCAGGATTCATGAGAGCGGAAGGATGACGTTAGCGATCTGCGTGAATCTCTATGTATTATAAATGAATAGGGTACTATTGCAAAAAAGGGAAGGAATTTTTACTTTACTTTTTTTGGACATACAAAACAAAACACTTGTACTCTCTACCATTTTTGTTTGTACTAAGAATCAAGGAGGGAAGATAGTGACATTTTACCCATGGACGTAGGATTGTTTAACATACGAACCATGTAAGTTTCCTGTGTCTTTTATTATTTCTAGTACTTTATTTTATTACTTTTATTTTGTCTACATCAGCATTGAGATAACGAACTGATTCCTACTACTACAAATGTCTCCCCTTTATTATATGCATTAGTGTATTATAATTATCCCACTTTAGGGCAAGATTAACATTACTTCATTTTTTGGGTTCATAATTATGAAAGCATTTTGCGTCGTGATTACTTCATAATAAAATTACTTGGGTATTTCTAAGACGAAAATCTCACTAATACTCATATATACTAATTATCATCCATTAGTGATACACCATCAATGTAAGTAAAAACCAATCAAATATGTACTAAACCACTATTTTAGTAACATAAACACTAACACAATAAAACTATGGTCAACTACATTGACTTAATAATAATGGAAAAGTATCGCATACACATCCAAATGCGATTTCATCATCAACATATATGATAAATAAAATCAACCATTGATCACATTATTACATCCATCCAAATGATCACATTCACGACCATTGTTTTCTTATAATTATAAAACCATTTTATCACTGTTTATTTTAAAAGCACCTTCTCTTTACCTCAAACATGAGAATAATTCTCCCAATATGATAATATACTTCAGACTACTTTATTGTAATCTCATTACTTTGTCGCCTTACCCAAAACAACGTAATTTTCACAACAACTATATTATTATTTATAAAATATCATTTTATTCAATAATAGTAATAAATTTTCAAATTTCAATTTAAAATGCATTTTTTGTTACTATTTATGAGTTTCCCAAAAAATTCATAAATAATAACCTTATTAAATTTCTTCCATTAATTTCATTCAATTCATTAAACCGCTATTAACGCAAATGTCATATAAAAATTGTAAATAATCGCATCTATCATTTATTTATATAGTCTTTCCATTATTATCCATTCTATTTAAATTAATCACTTTCCAATTCAAATCAATAATGAATTATATTTAAACACCCAAAAATTCTACAATCAAAAGTAAACTGCATAATTAAGGCATAACATATCCAAAGTAGTCACAATGTCCAAACAATCACCATAAAAAGCAACACATATCAATAATTAAAATTATTCATCGATGGATATGCATTTGATATTTTAAAATTCAATTAATTAAATAACTAAACCATTCTTATGTAATTTTTCCAAATGTCTCCAACCTAAGCATACCCAGAATTAAATTGTCCATAATTCCGATACAAGTCCAATGGAAGAAACCGTGCATAAATCAGAGTTTGTATGCTAATGTTATAGTGATTTAACGATATCGAATTTATATTTATATAAAGTAATCAATGGAAAAGTTGTAAATAATTCTACTTTTACCTTATTGCTACAATAACAAGCGTTACCCGATTCTCCCCTTCAACCCATCGACGTCGGCTTTGACTGCCAAATGCCACCGTCTCTAGCCAAATTGCCACCAACGACTACCATCCATGTGTTTGCCTTGCCACCCGCTACCACCATGACTTAGTCCAGCCCCCTCGGATTATAGTCGCCATAACGATTTTTGAAGCTTTCATGTCCAAATTCGATCATCGTCAGCCTATAAATGCAATTAAGGCCACCAATCAAACCCTTGTGATGAGAGCTACCATCTCATGCCTTTAATTTCATATATTATCTTCGAAATCGAAAAACCCCAAATTGGCAAACCCTAGCTCACCGCCAGTACCTTTGACCATGAGTTCTAAGCAAATTGTGTATATTTATAACCAACCAACATCTCCCATTGATTCATCTTGTCGAAAGCTTCGAAACGACATATAATTCATATAGTCTGGACATTTTGAATTTTAATCAATTTTTAATTAACTTGCTAATTACCGTTAGAGAGCAAGTAGGTTAAATTCATGGTTTGGAAAGAAAACTAAAGATAGAGGTGATGGCTATGGTTCCATAGCCTCACTTATATAGTGGTTTGGCTGGGTTGTGGATCGTTTACCCAGTTTGGCCTAAAATTGCTACGCACGCTATTTAAATACTGTAGTGCCTCTATTTTGCAAACCGTAACTCCAAACGCATTAAAACTATATATCAAACTAATCGACTCGAAATGACTTACACAAGGTTATGAAAACGATACCCATTTCGACCTTATATTAAAATTTCATTTTTAATTAATTTAATATTTTTTAGTGTCAAATTTGTGGTTCATTATAGCGGCAGAATTGGACGATCTATATTTTGAAAACATAGATATCTAGGTACCCGAAGATAGGTACCGATGAACTCATTTGATCCATGATTGGGTCGTTGGAGCATAATCACATTGGGGTGATTGGGTGATTCACCCTACACGTATGATCTTTGACCGATGCCCGAAGATAGGCATGGTCTGAGGTCGATGCTTGGAGATAGGCATCCAAAACACAGGTTCCTGCAGATAGGTCCAAGCATGTAATTGAACCCTTATTCACCCACAGCACGATGAGATACGCTCAACTGATGATAAGTGATGACGGTCAATGAATACTTTTTATCAACACCCAAAGATAGGCATGATCGGAATGGATGTCCAGAGATAGATGTCCAAAACAATGTTTCTCGAAGATAGGAAGAGATGTGAGGCCAGAAGCTTCTGTAATCGCAACCTTATATATAGTCATACAGAATCGAGAATAAATGAAATTGGCCACAAAGTTAGCCAAATGAGTATAGTTTTGTTTAGCCAAGAAAAAAATACCTTAGCGATGATAAACAAAACTAAATAACAAAGTGGCACTAAGTAATTGTGAAAGCTTATTAATACATATAGAGTTATAGTAATTAACAACATTGCACTGATTTGGATACGATCATTATAAACTTAATTAAACAAAGTATATAGGCCTTTATATATGAAAACAAAAAAGTAAAAAAAAGACGAAAATCGAAAAGAAAGGAAACTTTATTCACATCTAAACTTCTTAAAAGCAAAAGCGAGGGTCATACCTACATACAACAAACTATATACACGCACCAAAAATAAAACTAAAACAAAAGCCTACATAAGAAAACAACCTCCACTCGTGCTTCCTCTTCCTCTTTCTTTTCTTTTTCACTTTCTAGAGAGGCTAAAACTGATTTTTTTCTATGATTCCACTTCCTTCTGTACAAAAAACGGCTCTTGGGATCCTCCTCCTAGTTATAGTAACTCTCTAAAGATTTCTAGGTCTCGGCTTGAATAACAATTGCAGAAAGGACAAAAGTTTGGATGATCAATAATTGGGTCAACAGTGACACTGCAAGTGAGATCGGAATATCATTAATACCCTTCTCTTTTTTTATGTTATTCAGCGTTGATAGATAAGTAGTTTACCTCTCCAATATTGACGGCCTAGATTTAGGATCCTTTTCCCCTATGATGATCAAGTCCTCGTCGCCCTATAACATGTTAGGATCCTCCAAAGCCTCTTCAGTCAGTGCAGCGATCGTTTTAGCTTAATGATCTGAAAAGGACATGGTCGAAGAGGTGGCGATTAGAGGTGGGGTATAGATAACGATGGATTTAGTTATGGAAGCCTTGATTCCTGAAGTAGGGATCACATTCGGAAGGGTGGCAAAAGTAGGTAGACCTGAAACTTGATAGAAAGAAATATAAAGATTAGAAACATCAATCAATGCCATCTAAGCCTTCTCGAATATGGAGGAAACTAATGGTATACCTTCGGGAGAAGTGCATAAAGTTTGAGAAGGAGTCCAAGTCTGGCTCTCCTCTATAATGAGGGATAGAGTGGTGAACTTCACGGCAGACATAAGCAGTGTGTAACTAAGCTCTCAAGGTTGTATTGCACATAAGCAAAGGCTGAAGATGAAGTTGTCGTCGTTGTACTCATTATAGTAATAGCGAACGCAGAAGTCCTAAAAGAGGGGAAGATGGGATTGGAAATAATGGGCCTAGATGTTGAAGAAGCGTTATATTAACAATCTCTGCTTGGGATCACTAAGAAATGGTAATTGAACTTTCCCCCAAATCCTCAGAAATGGATTCAGGAAGGGTCCCAACAGGCACCTAGGAAGAAGTAGAGGCTTCTAAATCTAATATCGCTTGACCAATAGCAAGAGAACTCAATTTTTCATCATCCAACAGGTCAGCTTTTAGCTCTTCTTCATCAACCTTGCTAAAATGTTTCTTTTCCTGCTTAACAATCTCCTCCCAGGCCATAGCCAGTGCTCTACGGTATTTATCATCAAGCCACTTTAGGTTGCTAGATTTGTTGCATAGAAGTTGACCAGAGTGGACTTGATTTGAGATCGGATTTCTTCTTCTATATGGGTTGTGTGGGCTTCTGAGTCCTTTTTTTGCTTATTTAGCATCAAATATTTTAAACATATATTCTTCGGTTATGTAAAGCACTTCATTTTTCTCTTTCTTCTTAGCTTCCAGCGCAGTCTCCAGACTTGAAATCCTTTGAGTTTGTTTATCAAAAGTTGTCTAGAGAGCCACCTTTTCTGTGGCAAGAGTGCCACTCCTTTGATATGCTTCATTGAGATGCTCTTACTATAACTTGAACTTCTCATCAGAATCTTTCCTCTCCTCCAATGGTTTCTTCTCCATCGCCTCGATAGCTTCCTTAACATCCTCTAATTATTTATTATAATGAGCGATATTATAATCAATGTCTTGTCTCGGTCTCCTTTTGTTGAAGAAGTAACTAATTAGCTGTGTTATTGTCGGATAAAGCTTAAGCAAACCTCATGCATATATAGTATTGATCGTAGACATCATTCATATGTGCTTTGACACGGTCACTTACATTTGAAATTATATTCTTTAGAGGATATGAAAATTTAACCCCATTAAAGTAGAATATAGGAAAATATCTCTATAGCATAGCAAGTTGAGGGTTTGGGACAGGCTTTATGACTATTATAGAAACTTGATCAGAAGTAGATTCTTTATCGGACCCATGTTTGATAGGCTCAGAGGTCGTAGAACCAGATGGTTGAATAAGTTGTTTGGATTTATGGGAAGATACGATAGGTCGTGAAGAGAGAGGCACTAATGTAGGGAGAGTTAGAGCTTAAGAAGAGGGAATAGGATCGGGCTTGGAAGTGTATCGATCTTGTTCTTTTGGATGTGGGGAGCACTTACTATACCGAGTGAGGCATCTCCTACCCAAACAGGACAAATTGCGAGATACATATTCACAATTATCATGATATTTATGTTCTTCCCTACTCCCTTTTTCTTTCTTTTTCTTTCAATGCCACGTCGAGTCAGATTCATATGACGATTCACGCTTTCCACATGAAGACTTATGCCCGTGATAGCCAGTAGGTGACTATGTAGATCATTGTTAAGATTGGAGTATCACATTGTACCTGAAAAACATGATTGTATTAGGAAGCATGCATTGTTAACTGTTGTGACTTTTAATGTCATGTGAAGTGTCGGTGTGCCCTATTGAACCTACGACCCATGCTCATGTAGTCGACTGAGCGGAGTTATCTCCCCTACAATAGTCGAAGGTCCCTCTGCAACCATACAAATAGAAGAACCAAGGCCCGATAGGCTAAAATTAGCAATGGTGTACAAAGAGATACGATCGAGGATACTCCTAATAGAATCAAAAATATCATCGATTTGAAGGCCCGAAGTCGCCTCCTTTTTGGAGTTTGATGTGGTCGTGAAGCAAGGTAAGGCGATATTATCTTTATCCTTAGGTGATGGGCGGGCGGCGATACACGTTCATGTCCACCTATGTCCCCTATGGATTCGTATATGAGATTCACATCTTCATCACCACCCCTGTCTTTACCATCGTCGTCTTCATCATTATCTTCATTGTCATCAGCACCCTCATCTTCCCTTTGATCGATGGGAGGACCCTATATTGTAGGTTGGGCTTCTTGATTTTCAACAACTGGTGGCTCAACCTCAACCACTTGAGAAGATTGAGTACCTCTAAAGGTGGAAAGAAGACTACCAAGGTTGCGACTATTGTATAAAAGATGGAAGTGTCGAATCAGAGTGTTGGTCATAAGAAATTCATCGTTTATCCGTTAATAGGTATATCTTTCAGAACCTGGAGTGTATGCACCAGTGCTATGCCTCCAGGTCTTTTTGGAATATCTGCAAATTTGTAAAATGATGGAATTAGAAATTTGAGCAGGATAAACTCCTCCAAGTTAAAGAATAGTGATGAAAATTACGTCCTAATAGCCATCTCTAAGCAAAGCCGGCTGGACAATGTACGAAGAACTAATCATCTTTGAAATGATTGAGCTTATTCCAAAGGTTGGTAATTACGCGACAACCTTTGGAGGACTCTAGATAGATTAAAGATGTGTTATCATTCTTCTTCTTGTAGCTATATAAATATCTAATCACCTTAAGTGTTGGAACACTGCCTAAATTGTAGAGGAAAACCATGTAGACGTAATTTAATAAAGCATAGCTCTTCGGATGAAGTTGGGTAGGGGCAAGCTTCATAAACTGAAGGACAAGCCGAATGAAATGATTGAATGGAGAGACACCACTAGAGAGACACATATAACGATTATAGGCTTTATAGCCTTCCGATGGAGTGTGGGCCTATTGAAAGGGCTTTGGAGTTAAAACATCTTCAAAAGGAATGTCGTGGCGATCGTAGATCCTCCTACCATCTGCCTCGGTCAAAAAGGTGCCAAAGAATCTAAAGGGTTTTCAAGAATCATAATACCCTCGAGATTGATATTAGGGGAATCCCCTATGTATGCTTCATCTTATGTCGACCGATACCATGCCAACCTAATATCGTGCCGATCCCTTTTTATAACCACTTTCATGCCGATCCCTCCAACATGTCGACCCATTCATACACTCTTCGACTTGTCAAACATCTATGCTGACCCCTGTAACGACCCGTTATTTTGGACCATTCAAATCGACAATAATCCACACATGTCTGACTTGAATAATTCAAAATATCAGATTGTTAATTTAAAATTTGGCAAAACTCAGCATATACAGTAAATAAATCAATCACAGAATCACAGACACAGAGTAATACAATAGTACGTAGCGGAATAGATAAAATAGTAGTTCATGAAGCTACTATATAAACATCGAAGTTAAAAATAAAATACAACAGAATATCTCAAATACAGTGAAGTCTTCAGTACGAGCAAAAGACTTCTCTGGACCAATCAACTGGATGACTGAAAGGATAGGTAGTTGGATCTTCAAGCAAACTCCAACTTCGAAGGTGAGTCTCAAATGTTGTATCACTCAGTCTGACCCGAGCGTAAAGCAAAACACAAAACACTCGAGTCAGGATTAACATTCTTATATCTATAAATCTAACTCAAGTGAAATATCAACTGAAATATAATTAACTTAAAGGACGTTTGGGATAACCATCCTTTAAGGATCCATGGAACTATCTACACTGTAGAAATATACACTATAGCACCGTGGTCATTCAAATCATTTATAATTCAAACCAAAATAAAATCTTTATTTCCAATATATCTACTTCCCGAAATAAAGTATTCTATTTCCTCAAATTTCACAAATTGTTTTTTTAATCAACTCGACTTTCCTGCTCAAATTTAATTCAATCTCAATTTCAATTTCTATTTAATTCAGTTTCTAAATAACCAATTTAAATTATATTGGTTTCAATTTCAGATCTGAATCACAAATTTACCATTTACATCCCAGTATATTTCAAGTTTTAGTATTTGACCCTTCAAGGTTCAATTTAACAGTTCCTATAGATCTCGATTTAACCTCGTTATTATTTAGTCTTGAGGTATTCATTTAGTAAATTCAGTATTATTTGGAGAACCTTACTTTACCTTTAATTTATTTAAAACTTGACATATTAATTAAATCACTTAAGTCAACATCCGGTTATAAAATCATATCTTTAAGTTTCACATCAATAGTTCAAATCGATTTAACTAAATAAAATTCTTAATTTAATACCATTTCGGTAAAATCAAAATTTATCTCCCCATCTAAATTTTATCCCCATTATTGCAAAAATCTATTTGAAATATAATTTACATAAATATTCAACATAATTTATGTATTAAATCAATCTTAATTAAATTAATTATTATTAAATTTATATATATCATTACCCTTTATATATAATCATTTAAGAATCAATATTTATTTAAAACCATATATTTCTTTTCAAAACCATAAAAATTATTTTCAAAACATATATATATATATGGACCAGCGGTGTCTGTATATATTTAATATCCTATGGTCAAGTGATACGGATATTTATCATTTCAATCCGTGCACTAAATATATACGGGTGGATATCATTTCAACCCGTAATCCCAAATTTAATAAAATGAAAATCGCTTGGGTCTATCATTTCAACCCATAACGAAATTCTCCTATTCTAAAGTCCGTTCGGGTATGTATCATTTCAACCCATAGTGAATTCTATACTACAGGGAACTTGCAGAGTGATAACAGATAATACAATAATATAACAGGCATATATCATCAATAAAAATATAATATAAACAACAGGATATGGTGTCATATCCCATAGGTGAACAATTGCAGATAACAACATATATAGCAATGTAAATAACTAATAACAGCATATTTCAGTTGTCATTTCAATTGAAATCAAATTTAGTAAATAAAAGAATGTTAATCGTGAGTGATTGCTCACCTTTCGAGCCTAGAGGAGAGGGTGGAATGAGAAGAGATACGAATCCAAGCACAGATTTCGAAGCAAAGCAATATTGGCAAGAATTTTAACGATCAAAGCTGAGAAAGAAGAATTGACGAAATCAAATCAGAGTTGGGTCGAGGAAGATAAATAGGATAAGTGAGCTGTATATAGTTGTATATATAACTATATATAAATAAAACTGTATTTTAAATTTAAACATATATTAAATTATATATATATTTTCAAAAATCATTGGTTTAAACAAAACATATCTATATGTAGTATAGTTTGAAATAATGTATATGTTTAAACCCATATACAAACCAATATCCAAACACCATCTAAAATTTAAATCTTTATAAAAGTAACCTTTATAAATAAAATATTAAAATCAATATTAAAACATATAACATAAAGTCCATATATTATATATCAATACCAAATCTAACTCCGGTATATGTAAACTAATATAAACCCATGTAAACTTTATAAAATCTATATGTTATTAAAACAGATTATATATAAAATAAACCAATATATAATACTAACAATAATATATGTTAGTTAAAGTCAGTACATAAATAAACTCAACACCTTCTATACTTTACAATACTTTAAACATGCTAGCACTGCAACTATACAAAATATACATAGTACTGTAAAACAATTATTATATACAGTAAAACAAAATAAAATAAAAACACACACACCTTATACAAAACGCATATAGAAAACACTACATATATATATACATATATATATATATATATGCGAACAAGATATAGAACCAGAGAAGAATCAAGGAAGAGGACAACAAAACTCACCGCGGTAAGGTAGTGGTTCGCCGAACAACATCAGCATGGAAGAGGAGGATATGGAGGGCGGAGATGATCAAATGGAGGTACGACAATTGAGGCGGAGAGGATAAGGGTGCAAGCCAGAGGCGGAGGAGTTTGTTCGTTTCTCTCTCCTTTTTTTGTTGTTGCTTGGTTTCAAAAGAGAAGGGAGCAATATATGTAGAGGGAGAAAAATGTGAGCAGGTGAGTAAAAGAAGGATGCAAGTATGAGGTGGAAAGTGAAAGCAAAATGAAGTTGTAAAAGTGGAAATTGATTTATAAACGCAATTGAAATATGAGCCTTTGCCCAATCAATGTAAAAAAAACGTACACAAATAAATGCATATGGGACAAGTGAAGATGAAGGGGGAAAGAAATAAACTATTTATGGGAGTTGAATTTATAAAAGGGACCATGATGTGTACAATAATTGAAACAAAAACGTACACAAATAAATGAATATGAGACAAATAAAGATGAAGAGGGAAAGAAATAAACTATTTATGGGCGATGAATTTATAAAAGGAACCATGATGTGTACAATAATTGAAATGAAAATATACACAAATAAATGAATATGGGACAAATGAAGATGAAGGGGAAAAGAAATAAACTATTTATGGCCGATGAATTTATAAAAGGAAACATGATGTGTACAATAATTGAAATGAAAATATACACAAATAAATGAATATGGGACAAATGAAGATGAAGGGGGAAAGAAATAAACTATTTATGGGCGATGAATTTATAAAAGGAACCATGATGTGTACAATAATTGAAATGAAAACGTACACAAATAAATGAAAACCAGTGAAGTTAAAAAGGCAATAATAGTGTAAATGTGAATCGTTGCCACATAAACAAATAAAACGTATACAAATCTTTTACCGGTTATGTGATGGCAACGATCACCCTTAATTGAGCTGAATAATAAAAGCCAATGCTTTGAACGTATGCCATAAATTAAGTAACAGACACTGATTTCTAAATTTATTAGTAGCTAGGAATAGCAACGTTTGAACGTGAATTGGAAAGCAATTAATACTGTGGTCCAGCCTGTACGTTTCAAATTTTTAAAACGAAGAAAATAGAAATGGAACAGGTTGCAAAAGGAAAGCCACACATATAAATGGAATAAAACGTTAACAATGAAACGTGCCACATTCAATGGAAAGAAACTGAAATAATAACGTCAAGCACAGGAATTAAGGACAATAAAGTAGAAAGTATGAGAAACGTAAAAGTGAATAAACGAATGAATGCAAGCTACAGATATATATATATATATATATATGTATATATAAATGATGTAAAATATTATGTTTCTACCAGAGAGAAGAGAAAATGTTTGAAATGGAATAAACACGGAAGGAACAAACCCGAAATGAAATAGCAATGGATAGAAAAATTAAAGAGCTACAACACGAATACAGGGAGTAATAAAGGTATGGTATTGATTGGATTGTAACTGATGTAAAACTTGAATGGACAGGAAAGAAATAAAATTTATGGTAACAGTCGATTCCCTTGATTTCATGCAAATTTATTTTCAACAATTCTTAACTGATTTGAATTTAATAGAATTACATAATAAATAAACTTTCATATAATTAATTGAAAATTTACCATTTGCTATATTTAATTATATGTAATCCAAATAATTTTTTTTTTCAAAATTTTATTATTAATAATTTCACAAAATTTAGTTAAATACATTAATAAAACCAATCAAAATTTATGGGTCGTTACATTCTCCCCCACTCAAAACTTTTCGTCCCCGAAAAGGAAGGAGGTAGGAGAATAGAAACAACCAGACAGAAAAGATTAAAAGACAAGGATAAACAATTAATTTAAACTATATAAATTTTACTTGAAATATTCATTTGCAAACTTCATTTGCAATTCAATTATCTTTAATACTTTAATACTTTCCAAAATCCATTTGTAAAATTTCTTGCTTCCTTTATAAATACCATTTATATGTTTAAATAACACCCTTATAAATATGTAAACTATTTAAAAACAATTATTTACATCCTTAGTTATATTTACAAAGAAAAACATTAAATCTATGATTCATAAATTTATTAATTATCACCAGATACTTTCCAAACATTATTAATAAATCAATAATCATTTCTTTAAATATGTTTTAATTTATTAATAACTCCTAAAATATTTATAACACTAAAAATTTCTATTAAACCATATGGTATATAAATAAACAATATTTAAAAGGATATAGTCAACAAGGAAAAGAAGGAGGACTTGGAAAAACAGAATATAGGTGAATAGATAAAGCTGAGCAGATAAGGTAGATTCAAAAGAATAGTATCGGGCATGAATAATTAATTCAAACCATAAGGATTTCAATTTCGAATATTAATACAGAATTTCTTTGCTTGAAATACTTTTATAATAAAATATTTTTATAACTCGATGTTTCAACAAGTTTATCCTCGTTCCTGCAGACTCTGGTAGTGCGTTGATCAGGCGCAAAACTAGAATTCTCCAGGTACTTAGTAGACTTGTTTTAACACCTAGTGAAAATACTGGAAAACATTTTTTTTTAAAAACAGATATGGAAAGTACAATCCAAAAGAAAACAAACAAAACCTTTGTCTAACCATGGTTCGCAGATACACAATGGTTACGCCTGGTTCCCCCACGAAACAATCCATATCCGCAAGCTTTCTCAGCCCTGCGAGTTACGCCATGATGACTAGTAGAATGCAGGATACACAATGGTTACGCCTGGATCCCCCAGGAAAAATCCGTACCTTAGGCAAGACTCAGCCAAGCAGTTGTGCTACTATTCGCGACCTACACAGATTGCAGGATACACAATGGTTACGCCTGGATCCCCCAGGAAACAATCCGTACCCCTAGGCAAGACTCAGCCAGGCAGTTGCGCTATGCATTCGCGATCGTAAGACCATGGGTAACGCCATGGAATTCGAAGGACACTCGAGTATCATATCCGAAAAACCAAAAATCAGAGAGAATAATATCGATAGAATGAATCCAAGATGTGGCCACAAATCGGATATCAAGCAGAAGGCACTTTCCATATCTTTACTTCGAAAATGTGTATCATATAGTACCTTTTCAAATCACTTTCAAATATCGTACTTATATAAAATCCATTATATATAAGATTTAATTTTCAAATCAAATACTTTTCCAAAATCAAAAGTATATCAAATCACACTTATATAGACTTTAATTATATAAGATTTCACTTTTCAAATTGAGTACCCTTTTCAAATCCATAGTTTTCAAATCAATTTCATACTCATACAAATCAATTTTATATAAGTTCGACAACTCCCAAATCAAGTATTTAGTAACACAAGGTTCTCAAATTTCAATTTGTTTCAATATCAGTTCAATTTCAAAATCATATACAATTTCACCAAATTATTTCTTCTCAAATTAAATATCTTTAGTTTCAAAGTTCCAAAATAATAGATTTAGAAAATATATCCAAATTTCCAAATCAATATAATTTAAGTCAACCAATTCATTTCCAAAATCAAATGTTTTCAAAATCATCTTATACTTACATAAGGTCCATCTTATATAAGGATCAAATTTTACAAAATAAATTTCGCTGTATGAAGAGCCATATGAGATTGAATATCTTTTCTTTTATGGGTTATATATCTTTGTAATTTAAACTAGAAATTTTCTTTTAGTAATCAAAGATATTCTAACTCGACAGCTTTCAATTTCAGCGTCAAAATATATCAATGATATTAGAATATAAGATGTACATACGTCATCATTTCACAAAATCACATTTGATCGCTCGCTCGATCACACAAGTTTGCTTTCGATCTAGTATTGTCCATTCGACTTCCCTAATGCGGACTTCGAAATGGTTTCTCGACTAGAAGCCATCAGTCTCCTTGCATAGCCATATACTATGATAGAGAATTCTAGAATCGAGCCCAAAATCCATATCAAATATTCACCATCAAGAATCGAATGAAAAATCCTAACACGAAATGGTGTAATTCACCTCGAACTTGTGTACTCAAACTCGGATCAAATTAATTATGCGAATAAAACAACATACGTACAACTTGTGTATCTATTCCAACTTGTTAAATATATAGTTTCATAAAGATGTTACTAAATTAAAACATTTAACTAAATTTTTTCAAAATATATTGAAGACCAATTCTTTCAAAACATTTCAAATCTAAATTTCATATTAGAAAATTTTAAATTTTGCCTTATTCATTTACTTAACAAAACAGTTTCAACTTATTTAAACCATATTACTACATACTTTAACATACATACCTAACTTATATACTTTATAGTTTTCAAAATTTCTTAGCTTTGAAAAGTTAACCTTGATTTGGAAGTGCTCGAACCTTCGAAATAGTTGAAGAAATCATTTTCAAATCCAAGAGTTGGAAATCAACAACAAATCAGTAAATCAATTTTAATAGATAGGGTTATATCAAATCCGAAACTCAAGGACTGAACACCGGCTCATTTCAAATCGTTTCAAATACATATACATATATCTTTCGAATATCAAATCATACTTCAAAATTTTGAAATCAAAATTGGTTTCGCAAAATCACTCGTGTAGCAATGCTACTAAAGTGGCCTATCCCCCACTCTGAAACTCGAAAATCAATGTCGATGATGCGTGCACTCATCACCGAAATTATTTTCCAGCGACATAAGTGAGTTCTGGACTTCTATTTTCTCAAACTTCTTTTGAAATTTCTTCGAAACTTATTAAAATCATTTGAAACATTTCTTATTCGGAAAAATATTTTTAAATCATATTATTATTATATATTTCAAAATCTTAAAACCAATTTCAAAATACCGGAGTTTAATTCCCGAATTTCAAATTTAAAATCCTTCAGTTATAAATCAAATTTCTTATATAGTTTTTTTCAAAATTACAAATCCTTTCGAAACCTCAAATTCTTATTTTAAAAGGGTTTAAAATCTTTATCGAAAACATTTCACTTTTATATATAGAATATAATCATACTTATAAAAATTTCGATATATAAAACAATTTCCAAAATACGAATAAACCCGATTTTTCAAAAGGATGATTCAAGAATGGATTTCAAAACAAAGATAGATATTCAAATTAGAGGTACTCTAATCAAATTGGATTCTGATTCGAAGATAAGTTCGAACGAAAATGAGATAATCAATTACAAAACAAATAAGGGATATACTTATATAAATCGCGGGTGACCTTAACCGGTCAACCGTGATTTCAAAATAAGATCAGTGCAGAATTCTGAGGCAAATCGACATTTGATCGCCAGAGATAGAATTCGACATAACAAGAGATAGCAGCATCTAAACCGAGGGATATATAAATCTTCGGTGAATCAATGCCTATTGTAAAGGAGTTTCACCCCTTTACAAAACATTCAAAGATCGGTGGGATCGCCTATTCTTATAGAGATCATTCGAAGTGGAGTTATGGGATACTCCAGAATCAAAAGAATACAAATAGGGAGAGACAAGAATGAATATTTGGAACCACAAGGAACGTTCCAAAGTTCAGAGGAAATTGAGTCAAAAGGAAGAGATTCAAACTCGAACGAAAGTGATTCTGTAAATAAATTTACTATATATGCTAAGTTTGCCTAGAGCCAAAGCTCTGATACCAACTGTAACGACCCGTTATTTTGGACCATTCAAATCGACAATAATCCACACATGTCTGACTTGAATAATTCAAAATATCAGATTGTTAATTTAAAATTTGGCAAAACTCAGCATATACAGTAAATAAATCAATCACAGAATCACAGACACAGAGTAATACAATAGTACGTAGCGGAATAGATAAAATAGTAGTTCATGAAGCTACTATATAAACATCGAAGTTAAAAATAAAATACAACAGAATATCTCAAATACAGTGAAGTCTTCAGTACGAGCAGAAGACTTCTCTGGACCAATCAACTGGATGACTGAAAGGATAGGTAGTTGGATCTTCAAGCAAACTCCAACTTCGAAGGTGAGTCTCAAATGTTGTATCACTCAGTCTGACCCGAGCGTAAAGCAAAACACAAAACACTCGAGTCAGGATTAACATTCTTATATCTATAAATCTAACTCAAGTGAAATATCAACTGAAATATAATTAACTTAAAGGACGTTTGGGATAACCATCCTTTAAGGATCCATGGAACTATCTACACTGTAGAAATATACACTATAGCACCGTGGTCATTCAAATCATTTATAATTCAAACCAAAATAAAATCTTTATTTCCAATATATCTACTTCCTGAAATAAAGTATTCTATTTCCTCAAATTTCACAAATCGTTTTTTTAATCAACTCGACTTTCCTGCTCAAATTTAATTCAATCTCAATTTCAATTTCTATTTAATTCAGTTTCTAAATAACCAATTTAAATTATATTGGTTTCAATTTCAGATCTGAATCACAAATTTACCATTTACATCCCAGTATATTTCAAGTTTTAGTATTTGACCCTTCAAGGTTCAATTTAACAGTTCCTATAGATCTCGATTTAACCTCGTTATTATTTAGTCTTGAGGTATTCATTTAGTAAATTCAGTATTATTTGGAGAACCTTACTTTACCTTTAATTTATTTAAAACTTGACATATTAATTAAATCACTTAAGTCAACATCCGGTTATAAAATCATATCTTTAAGTTTCACATCAATAGTTCAAATCGATTTAACTAAATAAAATTCTTAATTTAATACCATTTCGGTAAAATCCAAATTTATCTCCCCATCTAAATTTTATCCCCATTATTGCAAAAATCTATTTGAAATATAATTTACATAAATATTCAACATAATTTATGTATTAAATCAATCTTAATTAAATTAATTATTATTAAATTTATATATATCATTACCCTTTATATATAATCATTTAAGAATCAATATTTATTTAAAACCATATATTTCTTTTCAAAACCATAAAAATTATTTTCAAAACATATATATATGGACCAGCGGTGTCTGTATATATTTCATATCCTATGGTCAAGTGATACGGATATTTATCATTTCAATCCGTGCACTAAATATATACGGGTGGATATCATTTCAACCCGTAATCCCAAATTTAATAAAATGAAAATCGCTTGGGTCTATCATTTCAACCCATAACGAAATTCTCCTATTCTAAAGTCCGTTCGGGTATGTATCATTTCAACCCATAGTGAATTCTATACTACAGGGAACTTGCAGAGTGATAACAGATAATACAATAATATAACATGCATATATCATCAATAAAAATATAATATAAACAACAGGATATGGTGTCATATCCCATAGGTGAACAATTGCAGATAACAACATATATAGCAATGTAAATAACTAATAACAGCATATTTCAGTTGTCATTTCAATTGAAATCAAATTTAGTAAATAAAAGAATGTTAATCGTGAGTGATTGCTCACCTTTCGAGCCTAGAGGAGAGGGTGGAATGAGAAGAGATACGAATCCAAGCACAGATTTCGAAGCAAAGCAATATTGGCAAGAATTTTAACGATCAAAGCTGAGAAAGAAGAATTGACGAAATCAAATCAGAGTTGGGTCGAGGAAGATAAATAGGATAAGTGAGCTGTATATAGTTGTATATATAACTATATATAAATAAAACTGTGACCGAGTCACTTGGATTGACCGGTTCATATTCCTCTCCCACTGCCCATATAAAAGCCCACTCCTTCTCTTCTTTCTCTTTTACTCTATCTTTGCAATGCCTGCAACTTTATCCACTTCTCTCTTCATAACTGACCGCTCCAAAGTAAAGCTAGAAACCCCTCTTCTTTAATTCAAGTTCAACTGCAAGATCATATTTTCGACCTCCGTTAACATCAATCCACTCCTAATCCAAGCTGCGGCCTTGCAATCCAAATCAAATAGGTATAATTTCTTCCTTTTTTGTGTAGTTAGGTCGTGAGCCTTCAAGTTTAGATATGCTTAAGTGTCGGTTAGGTGTGTTATTCAACGGAGTTGATCATGCTATTCAGTAGAGGAAGAGAAGGCGAAGGAGTAGGAGAAGGAGGAAGAAGATATAGGAGAGAAAAAAAGAGGATGAAGAAGGAAGGTTTGGCAGTAGGCGAGGGATCGGTGAGGGATAGTTGGTAGGAGGTACGATGTTAGAAATGGGAAGGGGTCGGTATAAATAAGGATGTTTAGAGGGATCGGTATAGAGGTTCAATTATAGGGATCGATATAGATGTTGAAAAGGAGGGAGAGTTCAGCGTAGGGATCGGCAATGAAGGCCGAAATGTAGGGTTCGGTATCTAAGTCAATTAGAGGGGTTGGTATTGTCAAGTATGTCTAAATGTAGGGGTCGGCTAAAAGGATAAGGCATAGGGGTCGTCTATGGGTTTAAGGTGAAGGGATTGACATACGTAACATGGATCGGCGTTGGCCATTAAAAACCATCTTCACTTAAGTTATTCGAACATATGACTGTACACTGCCTCGCCCAAGCATAAAGTAACTGATAACAACACGACTAGAATATATGGACCAATGAACTTAAACTTGAATGAACAAAGCCCCAATCTACTCAACGCAAGCTAAGTATAAAACTGGCCCAACATACTCGAACAACGAACTTCATAATCCAGAACGTCAACGTTCGATCCTAAAGCTATTGTCGCTGATCACCTTTTACATCGTTCGAGACTGTCAACGATGACGGTCTCTCCGGACGAAATGTTTAATTTTCGACATTTTACTTTTGCTTTTTTGATTTCAAACTGTTCACATTCCTTTCATATTGCATTGCACTAGTTTACACATAGAATGAGGGGACAGGTTATTATTTCTAATATTAATTGTCTGCTAAGTATAGCTGGCACAGATCCCGAGTTATACAATGTGTTCAACCACAATGTCTTCGAAATCGGATATGAAATCAAGCTCCGCTACCTTGTCTGACAAGCCTGTACGAAATCAGCAAAGAGAAGAAGTAGAGACATCTGATCCATAAGCAAACCTTTTTTCTGATATCCTGATTCTTTCTACAGAAGTTATAGGCCCAACTTCCGATGTTGCAGAGGATGCCATCATCTTGAATAATCCGGCTGACTCACAGGCTTCCAAAATCGGCGAAGCTGCTCTTCGTCGATTTTGTTCTATCCACGGGATTCCTTTTTGAAGATGTCTTGGTTCCGTCAAAGCAGGATAGACCTCACTTTCCCTCAGCTAGATATACCACATGCAATACGTTCATGTGCTAGGCCGGATGTGTGCCACCGTTCAACTCTTTTATTCATGAAATCATGAGGGACATATGAATCGCTCCCACCCAGCTACACCCCAACAGCTATGCTTTTATCCATGGTACTTTCCTTTTCTTTATGAATGTCCTATTTCGTCTGCCAATCCCGAAGACATCCGGTACATTTACAACTTCAAAAGACGAGCAGATAGTCCTTCGTACGTCTTCCTCGAGCTCATGCCCAAATGTCAAGTCTTAATGGGTGCATGGAATAAACTCTCCTTGTTCAAACAAGAATGGTTCTACAGATGGTGTCCTCCCAGCTTCGCAAGAAGGTGGCTGGAATGACGTAAGTACTACTTCGGCTTTTGCCTTTGTTTGCACCAAAATTGGTCACAAACCCCAGAAGTAGTGAAAGCACCAGTGTTTACACACAAATCCTCAATATCCAAACACAGATCTCAGATCCAGATGATGTAGAGAGTAAAAATAAAGAAATAACAAAATTAAAATGAAGTAAAGTAAGAGAAGACACAAGAATTGTAGTGGTTCGGCATTATAGCCTACGTTCACTTTGAATAGTTTGTTCTTTATTAATGATTCTCCACTGATTTACAACAATACAATCAATAGCCTTTAAATTACAATGGAGTTTCAGCAGAGTAATGGCGTAGAAGAGCCAAAAAAGTCCTTTTCAGTAGGCATAGGGGTGTTATTTATAGGAGTAGATCTGGAAATATCTCCCTCAAACCTCGGAATACCTCTTCTCATGCGTAGGTGGGCCTACCAAATCGATATGGAGTGGTTTAGGATCGATCTAAGATCGATCCATGTTACATTCGTATCGATCCAAATCAGCCCCAATTGAGTTGAGATCGATCAAGTAAGCTCTTGGGTGAATAAGAAAGGTTCTGTGAAAATTTCATAGCATTTGGATCTATGGTTTGAGAGTTATGATCGATCCAAGGTTGAGTTTGCAAGTAGGCTGGCGATTTCGTATCGATCGATTCATATCGATCACCTTCATATCCATCCTATTCTACCGCCTCGTGTCCATCATTTACGTATCCATCGGTCCCCATATCCATAGCCGTAGCCTTTGTATCGATCCGTTTTTCATGCTTCGATCCATGAAATGCGCTCCTTCCCCTGACTGGTTCCTTCGTATCGATCGATACAAACGCGATCGATACAAAATAGCCTATGAGTTCTTGCTGTTTTTCATAACCATCCCCTGCACCTTTCTTCATATCGATCTGATGCCACTCTGGGAAGCACATGTCTTTGTATCTATTAAGTCTGTATCCATCCAATTCTTGCTTCCTTCGTATCGATCCAGGCTTTGATCGATACGAAGCGTGCCGACATGCCTTGCCGTATCCATCCAATCGATGCGCATTGCATCGATACAAAAACCTATCGATCCGAAGTACACAATCCATATCGTCTTGATCGATACGAAACTATCGATTCGAATCGGTTTTCCATGAACATTGATCCATCCATATCTTGAGCGCATGAACTCCGATTGACCTGAAATTCGAAGTGTAGCCTCACCAAGCCTTGTTTATCATTCCCAATCGATCCCACCTTGATTGGAGCTTGGTCCAATTTTGACGGTATCGATCATAGCCCTGTTTACAATCGATCTCCAATCCTGATATCCATCCTCTTTAGCCAATTTGTTGATATCCCGGCCTTGTCCAAAAGGCGGGGTAATAGCCTTTAACCCAAAGATTCAAATCACGGTTTCTTTCCCTGCCGTACTAATTCCTTAAATTCTTTTAGGGGTTTGCTCTCATCCTGAAGGCGTTAGATATTCCAGGGCCAACACGGCCATCCGTGCTACTCCGATGGAGGACCGGAACATCAAACTCCTCATCACCGATGAGTTGATTTCCTTATTCATACTGTTAGAGGACGGCCGCAGGAGTGGCCACCCAAGAAGCAAAGCGATTCTAAAGATTGTCGCCAGGAGATGGGAAGGCACTGAAGAGGGAGAAATAAAGGAAACAGAGGATGTAGGGCGAAGAAATGAAGACGCAAGCCTCGAAAAAACATTGGCAGTTGAAGCGCCACATAATAGCCAATCGCAACCTCCCTCGAGAAGGGGAAAATGTTTGGCGTACAAGATTCGAAAGAAGAAGACCAGAGCAACCCCTAAATTTGTCATAACTATAGTCGAAAAAAGATCGTATTCTCAACAGATGGAGACCGTGTTGAAGGGACTTTCCGACATTTCAATCCCGGATGATCTATTAAACTGCAATTTCACCTACCTCGACGTCGAATGGCTTAATTCACCCACGAGAAGCGGTGAAGGCGTGCAACCCTCCAACAAAGGGGAAAGAACTCCGATGAGTAAAGCAAACATTACTGGTCCGTCAGGGGGAATCACTTGGACACACACAAGCACTTGCACTTCACCGTCCACTTGTGATTAACTCTTGACATAACAACTCCTAATGTGCCCCATTTTGGATCTTTTACAGGTGCAATGTCTTATTCACATGCTTTCGATGTTCTCCGTGGCTCTTCCACCTTCCACCGTTCAAGTCGGGATTTCGAATCTGGAAGATGCCGAGACAGAGATGAAGGATGGGAAAGAGACTATCATTCTCGAGAATCTTCTTCATCATCCAAAAGGAAGTCTCAACCACATGTTTCGCGTCAAAACAACCCATCTAACCCTCCCGCTCACAGCGGAGACAAGTTAGCATACCGGGGTTCTCAATCTACCGCTCTCCATGACCATGACTCTGGATCATCAAGTACCAGGCAATCTCGTTAGCACCATAAACAACTTCCGATTAAGTCTGAACAGATTCCTCCAGTTCCTGCCCATGATCCGACCACGACGGAGAAACTAGCTGAACTTAAGGCTAGCTTTCCGATAATTTGCTTCGACGGGCTCAAATTCCTCCCATCCATACATATCATCCCTGGAACTGCCAAGGAGAGTTCATTAGCATATATGAATGATGTGTACGTTCAGCATGAAGCATTCATCCACTTAGCCGAGAAAGTCTCAGAAGTTTCTATAGAGCGTCAGCACGAGATTGATCGCCTTAAGCTAGAGGCCATTCATGACAAGGATATTATCAAATATCAAGATGTTGAATTGCTCGATGTTAAGGCTCAACTTGCCAAAGCGAATAAAATGCGGAGGAAACAGCTAAGGCAGTGAGTCGATTAGAGACTTCACATAAGATGGAACTGGACGCTGCACTTCAACACAGTGGCACCCTAGCTTTAGAGAAAGACTCCTTACAGAAGGAGAAAGATGTGCTAGTCCGCTGCGTAGAGGAGTTAGAAAAATTACCGTTTAACGAGAAGGAGGAGAAAGTCTAGGCACAAGAAGAGTCGCAAAAACATTGTGAGGAGATTGTTGAAACCAGAAATTTAAAAAAGAAACTTGATGAGCAAATCTTCCAAATCGAAGCCTTGAAAGTAGTCGCTCGCAAAGAGGGTAGGAGAGAGGTTCTTGCGGAAGCCAACTCCCGAATCGAGGCAGCAACTGAGTCCGGTAGGGAGGAAATCGAGACCTTATTCGATCCACTCATCGCCGAGTATAATGAAAAAGTCCTCCTTCACCGCGACTTAACTTTCTTGGGCAAAGGCTATGTTGAATCACTTGCCGAGGCTTGGAATATCATCACCTAGATCAAGAAAGAGGAGCTGGGGGTGGCAGAGCTTGACAAAGGGGCACTTGTGCAAGAAGTGCTCTAAAGAAACGAGCCATCTGACTTGGCCGCCGCAAAACTTCAATTCAGAAGAGCCCTTACGCTGCCTAAGGAAAGAGAAGATATCGTTGGGTCTTCTGGCACCGAGCCCCAGGTTCCTCCTCCCATTCAACCGGTTGGGACTTCATCTTCTCAACCCATCGAGCAACACGTCGGTTACGACCCGGACAGGCCCAGACTTGGCATACACAAGTTATCTCCTATCATTGAAGAGAGTACCCCGATGACTACCGAGAGTAAACCGGACACTGGTACCACATTGAGCCATTTTTAATCTAAAAAGTTGTTGTTCTCGATAAATAACGACCATAGTCTAACACTTTCTTTTTATGAAACTTTGTAGGTCATCCCGGTCCTGAGTAAACTCCTAGGAGCGATGTTGCCACGGAGCATGAGGGAAAAGTAGCCGAGGCTCCGGCTGCCGCAGATATTCCAGGGCCCCATGCCCAAATGATTAGGGCGCTTGATGCGGACAAGCCTGAAGACCCATCACTTACCGAGGAACATGATGATGTAATAGTTACGGGTGCTTCTGAGAACACTGCTAAGTTCAGCTTGAAGGAACATGTTGAAGAGGAGGAGAAATCAAAGATCAAAGTCAAGGGTGAACCCGATGTGGTGGTTGTTGAAGATCCTCTCCATTGGCCTTTACCACTCATCCCTCCAACGGTTCAACCCCTATTTCGGTTCCTCCTCCTTCTTCAAGTACTTCCACTCAAGGCAGTAAAGGGTCTCGAAGAAGACGCTCGACCGATTTAACCCCTGAAAAGCCGAAGAAGGAGAGGAAGTCAAAGAAATAGTCAGGGTCTTGTGTTATTGTACTTAGTACAAATAAATTAGACATGTGTTGTTTTCCCGTTTTTTTAGTAGCACATGTACGGGTTTGGATCCTGAATTCTCGAATGGTTTGTAAGGAAATTTTGAGATTGTAAATAAATTTTTTTGTTCCTTGATTAATCACTGAGTGAATTATTACTTCAATAGTAGGATAATTTCTTCTCATTTCAAGTACTTGTTATAATTTTCACAAGTTTCGATGATAATTCATTATCTTGGTCTTGGAGCTTCTCTGTAGGCTCCATCTTAAGTCACAAGCGATGCCAAGTTGGAACCACAACCAATAGTTATATTCCGCCGCTACCAGCTCGAGCATCTTCCGTCAACCTTAGATCAGAAATTGTGGGATAGCGAACGATTGAAAGCTCACCTGTCTATCCATTGGGTCTTTGAATTAGCCTGTGGTTTGGGGACTTGAAATTTTTTAGTCCACAGCCAGTGATTCGAGACTTTCCGTCAAATCGTTTACATTTTTATCCGCTTCAGGGACTTAGAGATTGCCGTGAAGTCGTTTATACTCTAGTCCGCTTCAGGGACTCAGAGTACTCTAGTCCGCACTCTGGGGACTTAGAGATTTTTGTCAAGTCGTTTATACTTTAGTCCGTGCTCCATGGACTCAGAATACTCTAATCCACATTCTGGGGACTTAGGGATTTTTGTCAAGTGGTTTATACTCTAGTCCGCGCTCTGGGGACTAAGAGCACTCTAATCCACACTCCGGGGACTTAGAGATTTTTCTCAAGTCTTTTATACTCCAGTCCGCGCTCCGGGGACTTAGAGTACTCTAATCCGCACTCCGGGGACTTAGAGATTTTTTTCAAGTCGTTTATACTCTAGTCCGTGCTCCGGGGACTTAGAGTACTCTAATCTGCACTCCGGGGACTTAGAGATTTTTCTCAAGTCGTTTATACTCTAGTCTGTGCTCCGGGACTTAAAGTACTCTAATCCGCACTCCGGGGACTTAGATATTTTTCTCAAGTCGTTTCTACTCTAGTCCACGCTCGGGGACTTAAATATTTTTCCCCTTACACATCTGTTCATACATTGCATATGTCGATATCAATCATTTTCAACACACACTTAACATAACATGCAATAGTAGTAATTTACGCAAAGGGAGCTTCAAGCTTTTATTTATCACAAAAATAAGGACAGAATAACTTGCCTTATTACATATCAAAATATCAAATACCAAAGCAAATATTGAAAACGAATTCTATTGAAATATGAAAGAAATAGTAGGTGAAATAGCATCGTAAATGCTTGCTATTCCACGCTCTTGGAAGTGTTACACCATCAATAGTCGCTAGCTTGAAAGTTCCTTCTCCAAGCCTCTGTTCAATGACGTATGGCCCTTCCCATGTCAGGTTCATGTGTGATGGGACTAGATAGATTCGTTTCAAGACAAGGTTGTCCACTTCGAAAGTTCTAAGTCGGACTTTAGTATTATAGTACTGGGCGACTCGGTGTCGATGTGCAACCGCTCTAAAATCGGTCTCCTAATGCTTCTCATCAATAAAGTCCAATGACTCCAATAAAAGGTTTTGGTTTGTTTTAGAATCGTAATTCATTACCCGATGAGAAGGGACTTTGAGTTCTACATTAATGACTGCTTCGGCTTCGTAAGCAAAAGCGAATGGAGTGTGGCCAGTCGCAGACTAATGAGTGGTCCTGTAGGCTCAGAGTGCCATAGGAAGTCCATCCACCCATTTGCCTTTAGCCTTTTCCAAATGCTTTTTAAGATGGACTTTATAATCTTGTATTTAGCTTTGACTTGTCCATTCGCTTGAGGGTGAGCGACTGCCGCAAACCTCTTCTCAATACGTTCCCTCCGACAAAACTCCTTGAACTCAGCACAATCAAATTGATTTCTGTTATCAGTTACGATAGTTCGCGGAAGACCAAAACAACACACAATGTTTCGAACAACAAATTTAATGACCTTCTTGGTTGTGATCGTAGCCAATGGTTACGCTTCGGCCCATTTGGTGAAGTAGTCAACTGCGACAATCGCATATCTCGCACCACCTTTGGAAATTGGCAAAGAGCCGATAATATCGATCCCCCATATAGCAAAAGGCCATGGACTAACCATTTACGTTATCTCTATCGGCGGTGCTCCTGGGACTTTTGCATATATCTAGCATTTGTCACATCGTCTCACATGATCTGCAGCGTCCCGGTTCACGATCGGCCAGTAGTACCCATAACATAGTATCTTTTTAGCTAACATTTTCCCTCCAGTGTGATCGCCACACTCTCCCTCACGGACTTCTTTCAAGACACGCTTTATCTCGTCATGGGCGATACACCTAAGTAAGGGAGCAGAGAACCCCTTTCGATAAATAGTTCCACCTTGCATAATATACCGTGAGGCTTTACGAAGGACTTGTCACTTTTCATTCCTCTTCTCGGGCAAGATTCCATGCAACAAGTATTCTTTAAACAGAGACGTCCATGGTTCCTTTTTAGGTTCCATTTCCAGTACATGATCGACCTCCATCACATTTATACTTGGGGTATGTAGTGTCTCGACCAAAACCAAGCACATCTGTTGTGCATCGCCAGTGCTTGCGAACTTTGCCAACGAGTCAGCTTCTCTGTTATGCTCATGCAGGATATGCAAAATGTCATAGTATTCGATATTCGCCCGCAACTCCTGAACTCGGGTAAGATATGGGGCAAGCCGTTGTCCTTTTTCCTGGTAGTCCCCTCTAACTTGGTATACTACCAGCTGCAAATCGCAAAAGATCTCGATAGATTTCACCCCGAGCTCTCTAGCAAGTTTAAGTCCAGCAATTAATGCCTCATACTCGGCTTCGTTGTTCGTAGCAGGGAAATCGAGCTTCAGAGCATAGCAAATTTACCGGTTCTCAAGGGTTATAAGAACGACGCCTGCACTGGAACAATGATCATTGGATGCTCCATCGGTATATAGCTTGCATTGTACAATAGGGACTACACTGCCCTCCAGGGGCTCGTCCTGCATGGTAAACTCCACTATGAAGTCGGCCAGTGCCTGTCCCTAGATAGCTCTTCGAGGCAGATATGTGATGTCAAACTGGCTGAGCTCGATGTTCCACTTAAGCAGCCTCCCGGACATCTCGGGTCGTTGTAGGACATGTCACAAAGGCTGGTCGGTGTAGACGTTGATTGGATGTGTCTGGAAGTACGGGTGAAGTTTGTGCGACGTGATCACCAAGCAGTACGCCAGTTTCTCTACCTTTGGGTAGTTTCTCTCTGCCTTCGTTAATCATTTACTGACAAAGTACATCGGTCTCTGGACCGGTTATCCTCATGAATCAATGCGGCACTTATGGCATGTGGCGATACTGCTAACTAAATGTACAACTCCTCTTAATCTATTGGCTTTGACAAAACAGTGGGTCTCTCCAAATGACTCAGCAAAGCCTGGAACGCGCCCTCACAGTCTTTCATCCACTCGAAATTCCTCTTCCCCTTTCTTATCAAATCGAAGAAAGGAATGCATTTATCGATCACCCTGGAGATGAAACGACTCATGGTAGCGACCTTCCCGTTCAGGCTCTGCACTTGCTTAATAGTTCTGGGTGCTTGTATATCCCGAATGGCTTGAATCTTCTCTGGATTCACTTCGATTCTTCGCACATTGACAATAAAGCGTAGGAACTTCCCTGATGTAACGCCGAATGAGCACTTCAAAGGGTTAATTTACATGTTATAAAATCGGAGGATATTGAACCTCTCTGATAAGTCTCGAATGTGGTCGTTTGATTGCCGTGACTTCATGAGCATATCATCCACATAGACTTCCATCGTCCTCCCGATCAGATCTTTGAACATGCGGTTAACCAAACGCTGATAGGTTGCTCCTACGTTCTTTAATCAGAATGACATTACTACATAAGAATATAATCCAACGTCCATGACAAAACTGGTATGCTCCTGATTTGGGACGTGCATCGGGATTTGGTTGTACCCCGAGTATGCATCCATAAATGACAACAATTCGTGCCCTGTAGTTGAATTAACTAGCTAGTCAATTCTAGGTAGGGGAAAACTATCCTTAGGGCACTCCTTGTTCATGTCCAAATAGTCAATACATGTTCTCCACTTCCCATTTTCCTTCTTCACTAGCACGGGGTTAGATATCCATTCGGGGTAGAGGGCGTCGCGAATAAACCCGTTGGCTTAAAGCTTATCCACCTCCTCTTTAAGAGCCATGGATCTCTCTGAATCCATACCTCGTCTCTTTTGCTTCACAGGGACATACTTTGAATCAATATTCAATGCATGGCTTGCAATGGCAGGCAAGATCCCACATATATCAAAATGAGTCCAAGCGAATACATACAGATTCGCTTGAAGGGAATCAGTAAGTTCTCTCATCATCGAAATGCTAAGTTGTGATCCAATCTTCAACACCCACGATGGGTCGTCATGGCCGACTGAGATATCAATCGTCAGTTCAGCCGGCACTGCCTCAGCCTCTTTGGGTTCCTCCTTATCATCCCTCGGATCTATGTCTCTATAGAACCGACTGTGGTGTCCAAGCCAAGGCTTAGGCACTATTTGTCAATCTTTTGTAACCTGGATGCGAACAGACTTGTCCACACCCTTTCCTTTCTCTTTTTGTCGAGCCTCTCTTAACTTAGCCACATAACAGGCATGACCAGTTGCCTGATCACCATGCACAACACCCACTCCATTATCTGTCATAAATTTCAATGTCAAACACCACGAGGCAAGGGTTTCCCGAAATTCGGCCAGGGCCGGACGGCCCAGAAAAACATTGTACGGTGAATCAACATCTAAGACAATGAACGGCTAGATCCGCATCCTCCTACATTCACCTTTTCCTAGCTCAACCGGTAACTCGACATATCCTACCGCCTTAGTAGCCACACCATTGAAATCGTGTATATGAGCTTTAGATTGTTTCAAATCCTTAGCCTCCATCCTCATTTGATCATAAGCCTTTTTAAAGATTATTTTTAAGGAACTTCCATAATCAATCAAAATTCTTCTCACCAGAGCGAGGCCAATCATGGCAGAGATAACCATTGGATCAATAGTAGGAGCCTCCACTCTATCGGCATCTCTGCTTTTGAATACTGTATCATCCGTCATCGTCCGCTGTTGCTTAGCCGGGGTTCCATCCTCTGTATTCGAACAACGTTCAAAGTCCACATGTTTCTTTGAACTAGCATAACGCTCCATTTCTTGCCAACTCCAGTCCGCAGGGTGCGGTCCACCAACTATCGTGCTTATCACCAACCTCCCACCGGTCTGAGCAGGCTCCTCAGCTCGGCGCGGAGCTTGCCCTCGATTGGGATCAGACGTTCCCTGTCCGCTCTCCTACGGATTCTTGACAAACTACAGCAACCTTTTCTGGCGAATCAATTTCTCAATGGCGTCGTGAAGGTGCCTACATTCGTCAGTATTGTGCCCGTAACATCCGTGAAACTGATAGTACTTCTCGGTTTGCTTTTGTTCCTCAATTTATTCTTTCGAACGCGGCTTTCTATACTGGAAAGTGTTACAGGTCGACAGATAGATGTTCTCCAGAGATGCATTCAGGGGTGTATAGTCGTTATACGTAGGAATCCTTGACTTCCACTTCCCGGGATCCCTTTTCCGATCGGGATTTTGTTCTTTGCTTTTTTCTGTTGACCCGGCTTGTTTTGAACATTAACCTGAACCATTCCAGAGCTTTCGCCAGATTGCTTTACTACGATGTTGCTTTGTACCGCTTCTCTACTTGTCCTTGCAGCATTGCTTCTTCTAGTCAATCTCCTTTCTCATAAACTGGTTTGCCTTCGTATAGAAATGCTCCAGCGTGGCCAACGGTTTTCCAGCTAGACAATCACCGAACTCGTGGGTCAACCCCTCTTGTTACAACCATAAGTATGGCATGGTCATTTGGGTTACTAACTTCAGTGGCAGCAACATGAAATCTTTGCAAGTAATCCTTCGGTGATTCCCCCGGAGCCTGGATTACACTAGATAGCGACATGACATCTTTGGGGCATATGGCATGAATCCGGAATTGCTCCACGAATCTCGTAGCCAGCTTGTCAAATCTTGAGATCGATCGTGGGGGTAACCTCATAAACTATACTATAGCAATCTCGGATAGAGTTATAGGGAAGCATCTACATTTGGTTGCATCATTCGCTCTTGCCAAGTCCATCAACCATTCGTACCTCATGACGTGCTATCGGGGGTCAGTCTTCCCTTCATAAGAAGGCATCGTAGGCATGTTAAACCTCCCGGGATATTCCGCCTGTAAAATGTTGTCGGTAAACTGAGTATGACTCCTAGAGACACCCTAATCATCGTTTATCAAGCCTTGGTTCTCCCTCATCAGCTGCTTGACCATTGCGGATAAGTCCAGAGTCTGGATGGGTGGTGCCAAGTCAGGCTCCATTCCATATGAATGTTCTGGCCGGTGTGGGCGTCTCATGCCTCCTTGGCCTATTGTCCTCCAGAAGCGTATCCTGAGGATTCACCTCATTATCATTCTGGAGAGGTTGTTGACCAGCATCCATGAGTGCTCCAGTGTTTGAGTTCCCGGTTCTAAGCTGAGTACGACCCCTCAATTGCAGTTGAGGAACCGTGCCCCTGGTCGAGGGATCAGTACTTACCCCTAAGGAGGGATCGGCACCGACCCAGTTTGGCAGGCCACGATGGTCTGCCAAACGTTGCTCCATCCCCCCAGCTCGTATTGTTTCAGTCCTACGACGCATTTGCTTGTATTGCTCGTCCGATGAGGTCGAGCTATCTAACGTCGAGTACGAAGCGAGACCTCCTCTGGTGCTTTGGCATTGTTGTTGAGCAATCTGGTTCATCAGGTTAGCATTAGCCTAGATTTGCTCATTTAGCTGCCTACGGCTCTCCATCAACTCCCTCATTAAGTCATTAAATTCAACTCTAGTAACAGAATCTGCGGGATTCTAGGCTGCAGCAGGCCCCACATTCGCATTAGCAGGATGGTTGCTTGGGCCCCCTTGTTGGACACTAGCAGATTCATTGGCATCAACATTATGGGAAGTAGATCTTGTGCGCCTTACCATCTTGATTTCCTTTGCTTAGATCTTGAACAATCTGAATAGTATCTACAAGCTTCTGAAAAAGTGAACCTGGATCTCCTTTGGGGGATTTCTACAATCCAGTAGCAACAAAGGTGATCCTATAGCCTGAGAATTGAGTTTCTCATTGAAAGCACCAAAATGTTTGCAACCAAGTTGGTCACAAACACCCGAGAATAGGTTTGAGTAATGAAATAAATGAAGAAATTAAATGAAAACCGAGGAGTAACACTAAATATTCAAAGAAAAAGTAGCAGAAAGTAGAAACAACAAGATTTATAGTGGTTCGACATTGATTGCTTACGTCCACTCTGAATACTTTCTTTATTGCTTCCTCACTCAATTGATTACAATTACAAACAACAAGAAATAGCTTGAGAACAAGTTAGAACAAAGGGAAACTAATTACAAAAACTGCAGAGTTTCACTTGTCAGCTTCCCCAGAGGTCCCAAAAAATGGCCCTCTACCCCTGTATTTATAGATGAAGGCAGCCTCTAATCTGACTGACATCTTGAGACCTGGACCTCCCTGACCACTTGGGCCCACCATCAGAAAAACTCCACCCAATTTACTACGTCGACCAATGTATCATCATGCCGATCCGAACCATCTTAGCATGCCGACCTGATCATTGCATATCCTATGCCGACCTGGTCATTCCATATACTATGCTGACCTGGTCATTCCATATACTATGTCGACCTAATCATTCTATATACTATGCCGACCCTAACATTCCAAATGCTATGCCGACCCGATCATTCCATATCTTATGCTGACCCGATAATTCCATATACTATCCTGACCCTAACATTCCAAATGCTATGCCGAATTGATCATTCCATATCTTATGTCGACCGATACCATGTCGACCTAATATCGTGCCGATCCCCTTTTATAACCACTTTCATGCCGATCCCTCCAACATGCTGACCCATTCATACACTCTTCGACTTGTCAAACATCTATGCCCACCCCTATTCCACCAAG